>OU426982.1:112352914-113552914 GCA_911387785.2 Aelia acuminata | reverse complement strand
ATTTATAAGGGAAACAAAAAGAAAGTTATTTTTTTTTTAATTAAAAAAACCTCTACCACTCCACCCAAGAAGAGTCTTAGCCTTAGTTTATAAGAGCTGTTTTCCATCTGTCAGGAAATATTGTTTCTTGATCAGAGGTGCTACAAGGAGGTGATTTGACCGTGGTCTCACTCACCCGCCAGGTTTTTTACTCTTTTATTCTTCAATTAACCGTACCCACTTTATCTAGACTTGGTTTCCCTCAGAAAGGGCTCTCGGCCGGTCAGAGTATTTAAGATATCAGGCCAAAGGCAGATTCGAACTCTGGACGAGCACAGTAGTTTAGTGCCTCACCATTGAGCTGCTTTAATATAAAACTCAATGCTTTAATACCATTGAGCTGCATAACTTTCAGGAATATAAAAATATTTAAATGTTGGGATAGTAAATATTAGATACATCAGTAAGTGAGCATTAGATCATAGTTTTCCTTTATGATTTCCTCCAGTCTTGGTAGTTGAAATTCCCTGCTAAATTCTGAATATTTCAATTTTTACTTTTAAAGAAATTCCTAAACTGAGATATTTTTAAGAAGATGGAAGATCAAGAAATGGTGAAATATACCCACCTTTAAATGAAAAACGCAGCAACATATTTATTATAATTCTTGTAAAGGCTCTGTATAATGTTTCAAAACGCTTATTATTTTTGTGACTATTCCTTCATCTTTACTAATGCAAATAGATGGGCTAGTTAAACTTCTAATCGGCAGCTGTTTTAGAAGAGAGAAAAAAAAACACTTAATGCCGATATATTACGAAATAAAAAAAGGGACCTACTGTTTCCAAACGAAGCCACAGACGGATAGGTTTTTAGATTTTAATTGAGAATATGCAATATTCTGAAGATCAGTAAAAAGAGCAGGGATTGGGTAACAGTAGCGTAGCCCACAATAAGGATGGTTGTAACCCAAATTCTTCAAGGACAGATTCAATTCTTTTTCATTTTCATTCATTCGGTTAGGACATAATTGAAAAAGAGCAAAGAGGGAATGGATGACAAGTTTAAAGAGATTAAGTCTATGATCATAGAAGCGAGATATAACTGGTGACATTGGGAAGATGGGTGAGGAGGAAATCAAGTAGTAAAGGAGCGGACTGGAATTCAAAATAACTTATGGACGAGATAAAAGCGTTGAAAGAGTAAAAAGTAAGAGAGTAGGTGTCAGTAAGAGAGGAGTGTAAAGTAAGAGAGGAACCCAAACTTTGGTTTAGTTTCCCCGAGAAGGACTTGGTGGAGTGCCTGGACAAGAGAAGCGAGCATTCTCAAGTAGTGGACTCATTAAGTTTTTAAGTTTTGAAATGGTTCCCAATTCTCCCAGGGTATACAATACATACATTTACTATTTCTACTAATATCGAGCAATCTATGACTAAGTGAACAAGTATAAGCGATGGAAGCCTTTTAAGTAAAATTGAGCAAATACAAACATTACTAAGACAGTAAGGCATCCAGACAGAGTTCAAACTAAAGCCATCAAAAAATTAAGTCATATTACTAAACATTGCTAAAACCCTTATAGATTTCAATATTCCGCAAATTGTATCTAAACCGCAAATAGTATCTTTAAATCGTAAAGCCGCCTAGGTGTTGCAGACGAAAAACTCCTCAGTCACCATAAATTGCAGCTAGATGTGACAAGGAGCTGAGTACATTGCTCTCGGACGGATCAATGTTTTACTATACCGACCCGTGCTGTAGGTAATGATAGGTTTACCTTGGCTTACCTTACATACAATTTAGTTTCAGCGTTACTCTCGATCGATCGGTGTTCGACGTCTATTATTCACCATTGCTCTTTGATAAGAGAATAATCAATGGCTGGGTCAGAGATAGTCTGTAATATTCAAGGTTAAAGCTACTACCATGCCATAATCAAATATCCATATCGTTGTAAAAATAATATTTTACAGCGTTCTTGTATTTCATCGTAGGTTAGCACGGAAATCATACACCATCGATTAAGCGAAATCAACAGTACTTAGTATCGTAAAAATGCTACTCCCAGTAAATAAGTGGTTATATCGGATAACATAACTTTTCAGAGCACGAACTTTAAAGTTAAAACATTATTATTATAAAATCAGGTTTTCATTATAAGCATTGAAATTTCGTCAAAAATACAAAAATAGAGGCTACTGATTACAGCCTTAAACGAATTGAATAGACTTTATGAGTAATGAGATATTAGAATTGAGTAATTGTTCATCGAACGAGTACAAAAGATTTAACGAAGATTATATTAATTACATACATTTAAAGTGAACGCCTGACTTATATTCTTATTTACTTTTTAGCTACTTAACCTATTTTATTAAAAAAAAAACATTGCCTAACAGTAAAAATTTACAGACAAAAACAACCGAGGAAAGAACCTAACAAAAGAAACATAATAAAACAGCCGAAAACCATTTTACAAATATTTATTTATATGTATTTACCTAATTATTTTTTTAAGTTCAATAATTATAATTTTAAATTTAATAATAGAAGACAAAAATAGAAGGAAAATTTGAAAAGGCCCAATCTAACTACCATGACGATATATGAAAATAAACGAAAAAATGACAGATATATTTTCATATATAACAGTTTCTGTACACACGAGTGGCGATGGAATTTAGAAAATCTATGATTGTTAAACCCAGAAGATGGGCCAAAAGCCCGAAACGTAGGGATAGTTAAGTACAAGATAAGCCATTGGAAGAGATTCCTTCATTAAAGAAAAACCTTCATAAATAAATAAAAAACCTGAAAAAAACACTTAGAGAAACAATATCTACATGAATTCCCAAAGAAGATTGTAATAAAAATGATCAAAACTAACAGAAGAGGATACTTCACTTCTGGAGAAATGCATATCAATTACAACTGGATAACGGACATAAATAGCAAGGCAGTTTGACGTTGGTGTGAATACCCCAACAGCCCAAAAATAACTCAGGTTTAATTTTGGTTTCGGAAGCATGTACGATGCTCTCTCATCTCTGAAATTTGTTTAACATTTGACCTAAATCGAGGTGGAGTCAAGGACGGTTATCTCTAACAGCTGACAATTCAATTAAACAAAAAAGCAAAATCCAGCTTTTTTATTTGCGCGCGAAACTGCAGTACCGGAGCTCTCGTGTGAACGCGAAGAAACTATTTGTTACTCGAATATCAAGAGAGATAGATAACAAAAATTTTCAGATTTGTTTAATTATTTAACGTCACTTTATGCCACTATGGCTAAGAGGGCCTATGCTACAGTGGGAATCCTAAATTTTGCCTATCGAAAGAAATCACATGATCTCGCAAAATCCTTCGATTTGCATCGATGGAGATCGAAAACAGAAAAACATAAACACTAGTCTACAGCCCTGTAACAAATTATGCTCTATACGTACCCATTTTTAAAATGTGCATCCCAAACGCGGCAAAACATTTATTGAGGTCATATTAAATATTAAGCTAGATTTCGTAATTTCAGCTGGTAAAGAAATCCAACAAAATCGAATTTGTATTAAATAAAAATAAACATTAACGTATAAAAGAAAAATATAAAGAATAAATTCATCTCTAGAAATGTGATACAGCGTTCCTTCCATTTCAAGAATTCATCTCCTCCGTGTCCCTTTTCTTCTCCATATTTTCCTCTAGTCGTATTTTTATATTCTGCCGAGCCGGCTTTGCCCACTAAATGTTTTTTTTTATATTCTATTTCACTTACGAAAATATAAAAATTTATTCGTTTTTAGTACATGTATCACGTTTCCTACTGGTATAACATTATATGGAACATTCAATTTTTTTATTTAAATAATTTTTGTCAAAGTAGAATTTCTTATGATAGGATTTATTTAACTTATCTTAAATTAATGCAATTAAAAGATTGTAATTATTAACGGCTCACATAACATTTCAAATATTTTATAAAAAAATAAAATAAAAGTATATGTAAATCATTTTTCATAAAGAAAAATTGTAAACGTTAAAATCCCGAAATACAGAATAAAAAAGAGTAATATTAACGGAAATACAATAATAAATTTAATTGTTTCTAGATAAGAGAAACTGTCTTCAGATAATTTATCTTCGCCGCGAATAGAACATCACTAAAGTTTAAAAACAACCGTAAAACTTCATTTATTTAGAATGACTAACTTGACACATAACATACACTAACGGTAAACTTCAATACAGTTATGTAGTTTCAAAGTGTTTTCAACTTTTACAAACTGAGAGTAATAACAATAAAATAGAAGCCTTAAGTGGAAGGTGTTAACTCACATAAAAAATGAAATAAATAAAATATACTTTAGTAATTTTTTTCTTATATCAGATTTCGTTTAGGAATAACGAAAATGTCAAAATCAGTCTCAAAAACAAAAATGTTAAAGTCATTCCTACATGTGACACGCTTTTCACATATGATACATCGCATAAATAAGGGATGTATCAGCTGCCTTTACACTGTGCGAACCTCAACCTCGAACTGCGTGTCCAGAACAGTCCGTTCGTCTGATCTAAATAAGGCACGAACTCAAACAGGAACTTCCTCAGTTCACCTGAGTTCGGGGATAGCGCTAGTATGGCTTGTGAGTTGGTTAAGATATATTCATAGACTTTCTTTTAGCATCTTTCTGACGTTGCTTTTATCCATAATAAGTTAGAGCAAAAGTAAGAATAGCCGCTAGTTCCAATCTAGCCTTGGATAAATAAATCAATGCTGGAGATAGAAATTGTATGAAGTTACATTTTTTTATATTACAATAGAGATCTTAGACCACGTAACCTGATCTTCTGACAGGAGCATTTAGTGCTTGCAGGAGGACAGCCTGAAAGGGTTATCCACATCACAGTCTGCTGCAAATGTCTCTATGGCGGATTTATATAACCAATCCCATTGGGGCCGGAGTGGCAGTTTTCTTCCGAGGGCGTCAGCTATTTAAGCTTAGAGTCAGCAGCCCCAACAGACCTATATTTCTTTCTCTGTAGCAATGGATTTAACCTCCGGAACATGGACCTAACCACTTATATCCTGGAAAAACACATCACAATTATCGACTGTATAAAAGAGGGTGGGTCATCACTCCTGAGCCCGATTGGTGTGAGTCGCTTCCGGTAGGACGACGGTCTCGCATACCCTCGAGATGCATGGCCTTCGTCGGCGTGCGATTATCCCATCCAAGTATCAACGTTCGTTGACTTTGATTACCAATTGCAAGCGTTTTAGCTCACCCTATAATTTTATGATTGAATAAACAGTGGAACAAGTTGGAATGTTTCTAATCTTTAAATAAGAAAGCAATGGAGTATGTAGTAAAAACTTAATAAACCAAATTGAAGCTAAATTTTGTATTTTTATTTCTTTTTATAAACTAAATTTAACAAATCGGGGTTATTAAGCCGCCATACCCTACAGTACATATACGGCACCTGATGAAATAAGGTTGAAGATGTTGACGGTCAGACAGAAGAAATGAGTGAAAGATCCAGACAGAGGGGAGGGGGAAGGTGGTTGTCCTCATCCTCATAATAGTCTGTGACCGTGCCATCCTAGGCTCTCTCTCATAGCTTACAGTCAGTACATTGGTCCATAAAGGGTTCCAACGCTAAGATTTAGAGGTTAAATAAAGAAAAACAAGATACAGAGAATCGGGGAAATCCAATCTTTTTTAAAAAAATAATAAGTATAATGATTTATTTTATACAAGAGAAAAAATGTACCAATTATACCCTCAAAAGAAAGTTTGGATTTAAGAAAATAGTGTTTCTGGGTCAATGTTTGGGAAAGGAGGTGATTTGTCCAGAATCATGGTCAAGAAAGAATCCTGGTTTTTCCCAATTAGACCGCATGTTTGAGGCTTAAGGCATATATAATAAAGAAGCAACAGTATATTGAGTTAAATCTCTCACTCCTTTCAAGAAAGTCATATTTCAAAAAACAGCAATTTTTAGTTATGAGAGTTTTCTGAAAGCACTTAAAGGATAAAATCTAAATTCTAGTTAGATCATAAAATTTCAAAAACTCAATCTTAGCAACATTAAGAATAAAAGTTTTAACAAGAAGAATTTAATAAATTAAAAAGGAACATAATACTGAACACAACATATTCTACGCTTCAACATATTCTAAAATCACGCTTTTTTTAGTTATGGCGTTGTTGATAGATATGACAGCCAGACATAAATAGGAAAATGGGGGATAGCAAAAAGTACCATGTCAACATGGCTATCTTTTTTTTTTTTTTTTGTTATTCGTAGATTGATTAATAAGAATAATTTTAAAATTTGCTTTCTTAATTTTTGCTATAATGTTCGAAATTAACAGTAAAGTTCTCTCAGTACTATTACTATTTTTCTTTAAATAGGTATATTTGCTGGCCTAAATTTTATCGTCTACCACCTCCGATGGCAATGATTTAATAAGTAACAAGTAACCAGATATTTTGTTTATTCGATTCATTTATAATAATATAAATATCAATTTACATTGTGATATTCTTGATATTTTCTTAGGTTTAGATCCGATATGAGATTTTTTTTTTTTTTAAATAATCCGTAATTATGGTTTCAGATATCAAACATAATTATGAAGATGAGAAAAATTTCATTTTGACTGATCTCACGAGTAATCCCTTCGTTAAGTAATCTCGTTTTTAAAAATATTCTTTCAAATAATAATCATCGGGATAGCAAGATGACTGGTTTGGAATACCTTATGAGTCAGAATAACCTGCCTAGATTATCCATCAAGCGCTAGTCTAATTTTTTAAAATGATAGGTGACCGTTCGGTGAATGAATGTATGGATAAAATACACAGGGCAATATATTGGGGCATAGCATTATACAGCGATCGTTCTATTTTGTTCGTACTTGCTAAGAATATTCAGATACAGGTATATTTAATGATAATACCCAGCAATGACCTAATCTCACATGAGGTCGCTCAATTCATTAATTAAAGCTCAGCATAAGAAAGTATAGAAAGAATGACAGAAATTACTACTCAAAACAGCAAGGCATAGTAAGGAAGTTGTTGAATGTATTTAAATGGTTGAACTTGTCTTACCCTTGACTTCGGTACGGGTAAGTAAATGTTTCTATTTTTATTTTTATAAGAATAAAATAAAAAAAATAATAATAACGGAAGAAGTAAGATAAAGTAAAAATCTATAAGAAGTTGGGGCTGGGGGGGGGTGAAGGGGGATGGAGGGGAATTTCACGGTCACAGAACTGGATCATTCAACCGCGGGTAAAAGTTTGTATATACCACACCGCGAAGATAATTAAAATTCTTTTTACCCTCAGGGGTATTTGATTTTTTTTTTTAGAATTTATTATGCCGAAAATATTAAATATAAAAAAAAATGTTTTATAAATTCCAGGGGCTCTTATAATGAATATCCCAATCAATCTCAACCTGAGAGGTTATTTTTATACTTTAAAAATAGAAATTTCATTAATAATGTAATGAATTATGTTAAAATTAGATCAGGTAGTAGATAAATCAATAAGAGACCTTTTTCAAAATAGGAGAGATTGGACTGGAGAACTAAATAGGGGCGCTTAGAAAAAAATGGTTGCAAGCTAGCGTGAAGGGATGGACAATAAAATCCTATAACTGATGTGGAGTAACTGGATACAGAACTTTAGAAAAAAAAATCTGGTGCGTGCGCGCAACACACAACTTTCACTTACCAACTTACTTAGATAAGAAATTGACGTGTTTTGTTAAATATCATTTCCCAAAGTCACACACTTTTCTACATTCATATCTTATTTTTATTAATCGTTAAAGCCGTTTTTGAGTAAATAAAAAACCCCGTGAAAATGATACAAAATTTATTAAGTAAAGTCCCCCCTTCGGTTGATCAATTTTGATGAAATGTTGGCTATCACATATTTGGCATATACATACATCAAATACCCAGTTTGATCAAAATCGTTTAAGCCGTTTTTGAGTAATTAAAAAAACACGTGCAAAGGATACAAAATTTATTAAGTAAAGTTCCCCCTCCGGTGAATCAATTTTGATGAAATTTTTACAGTCATATCTCGGGCATATAAATAGATCAAATACCCAGTTTGATCAAAATCGTTAAAGCCGTTTTTGAGTAAATAAAAAAAACACGTGAAAATGATACGAAATTTATTAAGTAAAGTCCCCCCTCCGGTTAATCAATTTTGATGAAATTTCTACAGTCATATCTCGGGCATATAAATACATCAAATACCCAGTTTGATCAAAATCGTTAAAGCCGTTTTTGAGTAAATAAAAAAAACACGTGAAAATGATACGAAATTTTTTAAGTAAAGTCCCCCCTCCGGTTAATCAATTTTGATGAAATTTTTACAGTCATATCTCTGGAATATAAATAGATGAAATACTCAGTTTAATCAAAATCGTTAGAGCCGTTTTTGAGAAAATCGAAAAAAACGTAAAAAGCTATTAAATAAAGTACCCCCTCCCTTTGAGCAATTTTGATGAAATTTTTGCTGTCACATCGCGGGCATATACCTACACTAAATACCCAATTTCAGGTTCCCACGGTTTATAGTTTTTGAGCTAGTCTGTTCACACACACACACACACACACACACACACCACGCACGCACGCACGCACGCACGCACGTACGCACGCACACACGCACGCACACACACACACACACACACACGCACGCACGCACACACACAGACACACACACAGACCATTTCGCGGGACTTGGTTATTTCGACTCAGGGGGTCCCAAAACGTGTATTTCCGTTGTAAACCGGAAGTCGAAAATTTTCACGATCGCAATACTTCCACTTACTATATATTTCATATATAGGTAAGTGAAAGTAAAAAACCTTTTAATGTTGATAATCGATTTAATTAAATTTTATTCCAGTAAATATACCAGAAGCGTTGTTCTAAATATAGTTTGTATATAAATATACCAATATAGTTGAAAAATATTGAACATAGATTGTATTTCTATGGAGAATTGTTTATTATAGCGAAAAACAAAAGACTTGCACTAAGTTAATATTAAGGAAATCCAGGTCACTACAATTATTATAACTGTAGTGTTCTGATGAACATCCTAATGTGCTCCTGACTGTTTTTTTTAAATCCAAATTAAAATGGGCGGAAAATAATTAATAACGTTGTCGTAAGACCTACTTGTATGGCAGCATAACATTACATGATATCAAGCAACAAAAGGTGGTGCCGTAAATAGAAATAAATGATGACTGATCTGCTATGTACATAGGGCGAACAGTTAAAAAAATTTTAACTCGCATAATAAATATGGTTCGTTTAATTTATAAAAATAACTTCAAGTCTAAATAGAGTTATAAAGAAGAAGTAGCTATCTAATCCTTAATATTTGATAATTAATATGATACTTATATTTAAGTTATTAGACGTATTGTGTATAACTAATATTAAATCAATCAGATTAAGCATAAAGATAGAAATATAATTCTAAAATCAGTAGCGAATTATTAGGTAATCTGACCTAATATAAAATTCCTGTTCCAAACAAAATAGATAAGAGATTCTCATTTGATATGTTAAAGAAAAATAAACAATATCCCCGTATATCTAGAAAAACCTAAGAGATATAAGACGAAATAAACAAAAATAACTATCCATATAAATCAAAATGCCAGTTTAAAATACAGATGTCATCACAGCACTAATAGCTTCTTACCTCTAAGGAAAGTTCGGACCGAAAAGAGGTAAAAAAAGAGGCAACGTGCTTACCTGAAACAAAAGAAAATATTAAGTTAACTAAAACGTGTCTTAAAATGGGTATAATTTTTTATTATTATTAGAACTAGTAAGAAATGGAATAAAACATATTTGATAGCGAGATTCACAATATACTATATTATCATATCAATTGATTCTGTAATTTATACAGAATGTCAGTACTGTCGACATCAAACGGAATGAACCTACATCCATTCGCAGAATGGAAACACACCAAGGTAATGAAGAGATTCGGAGTCTTTCGCTATAATTTGATTAAGATAAGAACGCGGGCTGCATGGATTTATGCTCGAAAAGATTCTATTCGGGGACCGTTTGCAATTGTATTAAACAAAAACAGTAAACGGCGGAAATCACACGCCACCATTTTTCAGCTTCAGGAGTTTTCGACAAAGCATCGCAAGCGGATAAGCCAGCTCGACAGCTTCATGCACCAATAATACCAGGCGTTAAAGGACCCAAGTTTTCTTTGCGAAGGGATGGTGGATTCGTATTATTACCGTAACTATGGCAAAGGCTACAAGCATATCGACGCATATAATGAACTCGATATTATAGGAGAGGAAAAAATAAAATAAATATATGTAATGAGGAAAAATAATATATATATATATATATATATATATATATATATATATATATATATATATATATATATGTTTTATGGAGAGGCATCATTGGATGACCTTTACCTTCATAACTGTTTTTCTATTTTTTTTTATTATTATTATTTTCTCATGTAGTCATCACATTCACTGGTTCTACTAATTATTTTAGAGTTGTGAATTTATTAAATAAGGAACAAAAAAAAAACAACAACAACAACTTGTTAACCGGTTAATAAGTGTACTACATTGATTTTCAAATTAACTGATTAATAAGTGTATTACAATTTTTTTTTTAAAAATTAACCAATTAAATTAAAAAATATTTGTTTTTCAAATCACCGGTTAATAAGTGTACTAGAACATATTTTTTAAATTAAAGTTCTTTGAGGCTGCTCGATACATTTCTTTATATTAAAAACTCATGATCAATTAATCATCTGATTTTTATAACAAATTAAACATGATTATTCCTTGTTCGCCATCAGAAACATTTAAATTTTAAACAGTTGCTATTCAAATTTAATGAATAAACATCTAAGTTTTACTTTGGAGGAAACTAATTTATAAAATTCGAATAATAGAAAAACAGTTTTAAGAATGATTACAATAGCAACGACACTTCGTGTTTAAAAACAGGTCGTCGAACGTTTTATGGAGTAGATAAAGTTCAACGTGCACTCCTCAAGGTCAGAACTAAAATTGGAATAGGAAATATCGTTTACATCCAATCCAAACCTTCTGTACGTTGGTTGTATTAATAGCTAACGTTTTACGACGTAACTAAAAATGGCGGGACTTGATTACTGACGTCAGAACAAGGGCACTAAACCGGGGGCCCTGGATCAACGTCCCGGGAGAATACTCCTCGTTAACGTTGCTATTTTGGCCCATCAATTTGGGAAGTAATTAGTAAATGGATTTGGGCTGTAATTAATAACCAGGGTCTCAAATTTCTAACCTAGTAAATCATACTGACAGCAGACTTTAAATGTCATAACTGAATAGCGTTAGTCTTTACGGGTTAATTTTTTTTTTTTTTTTTTTTTTTTAAACAATTGAAGGAAATCGTGTGACACATTTGTGATAAAAACTCATCAAATTAAACTTTTAAACATAATACTGAAACGTACTGTAAAGGTTATTTATATCTTATGGGTTAGTGAGTGGGAAAAAAAAAACAGTAAATATTATCGTGATTGCCTTTCTATTTCATTATGTTCTTACATTATTCTTATCGTTCGCTCCAAGATCTTTTCCATGTTAATAATAGTATAAAAGTAAAATGCATTGGTTTAATTATATCCTATTCTTTTTAATAAAGTCAAATCAAAATTCACCGATGATAAAGATAAAAACGTTTCATCTAATCTAAAAACCAACGAAATTTAAAATAGAACTTTACGCCTCATTTAAAATTGTTTGGTTAAACTTTTTATTTTTTACATCTTATATTTGACTATAGTAAGTATTAATGATCCATTCATTTAGCACTTATTGAATTATTTCAGCAGTGGCGAGATTAAATATAAATAACACACATGTCTAAGGAACTAACAAAGAATATAATTGGAATAGGGTTTAGTACAATCACAATAGATAGTTAGCCATAACACATGATGATTAAGAAATTGTATAAGTAGGTTCTACCTGAAACAGGTTGTGATAGTATAATAAGCACTTAATTTGCAACATAAGAAATATTAAGGCAATTAATCGAGATACAAACTATCCTATCTCTTAAGTTGGGCAAAACTATACACAATGAGCCAAATTTCATAAAGATCGGTAGAGTAGTTTCTGATTTTACCCTCGACAAACATAGGGACATGAGATTTTTATAGATATAAAGATATAATTCTACATAGTTTTATCGAAGAAAGGTTCAAAAAAGTGCTATAAATTCTATTTATTTTCTTATTTAAGAAAGGATAAATAAAACAAATTTGAACAAAATTACAGAAAAACAACTATAAAAAATACCTCTTGAGGAAAGATTATAGAATATATTTATTTTGAAAAATTCGCAAAAAGTTATTTGTTCATAAATGATCCATACTGCCTGCGTTCCTGACAAGAAAAAACATTCGTCTACTGTTTTTATGTAAAAGGATAAATATCACCTAGTATCATATCAATTCTAAGATCTAACTCATTAAACCTTATCTTAAAACGATTTAGGTTGACGGTTAAAAAAAATTATAAATTGTGGTTTTATCAAATCCCGATCTAGAGTCAAACGGAAACCGCCTAAAATGAAAAAAGATGTTTCAGTTATCAACAAACTTTTTTTAATAAGTAGATTTATTAATTTATCCTGCTTATCATTATTTATACTTTTTTTTTTTTTTTCAAAAACACTCGAGAGAATTTCGGCAATACAATAAAATTCGGAAATGGTATACATTTTAAAGATTAAATGGTATACATTGAAATACATTTTAATTATTATTCAATTTCTATTAGGAAATAGACTTTAGTCACGAAGAATTTTTTTTTTTATTCGGTTTTTAAAATACTCTAAAGAGAAAATAACGCCATGTAATTCATAAGATCAAATAAGTTATCTTATCTAAAACGGTGGACGCACGAAAGGCAGACCTCAGAACAACCTGTGGCTAATTTATAATTATCGTGTTATTCACAGTTAGCTACTAAAACTACATACAGTAATCTAAAAAAAATACTTAAAACGAAGAATTTATTAAGAGAAATAGTTGGTTTGTTTGAGTGCGCTTGTTTCATAATACTACTAGTAATTGTAAAAGTATTTTTGAGTTACTTATATCGTTTATTTTGGGAACACATATAGAACGACTTAAGGGGAGTAAATTTCCTGAATATAAATAAATAAATAAAAGGTCCAAACTGGCCAGGTTCGTAACCCTAATTCCTCCGCAAAGCTTAGTCTGTACCGTATAAATCGATCTAACTAAAAATATCTTGTGTAAATTGTAGTTTTTTTCGCGTGTTCTTTTTAAGATATTGGTTATTGTTAGTTATGCTTTTATCAAGTAGTGATGGATTTTTCTTTCTTTTCTAGTTTTCTTCTTCTGATATGATAATGACTTGGGGTTGGAATAAACTGAAGCTCAAAAGTTACGAAAAAGAATTCTGCCAAATCTTTTCCTAGATCCTCAATAAGGACAATTGGTAGATCGTGTCACGGACGGGAAGAAGGTCACAACACGTAACCCATTGATAGTTTTCTCTGTTTCACACAAGTTCATCTATCCTAAAGCCACAACATTTTTAAAACCTCTATCCACTTAATTTGAATTGTTTGAAACAAAAGGAGATTTATGATTAATAGTGAAATAATCCACCAATACATTCATTCTTGGGACTTATTTCTTTTGACCTACATTTTAAGTTTTGAGTTGCGCTTCGTCATAACTAAAGCTCGGAATTCCGTGCAGTAAAAATTTGATAACGTGCAATAAAAACTTTAAAACGTGCAAAACCGTGCAATAAAAACTTTAAAACGTGCAAAAACATGCAAAAAAAATATTATTGCTTGAAAATCATGAATTAAATTATTGATGTGAACAATATATAGCTACTTTTAAACAAATAAGTAGCGGAGAGTAAATTGAAGTAAAATCTTTTATTTTTAAAATAGATTTTGGTAAAATAGTGATTTTTTCATTAGTAAAGAAAAAATAATGGAATACATTAGAAATGTAACTATAATTGATTATTTTTTTAATAAAAGTTTATAAATAAATACATTTCTGATTTTTTCCCCGTAAAACAGTGCCTCCTGTCATTTAAACTTTCTTTCAATTTAGAAAAATATATCTCAACTGCTACAATCGTTAAAGGACAATATTTATAGCGACTCAGCAACTAGAGATCTCCTTCAATTCAACAGTGACTGAATTTCCGTTCAGGCAATCATTACAATTTTTTAATAGCTTGTATTCACGATTTTTTTATAAACATTTTCGAATTTTTTCGTAAATGATAATTCCTTTTTCGCTCTTGATTGTTCCAATGGTTTTCCAACGTCCTCAACTATTTTTATTTGGTCATTGAGAATGATTTTTCTCCTCTGGTTCTGTAAGAGCAACCGCCAAAGATGCTAAATTCGATCTAATAAATGCCAAATCAGATTGAATGGTTGAATTCATAAAAATGGTTTTTAATTTGATAATTGATACCAAATTTTCTTCCAATTCTATTTTTGAAAATATTTCCGGTAAAAAAAAAAATCAGAATATAAAATATTTACTTCAAATAGTAATAAGATGTGGATTAAAGAGTAAAACACTCGCATGTGAGCTGTAATTATATTGGAAAAAAGGATATCTTATAAAGGAAAGATACTACTCAAATTATGCAATTACTAGATGCAATATCCGGTGCGTAGGCTTATTTTTAAATCACTCTGATGACACGCACTACCCCTGTTACCGTTCTATGGTTAAAAAATAATTAGGTACCTACTTGTGCTGCAGTGGGCATCAATTTGTGATTTCCTCTCACATCCAATATTTTTATCAAAAGTTTTGCAAAACACTACACTACCATCCCTTTTGAGTCAGGATATTTTTCAATCCATCCCGCAATTTTCGAAGACACACCTCCAATTTTTGGCATTTTAAGTAACAATATACTCGACAGAAGCAAGATTGATAGTGACAGAACGATGAGAATTAACCCTTTAACCGGGCGGGACGTATATAGGCGTCCAACCTAAACACTACCGTGAACGGGCAGGACGTATGTATACGTCCTTGAAATATATGTTGTGCCCTGGAATGGGTGGGACTTATATTTTCGTACAAAAGAGTGATTAGTCATCGATACATGTAACGACGTGAATTTATACATATATATTATATACACACACACACACACACACACACACACACACACACACACACACACACACACACACACACACACACACACACACACACACACACACACACACACACACACACACACACACACACACACACACACACATATATATATATAATTTATAATATTTATAATAATAATATATTTAATTTATATTTATATATATATTTTTTGTACTCTTTATAATAGGTTAAGGCTGTAAATTTATAATTTCTTAATTCGATACTTTTATATTTTTGTTGATATTCTTTTCTATTTGTTTGTCATTTTGTGTTTTCCTTTGTGGTTTATATATACAGAAACGAAAACGAATATATTTCATAGCCTTCCCATTAATTTTAAGCATAAATGAAAAAAATAATAATATGAAGTTACATTGCACCGGGCGGGACGTATATACACGTCGTAGTGAAAGAGCTCACGCCCGTTGTAGGATGCGTAATTTAAAAGGGAACTCCCCGGTTAAAGGGTTAAGAAACAAAATGTAAACATCCAGGAACTACTGAGCCCTTAGTTCTTGGAAATAGGAGGTTTGTGTTTGTTTACATCTCTCAAGTTCCCTTTATGTTTTCCCTATGTTTCCTTTCTGTTATTTTTCTTTTCCTATTCCTAATTTCCTAATTTTTTGATGCGTATTTAAGAAAATTAAAATTTGTAATCATTTTTTTTTCTTCAAATAATGCAATTTCTTGCAATAAAACTTCAAAACGTGCAATTTCGTGCAGTATCCCCCAAAACGTGCAATTTCGTGCAGTAAACCCCAAAACGTGCAATTTCGTGCAGTATAAAACTTCATTAAAACATCCCATTAGGCTTGATTCGGATAAGTAACTTAAATTCGCTTTATTCTGACTTTCCAAAAAAAAGATGCAATTGCACGGGAATCCGAGCTCTAGTCATAACATTTAATAATTCCAAGAGGAAGTTTTATTTTTTTAAGTTATTACTTTTATAAGTAACGCAAAAAGTTACTTATAAAAGTAAAAGCTCATCAAAATTTTGAACCATTTTTTTTTTTTTTTTTTTTGTAAGTAATACTTCTGTAAATCGTTCCCTGGAAAACTATTAAAAATTATTACAATCTATATAAATAAAGATGAAATTCTGTTTGTTTGTTTGTTCTTTATAGAAATCCATACCGTTTGTCCTAAATTCTCCAAATTTCCGCTCAGTGGTTCTTTCATATCAGGTGCGAACACCTGTCCATATTAAAATTGCATAACTTCAGCCAATTTCTGGGCATATTCTTTATTGTTTTAAACATCGTTATGTTCTTTTTGTTATAACAATCGTTATGGTCTTGCTTTACATTGGAGACGAGTCGAAATTCCTCGGGTGAAACCGGGATATAATTTAAATATTAAATATAATTTAAGCAACAGTTTTGTTTTTTTCATAAATTAAACTTATTAAAACATTAGATTTAAAAAATATTTTTTATCCTATTCCACAATCTTGATTGCGACCTAATTTTTTAATTTATTTAGCGATTTTTTCTTCTAGTATTTGTAGCTTAATTCTCATGTTTTAAACTAAATATGTCAGTCATCGGCAGTTATAATTTTTTTTTTTTAACGATCCTTCTTCCTTTTTATTCAAATTCCTCCGGTTCAGCAGGTGTAGTGACAACCATTGACCCGCACAATTTCCGCCTCACACCTGCTCCTATCCCAAAAGTTCCGGACTCATGGAATGACACAAAATTTCAGACCAATGTATAAGTATTGATGAAGATTTTCGGGTCTTTCTTTCATTGAGCTTATATTGACAAATCACAGATAAAAGGTCTAATCTTACAGTACTCTATTAGCTTCCCAAGAGATATATACCTGTTTTGGCCGCTGCCCAAGACTTAGTTTATTACAAGCGTCCGTGGACTAGTGGCCTCTAGCCAACGGATTCAGGGTTGCATAGTCGTCCGTATTTATTGTTGAGGCAATAATATTGTTTACTTTACGACACATACTTAAATCTATCAGCTTTAAAACTTCAAAATCCGAGTAAATGATCTCTACAAATAATACATGAATTTCGTTCATCATGGCATAGCATTCAAAGCATGACCAGACTAGAGGAATGACTTATCATTTTTAGGAAGATGTACCCTGGTGAAGAACTACTTGGCTGGGACGAAACGGAGGGGTGTTTTGACCCTCATCCCACACCACGTTTTCCGTATGTTCCGGCCAACTGCATAACTTAACACTAAAAGTTACTTTAGAGGCGGCTGTAGGCTGTCATCGTTGCCCACGGAAGTATTCGGTACTGCCGTCTTGATCAGGCAGAAAAATGTATGACCGAATGAAGTGGAAATATTAATCCTCAAATATAGATGCGAATCTACCTTTAGCACTTTTGTTAACGGAAATAAACATGATTCGAAACGTCCACAATGATGTAGATTCCACTTCCTCTGATCCGTACCGACTGGGTTCAACAAAGCCAAGGTTAACGCACACAGTTGCACGAATTGTTGATTAACGTTTCGACATAGTGTAGACGCGGCACAAGAGATGGGATTGAACATTTTAAATGTTTATACTAGTGGCCCTATTAAAAATATAATCCAGTCGTATATAGATCCAGATCATACTAATACAGTTTTAGAGTAAGATTGTTCCAAAATCAGGATAAACGTAGGTCTCGCCACTTCAAATATTGAATTTAGTTTAATGAAAATTATCATGTCCGTTATAAATACTATAAACAAATCATATATTATATTAATATTAATATTAATATGAATTACAGAATAATCAAGTATTAGGTTTAAAAGAAATCAAAGGATAATAAATAAATGAAATGTGTTAACGCGTTTAAGTAAGTAATATTTTAATTTAGTTTGCATATCTCCAGGCATATTGCATTATTTTTTCCAAAACCAATAAAAATATTAAATGAAAAAAACCTAGAGGTAAAAATGATTTTTCGTAAATACAATATAACCGCTAAGGATATCTTAACAGTAATTTATCATAATATTAACAACTGAATATTTTTTAAACATTTAAGAATAAGAAGCTATTCACTCAGAAATATCCATTTCTAACATACAATAAAATATAAATTGTCAAATGAAAAAAAACAAAAAAACATAGAGTTATACAGATGAGAAGAGTGACACTGGATATTCTAGTGCTGAGGTTGGATATTCTGTTGGAAACATAATGGCGGATTTAGACAATGGCCTGCTGACTTCACCATAATGGGCAGCATAGCTAATCGGCAATGGTTCCACTCCCGTAATTCTTCGATAAATACCTTACGAAAGAATTACGAAACGCAAAAAATAACAGGAAACTAAGGTATCGTTATGTGGTTTTCCTACCGAGCCATACAAAGTATAATACAATATCAGTTGACTACAATAGAACTATATATTTTAATTCAAATTATATTTCGTTCAATCCAATAGTAACACAACCCTTGATTATAAAAACTACTAACCCGACAGATTCGATGCTGATAATATTGACAATTATGTCAATACTGTAAAATCTATCAAAACCAAAATTATCCCGAACGTCCCATTTACACCCACGGGGCTGTGAGAGACAACTTTTAATCGCAAAGCGATCAATATAATATTTTTACTGGGGTGTATTTCATTAACTTTAATAAAGAACTTATGCATACATAGATGGACATTTAAAAAAAAATCCGAGGTATTGAAAGCTAGTTCGGACAGCCAAATAATCTAACAAGTCTGTAAAGCAAACGAACTAAATTAAGACTATTTAATTTTTTTTTTTTACATCAAAAGAAGAAATTCTTAAATGGTATAAAATTAAAAATCCCCTTTTAGTAGATTAGTGAAGGCTTCTACAGTTTTTTTTTTCACTCATTAATGTTTATCACAGCATAAAAATAACAAATATTTAGGGTTACATTAACAAATAAAGTGATATAAGAAGGGCAGTTATGTTTAAGCTTTCCGTTCATTGCTGTATCATAATATTTGATCATTAGTCATTAAAATAACTAGGAATTACAGGCACATTGATGTACAACTAAAATAATAATTAACACATTGAATTTACTAACAGTTTGCCAAGAGGAAGAGAGAGTGAGGGAAGGGAGAGGGACTGAGTCAGAGACATCAGCATAATTACTGAAAGAGCAATGACCACAAATGGTCGGATATTCCCGTGCTATTCACGTTATTCCAAGGATATGGAATATGTAGGTCAACGGTTTTCAGAAGCTACTCACCTATAAATTAAGATATTTTCTTATTATATAGGTAGAGTTGGTCAATTACGTTATAATACGCAAGCTATTGTTTTGAATAAAACAAATGAAATACACCTTATGCAAAAAAAAGAGTTGTTACGCAAACATGTATACTGCGCAGAACGAACAGATAATCACAAGAACATGCCAGTGTAGTCCCAGGAACTAACATGGCTAGTTATTAAAATAGTGACAGTTTGCGCGTTTGCCCGAAGTTATTACCCACGCAAACTGCACCAAAAAGAAGCGAGGCTGAATAGAGTTACACTCTATTTTCAAATATATAGTTTTGAAGTTGGTATATACTACAATTTCATCTAGGATGCCCAAAAAACAATAATTTCTATTAAAGCTATTTTTAAGACGTCTTGAGAAAAAAACATCAAAAGATATGATGATTAAGGTATTTTTAGTAGCAATAAAAGGAAACCATTTTTGCTGTCGATCCCAACTTTTATTTTTGAATTGTCCTTCCAATTCTCATTGGTTTTTTGTCATATTAGAAGAAGAAAAAACACGTTGTTCCAACGTGTACCTGTGTTTAAAAATATTTATTTTGTTTATCTTTCGATGCATTTCAATTATCAGATTGTGTAAAAACTAATCAATCATTGGTGTCAAACAACGATGTTTTTGCAATCGATACACATCCCTACTTGACGGGAAGCGCCTACTATGTTACGTCAAAATCGCACCTCATACTCCAATCCTTGAATAAAATAAAGTTCCCGTATTTTCTGTTAAAAATTAAAAATCCCCATATAAATCCTGAATATTTTCAACAGACAAATATTGCCTAATGATTCCCGCAATTCATGCATTTCCCGCAGGCTAGACACCCTGAAAGTGTAGTGATATCACAGAGGATCTGATTTTCCTGAATCTCAATGAACTAATTTTTTGCGATAAACCGGTGGAAATAAGTTATAATATAGAAATAATTAGTAAGAAGAAACGGACTTCAACTAAAACTTGACAGGTCCAACTGGAGCCGCTTAGGCTGGCAAGACAAGCCTTGACCTAGCTACTTCTTTCTAAACAGGGATAATAAGAGCGAGCAAGCAGTGGTCCTTGGGGGACTCCGCACCATCTTGTATAGCTCCAAGCTAACAAGAAATTGTCAGGGTCAAAATAAGCTTCCTCTCACTCATATATTGATTAAAGAAGACTGAGGATACATCATTTCTGCAAACTTCTTGTCTGCGAGGAAATGATGTTGGGATGGAAAAAATTAACCATATAGGTAAAAGAAAGAAAACCACACTGGAAATATAATTTGAAATATGTAAGTATGTGTGTTGAATCGTTGAAGAGAGAAGGTACATGGCTATGATAGTTTCCCCCGTGTTAATTCAATGCTTAACCCTTTAACTGCTACTAACACAGATATGTGCGGTGGGCAGGCGTGCCTCTAGTGCTACTAACACAGATTTGTGCGCTTAAGGAGCGCGCCTCCAGTGCTACTATCACAGATTTGTGATTCTGAACGTCTGCTACTCGCACATATTTCTGTGCCGCTGAAACGGCATCTAGCGGTCTCTAAATCAATCTGTGGACTCTTTGATTACCCAGTAGGTAGCGCTTTTCATTCTATGCCAGGTCTGAGTGGCCAGACCTTTTTATACCTGGTTTGGCAAAGGCCAACCTGTTCAAGTCCCACAGTATAGTTCGTAGTAAACACAAAAATAGAAAATTAACGATGTATTGCTGTGATGTTTATGAAGTATATCTTTGAATAATATATCTTTGAGCTTATTGCCGTGCTTTGAAATGTATCACAAGAACATTATTTAAAAAAAAAAAAAAAAAAAAAAAAAAAAAAAAAAAAAAAAAAAAAAAAAAAAAAAAAAAAAATTGACACTAACAATGGTCCAAAGATCTAAAGTCCGGATATAATGAGGATGAATTTTTTTTTTTTTTAAATCGGAAATTTGCGATGAAAAACTAGCAAAAAGAACTCAGCACTGGGTGGTTGTTCAAGCGGCAGCCCCGTAGCACCCACTCAAGGTTAAGCCTTGGACTGTTCCGCAGCGAACAGGTTAAGAGCGCTGCAACGGTGATGCAGACACCCGAGTCCAGTTCCAAGCCGTGGTGGTCCATTTATTCTCTTTGGAAAAAATAAATAAAATCAAGTACTCATTCGTGCCCACGCTGTTCAATATTAAAACTCGATCCGGAAAATTTTAAATAAAAACTGTCCCCTCAATTGGGAAAGAACAACTAACCTCAACCACTTCCATTTCTTTAGCATATATTGCAGTGTGTAGATATGTATATAAATAAATTGTTAATAAATCAGTGTTTTTTAATATTTGAAATGATAACACAAACATAAAAAAATCTGGTGCGTGCGCGCAACACACAACTTTCACTTACCAACTTACTTAGATTAGAAATTATTGCCTTTTGTTAATTGCCACTTCTCAAATGAACAGAACGGCTTTAATTATGAACAATGGTCTGTCACTAAAGGCGTACTCCGCATGCGTGGGCTCAACGAGTTTTATGAGTTGACTGAATATTTTTCTTTTTTCCTCCTCTTTATGTTTTCTTTATTTTTATTATATCTCATATTATGCCATTTCTTCTTTTTAGGCGTAACGAGAGACAGTTAATTTCTCCATATAAACAAAAACAAAGGGACTTTATAGGAAACAAAGAAACAAACAAATAGGCCCCTACCCCAAAAAAAAAAGGCCACTCAGAATATTTTAATAATGATAAAGCTTACCTGATATTAAAGAACACCTAATTTTCATTAAACATGACGAATTTGAAAAATTTGGAAAAATTGGAAAAAATTTATTAAGTAAAGTCCCCCCTCCGGTTGATCAATTTTGATGAAATTTTTCACAGTCATATTTTGGGCATGTAAATAGATCAAATACCCAGTTTGATCAAAATCGTTAAAACCGTTTTTGAGTAAATAAAAAAACCACGTGAAAAAGACTTAAAAAGTTATTAAATAAAGTACCCCCTTTCTTTGAGCAATTTTGATGAAATTTTTGCTGTCACATCGCGGGCATATACATACACTAAATACCAAATTTCATGTTCGCACGGTTTATAGTTTTTGAGCTAGTCTGTTCACACACACTCAGACCATTTTGCGGGACTTGGTTATTTGGACTCAGGGGACCCCAAAACGTGTATTTCCGTTGAAAACCGGAAGTCGAAATTTTTCACGATCGCAATACTTCCACTTACTATATATTTCATATATAGGTAAGTGAAAGTAAAAAGATAAGCATAATGCGATACAGTAAACACTCGATGTAGCGAACTGGTAGGGGGTTTGATTTTCATAGTTCGCTATAACGAGATTCGTTATAACCGAGGATTCTTTTTTTTTTTTTTTATTTTTTTTAGCCAATGGCTGCACTAATGCGATCATATTTCGAATGAAATCCATTCATTAGAACTAGTTAAATTAAAACGCATGTATGTAATTAATTTTTAGATAAACTACTTATTAATTAAACAATGAGATTCATTAATTTACCTGCCTAGTTCACTTGAGAGCTATTCAGCCTTAGCTTTAATAGAGGGTCTGAGATTGGTATTTGAGATCTCATTTGTTTAAAGCAATTTATCAATTTTTTTCCAAATATTCATGAGCCGCAGAGTGCAATCGTTTATTTGATGCTGAAGTTAATCCTTGGGCTGCGGATGAATCTATTTTATCTTTGTTTTTTATAATGGTTGACAATATTCATTTTGGAATTCCATATTTTTCTGCGATGGTTTTCTTACTTGGAATTCCCGATTCAATATCCTGGAGAATTTTTAATTTTTCCTCGATTGATAAGGATTTACGTTTGTGACACACGTTTAACAACGAACTCATTGTGTATTTTAAAAAACACTATAAACGACTACAGAATACTGATTCGAATAATACGGAAGTCGAAACAGAACTGAGCTTGTTTTGAGAAAAAAGTCAATGGAATCAGAGAGAGAGCAAAAGCAAATCGGATTAGTTAAGAGTAAAAAAAACACCTCAATTCTAGAAACTGGAGCTACTACGTCTTCCCGCACTCATTTTAAGTAATACTGTAAAAAATAATAATAATAATAAAAATTCTAGCAGTTCATTATATCAGAATATAATAATTCTCAGGCATCAAATTTAGTTCGTAGTTCGCACTAACCGAGGGATTTCGCTATAACGAAGGGTTCAGCAGAAATATAATGGTAATTTTGGGGGGATAGTATTTTGGTTCGCTATATCGAGGTGTTCGTTATATCCGAGTTCGTAATAATGAGGGTTCACTGTATAAGGGAACATATAAGAAGGGAACATATAAAAGTAAAATAATAATAAAAAAAAAAAATTTAGGAATGTGATGAATTTGAAAAAAATGTGACTAAGAAATTTCTATTTACGTTTATCAAAGATAGGACCGCAAACCAAGATAAGAAATTATATTCGGAAAAAATTTGTATGAATATATAAAAGTTATTATTAATAAGATCACGATGTAAAGTCGACCAATATGAACGAAACCCATTACATTTCAAAATTGGATCGGACAAGTAGATCTATTATAAATCCGTCTAAATTGAATTTTTGTCGACTCAAGGAATCATTAAATACAATAAAAATGTTTTCGACCTTTTTGAGAAATACTGTCTGGAAGACCTTTACATACTTAGGCTTATTTTACTACTACTACTAATTCCCAATTTGATGCATACAGCTCACTACCGTCTTCGATTACTCTTTCTTTTGTTCTTCTCTTTTCCTTTTCGGCTATACTGGATTGCACCGGGCAGAATTAGGGCGGTGTTGAGATTAGAATTCAAAAACTTCGGGTTATTGTTGACACCGCCGCGCGGAGCCCATTCGGCTCCCAGGCACTTGTCTTTATTTCACCTATTCATCTACAGTTTGGACTTTGTAGAAGTTTCTTGCCTACTAACTATCGAGATGTGATTCTCCAATGCCCCGATATCTTATCATACAATATCAACTAACCACTGATTTATGTACTAATAATAATTTATATACAATAAAATATAACTCCACTTAAAAACAAAAATGTATAGAGATGCTTATTACAGAGATGGTCATCATTGCGATCACGTTGGCCGTGTAATAAGGGATGGTAAAAGGAGATGATAACATCTATTCCAATGCCGTGATCAAGATCAGCAATAACGGTTCCCTAGGCCAAGAGGTTTGTCCGATCTACAACAATGCTATGGGAACGGGACAGTCCAATCTGACTAGAGGTTTGTCATCGCAGGCATCGGATCAAACCCGAGGGGTATGTTGATAATTTGATTTTGGATACAATCATAACTAACAGAGAATATAAGGAGGATAATTACAAGGATAGTACAAAAATTGATGTATTATATAAAAAATCATGTGTATGATAGTGGTACACATGTCTACTGAAAATAATAACAAAACGTAAACTTAAACTTTCTTAATTATTTCCAATTTGTAGTCGGTCCTCTAATTTCCTAATATTAAATTCTTCTAATTCTTGGGATTAAATTTAAACCACCCTACCTAGTCGTTTAAATCTACAAAACACATAAGTAAACTTAACTTTGCAACTGGATTAACCAAAGTGAACTATAATCTAACTGGACGGACCCCAAATTATTTTTCTTTGTAAAAAAAAAAACTTACTGATTTTTGTTTATTAACAAGAGAAATACCTAGAATAAATTAATTTAAAATCGAAGACACGTTCTGATTTATTACTTTCAGAAGTAAACCACAATAACTTATCTATGATAATAATAATTATCTATGATTATTTAAATTAGAATTTTACGCAACTAAGACACAAAATTTAGTCAAAAAATCAAAATAAATCGTCCACCATCAGAAGTGGAACGATATATTTTGACGATATCACTCTTGATAAACCTTTGTTTAATCGATCTCAATTGCGAGGCTAAATGATAAGGAATATAAAAAATAAAGAAAGATATTTCATATTGAATATTTAAAGTTAAAATAAAGGAGCTGGTCAAATTCTAAGGCTAGGATACGGCACAACTTAGTACCAGAATTGAATGCCAAATTAGCTTAGTCCACTAAACCTCGCACAGAACTTATCAACCAACATAGTACAGAACAAATAAAATTTGACCTATCTACATTCTTTAACGTGTATAGGTTTCTGTCCACCTGTTGTTTTAGCTGATAACCATACAATATGTAAATAAAAACTTAATTAAGGAATTTCATTGCTTTATATATATCTAATTTACACAGGAGCCTCCCCCGGAAGACATCAATAACAGAGAAATCGCCTTACAGTCGTTAAACGTTTAGAGGTCACCAAACCCGTATAAACTCGTAGAAGTCATCGACCAAGGGACAGATGTACTCGGCCTAGAGTATACAGAAGAAATAAGAAAATTTATAATAAACTAGTTGATCTAGAGAATAATTCGCATACATACTTAATCAGTGACATAGTAACCATAATATGAGAACAATGTAGAGAATAAATAATACACCATTTTACACAGTGGAGAATTTAATATTTTTTTTTTTTTTCGACACGAAAATGAACAAAAATCAAAAAGCAGTAACTTTTCACTTTTAGTCAGATTCCTTGATTTTTTTATTCACTGTGTAAGGAATACGAAGACCTTTCCTTTCTACATAATATGAAGGAAAAAAAACATAGTTAGCAATGACGTTTGTTTTATTGTTACAATAATATGTTTATTATTACAATTTTTATCATGTATAATAAAGAATGTTCAGGTTTATTTAGATTCTTTTCAATTTTCCATCTGGGAAATTTTGCAATAGGCAATCGTGTGCTTCATCTATCCTGGTGAAATTATTGTATATTGTAGGTATAACATAAATAAGTCTGTATCAAAAGTCTTCGGGATGAAAAGTGTGGGTTTAAATGTTAGTGCTAGCCTTTGGTGAAAGTTGACGCTTTATCGATGACTGTTACATTGGTCCTTGTTTAGTAGTCGTTAATTACTTGATATGGTGCATCTATATCTTCCTCAATACATTTGAATGAAGAGATTGGATTCTCTCAGAACCCCACAGTTCTATCCTTGTATGTCCATATAAATCTAAGTAGTCACAATAAAACCATAGTAAACTAAGCGCGAAACCAATTTAATATTTATTTTTTTAAATTTAATTACCTATTGTTACTTTTCTTAATCATGCCTCTTTAAATTTGAATTATATCAAAATTGATAGAAGTAAATATCAATTTGGAGTTTGGCGCCTACTACACATATGTGTTACACTGACAAATTAGTACTTAGGATACTGCGAGATGGTTAAGGAATTTAGGGAGTCTGACAAGAAATCTCTACGTATAATAGTCCATATCGTCTGTTTAATTGCTTTTGTATAAATCTGCTGTTAATTTTTTATTTCAGTCTTCCTCTGTCCAGATAGCCTTTATTGGTGAATCATCTATGGTAATGCATAATAAACAGGCGAAGCTTCAAATACTGTACCTCCTTCTTGAGAATTAGTTATTGGAATATAATTAATATTATAATAAAGCTCTATATAAAAAGCCAATAAAGATTTCCTTATTTATTCTATAACGTTTTATAAGTCAACTGTATGACAACAGTCGAGGAAGGATCTGGGCCTTCTCAACAACTGTTCTCTACTCCTGTCTATCCGCTGCTTTTTGCCTCTACGTTCTCAAGCTCTACATTTTTCCGAGGTCAAGGGTCTTTTTACATTATACGCAAATAAATCTTTTCTTCATACCTTTTTTCATACTATAGTGGTTCTTACCCCGAGATCTAACTTTTTCAGGACTGGAGGGTAAAGAAATACGATAGTCGAACTTGGTACAGTGTAAAAGAAAGATATGGCGCACCGATAAAAAAAAAACACCTTTTAGGAATTTTATATATATATATATATATATATATATATATATATATATATATATATCAATCATGTTGGATAATAGAGAATTCAACATAAGTTCTTATCTAATCAAGTGAACTAAATGAAAAAAAATCTAAGAATGCAAGTTTATTCTATCTATATAATTATACAATAATATATTGTAACGTGAAACAAAAAACAAAACATATGGTTTAGAATAGTTCTAGACTTATTGCTGGAACAAACTGTCATAGTACATGTTTGTGACTACGATGTTCGAGTACCATCTACACTGGCCTAGAACCTTCGAGACTGCTCTTCTTACAACTAAATATAAGGAGCGATGGGCTGAAGTTAGTCTTGTTCTGATCTGGAGCTCAAGTCATATGGTTATTACTGTGTTACAAAGTGATATTTTTGAGTTAACCCTCTTAATTATTAGTGTTTTCATAGTTTGCGTGGTATTATAAAATCTGATTTTCGTTAAATAAAAATTGTTTTGCCCACATAAGTGTCACAATATATAATATAAATAATGTATAAAATGCTTGTTCTAATTTTTATTTTTTTAACCGACTACGAAAGAAGAGGTTACTCAATTCGATACGTATGTGCCTTTTTTTTTGTGCTTTTTTTTCTATGTATGTTCACCGATTACTCCAAGATAGATGGACGAATTGGAACGAAACCTTTTGCATCTTTTAGAGAATTTTCCCGAATTGGTCCATTAAAACCGTTTTTGGGTTCTTAATTTATTTAAGAAGTTATCGGGAAAAAATCATGAAAATAGTTATTTAATTATCGCTCAAAATATTTACTTATTGAAAAGATATATGGCATATATACCTTAAGGTATGCCCAACAACTCGACCCAACAAAACACGTCCATAACTAACAGCTCATGTATTTTCCCCATTTTTTTTATTCTAAATTTTTATATAGCAAGAATAAGAATAAGAATCATTAAAGATTAAACTTAGCATCCCATTTCTGCCAAATGTCTTCCGATTCCGACCAATAAGATGGACTAAGATGAATAAGCAGAAGGGAGAAAGAAGTATTGGCAGGCCACCACCATATTGAAAAGTTCCCTATAAAGCTGGAGCAGAGCAGCTCGGTCCGCCCACTTCGCGATCGCGTTTCACCCAGAGCTAGTCCGCAGCTGGGCGTAGTCCACCACCTGACTCATATCGGCTCACCAAACGACATTCCTTAACCGGCGGCACTGTTAAGGATGTATTCTGATCATAAAATTTAATGGTAATATGTGTACAAGCTTCATAAGAGTACAAAAAATAGCAATTAGAACAATACCCAACCAAAATGAACAACAAAAATAATCTGTAGTTATATAAGTTAATGGTGTCTTACAAGAGGACTTTAACCCAGATAAAACTTAAGGGAGTGGAAATTGAAAGGAGTGGACACAAAAACTTCATTACACGAAAAAATTGAGTATGTGCAGTTAATTGCTTATTATAACTTAAGACTTTATTAATTTAGATGTACGCTTGATTAAAAAAAAACAGAAAGTTATTTTAATAAGATTTCAACCACTTGTTTAATATTTTTCTATAAAAATAAAAAAAAAGGTTGATAATTATTCCTGCTAAGAAACTAACAATTTCAATATTCTTTTATAAATCTATTTTCAGAAATATCTTCATCACCATCAGAGCGTTACATTAGTTCAGAACGTGTCCTCTATCTTATTTGTATTCTTGAAACTCAGTGACGCCCGACGCGGTAGAGAACCTCTCAAGAATAAATTAAAAATATTCATATTTCCACGAGAAGTTGTTCACTAACACGATCCTTCTATGTAATGGGGACTCTATTTTTCGTACAACTTTTCACATCAATAGTTCCTTCTGACGGATTCTATTCGAGAATAAATTTACTTGTAATCCGCTACGGTGATAGAAAGTGGCTATGATTCCTGTGAAAAACATTTCCTCTTCACAGATAGAAGGAAGAACCCTTGCATAACTAAAACAAACATTTTTATCTTTCTGGATTTTTTCTTCTTTTTTTTTTTTCATTTCCTAAGGAATCAGTTATTTACACTTCAAGGAGATAGTGGCAAGAAAAATGTGTTCAGCCGCACCTTTGTTTATTTGCTGAATATCTAAACATAACGGTGATATTTTATGAATATCTTTTAATGAAACAAAAGCACTTTTATATTGCATATCATATTATTATTTTACAAATAATAAATTTCTCGGTTGGTTTAGTGCGTTTTTGTCCCACTTTCAGTCAGTTCCTCCTGCAACTGGAAAGTGGTCAGTTTTTTTTTTCTTCACTTATCCTATGTATGGGCTTGACCCCACGTCTTATTATATTGATAATGATTGATTGACGATCCTCACAATCAAAGGATAAGGTTATGACTGATTAGGACTGGTAATCTAAGAGCCTTTACAAGACAATCGTTATCAGGACTAATAAAAACGATAGACAAATTTAAAAAAAAAAAAAAAAAAACTACACTTCTGAAAGAGCTAGTAATAATGATAATAATGTTTTTTTATTGATTTTCAATATACATTTTTTACGAGGAAAAAAAGTATGTATATACATTTAACAATACATTTCAGTACTATTGCCTTATGATATCATAAAAAAAAAAAAAAAATCTTACTCATCAGATAAATCATTAATAAGAAACAGGACTAAGGATAAAGGGATAAAAGGATTTTTTTTTAAGATTTGATCAACAATATTGATACATATTAATGACTATTTAAGTATAATAAATAAAAATACCTTTAACATTATGGATAGAATCAAATAGTTTTTCTGCAGAAATAACTCCCCTAATCATATATTACACAAATCCTAATTTTTATTGCTTCAATTGTAAATAAAAATACATGGTTCGACTTTTTTACTTTCACTTACTTATGTATCGAATATATAGTAAGGGAAAGTTTGCGATCGTGAAATTTATCGACTTCTGGTTTGCATCGGAAATACACTTTGGGGACCCCTGAGTCCAAATAAAAGTCCCGCGAAATGATCTGTGTGTGTATGTATGTGAACAGACTAGCTCAAAAACTATAAACCGTACGAACCTGAAATTGGGTATTTGGTGTATGTATATACCCGCGATGTGACAGCAAAAATTTCATCAAAAATAGTCAAACGGAGGGGGTACTTTATTTAATGAATTTTTACGTTATTTTTCGTTTTTCTAAAAAACAGCTCTAACGATTTTGATCAAACTGGGTATTTGATATATGAGTATGCCCATGATGCGACAGCCGAAATTTCTTTAAAATTGGTCATTTGGCACTTTATTTAGTAAATTTTGCCTCATTTTCACATGTTTTTTTTTTAATTTACACAAAAACGGCTGTAACGTCGTTGTTGATGATCAAACTAAGTATTTGATGTGTGTATAAACCGCGATGTGAAATTTCATATCCCGTATGATCACTGATGAAAATAAAAACTTATTTAACAATAAAAACATTTTTTTTAGCATAACACTTTTTTTATGCTCAATTTGTTTAAAGCATCATTTAAGGTGTGAAAAAATGTGGTATAACATAATCTTTAAATAATTATATTTTAGTTTAGAAACTTTAGTTCCATAATAGATTTCTGTATGCAGTATGAAGTGATTTTTGAGGAACAGTAACCGTTCTCGATTTCCAGAAAGGCATAAGAGACAATCTATTTCTAATCTAAGTAAGTTGATAAGTGAAAATTGTGTGTGCGCGCATCGCGCCAGATTTTTTAATACACTTTTATACACTAAATGCGATAATAATATATGATTAATTATATAATATAAATATACAAGGAAAGGCTTCTAATATGATTCAGAATGGGACAAGTTATAAGAAAATGATGGATTGTATCATGACCATTAAATTACAGAGAGGGCAGGTCAAATGAAGTTCGAATTTGTAATTATTATCTTTGAGATTAATTACCCATCATCCTGAGGTGTGGGGCTAGTCACATTTTATTTATGTGACATCTTAATGTTAGATGACTTTCTACGTTTTCAAAATTATTCAAGTGGCTGTAACCTACCCTGGAGGAAGAATTTGTTACCGCCTCAACATCTTTCGAAAACAATAGACTTCTCATTTTAGTCAAAGGGATTTATAGATTATTAACACCTCCGCCTGTTTACCAGACCAAACATCTTCCGATCCCAATGAGATTAAAGCGTGGTCACGGTCAAATCTCCTCCATTTAGGAAGAGTGAGAAATCAAAAACCAAAAAAATAATATTAAAACTATATTAATCCTTTATTATTTCGTTTTATCCTCCTTCGACTTTTTTTACCAACTACACTTTCCCTAGGTATATCCAGCGACATGAGACAATCTACACTCACTGTTGCATCATTTCCGTCAATCTGTAGTTACTCAAGTCTACGCTAATTATATAAAGATAGTATACTTGTAGCATTCGTTATAAATAGAAGCTGTACTGCACTATCTCGCGATTTGTTAACTAACTCACTCTGTGCTCCTCTCGGAAGGCGTCGATACACAACCGAAGTCCTTGTTGCTAATAGTGCCAAGGCCAGACCTCAACTCTCCAGACGGCTCACAATCCGACCATTATCGCTCATTGTATTTTATCAATTCATCAGTTTGAGCTCCTCAAAAAAAAAAAAAAAAAAAAAAAAAAAAAAAAAAAAAAAAAAAAAAAAACTGCAAATTCGCAAAAGTAGCTTTAGGCGGATAACAGATGAGGTCGATCGGTTTGAAGTTAAATTCAGACAGCAAGGTTAAATAGGTTTCCCTAAAGAAACAAATGCTATTTCAGAAGAATGAAATACGGAATTTTAATATTAGAAAGGGGTTTAGTTTCATTGTTGAGATATGAAGACACCCTCTTTTAAGTTTTTAATATCGAGAGAGAATTACTATAAGGAATGTAAGTGAAGAAAGGCTATCAAGGTAAAATAGTGGGAGGTAGGATTTCTCAAAAAAAAATCTTTGAGAATAACAAGTGTCTGATTTCCATTTTTCCATTCCATCCCCCGGATTTGTTGCATTATTTGCAATAATTGTTTAATCACGCACAAACAATTAAATTGCTGATTCTAAAATAATGCGTTTTTTTTTTATGCTTAAAGGATTGTTTAGATAACAAAATAATGAATTAAATAATCAATCTTCAGAGCGCATAATTCTTTTTGAACATTGTTTTGGCTTGATCCTGATTCATTACGAGAGCTTTACCTTCACTTTAAGTCGTAAACCTACCACCTGCTTCCCTACAGTTTCCTTCATTTATTCTCTACTTATCCCTGTTAAACAAATCCGCTACTTAGGAATCCTTCCAGACAAACGTCTAAGCTGGAATCCTACAACCGCTTACTTTAACGTTACTAGTAGACAAATGCTCAAAACTAGCAACCAAAAGCCTGATTTACACGACTATAATAAGACCTATTTAGACTGATGGTATCTATCTTTGGTATCCATCAAACCATTAGATCCCTCTCATGTCCAACCCTTATAACCAAAAATACTACCGTCGACCGGGGCTACTTTGGTCCTTGAGGGGTTACTTTGGTCCAACACAAAAAAAAAAGTTTTCAATATTTGTACTGTGCAAACAAAACAAGACATATAGGTATTTTTGGGTTTAAAAAATATTTTATACACTACTTGAGGGTATTTTAATAGTTTTGGGTAATATAAAATTGTTATCATTGGCAACACTGAAGTTTTTTGTAAACCTTTGTTTTGATGCTTCAATTGATTACCTCCAAACTTTTCATCAAGGACAAATTCAGTAACAAGATAAAAATAATGTAAGTGTCAAAATATCATCAACGAAAGTTTACAAAAACTCCAGTGTTGCCAATGGTAAAAATTTTAAATTACTCAAAACTATTAAAATACCTATATGTCTTGTTTTGTTTGCACAGTACAAATATTGAAAGCTTTTTTTTGGTGTTTGACCAAAGTAAACCCTCAAGAACCAAAGTAGCCCCGGTCGACGGTACGTAAAACTCTATCATATTTCTTATTTTGTCACGAATAAAACTTATTATTTCAAGTTCAAAGTTCACAATAAACTTCCTACTCAACATAACTTCATTGTTTCCATCCTTGCTCCCTCTTCCATTCCTGATAACAAGCCGAGGCGTCTAAAAAGAAGATGACCTCGAGATGTTCTAATTTAGAACTACTACTAGAGTAACAATGGGTAGTTTCTCTATAAATTTTTCCATTTTTAATGATGTCTTGCACATTTACTAGATTATATTATTATTATTATATACTACAGGCAGTTAAAAATATTAATAAATTCTATTTTAAAAAATCGTAAGTAACTTTCTAATTTATTATTTTAGCATTACTAATCGACTATGACGAATGTTTATCACTATGTTTACAGGTCAATGACTAAATAAATTATTCTTGCTAATTGACCAATTAACAGACAAAAAGATCGTTTGTTTCAGATGTGCTACTAGCCATTGTATCGAACGGGTTTAGCATGTACCATAAATAATTATGGTAATAATTTAAATAATTTTGTTATCGCACTTCTCTTGAATTCATTTAATTTAAATTACCTGTCTATAAGTTATTGATCTTATAGGCTGAAAGTATTAATTTCATACACCACAAATATGAACTCCACCACTTAATATCGGCTACCATAAAATTTTACAGGAAAACAACAAAATTCCTACCAAACATTCAGTTATACGTATTATTTGGTACATAGGTGCTTGGCAAAATTGATCTATAATTTAAATAATTGGAAAAAAGGTATATTGTTTATATATGTATTGTTTTAATTATTAATCTTTAAGATTAGAGTTTAATCTTTAATTTAAATGAATAGAAAATGGTGGATGATTTGTATTTAAAAATAATTATGCTTCACAAAAATGTATAAGCTGGCAGTAAGAGCTACCAATACTTTTTTTGCTAAAATGGCTAAAATTGCTGATACTTAATAATCGGCTGAGGCGAAACGACTGAACCGATTTTAAGTTTAAGTAACTCATTCGACGCGAAATTTTATGCTCTTTTATTTAAAAGAGAATACAATTTTCTCTGCGATGAACTTGTTTGGAGTTATAACCAAAAAATTGAACGGAGTTCAAATATTTCTATTTCGTTCGGCTGTACAATTTTATGGCATTAAACCTGAGATGGTAGACGTTTATATTTTTGGTCTATGTGATGAATCAGTCCATAAAATCAGAAACTTTTCTGGCCCTCGGCTCCTGGACTATTCCTGTATTATCGATGTGCTGATTCTGAACCTGGAAACTTCATCCACTACAAGTTTACTAACCGTTTGTTGGTGCACTCGTTCTAACCTTCAGGCAAAAAAAAAAAAAATAATTTTAATAATACACGCATATGTTTGTCAAGAAAAAATTAATAGTTTTCATGGAGAAGACCCTCGAAGTACGAACAGCCTATACAAAGTGGGTAATTATAATTAATCAAGGAGAAAAAAACATGTGATTAAACGTTATGAAGGCAAAAGAACTTCTTAGCACAACAATGAAACAGTGTTTCCTTTCGGAAGTATCTATGAGGTTTTTGTGGGTGTTCTTTCCGCTTTGCCCTGATCAAATCTTTTTGTTTGGGTGTCATATAATTCATTAAGTCGAATTTATGATCTTGTTCAATTTTTTATTCTGCCTTTCAATAACTTTGCTAATATAAAGTAATTTTAATAAGTTTTCGATTTTATAAGTCTTGTTTTTAATTATGACTACTCAGCTGTATAAAAATTTCATTTATCTTTCGACTCAAACGGTAGATTGCGTAAAAACCGTGTAAAGCGAGATCATAACCAATTTTATAACAATAAAGAATATACCCAGAGATTGGTTGAAGTTATGCAATTTTAATATGGACAGGTATTCGCACCGGGTATGAAAGAACCACTGAGCGAAATTTGGAGAATAGAGGATAAACAGTATGGATTTCTATAAAGAACAAACAAACAAACAGAATATCATCATTATTTATATAGATTACATAATGGATTATGATATAATTCTAAAGTAATTTAGGTATGTAGGCATATCCTTAAAAAATTATAGTCTTCTTTTGACAATTATAAAAAAATCCCTTTATTTTTCCGATGGACTGGAATATTCCTTTTAACAAGATTTTTTTTTGGTTTTCAAAAAAACGTTTACATCTAAAGTTATATATTTTATGCGTGAAGGAGGGGTGACCTTAACTAAGCGAGGTGACCTACTCTACTTCGGAGGATCCTAACCAACAGTTTGATAAATAGTCCTAAAGAAATGTGTCTTGAGAAGTTGGCTTCACAGCTTCACGACAAGAACTAGTAGTGCGGTGACGTCAGCCTCCAAGATCCCTCTCTACAGTTTGAACACGCCGATGACTAATCCAAGATTCCAATGCTCTCTTTGACTCAATCTTTTAATGGTCTTTTGTCGGACCATTTACTCTGCATTCTGATTCACATTTCAATAGGTGAAAAACATTTTTAAAAGAGTTTATAATCAAGTTTCCTTCTAGCCAAAGTTTTTATGCTTGTAGATTTGTTTGTATAAATATATAGATAATAGTATTTTATATGTATTCAGACATTAATTTAATTTAATTTATTATTAATTATTAATTAATTTAATTTAAACTGTATAAAAAAAATTAGGTACTTGATAATGGACAATCGTAGTACAAATAAAAAATAAAAATAATATAATAATAATAAAGTTGGTATGTATAATAACCCGAAATAAAAGAGACGCAATAAAATAAATAAGAATCATCCAAAGAAATATTAGTAAGAAAAAGAAGAAAGAAAAATAAATCCCATGCCCCTTTTAAATGAAACTTTAAATGGAAATACGATAAAATCACGGCCATAAGCTACTGCGTTTCTGCCGTTCCAAAGTTAATTTAATATGCTTCGTATTTTATTAGTATATATCTATATAAATAAAGTTGAAATTCTGTTTGTTTGTTCTTTATAGAAATCCATACCGTTTGTCCTAAATTCTCCAAATTTCGCTCAGTGGTTCTTTGATACCAGGTGCGAACACCCGTCCATATTAAAATTGCATAGCTTCAGCCAATCTATGGGTATATTCTTTATTGTTATAAAATTCGTCATGATCTGCCTTTACTATGGTTTTTTTTTTACGAAATCGTCCATTTGAGTCGAAAAAACGGCCTTAAAATTCATTTTATAGATTTTTGAAGAGGCCAACAAGGCCCGGTAAGACCGTCCCTTGGCAGGCGTTAAGTTCTGGGACTTTTAAACCATATGTTGTTTTTTTTTTTACATTTCAATACGTTTATTCACATGTATGGTAAATTCATTTTTTAAAAATGCTTCCTAAGAAGCGAGCTTCAATAGGATTAGTGAGCTCAAAAGCTAAAAAACAACGTCAAATACGAGCAGCTGAAACTCTCGACGAACATCAAAATAGGATTGAACAACAGAGGCTTAGACAGGCAGAATCGCGGGAAACTGAGTCTGCCCAGGGATACGAGGCCCGCTTTGCGCCACAGAAGCTTAGGCAAGCCGATTTGCGAGAAGCTGAAACTGCAGGGCAATATTTCTGTTTGTTTGTTGGTTCTTTATAGAAATCCATACCATTGATCCTAAATTCTCCAAATTTTGCTCAGTGGTTCTTTCATACCAGGTGCGAACACCTGTCCATATTAAAATTGCATAACTTCAGCCGATCTTCAGCTGATATTCTTTATCCTAATAAAAATCGTAATGACCTCGCTTTACAATGGTTTTTTTACGAAATCGACCGCTTCATTAGAAAAATTAAATTTCCCGGGTGAAACCGGGACATACAGCTAGTTAGTTTATAAAATTATTAATGGTATTTCAATTTTGATAAGTATGAACAACAATGTAGTTCTCATCAGAATGTCAGGTTTTAAATATTAGCTGTTTGTGCTGGGTTTCAAACCGACAAGTTCCTGCGTAATTTTAGTATCGTACTCGTCAGATTTAGTTCAGTTCAGTTTCAAGCATAACTTAAACCCATATCTCCGACGAAATTCCGAATTAGAAGTTTTTCAAGCTACTATCTTCATATACGCTAGGAACTGCTCAAGGAGGAACTATAAGGAACTATTCCAACTCCCTAAAAAGTTGACATAAAACAAAATAATCGCTAAAATATCCTAGAATCTAATAGATGTGAAAATAACGATAATGATTGAAAATAGAAACATTAGAACTCAATTTATTAAAATATTTAAAATATCATTCGAGGCTGCAGTGGGAGTCCTCAACTTTGCCTAAAGTAGTTTAAATCGTACAGGCTCAAGCCTGTAAGACCGCCATTTTACGTTCCATCCTAAGGACGGTATTGGCATGGATATTTTATTCCCTTTAAAAAAATCCTACATCCACCCGGTGGGCTGGATTTGACCACAAGACCCATATAATATAAACTTTGTATTATACTTTAGGTGTATAGTTTCGTATTATGCCAGTACTAGGGCTGCTAATAGCGAGCTTATCCGGAAATTAGAACCGATTTTCTTGGGTTAATGCCATGCTCGAGTGGGTGAGTCGATACGAAATTTCGCAGAATCCCCCATGTATCAAATATTAATGGCCAGGAATCGAACATGGCACCTACCCTCTCAGCCATCACAGGTTCAATTTTTCATTGAGTAAACAACAATTACGTTATTATCGTACGTTAAAATAGGATATAATGTAAAGGGATGAAACCCTTCTGTCTAGGTTTTTTTATTGTCCTCATGAGTTTACTGTCTTTGTCAAGGTTTTTGTAATATCAGTATTTTGACAGAATTAAATACTACGTTTTTTTTTTTAATAGAGTAGCTCGGTTCAGTCTTTTAATTATAAATAGAATAATAGTATATAGATAATAAAAAGTAAATTGTATAAAATACATTAAGCAAATGTGGCCGGTAACTGTATTCTGTAACACAACGGTATATTAGTCAACACCCATCCTGAAAAAAATTTAACTACTGGAGTATATTATGTGACGATTCACGAATTATTTTTAATTAATTAAACAATCTCAGGTATTATGATCTTAAACCTTTAGGAGAAATATGTTTTTCATTTATATATTTTTTTGTAAAGAAGTTATTTAAATTAACTATCAGAATTTAACTCTGTTTTATAGAAAACTTTTAGGCGACAATATTATCTAGGGGAGACAGAATTTCCAGTTAACTTCATCTAAAGAAAATAGCTTAACTGCTTCACTCAAGCATGAATTTGATAAGGAAGGACTTTCTAGTTCTGAAAGAAATAACTGTATAATTTTTATTTAATTTGACCGATTATAGACATTTTCAGTGCAATAAAATGAAAAAATCAATTTTGTCATCAAAGTAAGCTGTTAGATATTTTTAATATGAGTCATTGTCTAAATCTCCGGCACTAGCAAGTAATGTAGGTTCGAGTCCCGTCCATTGCAAATCTTTTCTTATCATCTGTTATGTGACAGAAGCCCAAAAAATTAAAATGTATGAAACAACACTGCTTTTTCTAAATAAATAACCAGAAGTAATAATAAAACCATTAAACATTTTTTGGAAAATTTCATTCGCTTGAAACGGTGTTTATGACAAGGGAGAAATTTGAAAAAAAAAAAAAAAAAATCAAATGTAGGAGGTATTGTATTACTTACTAAACCAGAAGAAAAACTTTATTATAATTTTTTTTATTTAATTTTTACCTCGAACCTTACCTATACCATTAGCAACTAAGGATGTGAAACAGATAAGAAGAATTTGTTTGGATTTTTAAATAATACTGTACATACAGTTAAAATCATTGACATTATCTTATGTTTATATACTGCCTCATTGATTTTTTATTTTGAATTACGATTAAGCTAATGGTTTTTGTCATTCTATATTCCAACGGCTCTTACACGCATTTGTGCAATTTTTACTCTTTTCCGTTGTTATGAGGCACAATAAAAATTTAAAGTATGTATGTCAGTAATATGGGCTTGTTGTAGTTTATGAATAGATGCCAAATTGAATTAAATACTTACATAATGTCATATTAAAACTTTATGTAGGAGAATAATATTTCTATTCGCATGCCTAATAAACGACGAGGAGTAAATTATATTACAGGAGCAATAAAGCTGTGTTATAATCGACAATTACATGTTTTATTAACCATTTCAGTACTGCAAAGGCACTTAAATGGTGAGTGGATTGGCAGTCAAACTGCGCCCTAAAACGAATTCATGATAAATAATAGAAAGCGACAGAGGTGTGCTACAATTTTTTACAATATATATATATATATATATTATAGAAAAATATATGTAACTATAGAGTTGTATACAAGAGAAAAATGATAGATAACTAATGCGACAGCTATCGTGAAAACTAGTTAAAATTTAAATCATACTACTATTAGCATGTGAACATGAAGAAAATAATTTTTCAAATGTTCCTTATAGAGAATCTACTTCTTATCGTACAATTAGAAATCCTAAATCGTCTAAACCAACCAAGAAAACACAAATTTTTTGCGAGGGGATAAAATGGATTTTCAAAGGTAAGTAATTTTGAGTTATATAATAAAAATCGCACCAGCTGTAAACATTCTAAAAGCCTACCCTATATTCTAAAAATTCACAAAAACGGACGATTCTGATAAAAAAATAAGTACCGTGTTGATAAACACGTATATCATAGACCAACAGAAGCTTTACAGCAAAAAATCACATAGTACATGCTACACGGATTTTGGGGAGACTTCATTATTTGCTCTACAATAATGGATTAAATCTCACAGTGTGGCGTACCGTAGTGTAATATACCATTAGCAACTAAGGTTGTGAAACAGATATGAAGAATTTGTTTGGATTTTGAAGCAGTTAAAAATTAAAATCTTGATTTACTGATAATTATTAAATTACAAAAAAATCTTACCATGCTTGTTGTAATATTTTTTTTTCATAAATACATGTAAACATGGCCACATACCTGAAAAAAATATAAGAAGATTAATAACAAATAGTATATTGAAATATTGCTTAATTTAAAATAGTACACGGAAAAAGTAAAAAAAATACATAGTTAAAATCATAGAATATAAATGCGGAAAGAAGAATTTGATGGAAATCAATGAAGTATAAGCAGATAGAATAGAATAGCATTTTCTGCGACAAATCGATCGTCCAATTCAAGACTGATCTAACTCGAAATCGCATTTTTTTTTTTTTTTTTTTTTTACAAATTATCTTTCAATATTCATCTAAATACTATCTCTGTAAAAGCTTATAAACCGAGATGTTAAATAATTTTTCTTTTTCATCTCAATAGTGTGTGTATCAAAAAGTATTGTATATTGGATTTTTAAATAATCTTTTTTTTTTCTGTCAATATTGAAATTACCAATTATGCGGTTTTATAACAGGAAAGATTACTAATATTTATAGATATAGGCAATTTAACTTAAAGACTATGTTTCTACTGGTAGTATATCCCAAATACTACTTTTGTTTTTTTTGTTTTGCTTTTTTTTTTTTGTAATTTACCTATACCATTTTTTTTTCTTACTGGAACAGACTAACCATAAATAGTGGGCCAGGGATACGGGATTGGGTAAGCTGCCAGGGGGTAATCTAGAATGCATGAATGAATGGTGGACAGCAAGGTCATTTATTACGAAATAATAATGCACTGAAAATCAACCAAAGGGTATTCCAAGGTCGTCTGGTCTCCGGATTTATATATCTGAACTTCGTCGTATTTCTTTCATATTGACGAAATATTTTTTAGTTTTTAATTTTTTTCTCCCAAGATTCCTTTCGATAGTAGTTGCCCCGGGAAAATGATTTCCGCATGGTGTTACTATGTGATCAAAACGATAATTTAATAATTGATTAATGAAAAAATAATTAATTACTAAAGAGGGCAAATGTGAGATGCTTTACATTAACAACCGCAACTAGGGTTTTTCACCAGGGTTTCCTCAATCCTGAAACTCCGGGTTTTTTTCTCTAATCGTCTTTTTCAAGGTGGATGGATGATTAATATGATGATATAAATAAAAATTAGGCCAATATTCACTATAAAAAAACAACAGAACCTACTATAAAAACACTATAAACTATATAACACTATAAAAACCAAAAACAACAGAAGTTTATTTACGAAACGGTTCGGTTCCTAGAGCCATTTTCAAGCCATGCATCATATTTGAGATTGTTCATACAGGGATTTGAAATAAAACTATTGTTACGGTGTGAAAAATAAAAACTGGTTGCTGGAGTCGTTATTCTAATACCAGTCTGCCATATCTTGTAACAACTCTCGTTACTAACTCCGAGCGAGGATTATTTCTTTTCAGCTTAACCAAATTTGCATTTCAAATATCGTGAAGATACTCTATTCACAAATCGTATAATTATCGAGTTATAGGCAAATCCTTTTTCATTAATACTTTTCTTAACAGTAGTTTTTAGGCGTATATTTTTCGGCACTATTAAAGAAAGATGGTTCGACCATTGGATTTGATAAAAAATTAGACAAATAAAACATGTAGATAACCACGAATAAATAGTTAATAAATTACAAAAAATATAGTATGTAAGCGATATAACATAGTAATAGCGATCAAAAAAATATAAGCCAATTTTAATGTACTACAAAATATATTTAAATTAAATATGTTTCGTAAAATTGTTTCAAATAGTCATGATTACTACCCAGAATTGTCTGAAGACAAGACAAAGAAAATAAATAAATAAAAATGCAATGTTACTTACGTCACTTTAAAAATATTATTATAAACAAATAAAAAATAAATAAGATTAAAAACAATTAAATAATTGCTTTCCTTGGCTTACAAAAAATAAATAATGCTTGATTAATATGGTCAATTAAAAATTCCATAAATGGAAGCAAATTATGAATATCTTTAACGAAATGGCATTTAATTTGTACTAAACTAAAGAAGAAGAAAAAAGAATAGTTTAATTTTGACGAATATTTGATCAACAGTTAGTTTTGAAGTTATTTCAATAGGCTGAAATCAGTCATTTATCTATTTTCAAATCTTACGTCACTGATACCTTCACTATCTCTTATAGTCCAATGACAGATACCTCACTTTTATTTTTATTCCAAGGGAATGGGATTATTTTAGTCGGGAATAAGGTCAGGATGAGTAGAACGAAAGGAATGAATAAAAGGAATAAATTACCCCAAAAAACGTTTAATAGGGGTGCAGCAAACTATAGCATTTTAAAATCTCTTTAAAAAAAATTTAAAGATCTGTGAAACTGAGGGTAAAAATTTTTATGTGGGTGCGCCAAAAATGTACGAATAGTATTTATCAAGTTGATGCCGTGCCGGAAAGGTTTTAATAGAAGACTTTTTGAAATAACTATTTCATTTTCCTTCGAAATTTTATTCAGAAAATTTCAATAACACACAATTCTAAAATATTAAACTTACAAACATAAGCTATATAAAATTTGTTGTATAAAAAGTACATTAAATGCGATTCTCTTTTGTAAATTGGATGACGAGTACTTGATTTCAGACTCATAATTCACCATATTTAGTTAGTTGGACACAAGCTGAACTAATTTTATCAGTCACTGCAATTTTTTTTTAAATAAAAAATAATGTAAATATATAGGAAAATAGTGATTCAAACGCAGCCCATATTGTTATAAAGATTCCTTTTTTTTTTCGCAGTGAACCCACGGTCGAAAGGGTATCTTAACTCCTATGATAGATTTTACTTAGTATATTTCAAAATTAATTGTTTACATACGAGTATACTGTTGTTAGCTTATGCAAATACAAGAATTTATCAGCAAATATGCAAAATGTGGTGCATTAATTCACTCCAAACTCATTACTAATCCAAAGAGTGAAATTTATTATTTAGTATTCCGCATCTAACTTTTTTCCCCCCAATATAATTACGACCTTTTTGCCTCTTAAGGACTAAAAATGTATACGAAGTTTATTTTATTTTTCATATTTCTATGCAAAAATAAAAATGCAATATATATAATTTTGGCTTTACGATAAAGAATTTTTCAAAAGCCTTCCTCTTTGCGATTATAGATGCCTCGATGCCCGAGAGGGTGAACGCCTAGGCCTGACAATATCGTTTGGGTAAAACGTAGTGATGAAGGGAATGCCTCTACTTCGTGGTGAGATGAAGATGACCCCCTGCGCTAATACGATGTAATCATCATTATCTGAATCATCCAGTGTCGGTTCGCTATTGGTCCGGGGTCTATGACCGTCCCGTAAATGTCCTCTTGTTCTATATTCTAGCTTATATATCGATCAATTTTAAACACATTAATTATCGATTGATCGGCTCGCAGAAAATAATATTTGTGAACAAGTCATGAGTAAAACAAAATTGAGCCAAAACAGTTGGTTGTTTTTATTTTCTATTTAACAAGGATATTAATTAGTGAAGAAATTCCGATTATGGAAAATATATTATATGAATTTTCCAATGGGATACTATAAATTATTTCTTTATCATCAATTAAAGTTAAATGGTATATATACCACCCTTGCGAGAACTCATTCAGAGAACTCAGATAACATAGATTCGAAAACATTCGTTTAGACGACATTAGATACCTAGCTTTTTATTCCTAACATAAAATATGTAGAAGCGACTATAGGGAAACATTTTTATTTACAGAATGGAATAGATTTATTTGTCTTGGAGTGAATCCCATACAAATAGAGCCTGACCAGGCAACATATTGATACATTTCAGTAATTTATACATTGTTATCAAATACTTCACATAAAAATAGTTTATACATAAAAACTTTCACCTTGAATTTATCTATAAAAAAAAAAAATAAAAAGACTGTAAGGAGTATTTTTACAGTTTTTAGTGGGCGTTTAAAACATATAATTACAGTTGAGATATATATTTATTAATCTTATTATCATTAATAAATCATAAATATTAATCTGAAGCCAGTAGTTATATAAATTAAATCGTTAGTTTTGTTGCGTAACTACCACAGATAGATCATCGATGAGTAATATTATTATTATTATTGTTTGTTTAACGTCCCTTTATGCTACTAAGGCTAGTATAAAAATTGCGATACGTCGACTACCAACCTGCCAGCATTTTCTGTGGTTACGTTTCTGCCTCAGTAAACATTTGCGAATTGAAATCAACATCCGCCACCACGTTCACATGAATTCTCTTTTATTTTACACCTTATTAATCACAATCCATCACTTAAATACGTAATATAATTAAAATATACTACAGTAATATATATAGCGTAATGATTACAGTGAATCACAAATTAAAAAAAAAAAAAAAAAAAAAAAAAAAAAAAAAAAAAAAAAGCTGTTAGGACCAAGCACAAGAGAATGATGAATAAATTTTAAAAAGTACGAGGCTATAAATAGGCAATGCATAATTCCTTCTATGAATTGTATTGAAATATATCCTTCTCCTTCCTTTTATCAATTTAGACTCCGAGTTATTTAGGCAACAAAAAAAGAGAATTTGAATTTTTGTTTTTCGGAATAAAACGCGAATTCTTATCGATTATTGTATTACTTACGTTAATCTATCTTAATAAAAAAAATAAAAAATAAAAAAAATGCTGATTAATTATAAATGCAACTTTACTGTATTTTATCTTAGCCATCCGCATCCTTTGATACAGAAAATATATCTTTGACTGCAGCGCAATGAGTATAAAGTCCAAATTAAAAATAATTTTTTTATGACTACAAAGGGCTGTAAATCTGCAAAGTCAGGTGTAATCAAATTAAAAAAATATTTTTTTAAATGCGGGAATGTATATATATTCCCTTTTTTGTAGGGTAAGTAACAAAAAATGTTCTTTGAAGAAATTTAAAATATAAAAGATAGCGCCTTAATAGTACATGAGAGGACTGTTTCGAGGGATTGAGGGAGGATTAATAGAATAATTACCAGCTGGCATGATATGAGAATGAGCTTGTTCTAACAATTCCTACTTCCTCCTTATACTTGAGAATTTACACGGAACCATCATACGACGAAGAATAAAACACGTGTTGTCACAATTAAGCAGTATATATTACCTAAAGGACGCATATGCTTAATAAAAGTTATCATTTTCATAATGATTACATTACATAATTGAGAGGTGTAAATGGAAAAGGCTGTAAGTGTCAAATTATCTATTTTGAGGTAAAATTAGAGCACGTATTTGGATCTAAAAATAAAAAACATATTAGAGAAATGACTTACTCATGAGATGGCTACGCTTTTGCTAAATAATTTCAAAGTTAGTTCAGTCTCCAAATTCATTTCTGTCGGCTAATTATCTAAGTTTTTCATTCAAGTTCGCTACCGAAAAGCGTATAAGCGCTTATCTATATAGATAAAGATGAAATACTGTTTGTTTGTTTATTTGTTCTTTATAGAAATCCATACCGTTAGTCCTAAATTCTCGAAATTTCGCTTAGTGGTTCTTTGATACCAGGTGCGAACACCTGTCCATATTAAAATTGTATAACTTCAGCCGATCTTCAGCTGATATTCTTTATTCTCCAAATTTCGCTCAGTGGTTCTTTCAGACCAGGTGCGAACCCCTGTCCAAATTAAAATTGCATAACTTCAGCCGATCTTCAGCTGATATTCTTTATTCTCCAAATTTCGCTCAGTGGTTCTTTCAGACCAGGTGCGAACACCTGTCCATATTAAAATTGCATAACTTCGGCCGATCTCTGGGTATATTCTTTATTGTTTTGATCTCGCTTTACATTGATTTTTACAAAATCGACCGTTTGAGTCGATAAAAGTCTCAGTTTATAGATTTTTTAGATTTCAAAAATTAAATACTCCGGGTGAAACCGGTATATACAGCTAGTTTCCAATAATATCGAGTATCGATACTTTCGGAAAAGTATCACATCGAAAGAAGTATCGATAAATAATTTGTAACGTAACGTATCATACCGCGCTTTCAATAGTAATATCTTGAGACATATAATGTTCGTGATATCTCCGGTTGGCTTCTCAAGATAAGGAATCTTTAAGATTGAATTACTACTGACTCCTGTACATTGGCGCTAGAATTAACTTTATTTTCCAATTGCTTAACTTTTTTTTTTTTTTTTTTCGGCACTTATAGCCTTTTTCATTTCTTGTGTCAATTACGAATTGTTAATATTAGGAAAAGAGTTTTTTAATTTAAATTAGGACGAGAATAAAGATATATTTCAATTACATTTTTCCTTTATTTTCATTTTTACAATTTTATTCGAATTTACAAAATCAAACATTGATTTTATTACATATAGCTAAACGTTTAATTATAAAGACTAAAAGTTATAAATAATATTAGCATGTTAATATTACTTTTTTTTTTTGTTCGTTGCCCCTACCATGGCATACTGGGGATTACTGTGTAGGTGTAACCAACCAATTCTAACCATTGTGGGTAGGTCGAGATTTATTCCATGGGGCCTCCACGAAACAAAAATCAACCATTCCAGGGCGGATTCGTACCGCAGCCGTTCATATTAATATTACTTATCCTTCATTACATTTTCTTCGAAACTCTAATTTATTACTGGAATAAATATCTGTTTTCCAATCGAATAATTGTTATATCTCATGATCACATTATGTAGAATTATCTTAATAAATACCAATAGTTAGTAAGGAAGATTTCTGTTTTTATTCAAATTTGAGATCAAAATCAACATAAAGAAACACTTAAATATGAAAAGTGTAATACAGTTGAGAAACTGGTGTCTATAATTATTTTTATATCGCAAAATGGTGCGCTCAGAAATAAATGCATATGCTCCAGGATTCCTACAATAAGCAAATGGAAAGGTGTCAAGAATTAGTTAATTATATACAAATTTTAATCTGAGTAGCAAAACGCAACTTTATTATTTTTTATTTCTACTTTAAAAAAAAAATTATTCTTTTTAATTCCAAATAAAAATATTATAAAAACTAAAATAAATGTTGGGTTCTCTAAGGATCATTCCTTATCAAATCAACGAGTTTAAACCAAAATTAAACTATAGGTCTTAGATTTTGATAATTGTAGTGTAGTGTAGGGTTCTTTTTTGCATGGATCAATGATAGGGAAAATATTTAGATTTTTCGGATAAACGGTTTTTGATATATAAATGTTTTAAAAATTTAGAAAATAAAAATGGTGCGTTTTTAAAAAGTTCTAAGGTCAGATCTCAAAAACTGTCTAGATCGCTAGGAAAGATATTTTTTTTCAGATTTCTGTGCTTTTTCTTTTCTGTGTCTGATTTACTACATGACAATTTTCTAAAAAATAAAAAAAAAAAACTTTTTTTTTTTTAATTTTGAAAAAGGACCAGAGGTAACTATTCTTATTTTACTTTCACTTACCTATATATGAAATATATAGTAAGGGAAAGTATTACGATCGTGAAAAATTTCGACTTCCGGTTTTCAACGGAAATACACGTTTTGGGGTACCCTGAGTCAAAATAACCAAGTCCTGCGAAATTGTCTGTGTGTGTGTGTGTGTGTGTGTGTGTGTGTGTGTGTGTGTGTGTGTTTGTGTGTGTGTGTGTTTGTGTGTGTGTGTGTGTTAACTAGCCCAAAAACTATAAACCGTGCGAACCTGAAATTGGATATTTAGTGTATGTATATGCCCGCGATGTGACAGCAAAAATTTCATCAAAATTGGTCAAACGGAGGTGGTACTTTATTTAATAACTTTTTACGTTTTTTTCGATTTTCTTAAAAACGGCTCTAACGATTTTGATTAAACTGAGTATTTGATGTATTAATATTCCCGAGAATGACTGCAAAAATTTCATCAAAATTGATCAACCAGAGGGGGCACTTTACTTAATAGATTTTGTATCATTTTCACGAGTTTTTTTTATTTACTCAAAAATGGCTTTAAGGATTTTGATGAAACTGGGTATTTGATGTATGTATATGCCAAAGATGTGAAAGCTAACACTTCATCAAAATTGGTCCAACGAAGGGGGCACCTTATTTTATAACTGTTTTTCCAATTTTTACCTTTTTTTCGATTATCTCAAAAACGGCTTTAATGATTTTGATCAAATTCGTCATGTTTAATGAAAATTAGGTGTTCTTTAATATCAGGTAAGCTTTATCATTATTAAAATGTTCTGAGGGGGCTTAAATGGGGAAGGGGCCTTTTTTATTTTCCTATTAAGTACGTTTGTTTTTGTTTATAGGAGAAATTTACTGTCTCTCATTACGCTTAAAAATAAGAAATGCTTAAATATGAAATATGAAAAAAATCAAGTAAACATATAGAGGAGAGAAAAGGGGAAATATCCCGTCAACTCATAAAACATGTAGAGCCCACGCATGCGGAGTACGCCTTAATGATAGACCATTGTTCATAATTAAAGCGGTTCTGTTCATTTAATGGAAATAATTTGTTTCATGGTAACTAAATGAAGTTTTCATCAACAACATAGAGAGTTATAAAATCAGACGACTTGGAGTATTATGCTTGCATTGAATTATCACAAGTAAAAACTTTTATTTAATAATAAAAAAATTAGTTTTTTTTATACAGCAAAAAAAAAAAAAATAAGAAATGAATGTGGAAAAATGTTTGACTTTGAGAAGTGGCAATTAACAAAACACATGAATTTCTAATCTGAGTAAGTTGGTGTGTGAAAGTTGTGCGTTGCGCGCACGCACCAGATTTTTTATTAAATTACTATTATTAACAAAAAAAGCAGTTTGACAGAAAAAGAAGAGAAAAGGGGTACGTCCTAGCAATCAAATCAGCTCACAGTGTTAAATTAAGTTCCGTCAAACTATTTTCTTCACCATAACTTTTTATTATTATTAAAATATATACTTATAAATCATTTCCTACACCATTAGACGAATATGTAACTTTGGTAGATAAAAAAATAATAAGTACTTATAATAATTACAAACATAATAATAATAACGCTATTAATTACTCATCGTTGATGGGGATCGGTAGGAGAAAGCTATGGAAAAACAAGGTGGAATACAAGTAGTTCAAGAACTATGATCCAGACAGGTTAAAGAAAGTGTTTAACAGGGGGTCGTCGGAAACTAGATCGCAGTACGAAACGATCAATCATACCGACTCCACGAGAATGTAAGTGGGACATTTTTTTATTTTAATGATTGGCGTTTATCGTTATGACTCCGTTACTATTTGTCATGTATATGGGCTATCTAATGTCAAAAAAAAAAAGAAGGAAAAAAAGAAGTATTTGAAATGGGAGTGGGAGCATCATTAGATCAGCTCGCCAAGACAGCTTCTACATAAATTTAGGTCCATTCTAATTTTAACAATATTGCAAAAAATTAAATTGATCCTAATAAGCCGGAATATAGACTGCGGAGTATATTAATAGTTTTCAGAATGCGGTCGGAGAAAGTTGTGACGCAGGACGGTGTGACTCAAAGCGAAGCACGCGGATTTAAAAGAGGCTGGAATAGAGAGAGGCTCGTGACTGAGACAAAGGGAGATAAGAGGATGGAGGCGGGAGACAGTAACATCTGTGGGCCATATCGCCACATCTGCTTTCCTCCCTCCTTTGTTATTTAGAGCAAGTGTCTAGTGTGTAAAACCAACCACAAAATAACAAGACAGCTCCAATTCCATATCGATCCATAAGAACGGCAGAACCCGACTTAACCGGCTTGTCCTTGATTTTTTTATGGGAGTAAAAAATCCTTAGCCGTCCCTCTGATAGGACGTAAAATGGAGGTTCCGACCCTGCACGATATCAGGTACTCGTTAAAGATCCCTAGCCTGATTATACATGGATAGGCAAAATTTAGGACTCATGCTACTGTAGCATCGTCCAATTAGCCTTAGTTAAACAAACAAAAAACAAGAAAACTAACCTTATAAACAAAACTGAGTCAGCTACTTACTGTAATCATTGTATTATTTTATCATCAAAACTAGGCGGAAGTGTCACTCCTCGAATTATATTTCGTGAATTTCAAAGAATATTTTTTCCTTTTAAAATCTCTATCACGTCTTTGACTTTCAATTTGAGTTCCAACTTAATTGATATTATTTGTCTCAGGCATTTGTTTAGAATATACATAAATATGAAATAAGGTCGGGTTAGTTTATAGATAAAAAAAGACTAGCCCTATTTTTTGTCTCCTCTCGAATACAACATAACAAGCATTAAAACATCAGAAAAGTGGTGGTGGGAGGTGGGGTGATTATAGATTATTCTTTCAAAAAAGTCACTGACACCCCTTGCCTTCCAAGTTCAACATAAATGTGTATATAAAGTCATATTTACCTAGACAAGCTTGTAAACAACTGTAAATTACATTCGTAATTTTAACTTCAAAAAAGGGTAGACACACGAAAATCTGTTAAAAAAATTAATAATATTTTCCTGCCTGGAAAGTAAACCTGGATACCGAAATGTTGCAAAAAACAAATATATGCAATATACACTCGTAAATCCCAAGGGATACAATCTAAAAAGAAATAGAATTCGCACCCTCACCCAATTCAGGAGACTTGATACAGTGCGGTATAATGCGGTACGGAGACCTTATATTGCGATATAAATTTGACCCTAAACGTGCAATATCTTGCAAGTGCGTGACAGAAATATTCAAAGTTTTATAAACTTGTATAATGTGTAAAATATCCTTCATATTTTAACACTGAACCACGTTTAAAATTTCTGGCAAAACATAAAATAAACCTTTACTTCATAAATCCGTCGAGTGTTCAATGCGTCGAAAACAAGTACCCTTTCTAGGCCAACAATAGGGCATCGATAAAATTTAAGAGATTACGATCAGCCGCCATGGTTTTCCCCTTTGATTAAATAATACATAATAATAAATCAAGCTAATCTAATCCATAGTGGCTAGATATGCCCAAGAAGGATCTGTACCAGCATAGATCCATAGGTGTTATAATTAATAGAAAAGTACCTCAACACGGCAACGTTTCATTCCTACCAATACTATTGATCATAATAAAGATATGTGCAGATAAATTTTTTATTTGTGTTTTAATTTTTATTTAATATGCATATAACATTCATAATGGAGATTTTTTCTTTCTTTGTTCATTGATAATAATAACTGGCTCTCTAATGTTGTTCGGATAAGCTTAGCTGCAATAATTTAGATTTGGTTTAGACTACATAAATTATTTACCTGATTCAATACTGTAAATGTTTAAATTTCTTGAAGTATTTATAATGTTTAAAATAGACAATACGTGCTTAGTTAAGAACGATACCATTAAAAACCATCACGATCCAACAAACACACACCTCCCAAAACACTTAAAATAGTTCACGACTGTTAGACACGAAGTAAGTGTCATCTTAATTGTTTTTCGAACAAATTTCCGATACGACATGAGAACTGTTCCGCCCAGTGTTAATCGACCAACGTACAAATTAGTCCATCTGACACGATCTATTATCTAGGATTCACCTCCCAAAGAGATAAGAAGAGCCCACACACCGAGATCACGCCAAGGCCCCAAACTGCCGTGCAACCGTTCCTTCGTCCTCTAATTAGAGGACATTCCAAAACGTGATGTACTATTCGAATTATCAAATTTCTTTTAGCAACTTGAACCTAGAATAAAATAAATTAAAAAATTACATAACAATCTACTTAGAAATTATGAAAAACCATGTAAAGCAACTGCGCAATGACACCTCTATCATTTTAGGAGGAGGTACAGCTTCTATCGTATTTTCAGATGTCTAGGAGGGTTGTGAGGAAGAGTTACGAACTAGAAGGTTAGCGTGATCAAAAAGTTCGGAATTAGAAGAGCTTAGCTTATCTATTGAGCTAAATCTGCGGTAAATGGAAAGAGGAAGTCTTTATAGATAATTTTTTTAGCAACATGAAAGGGGCATTCAGGATGCTACAGAGGATTTTCGTTTTAAGGGATGAATAACGAAAGGATTCGGTAGATTTTGTACATACAACCGCTCGACTCCGTATATCCGAACTAAACCGATGGTGGTTACTTTTTTTTTTGCTTTATTAATATAAGTAACTAATTACTAATTAGTTTTTTGCTTTATATTATAAGTTTAGATAGTCAGTTGTAGTAATAGGAATCTCATCAATGCGGCATGTTTGAATATATTTCGCTGCTTTGTTCTGATAGAGGCCCACCACATAAAAAATAAATTAAAACCGTTCCAATGTTAATGATACCAGTGGAGATAAACTAGTATACGTAGATACGGTAAAATTCAAATGCCTAACGAGAGTGATGAAGTAATATTTTTAGAATAAGTGCACATTATTGACAAAACCTTGATGCAACTAATATAAACATTATCACCAACGTCCAGAAGGGGTCGCCTGTTGTGTGGTGGTTAGCATGGCAACCTAAAATACTAAGGGTCGCGGAATCGCGTCCCGTGTTGGCCCTAGGAGTTTTTAAAGGGAGTAAAAAATCCCAGGCTATGCCGTCCCTCGGATAGGACGTAAAATGGTGGTCCCTTGTCTCAGCGATGTCAGTTACTCGTTAAAGATCCCTATCCTAATACCTGGATAGGCAAAATTTACGACTCCCACTATAGCACCATCTGATTTAGCCATAGTAACATACATGGACGTTAAACAAATAAATCATCGTCCAATACAAAATAAATATAACACTTTTTTTATTCATACGGGCAACTATAAATGTAAAAACAGTAATTTAAAATTATTAAATATATTACAGATCCATATCAACATTTTACGAGACCAGGTACACCGTTATGAAAATTTCATATGATTTATAAAATTCACCAGTCTGAACAATACAGAAGAAAACCTTGATGAGGGACTTTAAATTAACAAAGTATTCTTGATGCCCCATATTTCTTAGTATAAATTCTTCACCATTTTATTAGGTTAGCTAATTTTAAAAAATGAATTGATTTTATAAAATAAAGAAAATTATTCTAGTTAAAGACTATATTATACTAGAAAAAGTAATAAGAAAACAATCAATGCCCTGTTCAATCAATAAAAATAAAATAGTTCGAGAATGGACATTGCCAATAAAGCTGCAACCTAAGAGGAAAATAAAAGGATATAAACGTGACCCCAGTAACAGAACACGTTCGCGCATGCACTGACATGCACGAACAGATCGCTTGCCAGGCTCGATGAATGATCATGCACCTAAGAAATAAAAATAAAAATTAATAATAAAAAAGAAAAAATATATCGAGTAATAGGGTATCGATAATTATTTTAAATGCAAGGCATATAAAATGCTAATACAGTAGTTGAATCAAATCGGAAGGTTAGGTGTAATTGATTGCTGAGGGTGACGCCCGTTAATAATAGTGACATCCACCAGACGACAAAGGGTTAAAAGATGCCAACTAAAGCATTACAATACAAAAGCTGCTCCTAATCGTAAATATCACTATAATTATCACACTTGTATCTTGATGAAAACCAAATAAATTTTATATTTATGAAGTTAAAAGGAATTTTACTCTAAAATTCATTCTCTTGACTTCGAAGTCAAACAAATTCAACTCTATAATATATAGTATTAATCCCATTAATTATTAAAATATATACTACAAACTGTTTTCTCTTTTAAAACATTGAAATATCATGCAAATTGATCATTAGACAAACAATAACTAAATCAGAACCTAGGGGTCACCTGTGGTGTTGTGGTTAGCATGGCAACCTACAATACTAAAGATCGCGGGTTCAATTCCAGCGGTGGCCCTAGGATTTTTTAAAAGGAGTAAAAAATCCTTAGCTATGCCGTCCCTCGGATAGGACGTAAAATGGAGGTCCCGAGCCTGTACGATGTCAGGTACTCGTTAAAGATCCCTATCCTAATTATACCTGGATAGGCAAAATTTAGGACTCCCACAGTAGCATCGTCCGATTAGCCTTAGTAGAATAAAAATGGACGTTAAACAAACAAACAAACAAACTAAATCAGAACCTAGGGGTCACCTGTGGTATAGTGGTTAGCATGGCAACCTACAATACTAAAGGTCGCAGGGTCGCGCCCAGCGGTGGCCCTAGGATTTTTCAATGGGAGTAAAAAATCCTTAGGCATGCCGTCCCTCGGATAGGACGTAAAATCGAGGTCCCGAGCCTGTACGATGTCAGGTACTCGTTAAAGATCCCTATCCTAATTATACCTGGGTAGGCAAAATTTAGGACTCCCTCTGTAGCATCGTCCGATTAGCCTTAAAGGCATAAAGTGACGTTAAACAAACAAACAAACAAATCAGAACCTAGATCAAACGAGTGACTCAATTAAGTACGATCAAGTCTGCTTTGCAATACTCAAGTCCTTTAAATAAAAAAATAAAAGAAAATAAAACTGGAGAGAAACTTGTTAATGAAATAAATTGCACCTATCCGCCTATTCCCATTGCATAAATGTAACTTTTAGCGTCTTAGTCAAATTAGTAAATAATTAATGGTCTTTTAATGTTATATTAACCAAGGAAGATAAATCATATAAGCGAGAAAATCATCAGTGAAGAAATCATGCCAATAAAGCTTAGTAAATTCCAGAGAAATATCTGAAATGAATCAGATAGTTATAGTATTAGTAAATGAGAGTGATCTGACCTAACAACCAACTCGAGTAAGGATAAAAATATATATTTTTAAAATTATATCTTCTGAATTGTTCTGAGCCCAAGAGATAAAATATATTCGCAATAAAACACTTTAATTAAACGAAAAAAAAGATTAATATAAGAAATAATCATAGTTGTCAAACGCATGATCGATAAAATAATATTTAAGTGCAGTCTGATACAAGGAGCTTTCATTATCTCTACTGTTTGCATAATGGCTTATGCAATCGAAATATTAAACCTCTTTGTAATGAGTGATAAAAATATCGGTATATGAGCATCTATGTACATATGTACGTAGACATACCTACAGGTTTAGCTTAGCCCTTCAGTATTTAGGCTTGAGATATTTATTCCCCATTAAAACTATTGTTTGGTCTTTTTAAACTCTATTAACCTTTTTAACCTCGATTAAACTCTCCACTAGTGTCTTTCAGCAAGTCTTGCCAGTTTTTCCCTAAAGCTTTTATCAACTGAGAAAATGCCAACGAATGTCGACTCGCGGATTTCATAAAACTATATTTCATAAATTTTATCATATTTTAGGTTATTTTCGATTTTCTCGAAAACGTCTCTAACGATTTTGAATGAACATGAAAATATGACGAGTTCATATACCATTTCTCTTTAATATCGCTTAGGTTTTATCATCGAAATGTTCTGATTGGGCTTAAATGGCGAAGGAAATTTTCTTCCTTTAATGAACCTTTGATTTAGTTTTTATGGAGAAATTAACAGTCTCTCAATATGTCTAATGATTAGAAATGGTTAAATAATAAACATATACATAATAAACATATACAGGATAAATAAAGAAAAGTATTTCCACAAGATGAAATTTCCATTTCCGGTATTGAGTGCAGTAATGTATATGTATAATATATCGTCGGAAAGCGTCGACTCTCAAAAAGAATAACATTTATATGATGTGAAATGTATTTATGTCCGAACATTTTAGCATAAATGCATTTTATACATAAAAGATATTAGGTACCTTCTAACAAACACAAACACTTAAAATACGTTGACAACTCTTTCGCATGCGCATTACTTTAATGACAGCACATTATTAACAAATAAGGCGTAATGCACAAGACAGTGTGTTTAAAGAACTTGTTGGAACATACCTATTTAACGGAAATCATTTGTACCCATGGAAACTAAATTCAGTTGTTAATACAAATAAAATTAGTCGCCATGATATATTATGTTTTGCAATGTCACATTACCAAAGATATACATAAAAACTATATTATTAGTGACTTTAGTGAGTGAATGTGTATAAAAGCAATCCCCTTTAAATTACAGGCTTTGGAACATAAGCGTAATTCATTTTTCCGCTAAAGTGGCTAAATTGACAATTGGTTTTGGCGAAAATACTTAACCGATTTTAACTATGAGGACCTCAGTCGACGCGAAATTTAATGCCCTTTTATTTTAGAAAGAACACAATTTCTTCTGCGATAAATCGTTTTCGAGTTATTAGCGAAAAATTGAAAAAAGTTGGAAAATATCGATTTTGTTCGCCTATAAAATTCGATGGCAACCGATCTGAGGTGGCAGACGTTCACATTTGTTGTCTATGAAATGAGTACTTTCAGCCTGTATGATCAAAAAATTTCTTCAAATCAGGCACCTTTTTGGCCCTCAGCTCCAGGACTAGAATGTTAAAATGGTTCAGGAATTCTCAATATTTCGGTTTAAAAGCAGTTTTTTTTTTATTTTATTATTATTATTATTAGGTAATGATTAAGCGATTTTTGCCCATTCATCAATCAAAATTTTTAGCTTATATGAACACCCACTGCATTAATTAGTATGGAGTAATGAGAGATTCTTTATGAATTTAAACATTATTTGTTACATCTAATGAGCCCAAGTAAGTACGTCTTAATCCCACCCAGTTAAGCCTATTTTAAACCGAAGAAAATAATAGGAGTCTTTGGTGAAGGTTATTTCCCAAAATAAACGATTAAATATTAGAATAGCTTGGCAAACATCCACCGAGTGAGTCATTCAAATACAAATAAATACGGAAGGAGCAACAATATATAAATTTAAGTAAATTATTAAAGGAGATAACTCACCATAAATCGTCTAATAACAACAAAGAAAACAAAACTGAACAAAAGTGGGATAATAAAGTAAGCGGTAAGTTGATAATCAAGTCCAACAAATAACAGCCATCAATCGACGTTGAAGTTGCCGCCTTTAAATTAAAACATTTCCAACTACCTAAAGTTTTAATTGTATGCCTTTGTTTTCAATCTATTTCTCTCCCTAAGTTACCAAGAGGAGCTACATTAATTACAAAAAAAAAATTTTTAGGTCTCACTTTATCACTATAATTTGTGATTCCGTCAGGGGCAACCTTAAACCGAATACGTGACTTTATAAATGTCATGCTGCATATCTTACTATGCATATAGTATCCAAATTTTCATATATTTTTTTATGAACTAATTCCTACAAAACAGCTTTACCATTCATTTTTCTTAATTTTGGCATCTCCTGTAAAAAAGGTTAAAAAACGCTGGCTAACCAATATATGAAGCAAAAAAAAATTGTTTTCCATAAACATCCTGCAAAGTTTCGAAGAAATTCATTTTTAAATGTTACGGAACAATGTATTCAGTCGCCAGTGGGCGCTGCAACAGCGGGGATCTTCCTACCCACTAAATACTTCAATCATCGAGACAAAAAAATTTCCATGTACAGACAGCTACCTTAAGCTGAAAATGAGAAATTTCATACGAAAAAAAAAGTTTGTATAAAAAAAAAAAAAAAATATTATCTTGAAAGACTGCTTTAATTTATTTGTGAAACAATGGTATCCTTCCTATTTCAGTCTCATACAATATATATTTTCTCACATTCCTTTAATTTTGTGGACGTTTCGGACTGTCGTGTCCATATTCATCACCTGCATAGAAGGTGTTGGAAGTTAGAATACTAATTTTTACTTTCACTTACCTATATATGAAATATATAGTAAGTGGAAGTATTGCGATCGTGAAAATTTTCGACTTCCGGTTTTCAACGGAAATACACGTTTTGGGGTCCCCTGAGTCAAAATAACCAAGTCCCGCGAAATGGTCTGTGTGTCTGTGTGAACAGACTAGCTCAAAAACTATAAACCGTGCGAACCTGAAATTGAGTATGTATATGCCCGCGATGTGACAGCAAAAATTTCATCAAATTTGCTCAAAGGGAGGGGGTACTTTATTTAATAACTTTTTAAGTTTTTTTCGATTTTCTCAAAAACAGCTCTAACGATTTTGATTAAACTGAGTATTTGATCTATTGATATGCCCGAGATATGACTAAAAATTTCATCAAAATTGATCAACCGGAACCGGACTTTACTTAATAAATTTTGTATCATTTTCACGTGTTTTTTTTATTTACTCAATAACGGTTTTAACGATTTTGATCAAACTTGGTATTTGATGTATTTATATGCCCGAGATACGACTGTAAAAATTTCATCAAAATTGATCAACAGGAGGGGGGACTTTACTTAATAAATTTTGTCCGATTTTTACTTTTTTGATCGATTATCTCAAAAACGGCTTTAACGATTTTTATCAAATTCGTTAAGTTTAATGAAAATTAGTTGTTATTTAATATCAGGTAAGCTTTATCATTATTAAAATGTTCTGAGGGGGCTTAAATGGGGAAGGGTCTTTTTTTGTTTTTCTATAAAGTACCTTTGTTTTATTTTATATTGAGAAATTAACTGTCTCTCATCACGCTTAAAAATAAGAAATGGCTAAATATGATATATGAAGAAAATCAAATAAACATATACAGGAGAAAAAAAGAAAAATATTCCGTCAACTCATAGAACACCTTGAGCTCACGCATGCGCCGTACGCCTTTAATGACAAACCAATGCGTTATAATTAAACTGTTCTGTTCATTTGAGAAGTGGCAATTAACAAAACGCATTAATTTCTAATCTAAGTAAGTTGGTAAGTGAAAGTTGTGTGTTGCGCGCACGCACCAGATTTTTTATTTAATATCCAAAACGAGAAGTTTGGTGAGCATTTTTGCCATTTTATTATTATTTTATTTTTATTTTTCTTCTATTGTTATTTATTGATTCTTGTGTATTTATTTAAGTAACCCTTTAAAATTGACAATTGACATACCTATATGTCATGTTCATACCTATTTTTACTCTATCTTTGCATTTATAATGGTACTTTAATTTTTATTGTTTATAACTGTATAAGAAAAATACTAAAATTAATTGTACACTATGCAGTTGATGAATATGGCATGACAGTCCGAAACGTCCACCAAATTAAAGGAATGTGAGAAAATATATATTGCATGAGACTGTAATAGGATACCATTGTTTCATTATTACAAAAAAAAAAATTAAAGAAACCATTTTGAAGTAATATGGATAATTCGAGCGCATAAAAGAGAGGGAACTAGAAATCTGAAACTCTGCTAATTTGAGGTTTCTGCTAAGGGTGAACATATGAACCGTCGGGTGGACGGTGAACTTGTGAATTTGTAAAAACTCAACTTTTAAAAGAGCCAACAAAAAAAAAAGTGCAATTGAGCGCCTGCCTTTGTGATTGTTTATATTTCATTTTTTATGATTTTTCGCATTGGTAATAATCGTAATAAGGCCAAGCTTTTGAATCGCCAGGAAGATTATCAACAAGCAAATAATAAAATAAGTATAGGTACTAATTAGAAAATGAATTTTTTTATTTTGCTAGGAAAGAATGAAGATAGAATACCGAAACTTGTACAGGTTATAAAACACATTAAATGCAGCCTATGTACCGAATATCTCCGAAACCGAATGATTTCAATCTTCGCTAGTTTACCATATACGTTTTTCCCTCTGAGGCATTCAATTCACCAACCCATTTCGGTGCCTTATAAATTTTATAAGTTTATCAGACGCACTCACAGGTAATGTACACATATTAAATTGTTAAAAAAGATAACAATTTATATATTACAAAATATATAATTATATGCATATTACAAAATTTCCAGTTAATAACCAAGCGACTAAAGCAAAATCTGACCAGACCAAACGGTCACAACAAAAGTCGAGAATCAGGCAATAATTCTTCAAGTTTACCTGTCACCTGTCTCCTAACCTAAACCATTCATACAATTTTTCGCCAATATATACATGTTTTGCTTGATTAATTATTTCTTAATAGGGACACGTTTTATAAATTAACCAGATATGGTTCCTAATTGTGTAAAATATCAACATACTACCATAAAAGGTAAAAAATTCGTTCACTGGCGCACATAAATTACTTCCTTGCACGTCATAATGAAGTAATTGCCCTTCGGGCGGCTTCATTATGAATAAGCGCGGTTACTAAAAAATAAAAAAAAAGGTTCAATGATTCAATTTGCAGATTAATGAATTCATTTGTCCACTGGTTTGCCATGACCTAGTTTCCGTTGTTCTACATCCCAGGTATATTTTCGAGGAACTGTAAAAAGAAGGAACACAAAACAATTTTTCTGTCTGGAGATTAAAAACATAGACAATCATCACAATAATAATGAAAATCTTTAATTTTATATTTTTTTAATTGATTATATTTTAAGTTTTATTCTGACAGAAAAAGAGAACAGCTCCTGACGTAAAAACTAAACAACTCAATTACCACTTAACGATAAGATAACAAATAAAATTTTTATTGCAAAATCAGTCTGTATATTTTTTTCAATCAGTCACTTTTATTAATATATTCTCGTCGTTTAATTCGTTAAACATATATGTAATATTTTATCAATTAATAAATTGATTTATTAGAATTGATGCCTCATTTAGGTTTAAAAGTGACATGTTTCAAAATATATTTGAACCGGCTCATGTATTTATGAATTTAACGTCACTTTACGCTGATATGGCTAATCAGACGATGCTAAATTTTGCCTATCCTGGTATAGTTGGGCTAGTTTGGCGCACTTGTATTAGAGTGTGCGATTCACAAAATTACCGTTAGCATATAAGAAAAGAAAATTTTGACTATGACTTTTTTTTAATCATTCAACTAAGTCGAATATTGAATTCGAATAGAAATGGGGTGGTTTAAAAAAAGAAAGAAAAAACCTAGTAAAGTGTAAAAAGAGCACACTTATTTATTTACAATAATAGTAGGAAATTTATTGAAGTCATAAACTTCGGAACGGTAAATTAATACAAATTTTAGTAAATTTATTTATGTACCAACTTGTATACATTTAAAAAATAAATTATTTAAATATGCTTATTTAATAAGGAGCAATCCGTATGGACGGTTAACGGAAATAAAAATATTTAAAAAAAAAAAAGAAAATCAATTAAACAAATTCAAGATAAAAAAATCGTAATTTTAATATGAAAACATGGGAATAAAGGTAACGAATAAGAGGGTTAATTTTAAAAACGAAAAACCTATGGAAGTGGTCAGGTTAAAAAACAACTTTCTTCTGGATTATTTATCGTAAAGGTAATACTATCTTGTTGGAATTTGAAACCACTGCCGTCTAGACTCTTTAAAATTGTTGCAACGAATTTCAAAAATCTTCCTTCATATAGATATATAGGCATGTCATCCAAATTATATGGATTGTTGGTTTAAAATACAAATTGATACATGGAAACATGCAATCGTACTGCTTATAATTTTCAGATTCAATTTTTTTCTTAATAACCGTTTCTCTTTGTTCGTAGTAAGTGAAATATATATCAGCCGTAAAAAATGGGTAAATATTGACTACAAAAGAAATTGATAATCAACTAAAAGAAAAATATCGTAAATAATTAATTAATGAAGAGTTGGAGTGAAAGATATGTGCTAGGTTATAAACGAAGTTCCAACATTAAGAGTAGATAGAATAAATAATAATTTACCGTTAGGAAGCTAATTATTTATAAAAATATTAGTTGTTTTTTGTTTTGTTTTTTAAAACACATTGAAATTTGAAATTTCTACCGAAAGTTAAGTATTAAGAAAAAGTTTATAAAATATTGAGAACTGGATTATTTTTACCTAATTTCCTTCAATAATGCTCGATGTATATCTTATTAATATGATATCTGAAATACAAAATATTGAGAAATTAACGCTTGCTATCAGAATTATGTCCTTTTCAATGAGCCGAATTTCAATAATATTATATATCTAAACTGTTCTCCGTTTCCTCTCATCAACTCGAAAATTTCAATTTTTAGGTCAAGAATTCTTCCAATAACAGATTTTGTTTAATTCAAAATTCATAATTAATTTATATCAGTAAATTAAAACAATGTCTGGAACTAAATTTATCGTAACATCACCATTTTAAACCGACAAGCTCATAAGGATTCGGTCAAAGGCATTGTAAAGCAGTGATCGATCGCTGATTATGATTAAAAGTGAAAATTTTTATAGACAAATTTTATTTCATAAGCATTTCAAAAATACTTCGAAAAATAAAAGATCGCATATTAGATAAATATTAGCAACTTATCAAGATAAAATGGTCCAAAGTTAAACGTAAAAATTTGGATTCAACTAAAATTAATGATTAACCTAAAGTAAATTATATTGTAAACTAATAATTTACAACACAACTTATCAATAAATTAATTTAATTCGTATTTTTTCTCTCTAATTTTTGCTAGTTTTATTCTTTCACAAACTGATTCAAATACAAATTCGATTTGTTTTTTTTACAAGAAATATAGAATCGTAGTGGAGAGAGAGAAAAAAAAGAGAAACTTCAGATATGTTATCACATTTAATAAAAATAAGATGTTTTAACAGCACTTATTCGAGATTAGATTACAGCCTATAAAGGAAATCCTTGGTGTAAATGAAATCGGTAAAATATATGTATTCGAAAATATATGAACTGCAAAAGGAATATTTACATCGGAAAAAAAATTAATATTGAGTAGAGATGGATGGACAATATTTATAATTTTGTTTAACATTGTCTCAAAATATATTTAATATGTAGCTGAAGCTATATTTTTCTATGTTTGTAGGGCATGAAAACATATATTAAAAAAACGTTCATACATAATTTTTAGCTATTCTTTTCTTTTCTAAAACTGATTCTGTATTTGGAACAAAAACAGTTAAATAAAAAAATATAAATAAATTAATATATTGCTCAATAAGTTGTATTATATAATTTTTAAGAAAACCTAAATTTTTCTTTTAATCCCTTAGTTGTTCTTGAAACTTTTAAATAATTAGATGCATAAATAGAAAAATTATGATTAATTAGCTGAGGCAGGTACAGCAGGGAAAGACATTTTTTTTTAATGATTATTACTTTCTAATCAAACTGGCAAAAATATTTTAGCACAACACACTAAAACCTTTAAGGAAATTCATTGAAGAGTAAATCTTCAAACAGTTACATGAACAGTTCACCTACTTTATCACATTTATTGTTTAATTTTATTCCTAAATTATTTTAATTGTTAAATTAAAAAAAAAAAAGGTGCCGAACACATTCAACAAGTGAGGCCTCAACCTGAAGAAGGATTGATGTAAAATATAATTTATTTATCTGGTAGATTATTATAAAAAAGATGCATAGGGTCAGATGCAAAAGTGAGGGCAAAAGAGGGAGAACACCTCAATTCAAGTCAAGGTCTGGAGAGAGGCAGATACGCCAGAGACAATTATTATCCCATAACCTCATGATGTAAGATAGCCTCATCATTATGTATTATTTATATATAAAATAAATTTAATAAATTTCACCGAAAATGGACATAAATTTGCCCAAATTACGAAGTGGTATCCATGAAAAAATAAAGAAACTGTAGTATGGGTCATGGGGGTATAATCACTTATAATCTCTTTTTTACTTCATTTAACATAGGTAATGTATCTCATTAAAAAAATTATTTCCGATTTGCCAGTTTAATTTTCCCTCTGAACAATAGAAATATTGAAATGTGTGCAACATTATTTATTTATTTTTTTAATTTGCTTATCATTTTAAGTGAAACATGAATCACAATTTTATCCCAAAAACGTATACAATAAATAATCAGAACTAGTACAATCGATGCTTAATATATTGTAATCTGATGATGAAATGTTGAAATAGGGGTGATTCAGATAAAACAAAAGAAGGTATTAAATATTTTTAGGTTTAGTGGTAGGCCCAGCAGCAAATAATTAATCTGAACATGTTGTAATCAGTGAAAGGCTATGATCACAAAGAGCCAAAATTTATCAAATGAAAAATAAGTCGGAGATAGACAGAAATAACTTCAAGGCTAATTAAAGTAGGCAAGCTTCTGTAAGTTATCTTAAGTAGAAAAAATAACCCCTCTTAAGTAAAAAATGGCTCATTCTGATATTATTTGACCATTCAATGTCTTTGATCTTAAAACAAAAAAAAAAAAAAAAAAAAAAAACTGTAATCAGTTGAAGGGTTTTCTAAAAGTAGTAGAATATTGTTAATTAAATAAATCTTCCATTCAACAAGAATTAATATCTCAATATAAGCCTTAAAAACGTAAAGAGTGTGAGGTCACCTTTGGTGTAGTTGTTAGCATGGCAACTTACAATACTAAAGGTCGCGGGTTCACATCCCGAGGTGGCCCTAGGATTTTTTAATAGGAGTAAAAAATCCTTGGCTATGAAGACCCTCAGATAGGATGTAAAATGGAGGTCGCAAACCGGTATGATGTCAGGTACTCGTTAAATATCCCTATCCCGATTATACCAGGATAGGCACAATTTAGGACGGGGGTCACCTGTGGTATAGTGGTTAGCATGGCAACCGACAATACCTAAGGTCGCAGATTCGCGCCCAGAGGTGGCCCTAGGATTTTTTAATGGGAGTAAAAAATCCTTAGCCATGCCGTCCCTCGGATAGGACGTAAAATGGAGGTCCCGAGCCTGTACGATGTCAGATACTGGTTAAAGATCCCTATCCTAATTATACCTGGATAGGCAAAATTTAGGACTCCCACTGTAGCATCGTGATTATCCTTAGTGGCATAAAGTGACGTTAAACAAACAAACAATTTAGGACTCCGACTGTAGCATCGTCCAATTAGCCTTAGTAGCATAAAGTGACGTTAAACAAACAAACATAAACAAACCATAAACATAATGAGTGTTACTATGCACTAGTTGAGGAAGTGTAGATGCTCCGTATACTGAAAAGAATAATGAATAATTTGGATCGATTAATTTTTAACCAAGCTGGGCTTGATTATAATATAATGGTGTTTTGATTAAGTAACTACCAATACTTCGAGTGGAAAGTAGGAAAATAGGTTTTATCCCAAGATATATGAAAAAAATGTAAAACGAATGTTACCAGCAATTATGACAATACAGTTAATTAAACATGGGATGAGCTTGATAACATTTGTTTGCCATATCAACTATCAGTCAAAAATGTAATCTTGAGGCACAAAGGAGGTATCTATTGACTATATCTTTAACATCCTTGATCATAATTGTTAAATAAATAGTTAAGTTATATTTATTTTGGGCAATACTTTCACAGCTGTCCTACATTTCACTGAACTAGAAATAGCGAATTTGTACAAAAACGTAATAATAACTTACGATTATTACCATAAACAGTGTTACTATTTTTGCAAATTTAGTGTTTGAAATCTTAATTATACCAATAACCACTTACTGGTCACATAAATTTTATTTTTAGGACACCAATACTAACATTTGCAAAAAAAAAAAAAAAAAAAAACCTCCTTTTAAAAGGTAGTGCTTTTAAGCTGAATTGCCTCATTAAAAGATGCTGAATGTTAAATAATTTGAGAATGATCTTTAATAGAACCTACATTGGTGAACTGAAAGAATTCAGTATCTAAGGTGGTCTGAATCTGTATATCAAAAAGGCTAAAAGATAATTTCTCAAAATCGAAGCTAGCGAGGTTGATCTACTCGGGTGCAAAATGGGATATAGTTTTGCCATTATTTACCAGCGTGCCATCTGCAGTACTGAGAGAGATACACCATTCTTAATAATTACAATAATAAAAAAACATCAAAGGAAACATAGAGAAGTATGAGGGGTGCAAAAAGGATAACGGAGAAAGTGATGTGACCATATAAAAATCAGATAATAAGCAAAATAGCACATAATTCAAAAACTAGGAAATTATTTAAAATAGGTATAAAATTATTTAGAAAAGGTGCCTTAAGCCAAGTCAGAAGCATTGAGTTGACAAAGCATTCAGAACTTATTAACAAACATATTTAGAACTTAGGGTAATAAAAAGAAGCACAAATTTAGAAATTGTGCATGTTGGCATTACATTAAATACAAAAAGCACAGTAATCATAGCACATCTTAGGCAGAACATTTGTCCCACACTTACGAACGATGGACCCAAAATACACCATAAGGGGTTTTCATTTAACCCAACAATGAGGAAGAGGCTCTTCCAGCTCCATGCGGACAATCGGCTGATGGGCTTCCCTTAAACTTCCAATATCTTGAAACTTTTAAAAAGGTCTTGAAACGATCCAAGGACTTGAAATTAGATTCCTGGTATTTTATTCCACTTTACAGACAAGAGGGTTAACACCAATTTTTTTCTTATAATCAAGAACCAGAAACAGAGTCGGCCAAGATTTACAAGCAGATTCATAGGAAAATCCTTGTGGCAATCAGTTTAAAGGAATCTGCGAAACTGTTAAACTTTAATAAAATGTAACTCTACAGATGTGCTGGAAATGTATGAATGTCTGATAATCAAGTTTAAAGAAATCAGATCAAGTTTATGCTGAATGGATGGAGCAGTTGAAGATGCCTGATCTCAGGAACAGATATGGAATTCAAATGCGAAAACAGAGAACAGGAACTAGCAGTCAATACTACAGGACTTGGCTTCAGCACCATAAATCACCATAAGATCACGACAATGATCCAACACATAAATTGCAGACACATACTTTATGGCAAACAAAAACTACCAATATAAAGAAGTTACACAATTTAACACTGTGAAGTGGAGGACTTCAATAAACCCTATTTTAATTCAAATTCATGTAAATTGACTGCACTAATGTTACTGATCTAGTGAATTACACCCACCCCCTCTTTACCTTTTTCCCAGGGCAAATTTAAGGAGTTTGTAGTATATGATAAAACTTCATAATATCGGATTATTTTGCCCTAAAAATTTTATTTGATTTAGAACAAAAACTAAACTGGTTTACCAAATTGTAATGGAAAATAGGCTAGATTATCTTAATGTTTTAAATAATTATTTCAAAATTAGTAAAATCTTTACACTGGATCTGAAAGTCTCTAAAAGTCTAGCTAATCACAGAATTTATTTCTTACTTATTAAATTATCATCAAAATAAAGCATCATACCAACAATTCCAAAGTTTTTTAATCCTTCTTACACAATAACATAATGACCAGACAAATACTGACATGATTAAAACAACGCTTTAGTCAATTTGAAATTTTTTTTCTTCTTTTTAATGGATGACAGGATTCTTATCGGAAGTAAAAGTATATTTACAAACGATTTAACGGAGCTGAAGATGTGAATATTATATAAAACAATTTATGGCTAAAATCATGATTATGAAGATATTAAGATCATAAAAAATTAAGTTAAATAGTTAATTTACGGTTAATCAGTAGACAAATAAATATATAAATAAACACTATAAAACAGCAAAAAAGACTATATCACTCACAAGTTATTTATATATACATTGTTATATTTATATATTCTTATATATCAATAAATGAAGGGATGAGGAATTATATTATGTCACGTATCTAATTCAAATATTTTATCAAGTTAAATCCTTCGTACTTTACTTTAGTGTACTCTTGCTAAAGACTTTACAATGGAGTCAACAATTTGAGGTAGCTTCATAATAATTTCATTACAGCAAGGATATTCAAAACATACTGCTTACTAAAAGGGGATTATTAGAACTAATAATCAGATTAGCTAAATTAAAAAGTTGAAATTCAAAACCACGTCAATAATGGCTATAATACAGTTTTATTTGAATCATAGACATTGCGGAAAGGCTTAAAAAGCAAATTACAAAACACGATGACAATATCATAATACAATTACTGAGATACCTTATTTTAATTGAAACACGTATTTTTCATTTAAAAATTCCAACCATATCAATCAGAATATACCAACTTAGTAAACACAGAGTGCAAAATTGTTTGACATCTCTGAAATATCACTATAAGTTTTAGAAAATCCTAATTTCCATCATGGGAGCACATTAAAACACCAGTACATCACAGGTGTACAGGAATAAGAATAAGCCTCACAGGTATAATAGAGTACATCAACAAAAAAATCTAAGGAAAATCCTGAGCACACTAACTTTTTCAGAAATCAAATTTAAATCATAAAATGAACATGTACATAAAAATAGTCAAGTTTCAGATATTGGAAAGCGAAATAAAAAAAAAAATCAGTATTAAGAGAAAAAATAAAAGTACTTATGATAATAATGTGATAAAAAGTACACAATATCCATAAAATAAACAGTTAAGTTATAAGGAAATGAAAATTCTATCAAAAAATAAAATTTAACTACCAATTACATAAGCCATTAAATGGTGTTACTTTAAAATACTATAACTTTAAGAAATTGTAGACACCAGAATAAAAACTGCTAAACACCCTATTCATCAAACAACAATAAAGTTTAACAGTGCAAATAATTAGAAAGTTGGGTGGCACAGAAGTGTAAGGTATATTAACGGAAAACTTACCTAATCTCAATTCTCCGAAATTTCCACATCCTATCTTCTTTCCAACTCTGAAATTAGGGCCAACCATCAGAACTCCAGTAGAACTTGTCACACTATGACGGCTGGAATGCATTCCCGATCTACCGGCTGCACTAGTTTTAGAGGCCCTCTTAACCTGTTCCTGAGATTCCTTGTCACGGGCCGGATCTCGTCCTTCCCTCTTCTGCATTTTAGCACTGTATAAATAAAAACAAACTTATCAGAAGAACAAATGGCTGCTTTCTTCACAATTAGGCCCGGGGCCTAGGCTAAAAAAGATCCCAGAAAACATTGTTTGGAGTAGCCTTGTGCTGTAAAATATCACCACTTCCACTCACACAAACCATGATAATGTAAACATACTATCACATCACTCCTAACACCACTAATCTGTACATTACGTCAATTTTGGACAACTTAGACTTAGACACAAGACATTACACTGCTACCTCCATTATTCCATGGTTCCTTATAGTCCTCCCCACCACAACTTCCCGCGGATTAATACACCCTATGTGAGTTGTAACAATTTAATAAGTTTATTTGATCTTTTTCTTTAAAAATATCAAATTCAACTATGAAATATTGTTTGTTAATTATTGAAAATCACCAAAGATAATACTTTGACAACTGAAGTTTTATATCACTTAACTTTAGACAAATTAAACACATTTAAACAAAAAAAGTATATCTCACTACAAAACGTAATCTCGATAATTTTCCAATCCTCTTTCAGCCCAATATTCAATATAATTTAACCCAGAAAATTTTGTTCCTGGCAAGGACTATATTACTTACGCCTTACTAAGCTGCATTTGTGCTGCTCTTACAAAAACTAACTAAATAACAATGATTCTTAATTTTTATATGATATTTCGACCCTAATTATTTACATTTTTTGCGTGATGATTAAATTCATAATCATAGCAAAAATTTAAGTGACACATGCAAAGCATTGACAGTCAGCTGATTGTTGTCATAGTGATTAAAAATGAACTGTAAACATACAACGGTTCTTTAGAACCCTGCACTTAAATGGACTGTTATCACACTTCTAAAGCACAGGTCGTTGTTCAGATCAAAGAAGGTAATCAAAGGTTGTCTATTAGCCTTAATATTTGCAGTTACCAAGGTTTAATTAATATTATTTTAGGTAATGGATTCACATTTTTAACAAGCCCTGTGGTTGTTGTTGCTTCTTTCAATGGCATTCAGTTAGAAACTAAAGAAATATTGCCTTCAAATTGTCCACAGTTTGATAGTGAACTTATATGGCAAGCTGATACAAAATATTTGAGAAGGTTCTTTTCATTTTTTTTTTTATTTATAGCATTCACCATTATTATGAGCTCCTTACTTTTTTAGTTGAATTTTATTAATACCTATCAGCTGTATTTTGGAGATAAGGGTTGGGTGAAGATAGTTATTTTGTAATGTACAAATAATTTGTTATTTTTATTCAGTAATGTGCTTTGTTATGGTAAAAAGCGGCAGGATTAGAAATACCTTCATTGAATATTTACTGACAATTCCCAATGCTTCTGTTCTATGAAGGTGGTATTTATCATTTATATTATTTCTGTTATTGAAATATAAATATTTCACTAATGTTTTATTAGTTGTTAATTAAGTCATTTTTAACATTTTAATTTTATGAATTTGTAACTATATTTTCAGATTAAGAACTGCTAACACTGCCCTTAAGCTAGAATGTTTTACTTTTGTAAATAATCATAAACAAAATTCCAGGAGAGATAGGATTGGCTATATATTATTGAACTTGAAGGAAGCCCAAATAGTTACTAACTATGACCATAAATCAGTGAGTACCTAGCATTTTGTGGAAAATTTAAAATATGTTTATTTTTTAGTTATTATCAAACTATCAAGAACATTGTCCAGGTTTCAGAAACAAGACATCGATTACTAGGTATGAAAAACGTGTTTCAGTCACATAAGCCAGAACTTGTATTGAGGTTTAAAATAGAAGAAACTATAAAAATGCAACCTTCTCTTGAGGTAAAGTTTTTTTATTTACTATTTTCCTTTAAATCAGTTTCTTATGTTATTCAGATTTTAAATGAATTATTTTAATTATATTTATTATTTTAAAATTGACTTACAATAGAACTACTCTTAATAATTATATAGTCTGCAATAGAAAGTTTTGGCCGAATTACAATCTATGGTATAGTTCTGCAAAATGTTTAATATATATTTTTTATCAGGTTACATTCTGTTACCTTTTATTTTAATTTATTAACAAAAACTCAACAGTGACATTCCCTTATTGACTTCAGGGCGCAAGTATCAAATTAATACAGCTGTTAGAAACTCAAATCATTTTTGGGCCTAATGATTTATAAGTTTATGTGTATGGGACATTAAAGACAATCTTTTATCACATCAAAAAAGAGGTTTCTTTGTTTAATTAAAAGAAGACATAAATACACAAAACGAATTTCTGAGAATCTCTTTTAAAAATAATCTATCCCCGAAAATATCATTGAAAATGAACAGAACAATTAGTTGGCTCTAAGAAACAGGAACTAATAAATTATTTAAATAAAAAATAACAATTGTAAAAGTTCACAATATCAAAATAACTACTACTATTAAAATTACAGGAGGTCAGTACTTATTATAAAATATCACGTTGACTAAAAGTAATACTGGTACAATGAATGCAAGTGGTTGTTTCTTTTTCTTTTAGCCACAGTTGACATCTTCTAGTTAGGCCCCGAGCCGCACCATCATTCTACATATTCTCTTTTGCCTTCCTCTTCACAGCTTTAAATTTGATATTCTCCAAAAAAAATTTATTTACCAATAAAATACTAAAGGGTAGTGTTAAAAAGAAGTTGTAATCTTGAACAATCGAAAAATCACACTAACAGGCACAATTTAATACAAACAAGTGTCTCTAGAAAAAACAAAGCTCTAGCCAAAATCAGAAACATTACTGGCAGGTTGATGGTTAAAAGTTAAGAAGGTAATTTATCAAAATGATACACCCGTCGCTGGGTCAAAGTGCTTTACAGTATGGTTACCACTTTCAGTAAATCAGGCTGTGTTATTTTTAAGATAAAAAACAAAAATTTTAATCTTTATTCATACTTATTTTTAATAAACTTTTACTTTGATTAACAGTAAATTATAAAATATTGACCAATTTTTGACCTAACTCTTCTGTTTTAATTAAGAAAGAAACAATATTACAACTTACGATAAGCTTTTCCTAAACTTGAGTTTTTTTAACATTTCTAGGAGGATCATATAGAAAAAGTTAAGGTTGATTCAAATTTTCAAAGTGGGGACTCTTCACGCCTTGAAATGTTTCGAAATCAGCTGCATGGCCAATTACTCATCGGACCACCCCATTTATGCACTGAATTCTATGAATTAGCAATCAGTGTCATATCTGTGGGAAATTTATCGAATGTATGTGGTATCATGCATGTTTCTAAGTTTTACCAATTTATTTTGTTTTCCCTTATCTATTATTATCTTGGCAAGTAAATCTATAATTTATTTTTAAACACTCTAGATAATCCCTAAGGAAAGAGTTGACTCACCCGTAAAAGCACATTTCATTATATTTGGATATTCATTTTTTACTAAAGATCTATCTATATTTAGAGAAAATATGAATAATGGAAGAATTTCGATAAAAATATGGTCTCAACTTCATTTTATTGCAGCTTATTTCAAAGAATTTCCAACACTTCTTATATCTATTTATTCAGAAGAGGAAATTATTGGAACAGCTCTTGTGAATCTGCAGGTATCTTTCTACTTTTTGTTTATTCATCAGCCTTAGAAAGAGGCATGTCCCATGCCCTTTCTATGTAGATATAATATATTATGTTAGCCTAACAATTTATTTAAATTTTGGAAAACATTTTCAATTGCAGACTTGGTCTGTTGAAAAAGGTTTTAGGCAATTTAACAACAAAGAGGAATATTACTATCAATGACAAAATAATAATTGAGGCCATTGAATATACGGATAAATTCAATTCAGGAATTGATCTTCCCTTCTTAGAAATGGAATTTCAACTATACCATCAAAAGGATTTAATTTCTACAAAGGTTGACCAAGAAACTCAATCAAATTATGATTACAACTTTGAAAAAGATCCAGGTTTTATTTATTTATGATAATAGATATGCTATTACTAATCTTTTTTTTCAATTTATTAATTCTGAATAATTGAACTAGGAAATGCAACTCAGTTTTCTCCTTCCTCATTCAGATATGAAAGCAGCCTTGCTAGTCATAAGGAAGATGTTGAGGAATCTGGCCTTTCAGATAAAAATGTTGCTGAACCAGTAATAATAATTATTATGTTACCAGTAATGAAATATTCATATCAAGATTATATTAAAAATTAAAATAAATTATTGCAGATCATTACAAATCATGCTGTAGAAAATACTTCTATTCCAAGACAAAATCCAGGTATGGATATCCATCATGAACATTTAAATTCTTCGGAAGTAGCTGTCCATGATGAATATGATCCACCAATCAGAAAAGGTATCTTTAATAACATAATCTTACCATTTTAATGTTTGGTAACTGCTTATAAGAAAATTATATAGGCCAGGAACTATGCTACCTATGATGGTGGTGGTGGGAGGAGGGTGTTAGTCCTAGTAGAGCCTTTTAATATTTTTTGTCCAACTCTGACTGACTTCTAATCAGTATAAGGGATGGCCCAGTGGGCAAACAATTTAGAAAATCCACGTTTTCCCTAACAACAAGTGACTGGGAACCCGAAGATTGCCAGTTCAAAACATGGAGCCAGGGAACATTTAATAATACTCGGCATTAATCCCTCACCCTCTCCCTGGCTCAGGGGACTCCATATAGCCTAAAAGTGAGGAAGGGGAGGGAAAAAAAAAAAAAAAAATATATATATATATATATATATATATATATAAGTATCAATATTCGTTTCTTGGGACATCCTTCAAATGTACATAAACTGTCCTAGGTGTGAAAAAAATCACGGAAGTATGGTCTCTACTCGTAATAATGATACTCCTGCCCCCTCATTATTGTAATTTGACTATTGATTTTGTGTCTACATAATATAATTCACTGTGGGTGCATTATTAATTATCATACACAATGTTATTGATTCCAGATTATTACAGAAAAGATATTAAAGGAGCTACTATTAAGATTTGTGAAGAACTAGAAGACTGGAAAGAAAAGCAACAGGAAATGTTTCGCTTTGAGGTTATTTCTTTTTATAATTAATTGGCAAATTGATATTTCCAGAAAAAATAATTATAAATTGTACAGTCCATATTTCATCTTCCATGTCACAATAGTAATGTTTGTTTGTTTTTTTAATGTCACTTTATGCTACTAAGGCTAATCGAATGATGCTACAGCGGGAGTCCTAAATTTTGCCCATCCAGGATAGGGATCTTAGAGATCGAGTACCTTACATCGTACAGGCTTTTATGTCCTATCTGAGGGACGGCATAGACAAGGATTTTAACAATAGTAATGTGTTATCTCATTAAAGAATGACTTTTTAAGATGATTTATTTTTTAATGTAGAAGTGCAGGATTTTTTTTCCTTTTCAAATGCCCTGTATTTTATCTGACTTATAGAAAGCGTTGGTTTTTCCAAATTATTACTTTCACTTACCTATATATAAAATATATAGTAAGTGGAAGTATTGCGATCGTGAAAAATTTCGACTTCCGGTTTTCAACGGAAATACACGTTTTGGGGTCCCCTGAGTCGAAATGACCAAGTCCCGCGAAATGGTCTGTGTGTGTGTGTCTGTGTGTCTGTGTGTGTGTGTGTGTGTGTGTGAACAGACTAGCTCAAAAACTATAAACCGTGCGATCCTGAAATTGGGTATTAAGTGTAGGTATATGCCCGCGATGTGACAGCATAAATTTCATCAAAATTACTTAAAGGGAGGGGGTACTTTACTTAATAACTTTTTAGGTTTTTTTTGATTTTCTCAAAAACGGCTCTAACGATTTCGATTAAACTGAGTATTTGATCTATTTATATGCCTGAAATATGACTGTAAAAATTTCATCAAAATTGAGTAACCGGAGGGGGGACTTTACTTAATAAATTATGTATCATTTTCATGTGTTTTTTTTTTATTTATTCAAAAACGGCTTTAAAGATTTTGATCAAACTGGGTATTTGACATATGTATATGCCGAAGATGTGACAGCCAACATTTCATCAAAATTGGTCAAACGGAGGGGGCACTTTATTTCATAACTTTTTTTCCAATTTTTACCTTTTTTTCGATTATCTCGAAAACGGCTTTAATGATTTTGAACAAATTTGTCATGTTAAATGAAAATTAGGTGTTCAATAATATCAGGTAAGTTTTATCAGTATTCAAATTTTTCGAGGGGGCTTAAATGGGGAAGGGGCCTTTTTTGTTGTCCTATAAAGTATCTTTGTTTTAGTTTACATTGAGAAATTAACTGTCTCTCATCACGCCTAAAAACAGGAAATGGCTAAATATGATATATGAAAAAATCAAGTAAACATATACAGGAGAAAAAAAGAAAAATATTCCGTCAACTCGTAAAACACGTAGAGCTCAAGGTGGCTCACGCATGCACCATACGCCTTTAATGACAAACCAATGCGTTATAATTAAGATGTTCTGTTCATTTAATGAGAATTATTTGCTTCATGGGAACTAAATAAAATATTCAACAAGTACATAGAGAATTATAAAATCAGACGACTTGGAGTATTATGCTTGCATTGCCGAATTATCACAAGTAAAAACTTTTATTTAATAATAAAGGAAATTAGTGTTGTTTTTTTTTTGAGCTAATGAAAACAAAAATAAGAAATGAATGTGGAAAAATGTATAACTTTGAGAAGTGGCAATTAACAAAGCACATTAATTTCTAATCTAAGTTGGTAAGTGAAAGTTGTGTGTTGCGCGCACGCACCAGATTTTTATTTCTAAATCCTTCTTTAATGAAAATCCGGCCTTTCTTAACAATGTTCCACTATTTGATGTCCTTTTCAATCCCTGCCCCATTATGTAAACCCAGCCATTACTATGTGTCACAAAAGTATAAATGGTTCAAATTTTCATTTTAGAGAGAATATTCGGATACCCTTTATTTCATTTTTCTGTAAGCAGTTTGTATTTCCACAAATAATTAGCTTTTTTTTGGGCTTGTAGATGAGTATTTAAAATTAGAGTTGTCATAGATGATTATTTCTTTTTTTGTTCAAAGTATGTCTATGATTAAGGAGTCATGGTGATAATTGAGTTTATTGCAGTTATCTGTGCTTTGTCAGTGAAAGGTGTAAGGTATTATCACAGTAAGTGTTTTATTGCCTGCAAATTTAATATACATATATTTTGAAGTATTTGTGGCCTCCAGTAGGAGTTGGGATTAAAATATCCAACTGATTGATGTTATAGCATAACATATTACTTTGTTATGTTATAGTATTATGTTTTGAACTTTTCTGCATTGAATTTCAAGATTTGTCTTGGAATTTTTGAATCCTTGAGAATTTTTATTACAATTCATGTGTCTAGATTTAACTTCCTGGTGGAGAGATGGTATGACGCACTACTTTAGCACGCTGGCATGGAATGCAGCAACGAGCTCACTTCGAGACGTCGGCGTTCATGTTAGGCCAAAAGAATCGCTGGGCAAGTAAACGTCTCGATGCTCGGATTCCAGGGTGACTGAATCCATGAAGACGGTTAAAGATTTCTTGACGTATCGATTCGGGGATGTATGGTCATGCGTGAGGTGTGGAGGTTTCACAAAAGATGGCCGCAGAAGATCCTGGGAGCTTGAGTCGACGAAGTTGAATGCGAGTATTCCTCTGCAGTTCTGAGATCTTCGGATCTTTCTCTTGTTCCGCTGCAACACGATGAAAATCCTCTGTGCAATCGATGTCCTCCACTCTCGACAATGCATTATCGACCGTGTTTTCATCTCTGAGTACATGACGGAAATTGGTGGTGAACTGGCTAATGAAGTTCACCAGCCGAATCCTCATGGGTGTTGCGGTTTCCGGCTTTTGCTGAAAGACATGCTCCAGAGGTTTGTGGTCCGTCCATACAACAAAATGCCTTCCCTCCAGATAGCATCGAAAATGCTTGATGGCTCGGTGGATCACCATAAGTTCCCTGTCGTAAGTTGAGTACTTACTTGAGGAGGGAGGGATTTAGAAAAAAATCCTAGGGGACACCAATCTTTGCCCTCCTTATGCTGCAAGACTGCGCCCATGGCTGTATTAGAGGAGTCATATACCAAAACGTGCTATGCGAAGTGCTTGGGATGACCAATGACTGCTGTGTTTTGGATCGCTGCCTTGCAGTCTTCAAAAGCCTTTATCCTCTCCTCAGTCCATTGAATGGGAGTCTTGTCATTCCTCCGCACTCCAGCTTGATATCTGTTGAGGGAGGCCTGAAGTTCTGCTGCCCTGGGTATACAACCTCTATAAAAGTTGAACAGACCCAAGAAGCGTGATATGGTTTACTATGATATTAAATCATGAACTACTGCGTGAGCCATAATAAATATGTAAATTGTACTCACCAATGCTGAGTGCGATCACGTTGGGGGTCACCACTTTTGAGTTTTATTTTAAGATGAACAAAACAGATGATCAAGAAATAAACAAATAGCACAAACAAAACAATTTTATTTAAATACGCTAGGCAACAAAACCAGATCACAAATCAAAAACATTGGTCCAGAGAGAAAAACTTTATTATCAAAATACATGACAGAAGTGGGGCTGCTCAATTACATTGAGTTGCTTAAAACACAGCTTTTTTATCAGTAAAAAAATACATATTTTAGTAACGCAAGCATAAAACAAAATTAAGTCAAAACTAATTAGTTGCTGAATACAAAAGCAATTATAATAGACTAAAATATGATAAAAAAATATAATATTATAAAATATAATAAATATCACTTATTTACATTGTTTATATGCATAATGCAGCCTGCCAAGCAGTTGTCAATTATAAATATGATTATTTATAATACCTAATGAATCAATCAGAATTGATTCAGCTGACAAATTCCGAGTCAATGACAATTATAATTACGATATTCAAGAAAAAACACTTTACTAAGGCCGAATCACTCACAACTCATTACATCACTAAAGTTGGGCAATCATTCGCGACCCGTTACATATATTTAAACGTAATTTTAATGCTAATCCAATTATTCATTTCTAGGTTTATTTTTCTTGAAAATTAATTAATTTTTTTATATTTAGTTAAAGAGAAAAACTGAACGTCATTTAAAGAAACTGTCTAATGAATGGTTAAAAAAAAAGTGTGAATTAGAAGAAGACCTCAAGAAACGTATAGAAGATTGCCAAATGCTGAAAGAAAAATTGATCACTGCACTGGAAGACTTAACTCAAAGAAGTGAACAGTTGGCTATGAAAGAAGAAGAGGTATCTAACATTGAATTTAAAGCAATTTTTATTTTATTTATTGGACAGCCAAGGAAAAAAAAAAAAAATTATTAGAATGTAATAATTTTCTATATTCTAAGTCTTCCCTTCCTTGTAGGATTAGTATGGCTTCTTCGTTATTTCTATTAGCCATGCGAATGCCTATGTTTTAAAATTTAAATGTTATATAAAAGTAAACTAGTAAAGGTGGGTACTAGAATCGCTATGCTATTTCTAGGTGTTATCAATATGGCAACATATTGTTTTATTTTTTAATCTTTAGCAATAAAATTTAATTGCACACAGCTAATAACTATTTTATTCTGAGCCAATTGGTTATATTTATGACACATGTTTGTTAATTTATGAATTAACAATTAATAATATTTGGTACAACAATTAATATTATCACAATATAGTGAGGCCCGATCTCGACTGAAAGGATCTTTTTGGGGGTTTATTGTGCTTCTGGCTGAAGCGTGAAGTGATTCGAAAGCTACGATCTAATAAAGCTAATCAAACTACTTTTAAACTAAAAATGAGGCAACGGGAGTAACCTTATATTAGAGTCAAATAACCTACCAAAATAGGCCATACCCAGAAGTAGCATAGAGAGAGATTAACCTAAAATCGTAAATATTATAGAAATAATCTTGATAAATAGAAGTTTTGATTTTTAAAAATTAAAATTTTTGGTTGGTTTTTTAGTTGAAAATTGCCAAAGAAGAATTAGATAAGAAATATACTATGAAATTTCAAGAACTTCGCAAAGCTTCAAAGTTGCACGAATTTGATATGGAAGACAAGGTAATAACGTATTGTAAAAGGTGATATTAAAGTCAATAATATAAAATAAAGTTTTTAAATCTAACTACAGAAAATAATTCTTCATTTTAACACAACTCTTTTTTAACATTAATTGTAAATAAAAATTGATAATTTATAGATACATGAAGTTACAGCTGAAAAAACTGAGCTTTACAAAAAACTGGAAGAGAGTAGAAAAGAAATTTTGAGACTTCAAGACGCATTGTTAAATCAAGAAGTACCAAATCATTCAAAGGAACAAACAGCCAGCTTAATTAGTGAAATCGTAAAGATATATATTGTATTATTAATTTTAATATAGCAAATAAGTGAATTCCAACTTACCTCCCCCCTTTTTTTTTCTTTTTTTTTTTATCAGAAGATAAAATTATTCTCTCTATTCAGCATTCTAATTAGATGAGGTCTTATGCAAAAAATCTCCACTATACTACCCGAATATTTTAAAATCATTTTAAAGTTGATAATTAAAATTGTTTTCAGAGGTCACTAGAACAAAAATTAGAGAAAGCTGTCGAATCTAAAACTTTTTTCAAAGAGCAATGGGGAAAAGCAGTTAGGGAACTACATAAAATGAAGGAAGAAGAACAGCGACAACTAAAATGGCAAATTCAGAAAAACCGTCAAGAACTTCAAACATTGGGGTAACATTTATTAGTAATATTTATTTAATCATATCAAATATTTTATTATAGTTCCATTTTTTAAGATAAAAATGAATTTTGAGTGTTTAATGACGATATATATATGGTCAATTAAAAAATTATTGACTTTTGGGAACCATTTTTTTTTCAGAAAAGCAACTCTGGGAGATTAAGTGGTCAAAAGAGAAGAAAAAAATCCGTTTTTTTTTTTTTTTTTTTTTTTTTTTTTTTAATTTTATTAGTACCTCACTTTCCTTCAATCAAGATTCAACCTCCAAAACAGTTTTAAATTAGTTAATTTTTTTTTTCAACATTGATAATTTAAACTTTGTTTGACATTCTTAAAAATAATTTAGAACCTTAGGCATTAATTAAAAATATTAATAAAAAAAAATCAAAGTCTCTCTAAAAAATTTATTTTAACTTGAATAAAATTAAAATGGATTAAAAAAAATCCCTGTTATATATATATATATATATATATATATATATATATATATATATATTTTTTTTTTTTTTTTTTTTATTTCAATACACAAACTATATATAAATGCCTTGTATATCAATCAGAATAAAAAATTTAATATCATTATTACCTTCATTTCAGACTAGTTAAGGAAATAAGTCAAGAAGTCGGTGAAATGAAGAAAGATCAGTCTACTATAAAAAATATTCGTAATGAACTAGCCAACTTTATCTCAGCCAACAATGAACCCCTAATGGATCATTTTCAAAATACTTATTAATACTGGTATGATGACATTTATTAATATAGTACAATATGTTAAATGCGTTGATAACTTTATTCTTTCCTCTACTTGCAAAATCATAATGATGTTGGAAGTAGTTGACTCTTTGTTTCTTTTTTGCTATCTGCATGGAAGATGTAGGCAAAATAATTCTAAATTCACCTCAGCAACTATTGTTTATCTTATTTATTTTATTTTTTCTAGGAATTGAGAAAAGATATATGAATAACAGACTAAGTTATTTGGCTTATTCATCGAAATCCGTTTTTAAAATTTAAGAAATGCCCCATCATCGAGGATGATGTTTTGGCCAATGGTTCGTTCCATGTCCTGTACGATATGTGTAAATAAGTCTCTAATGTCATCTTTAAAGAAGTGTTATGAATTCCTGAAGTAAAGGTAGATGGTTAAATTCAACAGGTGTTAACATACTATTAAGTTTTTTTAATGGTAAACTCCCAATAATAGGTAATATTACCTTAATTTAACCTTTTCTATAATCAGTATTGATTTACTGCTTGGCAAAATATATAAATATATTTTAATATTCAGCGAAAACTTTATGTAAAATATTTGCCACGTGTCTATATTAAAACCGACAATGACAAATTCACAAAAGTTTTGTAGAACTTCAATTATATGAACCAAGATTATTTGTTTCTATAACTAAATGACATATTTTAATTTTTCCAAGCGAACAAACAACCTGTGAGCATTTTCTTCTGTTTTTCCACAGTTTTGGCTCCTAATGTTAATTTCCCATCACCATTGTGATTACTGTCATATAGGAAATCCACCAAAGCTTACCTAGTCACGTAGAAGTTGTGTCATATAATTGACTTTCTACTTAATTTTATGTAAAGGTAGAGGCTATTATTAACCTAGCTGGTCTATGTAAATAATATTAACTTTAAATAAGAATTATCTTGTGTTCCATTTTGACCCATTTTTGTACAGTATATTTATTACACTTTTTACATTATAATAATATAACCATAGAAATTAAAAGAATCAAAAACATTCCTTTTACTAAAGTATGTACCATTCAATTAGAACCATGTGCGTCATAATTATTATAAATAAGAATTTAATTTTAATTTATCCTCTTTAAGATTTATTTTGCCAATATATTACAATTGTAACCCTAAATATAGCTAATGTATTTATTTTGTGAAAAACTGATGCCTCTCTTTTTCCAGGGGGTTAGAAGTCATATTTATTATTAGTTTCTCAATTACAGTAAAAGCTTTTTTTACGGGCCCTTATTGACTTACTGGATTAAAACACACTAACTTTTTTTTAAAAAGTTTTGTTTTAGTTGTTACTCTACTAATAAAGCTAAATGATTCAAATCTGGAGGTCACTTGCTTGCCAAAGAAAAAATCATCTTTACAATAGTAGACAAGGGAGCATGAATTTACGAGAATCAAGAGAAACAAATAGCAAAAATCTCACCTTTATGTGAGAATTAAAATTTTAAAACCATTAAAAAGGAAAAAAAGGAACATTTATTACAAGTTTATGATTATTCTTTGAATTTATAAATATAATTCCATTATATATATTAATTTATGTACAAAGGACTTCATATCACAGGTTGACATCTGTAATTTTTCAAAATTTGGATAAAACTCATTAAGGTGGAATTCAGTCGATCAATACTGAATATTGATAATGTGATAAGGATCTGGCTATCCTGATGATTAATTATTTAAATATTCATTTTTGAAAAGATCTTGTAATTGAGTCCAGTTTTAAAATGAAACTTAAAACGTTCAGCCCAATTAGAGTTTTTATATCTTTTTCATAGAACCATCTATTTCAATATACATTATCAACATAACCTTTATCTATTCTATAAATAATTTAATTATAGCTCATTTTCTCCTTTTTTTGCAGTCCCATGGACTGCATTGGTCCACTGTAATTTGATTTTTTTACTTTCACTTACCTATATATGAAATATATAGTAAGGGAAAGTGTTGCGATCGTGAAAATTTCGACTTCCGTTTTTTTTAAAATAAAACTAAACCCTGTAGGAAAACACTCATATACTTTCAAAATGTGTAAAAGTATTTCAAATATTTTCTATTATTCATTTAATTAGTATTTATATACAATACTCTGACCTGTTTTTTCTTCCTCCTTTCCCAAGCCTTTTTGGCTCTACGGGTTTTTTCCTTGACCAGGGTTTAGAGCGGAATATTAATGCTGAGCTGTTTGTTAAAAGACCCACGGTTGCTGGGACTCACTAACTTCAGGTTATCATTTGTTGCCAGGGACAATGCGTTAGGCCGCTCAGCCAACCCCAACCATGTATTACTGAGACCAAGACCCTTCATGTAAAAGAATGGATTTCCTGAAAACTTCATCTATCTACAATAGCCCATTTAACTTAGACATTAATTGACAATAGAAGGTACTACAGCCTTGGCCAAAGATATTAGGCACCCATATAATTTGTTAAAATAAGATTAGGGATGGGAGGGGAAGTAGATATAACATCTAATTTTTAACATATGTTTTATTCAAACATAAAAAAAAGTCCAATTTAATATTTTTCATCAAACCTTAGACTTTTATGACCTTTTTTATATAAAATTAACAAGTCTTAATAATCTTTGTCCATTTCTCATAATCTTTGTGTTATTTATTTTAGGTTTTTTTTGCAATTTTCTGTTTCCACGTAATATAATTTAATAACCTCAAAGTTGTTTTCCTCGGACTATACCATTTTTCTCAATCTTGAGCTCTCTAGTTTTGATGAAATTTTAAGCCTCTAATTGGGGCTTCACTAAGCTATGGCTTCTTCCTGGTCTTAAGCCTTTCAGACCCTGCTCTACAAGTCTTTTTCTTCCTTTCTGGGCAGAAATATCAATATTAGGCAATGTTTTTATCTTGTTAGCCAACTGTTGCGATGTTTCTTTTTTGTAATTCTGAAGAAATGTTCTCACCAAAAATCTCTCCTCACTCTTGTTATTTCTTCCTGCTCTAGGTAACGAGGGAAATGTTTTAACTTCCGGTGTCGAATGAGCGTATATTTAACAGAAAAACGATAATAAATAGCTTTTGCTATCCCAAATAAGTATATCCCCTTCTGATGATATGGAACCTATCTTTGGCTATTTATTTCCAATCAATGTTTTACCTTTACAATTTTTTCATTTTAACAAAGTAGAGAATATATATTTTTGATGATAAAAACTATTAAAATAAAACCAAATCTTTCACTGTTACAAGAAAGAGACATAAACGCTGTATAGAGAATTTTTTTTTTTTTTATAATCATCTTTTTCTTGAGTCTTAAGTAGGAGGCAGGAGGAGGTGTATATGATCCATATAAGGGATCCATTATTGTTCATCATATCCATATATTATATATAAATACAGAATTAAACGTTTTTGCAGGGTGCCTAAAACTTTTAGCCAAGGCTCTATTTCGTTAAAAATCAGTAAAACAACAGAAAAAAATTCCATGGATCTTGAGCTTTGTGCTATCCATGGGACTTAGAAATAGTGAGAGAAAAAGTTGTGAAGATGGAACGCTGTTAGTGTGCCTCAATGTGTTAACTTAAAAGAAAAAACAAAATGATTTGGTTGGTAGATGTCCTCCTTTGATATGAAACCTCTCATATTGCTGTCCGCAAGTCAAATGATTTGAATAATGAATTGAATTTTGACTTTAAAATTTACTGAAATTCACTTTACTGTGTTAGTGTTCTTAAAAATGACTTGACTTGATGTTAGTAAATTGGTGTAGTTACTAATCTCCTCACTGAATCTATGGGCCATTATATTAAGACAAAAGGGAATTACTTCTCTTCTGTTTGTACTTTCAAATTTCAATATTTCCAGTTGCCTCATTATGTTTCCGGAGCAGCGATATGATCTATACGTACTTATTTGTTGTTATTTGGCTGGCAAGCTAGATTCTATTTTTAATTTTTTGTATTTTTTTTTTTTTTTCATCTTTGTTAAAGTTTCCTTAAGTTTATTAATTTTTACAGTTCATCATACGTTGTTGTCCCACTATATTTATGAACTTTTGTTACCTGTACTCTTTGGCTGAATATATTTTAAGGGTTCAACATGAAAAAAAAAATATATAGACCCTGTATTTATTTATTTATATTTTAATTAAGAAGATATTAATCAATACTTTTATTACAAAACCACTCACTCTTCCTCCCCCCCGTCCCCAAAAAATCAGGTTTTTTACCAAACTATACCAGCTATTTGTATCATGAATGGTTTGTTAGCAAAATTATTAGATTGCAATATTGGTTGTTTTCTTATAATAACTAATTCAAATAATTTATTCAATGCCTCGGTCTCAATGCTTTTGTATGAATTAGGAGTTGGTTATTTATTTTAAAAACTCTATTAGTTTATTTATGACTGAATGATATAGCTTAATAATGTTGTTACTGTAAAAGTTTAAGTTATGTTAACAAACTATTATAAATGTATAAGAATATATTATAATTACCAAGTCTGATTGTGTACATATAGATTGATTTTCCATTGCCTGTGATAACTGTTTCATTACATGATAACAACATATATACATTTTAATAAAAAGTATTATCCTGACTGTAATTAATTATTATTTCCTAGTATATATTTAACCTCACTATTCTATTGAATAATGCAATTCCTTCAGACATTTTCATTCTTTATATTATCACTTTAATTGGTGAGAGCAGGAATTTTAATGGTCTTCTATCAGATAAAGTTTTTATTTAGATTAAGAAGGTGGTATCAACCAAAACCACATAATGTTAATTCACTTAGTGCTCTTATCAAAATTTGAAAAAGCAGAGATAATGAAGTCGATTATGTAAGCCTATTAATTTCTTTTACTGGAACTACTAATCAAAGTGGTTCTTGGGCCTGCCAAGTTCCCCTGTCTTAGTTTTTATTGGTAAGACTGATTATATACTGAATATACGAGACTACATTATATACTGAGTAAGTATATAATGTAGGTTAAATCTATAATATATAGTTTGGCATCTCAGAATAAGTACAAATTTTAACATTTACCTAATCTACTTAAATCCTATAAAATAGTTGCCTTACAAATTAAGGGTTAAATGGAGGATAAGAAAAATGTTGTTAGAAATAATTACCATCGCTGTTAGAAAAAATGAGATATATTCAAAAAATTACATACAGTTTATGTACATAGTATGTATATACAGTTTATGTACAAGAAAAAACATATAGATATCTGAATAATAAGATTATATTCAATATTAATATTTTATACATTTATAAATGAAAATTAATTGGATTAATCAACTTAAAACAAAATCAAAGTAAAGCAACACGGTCCAAATATTTATAAACTATGAAATCATCTGTTTTTTGATCCCCAATATAAAAATATTGAAACAAACAAAGTCCACAAACGTATGTCCTTGAAAGAGGCAACCTTTCTGTGTTCAAGACGATAAACCTATCAAAAAACGAAGAAAAAAAATCGTTATTATTATTGATGAGATACGAATGTTGTTTCTATTTTAAAATAAAAAGTATTAACAAAACAAAATCTTACTTAGAAGCCTTTTTAGTACATGTCATACACTGCTTCCCTCTCAAGCTAGCATATGATCTCATTACAGGATACGCAGATTTCACAAGAATATCTTTTGGAGTGATCAACCTAAAGATATAAAAAAACTATCAATGAGAAATAACCTAAGGTACATATGATAAAAAACTACTTATATGAAAAAACATCAGACAATATAATTGAAGTTAAGGGATAATACATTTTTTTTAAATTACTACGGAATATACTAATTTTAGAGAGATTACAGGTAGAAAAACCTTCTTTATCTGCGTCTAAAAAAATGGATTTCAACATAAGTTTCCTGTTCATGGCTTTACTATTCATTACTTAACAATCCTACTTTACTTCTGTTTTCTTTATAAACAATAGAATTTTTAAAATAAATTATACAATTATATCGTAGTTTATATAGAGAGGCCCTTGGGTATTTTTCTGTTCTGATTGGTTTGAAATTTAGGTTATTAACATTACTTTTTATGTTGTTTAAATAACATTTTGATGTTGAGTGATAAAGTTAGAAAAAAAAATGGTAGGCCAACTTGTCAGAAATTAATTTCTATTAAACCCAATGAAGATTTTCAACAGGGTATTTTATTTGTTCCAAAAACTTAAAATTTAGATTTATCACTTTTGTAATATTCCTTCTCATGATATATTGAAATTAATTGAAGTGTGGAAATGCATAAGGATCTAAGTGCCAAAAATATAATACAATGTTTTCTTTTGCCAAATTGTTATATGCGCCAAAGCCATTCTTCAGAAATGGGTATAAGTAATGTTTTGTTGCTAGAAAAGAGTTCATTGAACGTATGAAAGATGGCATGGGTATAAGCACTGTAGTTCACCCGCGAGGGTATAAGTCACATTATTTCTGTAAAAATTTCCTAAAGCACTTAAACCCTTATGCATTTGCACCCTTCAATTAAAATTTTATTAATCAATCATAAGTATTATTTCATACCTAGCATCAGTGAAGACAATCAAATGTTCACAGTTTCCTTGGTGCATATAAAGGTAAGGATAGCCCAAGCGGAGATCGATCATATTAAATGTAGAGGTTTCCATAGATAAAGTTACATTTAAATCTATGTTTTTACCAGCTGCCCATTTTTTTATAACATCACTGTAGTCGATATTTCCGTGGTAACGTGAATCAACGAAAAATTTATCATTAATAAAAAACATTCCTGACCTATATACATCCTGAAAAATAAAAATGAAACTTAACTGAGGAAAAAAAAAAAAATTAAGTCAAATAGTCAGTATAGTTTTCTCATAACAAAATTAATAAAAAAAAGGTAATTAATAGTTTTAGTAGTTGCTACATATAGTTTAACTTTGCAATATGGGACACATTTCTAGACCTTGTTAATTAACCTACTAAATTATTATACGGAATTTAGTGTATTTATTTAAATTAAAATACAATTCCTGAAAATTTGATTAATGGCAGCGTTTCATATGACTGTCACATTGATTTGACTAAAGACAGACAAAACAAAATTTGTCCCTTGATGTCTAAAAATCTTGATTGAGAGGGGAAATTCTTTGGGATGAAGGAAATAATTTTGGGCTGAAGTAAAGAAAGCTCTACGCTAAAAGGCATAGAAGACGTGGCGAAAGAAGAAAACATCCTTTCTTCAACCATCCCCCCATGAATTCAAAAATTATTTATCTCCTCAAGTGAAAAAGCTACTATAAAATGACTAGTTGAACAGCAACACTAATCACATAGAGCAGTAATCAGTTTCCATGGTGAGTGCTGGTAAAAGTTATGCTATGCCGCCCCCTTTGATGGTAAGCTAAAGTTAAGTTCTTGTTTGCCCTAATCTGGCAATATAAAAGAAATTAATGAACTTACCATATTCCTGACTGTAGTAACTTTGAATGGATTATCACTAACATCTCCTTCCGCAGAATTAAAGTCTTCGGCACACAGAATTCGGTCTCTCAGACAATCAAGGGTCTGTTTGCTATATACATAAAATTCCTGACTAACTTGAAGTGGTTTAGTTCTCCTTGCATTAGAAAAAGAACAATGAACAGTAGGCAAGTAAATTCGAACACTCAAGAGGTAATCAGAATATTCTTTGATTTTTTCTTTATATTTGTCTTCATCATAAGAAGTCATATGATTTTCCTGAAAAAAAAAAAAAATAAATGAGGACACAGCTATTCTAAATGTTTTTCCTATAGTAACACAGAACATATATAATAATAATAATTACAAAAGTTCGATGCCAATACCATTAGTCGTCTCCTACAAACCTTCATGCTTCACCTCCTGTCCAATTTCAACTTCACAAAATCATACTTCACAGAATCCTCACACCCCTTCGTCGTGGCCTCTTACTCAGATGTTCCCCAGTCAGCTAAGCGCTTAATTATCTTTGAGATATTTGTTTGCAACTAAGACTCAAATTTTCACACACCCATTTTAACCAGTGCCCAACTATAACTTTTGCTATGACTATGCAATTTAGCATAGTATAATTGTCCAAATTCTACAGATGATTCATCCTTTTTGGTCTGGATATTCTACACATTAAATTAGTTGTAAAAACATTGAGATGTTGCTCATCCTTTAATGTAAACGGCCATAGTAACACAGAACATTATTATTTGATATGGAGACTATCTCATGAGGAGGGCCTAAATCTTAAGTAAGGAATGATCGTGTAGTTCCTATGAATGTTCAATAACTACCTGTTGTTTTTTTGGGGGGGATTTGAATTATAGGTTTATTATGAATAAGACTTGAATTCAGTCATACTTAGGACATTAAATCTGAATCATTTTCAATTTCTAAAATGAAAACGTACAATTTATTATAAATAACTCTCTAGTGGACAAATGTTATGATATTAAAACAGTGAAAATTCTTGTCTTATTGACCTCATATTATATTAAAAGTTGTGTCACATTCGTTTTTGCCAAGAAAGATATTTCTAACAAGAAATTTACTTATTTTTAATAAAAAAGGAATAGAAAAAAATACTTCATACTGCAGTGTCGGATATGTAAATGGGGAGGAGCCCTTGTTATTTTATATCTGAAGAGATATGAACAGAATATAAACAAATCATTATGTATTTTAGCTGTAATTCTTCAAATATTACGAAATATTGTACTAGAAACAACTAAGGAAGAAAATTGGGCGGTATAAGTGTGGGGAGATAGGTATAAAGCTCTTTATATTTATATGAATCCAATACATTGTTGGCTCAAACTTAGTTTCTATTTTTATTTTTAAATTACTTTGGTAATGGCACTGGTGGTACCAAAATGGTAACCATAAGCTAAATGGAACCAAGCTACTAAAATGGTACCAAGCTAAATCTCAAATATCAAAATGGTTTTACTTGATTATTAATAAGTCTGAAAGAAATGGATTCATATAAATATTTAATTTAGCATAACATGTTTCTTCAAACCATCACTACCATATTTAAGTTACAAATGTTTATCATTGCATGTTCTTTATTCAAATGTGGTAGTGAAAAGACAATCAATAATATAAATACAAATAACTAAAATATCTTATTTTATGTATCTTGATGCAGTGGATAAATAAAATAAAATAAATTGTTAAGTTATATACTGAATTGTTAAGTTATAAAACCAGTGAGATATGGATAAATATTAATACATACGCAATTGACTTCTCCAGTATAACGCAACAGTTTTCGGCGTTTTCCCTCATCTCTAACTTGTCGAGAACGCAATGCTTGAACACTCTTTAATTCAGCGTCATCAGGAATGTTGTATAATTTGAATTCAGTTTTAAAACCAGCTATTGGTAGAACCAATTTTTCAGAATTTTGAATACTTTTCCAACAATAATTGTTAACACTAAAAAGAAATACGTTCAAATTAGAAAAAGGAAAATGAGATGACAAGTAGACAATGAGATGAGTTTTATAAACAAGATAAATTAAACTGGCATAATTCAACAACTGTATGAATAATCTTAAATGGAAAGACAGTTGCTACCACATCAAACTAATTAATTTAAAAACCGTACCTTTAAAAAAAAGAGCAAAGAATTAACAATAATAGTGAATCCGAAATAATCCTGTTTTCTGAAGGGTTAGATTTTAATTTTTTTTTATCTATGTTTAATGTTCTTTTAGATAATCTATTGCCGGCCAAAGTGATGTTTAACTAAAGCTTACAGTAGGGGTCAACCTAAAGATAAACATGATGATTCTGTTAAGAATCATAAAAAACTAAAAAGCATATAAACAAAAATCAAATTTAACCTACCAGCACAGCAACATAATAAGAGACAAAGTGAATGAATTGTAATTCTTGTAACAACGAAATATAATAGCTTTCAAGATTAATTAAAAAATAAATTAAATTTATTTCCCAAGGACCCCAAATATCAATTTACTACTGTCACTATAACATCAACTTAGTGTTCACAAAATCCTTATTAGTGTGATTAGGATTCACAACATTATTTTATAGTTTACTAGCTGTATATCCCGGTTTCACCCGGGGAAATGCATTTTTCTAAAAGACTCATCTTTTAAGGACTCATCAAAGCAGTATCATTCCGATACACAAATCTTGTTTTCCAATAAACATTAATAAAAATACAACACTTTGATATAAACAGCATACAATAACGTATACATAAATAGTATGTATACTTACTTAAATTTTGCCTTCAAATTTTGTTGTTCTGTTTCAACTATTCCTTGATCTTCTAAAAATATTTTCATACTTTTCCTTTTGTTTTTCAAGAACAAGGTTTCTATCGTAGAATTAAACTCGTTGAAATATTTTTTAAAACTTACCAAATCAGTTACATTGTGATGATTTACACGAGGCATATATATTGTTTCCATTGTGGAAATAGATAAGTTATAACTCAATTCAAATATCACTGGAAGAGCCTCCACTGATCCAAAGAGGTAATAAGAGAATCAATAATATTGCAAGCCCGTCAAGACACAACGCACTACTTCAAAGAACTAAAGCTTAAAAAAAACAAAAACAAAAAAACAGTACCCATGAAGGTCTTGGGTTCAGTACTACAGTACATACAGAGCGGTATGCAAGGAGGTGATTTGACCGTGATCTTGCTCAACCGCCAGGTTTTTCCCCTTATTTTTTCAATTAGGGGTACCCACTTTACAGAGGCTGGGTTTGCCCCCAGGAAGGTCTCTCGGCCCATGAGACGAACTGTGGCAGAATATTAAAAATATCCTGCCAAGCCAGATTCGAACACGGGGCCTTGAGAACAGCAACTCAATGCCTTACCCATGAGATACCCCACTCAAAGCAAAAGCTTATATGTTTTATAAAATCGTTTCGGCCTACTAGGAACCTCGTCTTAACTCTCAGCTATGATCTTCTGTTTTTTCTTGGCCCATTATGCCTTCATCTCCTGGCTGTGAGCATACTTCCTCTCATCCGTCTATTGAGGTCTGGTAGTGCCTGTACATTTCTGGCTTGTAAGAGACAGTGGAAAGACTCCCTGCAGGATGGCCTGTCGGTATTGATTTCGGGTCTCGGTTATCTGTAATGGCATCTACAGTTCCTCCAAGTCTGATTTCACGAAGACGAAGCACTTGGCTTTGGACGCCTTTTCTCCTACTTGTCACTGTGAGGATCCTCTTGGTGAGCCTGGAGTATGTAGCCATAGAAGATCCGTCGTCTTTTCTTCATAAATGCATTCATAAATTTTTTCCTGATGTTCGTAGAGCTTGTCATTGTGCCTGATTCTGGCCGTCTTCCTCTCTTGTGGGTCCTATTATTCTCCTTAAGATCTTCGTCTCTTGTCGGTCCTATTATTCTCCTCAAGATTTTCCTCTCTTTAAGTTCTAGTTTCCGAAGTGGGGGCCCTTTTTATTCATCAAGAGACACTCAATGGCAGAGGGTCTTACTACCGAGTTTTAGTGTTTCAGCTTTATGTTCTTGGACAGGTACTTGGAGGTATAGATGTTCTTATAGGAATGGTAGACTCTCCCTAACTTAGTGCCCCTGGAGTCTACGGCCAAGGTTCCGCTCTCGCTTGCTGAGATTCATTCTCCCAAGTACTTGACTCCAGTAACTTTACAGATATTATCGTTTCCTAGTAGAATTATAAAAGAAGCCTGTTTGATATTGGTGATGAACTCAATCTTCTGTATGCTTACTCTCAAGCCGGTTTTTGCCGCAACATTTTAGAGGCTCTGTAGTTGATTAGTAGCCTCCTACATGCTGTTAGCCAATAGGGTGAGATCATCAGCTAAGCTAGACAGGGTACATCGAGGTTGTCTTTCTTGTACCCAAGCCTCAGTCTTGCTTCTGGTGACAATGTGGAAGTCCATTCTCTATGCACGAGAAGTCATCCCCTTCCCAGACTCCTGTCTGGATGGGAAAGTTCGCGGAGAGCTAACCCCTGAACTTGACTTTAGAGGTTTCTTCAGAGTAGCTTGGACCAGTCAGGTAGTCTTCTCATTCAGGCCTAGTTCCCACAAGGTATATATAGAAGAGGGTCTATCGATCGATTGAGTCGTATGCCTTTTGGAAGTCCACCATAATGGCTACCCAGGGGTTTTCAAGATATCTATTGAATTGTTTTTCTTGAAGTCTTCTTCTGCCTCTAGTATTTGACACCTGTTGTAGATCCTCTTGGTTTGGCAGATGATGCTCGCTGTTGTTTTTCTTTGCACAATGAATGCATGATGATTGGCCTCATCTTTGCGCTGATTCCACTTGATCCAGGCTCTGTGCCTTTCCTTTCTGGCTAGATCAACAATCTGTGATCCAACAGTGGTGCTTGCCTTTGTTCAATGAAGCAGGTATCCAGCGGCATCCAGTAGGGCCTTTTAAAGAGTAGGCCCTTTGAAGAGCCTTGTTTCTGTGTGTTCTTCTCAAGAGTGGTCTACGGAGTCTAGGGAGCCTACACCTTCATGTACTCCACTACTACTGACCTCGCATTAAGAGAAAAGGAACATCACCTACCTAGTCATAGTGAACATAAGCTCCCTATAAAGTTTGGTAAACTCAAACACACCCTTGATGTGTTAAAGACGTATAACTCAAGATTGCGGCATTAAGAGAGACTCGGTTTCCAGATGAGGACTCGATGGAAATTCAAGGATACCGAATCTATAAGGGAGAACCAGGTAAAAGAGTGATGAAGACGGCTATCAATCAGTTCCACACCTGAGTACTCAATTCACATCCTCCAATAGCAGACATCCTCATTATCCTTGCAATAGAGCACACACAATTGTTAACATCCATGCACCTAAAAATGACACAAAAAAGAAAGACCTAGAAGCAGCAGAATACTACTGGAACACTCTAGAAGAAAGCTTATATGTCATATAATACATTGAACATATAATATATTAGGAACTCAGGTGATCAATGCTTGTTCCATGCTTCGCTCTTAAGCCACCATACCCCGTCAGAATTTGTGAGAAACAATTATCATGGAGAACTTACCTATATATGAAATATATAGTAAGTGGAAGTATTGCGATCGTGAAAAATTTCGACTTCCGGTTTTCAACGGAAATACACGTTTTGGGGTCCCCTGACTACAAATGACCAAGTCCCGCGAAATGGTCTGTGTGTGTGTGTGTGTGTGTGTGTGTGTGTGTGTGTGTGTGTGTGTGTGTGTGTGTGTGTGTGTGTGTGTGTGTGTGTGTGTGTGTGTGTGTGTGTGTGTGCGTGTGTGTGTGAACAGACTAGCTCAAAAACTATAAACCGTGCGAACCTGAAATTTGGTATTTAGTTTAGGTATATGCCCGCGATGTGACAGCAAAAATTTCATCAAAATTGCTCAAAGGGAGCTTTTTTTTAGGAGTTTTTACTTTATTTAAAAACTTTTTAGGTTTTTTTCGATTTTCTCAAAAACGGCTTTAACGATTTTGATTAAACTGAGTATTTGATGTACTAATATGCCTGAGATATGACTGTAAAAATTTCATCAAAATTGATGTTTCGGAGGGGGGACTTTACTTAATAAATTTCGTATCATTTTCACGTGGTTTTTTTATTTTCTCAAAAACGGCTTTAAAGATTTTGATCAAACTGGGTATTTGATGTATTTATATGCCCGAGATATGACTAAAAATTTCATTAAAATTGATTAACCGGAGGGGGGACTTTACTTAATAAATTTTCTATCATTTGCATGTGTTTTTTTAATTACTCAAAAACGGCTTTAACGATTTTGATCAAACTGGGTATTTGACGTATGTATATGCTAAAGATGCGATAGCCCGCATTTTATCAAAATCGCTCAAACGGAGGGGGCACTTTATTTCTCAACTATTTATGCAATATTTACCTTTTTTCGATTTTCTCAGAAACGGCTTTAACGATTTTCATCAAATTCGTCATGTTTAATGAAAATTAGGCGTTCTTTAATATCAGGTAAGCTTTATCATTATTAAAATGTTCTGGGGGGGGCTTAAATGGGGTAGGGGCCTTTTTTGTTTGTTTTTGTTTCCTATGAAGTATCTTTGTTTTTGTTTATATGGAGAAATAAACTGTCTCTCATTACGCCTAAAAATAAGAAATGGCTAAATATGAGATATGATAAAAACCAAGTAAACATACAGAGGAGAAAAAAAACAAAAATATTAATTCAACTCATAAAACACGTTGAGCCCACGCATGCGTAGTACGCCTTTAATGACAGACCATTGTTCATAATTAAAGCCGTTCTGTTCCAAATAATGGAAATTATTTGTTTCATGAAAAATAAATGAAATATTCAACAAGTACATAGAGAATTATAAAATCAGTCGACTTGGAGTATTATGCTTGCATTGCCGAATTATCTCAAGTAAAATCTTTGATTTAATAATAAAAGAAATTAGAGTTTGTTATAGAGCAAATGAAAACAAAAATAAGAAATGAATGTGGAAAAATGTGTAACTGAGTGAGAAGTGGCATTAACACAACGCATTAATTTCTAATCTAAGTTGGTAAGTGAAAGTTGTGTGTTGCGCGCACGCACCAGATTTTTCTTCTTTAGGCGCAATCCTACGATTGAAAAATATTTTACTTAGGGTAGCAGAGGTCCGAGTTAGTTATTTTTTATCTTGTTACATACTGTCCTGGTGTCAGGAGACCATTAACCTCTATGAAGTAGGTACTCTGCATTAAATAATTAATTAAGCAGGGAGGCGACTAGCTGTTGAGCGTGATTTAGCTCAGATAACGACTTTCACCTATTGTCATTTGCTTTCAATAGTTTATACCTAATTTTTAAATTATTCTCACTAGCCTCTATGACCATGGCCTCTTTGACAAACCTTGCATAACCATTCATGATTATAGCCCGAAAGGTTACTTGTTTTCAAACAAACTGTGGAAAAAGAAAATATCAAGCTGTTGATAAGAAATGACATGAATTATTTTATTTCACCTAAGGGTAGAAGAAATTTGAATATAAGGAGAAAAATGTTACTATAAGTACCACCACTGAGTCATGAAGTTTTCATAATTTGTAACTATTAATATGGCTCATATTCAACTTTTAGATGAACTTGTTAGGGAGTATTTGTTATTTAGAGGTTTCACTATTACATTAAAATCATTTGATGCTGAATTAAAGGTAGACAAAGATAGAGGTTTCAGGGTAAGCCATTTATACTCATCTCATTACCTTATCCATTTTATACCTTGGTTATTTATTTAATTCTTAAAATATTATAGGTTGATAAAATTGTGGACCAGTTTGTGATATTTATTAATAATTATGATCTGCAATCATTAAGAGACCTTTGGACACACTTCGATCAGAAAATGTTTACTAAGTTGGAATATGAATTTATGCCAGGTTAGGATTTACAAAATTTAATACAGTATATAATTTTTTTTTTTTTTTAGAGTTTACCTTAATAGAATAAATAAATTATAGTGATAAATTAAAATACAGAAACTATTTTTGACTCTGAACATCAAAACTTTGGCTTTTAGATCTCTATGTTTTAATATTGCTTTCAGGAGTTAGGAAACTGGAAAGTTCACTTTTAAAGTTTTATTTGGCTAATGCTATCACTAATAACAAGCCGGATAAAGTTGTTGAATTTTTCACTAAGATGACACCAGAAATTCAGGGTCATCCAGAATGGAAGGATTGGTTTCGTAAGATTCTTGTTTTTATTTCCCATTATATAATTAAGTAAATATCAACATGTACTACATCATGTCGGCTAGGTCAAGTTCCAAACAGTCTCTATATAGAATTTCCCAAAGTAGATGAAGGACGAGAAGACTGATCGTGATTCATTTAATTAGTTTATTTGTGGCTCTCGTATTATCAGGAATATGCAAATTTTAAATTATTCAATTTATATAAAGCTCTACATATTTTAGTTATATACATTTAACTTTTGTTTTATTTTTGAAGGTACATTTGACTCTCCCACATCCGGCCTTGCTTTACTCTCCCATATCCAGTGTAAAAACCTACTTTTTATCCTCAAATGTCAATGAAAAACATGAATAAGCCACAAGAATACAATTGAACCTTAAAAGACGGTCGGAATCAATGTTTTAAAAATATTTCCTTTCAGAAATTCCCTAAAAATCTTGGGATCATTACTGTTCCTTGAACAAAAAGAATCCATATATTAATTTATGTAGAAATCCTTCCTCCTGTAAAAATTACATTATTTCAGATCTTTGTAATTCTTATTCTCTATTATCTTGCTTCTATCCGGTTTGTTTTCCTATCATTTTTACAATTGCTTTTATAATTTCGGGAATGAGAAAGTGAGCAGTGATGAAGTTAGCAAAGAAAATCACAGCCCACCAACCAAGTCAACTGTCGAGTTGAAATTGGTGAATTACTAAACACTACATTAAAAGTTACAGAACAGCACCGACTGACGTCATGCTCATAAGCACTGGCAAGGCATTGCAGCTCTAAAATGTTGATGAAAGAAATCAAACATACCATTTTAGATAAACATATTACAGTATGATAATGATATTTATAATATTTTATTTTTGAGAAGAAAAGATATGGTTCAGCCGGGAGTTGAACCCAGGTCTCCCGGAGGTACCTGATACCAAGAGGTATCAGAGACCCGGGTTCGACTCCCTGCTGAGCCCAATCTTTTCTCTTCAAAAATAAAAAATTTATAAATAATATAAAATTAAAAATAAGGTGGTTACTCACGAAAATGATTAAATTAATATAAAATAATTTAAATAGTCGATGTCAGGAGATACCGTAAATTGGACAAAAATTGTCCACCTCCCGTTACTACTCGTAAAACTTGCGAGATCGGGGGAGAGGTATCAGTGAAGAGAAAGTATTGGCTCCGCTTGGAGCCGAGCTCGGTAGCGCAGTGGTCAGCATACCGCACATGTCACGTGGGAAGCCCGGGTTCGATTCCCGGCTGAGCCCAATCTTTTCTCTTAAAAAATAAAATATTTAAAAATAATATAAAATTAAAAATAAGGTGGTTACCCACGAAAATGATTAAATTAATATAAGATATTTATAATAAATCTATAAAATTTTGCATGTCAATATAGAAAAGTTAATTAATTTTGCTTTATATCATACATATCCCTACTTACTCTTTCATATCCGTATAACCCTACCTGTATTATTCAACATAATTTATTAATTTTCCCTTTCAAATCTTATAAGTGCCTTGATTTTATAGCTTTGCCATTTATTAAGAACCCGGAAGATCATCCTGTATTCTCAGTTCATTTTACAAAACAGTGGCAGGATGCTGTTTTGGTTTCACTTCATAATTTCCTCGCAATTATATATCAAGTATGTTGGTAACTATTACATTATAAATGGATTTATATTGGGTTTAAACTTTTATCATATGAAGAATTTTTCATAGGTTATGCCTCAGCCTGTTTTGGCTAGTTATGAAGAAGAAGCAACAAAACTGAGACGATTACAAGAAGAAAACGAAGCTTTAAAACATAAGCTGGCTGCTCTTGGTCAAGGATCAAATATTGTCCCTGACGCTGTACCCCCTATGGATATCATGGATGACTTTTATATTATCGCTCAGTCAGTGTGATATTCTTGTCTTTTTTTATGCATAATTTGCCTTTAGAAACATTTTTAATAATTTTTAGTTGGTTCATCATAGATACTTTCATCATAGATGGACTTTCTAGATCAGTGGCCAGTATTTGATAGACCATTTCTTAAGGGCAGAATGGCCGAGTGGTATAACGTGTTAGCTAATATGCATTGCCCCTGACAACATATGATTGATAATTCAAAGATAGCCAGCTCAAAAGCCGGAGCCAGGATACATTTAATAATACTTGGTATTATTCCCGCACCCTTTCCACTGGCCCAGGCAAACCTCGTATAGCCTAAAAGGCAAGGAAGGAGAGAACGAACAAAAAAAAAAAAAAAAAATAAGAGTAATAAAGCATTTCTTATTAATAATAATGGAAATATTGATCGTTAGTAATGATTTTTCATTTGTAATTTCTATTACCAAACATCTTCCTATTTTTTGTTTTCAATGAATGCAATTTTAGACAAATTACTTTTAGTTTCATTTACTTATATATGAAATATACAGATAGATATAGATATATAGATAGGGAAAGTATTGCAATCGTGAAAAATTTAGACCTCCAATTTTCAACAGAAATACTAGTTACAGGGTCCAATAAGGCTCCAGGAAGAGATGGCATTGCCCCAGAGTTCATCAAATACGGCGGCCAAGAGTTGGTGAAGACCCTCCAAGGGCTATTTCAAGAAATATGGGATTCTGGGAGAGTACCAGAGGATTGGAAGTTTAGTGTGATTGTTGCAATTCATAAGAAGGGCAGCACAACGGAATGTAGTAATTATAGGCCAATCAGTCTACTTTCCATAGTATATAAGATCTACACACGCATTTTGGAAAGTAGATTAAGAAGTATTGTTGAGGAACAGCTCGAACCAGAACAAGCTGGATTTAGGTCTGGTAAACAGACACAGGACCACATATTTGTCGTAAGAAAAGTATTGGAAAGTGCTTGGGACAAAGGCTAGGACTTTTTCCTAGCCTTTCTAGACTTGAAGGCAGCTTTAGACTCTTCCACATCTGGAGATATGGAATGTGTTAGAGAATAAAAACGTCCCAGGGGATCTTATTACCGCAATAAAATCCATCTACAGAGATGCAAAAGGTGTTGTATAGATCAATGGGGGAGAAACAGCTGCATTCCATATGGATAAAGGAGTCAGGCAAGGAGACATCCTTAGCCCTCTGTTATTTCTATGTTTTATGGATGAGATCCATAAAATATGCAAGAGGAGAACATCGCTGAAATGAATCGCAAGATGGAATATGCGTCCCGTAGTAGTTCAGAGCCTTCTCTAAACCGATGACATCTTTATTCTAGCAGACTCTAGGGAGAAGTAGCAGAAAGCCCTTGTAGAATGGAAGGAGGAGCTCCAAGATTAGAGGATGACAATAAATATTGACAAAAGCCAAGTGCTTGTGGTGCCAGGCATGAGCATGAAGATGTGCCACTGTTTTGCGGTGGTGAGGCTCTCGAGGTAGTGGACCACTTTCCGTACCTAGGAACCATCATCAGCAGGTCTGGTAAAGTAGATAAAGAAATTGGTAATAGAATCAATAAAGCAAACCAAGTATATTACCAGATCTGCAACAATGTAGTATGCCACCAAAGTTTAGGTAAAGCGACGAAGCTGCACATATCCAAAGCAGTATACTTCCCAACGCCCACATACGGTAGTGAAAGTTGGGTGATGCTGGACAGGTATGTCAGCCGGATTACGAGAGCAGAGATGAGGTACCTTCGCAGAGCGGTAGGTAAAACAAGAAGGGATCGTCTGCGAAATACTTCGGTAAGAGATCAGCTGCAAGTGTCTGAACTAAAAACAGACATCGAAAGAAGGCCGCTCAAGTGGTTCGGCCATGTGTGTCGCATGGATGAGGAACGGCTACTGAGAAAGGTAATAGAAGCCCACACGCTGGGCAGAAGGCCCAGGGATCGCCCGAAAATCCAATCCAATATGGAAATTATATGGAGAGGATAGGAGTGAGAAGAGGAATGACCTTGAAACTGATGAAGAGGATGTGTCGAGACCGGTAAGAATGGCTCCTTTGGATCGAGGCCTCTCTACGCTGAATGACGCAACAGAGGGAGCAAAAGAAAAAAAAAAGGCTCCACTGAGTCGAAATAGCCAAGTCCCAAAAAATGGTCTGTGTGTGAACAGACAAGCTCAAAAACAATAAAGTCTATAAAACTGAAATGAGATATTTGAGGTAGGTATATGCCCGTGACTGCAAAAATTTCATCAAAATTAGGTGAACTGAGGGGAAGCTTTTTTCATAAATTTTATCACGTTTTTTGTGATTTTTTAAATAATGGCTCTAACGATTTTGATTAAACTTGTCATGTTTAATGTGGAGCAAGTATTCTTTAATTTTCTTCATCATTGAAATGTTCTGATGGGATTTGAATATTTTATAAGTAGTTTATAAAATCATAATATGTATATATGCCCGACAAATTTGGCATAAAAATATTTTATACATAAAAAAATACTAGCTATGTTCCAACCAGCACTTAAAACACGTTGACAATTCATTTGCATGCTCATTATGCCTTTATACATGTTTTGGTGTAATACGCTTGTGAAAGAGTTGTCTTCATGCTTAAGTGCTTGTTGGAACATGCATTTAATGGAAACCATTTGTTTCCATTATAACTAAATCAAGTTTTCATGTCAACTAAATAGAGAAATGAAATTAGAATCCATGGTATATTATGTTTTGCATTGTCAAAGATAAAAATAAAAACTATTTTATTCGTTCTTTAGTAAGTGAATGCCTAGAAAAGCACGTAATACGGTACAATATAATCCTTAACAATTATATTTTAGTTTAAAACTTTAGTTCCATTATAAATTTTTCTTTTTTAAAATGTAAGGTGGTTTTTGTTGAAGCAATAAGTGATAATATTCATCGGTTTTTGGATAAATGGATAATATATGAATGGAAAAGTTACAATTTTCTAAGAACTGTAAATACTCCTTCTATTGATTCCCAATTTGGATACATTCACAAAAAACAGAAGAAAAAATATAAAAGACTGGACTATTGATGAAATTAGGATTTTTTCCCCTTAAAAAAAGAAATATATAATATTGAATCAAAAATTATTGAGGAATTTCAAGTTTTGCAATAATTATAATAGTCTATGCCTTATAGATAATAACAAACAAAAATAAGTAAATATATATGGATAAAGCTATTTTTTGTATATTTTTTAAATTGCATTTACACAATTATCAAAACACTTCAAGTAGGTTGGTTAGTAAAGTTATGTGTCGAGCGCATCACACCAGATTTTTATTTTACAACCATCTTCTTATTTTGTTATTCAATTAAAGCATTTACCAGACAAATTATTTTTTAATATTTATATTAAATAAAGTAAATATACTGATTTTGCTCCATTTATCTGGTAGATATTGTAATATGTTTAACATAACATTATCCTGCAATTATTTTCTAATGTATGGAATTAGCTATACTAATTATGTCACATTTCATTGTTACCATTAATCCTTAATTTGAGCACCTCCTAAATAAGATATAAACATGCTGCACTTTAAATGTACTTTTGTTCTTATTAGGTGAACTGAAAACCCATTTTATTCCAGGGAAACACCAAGTAGTAGTGACTCCCAGGGCAGAATATTGAAAAACTTTATTCGAACTATTGGGGGTGGAATTCCTACGAGTCCTATTTTGGGAAGAAAACCACAGTCGCATGGTAAGTTCATTTACATATTGTGGTTTCTGTATAATCTCTACTTTTAGTTTTATAATTAAAATTTAATAATCAATAACGTGAAACCTAAAAAGATGTTTATTTCTGTTATATTTTAGAAATATTTATTTCTGTTATGGAAAGATTCATTTCTGTTATGGAACGGTTACAGTTACTAGTACCTGATAAAATGTTTGGAACATTCTAGGCATTTCTGGGTGGTTTCATCATTATTCTGTTTCTGCTAATGACTGTTTTGTAATTTTATTATTATTTGAGCTCCATTTGTTTGTTTGACATCTTTGTGTTATAATTTTTCATAAATAAAAGTATTTAAACCTCCATTGGAGATAAGCAGTTCAGTTAAAATTAAAGTTGCAACGTGGTATAAGTCTTAATCATTTTGATCTTATCAAAAACTTACATGTTTTATTTATATAAAATTAAAATTTCTAATAAACAACTGGAAAGATTGTTCTATACTAATAAAATTAGCAGTTTTTAAGTTAATTGTTGTTAAAATCATGTTTGCCAAAAAAATATATATTCTGTATTTTAGGAGATGAATCAAGTGGAGTTCAAAAACATCATTTACATATTATGGTTTCCATACAATCTCTACTTTTAGTTTTATAATCAAAATTTAAATAATAATATTTAAAGAATAATATTTAAATATTTTAAATAATATTTAAAGATTATTCTATACTAATAAAATTATGCAGTTTTTAAGAAACTTGTTGTTAAAATCATATTTGCCAAAAAAATATATATTCTGTATTTTAGGGGATGAATCAAGTGGAGTTCAAAAACATCATTCTAGCAAAAGAAACCAGTCAAATCAGTCCTCTTGGATAAAATATGGCAATAGGTATTATATAACATAACTTATTAAGTTGTTTTTATTTAGATATATATTTTAAGTGAATTTTAGTACGTTTTTTAATTTTAGTGCAGAATCTGTTCCAAAAAGGTCTCTTTCCTTGGATTCTCGTTCTCGGAAAGGGCATAGAGACGTTTCTACTGAAAGTGATAAAAAGAATGTTAAAAACGATAATTTTTTAATGCTTAGTCAAGTAAGTGTATATTAATTTTAAATGTATTTAAGTTTGAAGAAATATTGCCTACTTTTTTTTGTTCAGGAACAAATGAGTGAGCATAAAGTGTCCATTATACAGTGCAAGTTTAATATTAATGGCACATTAGTTGCCAGTAGCGATACTGATGGCGTTCTTAAGGTCTGGTCCCCTTCTCCAACTGTAAGGTGAAATAATTTTTTTTTTACTGAATAAATTAAGTAAATTTAAGTTATCTTTAAATGGAAAAGATAGATGTGGTAACACTTTGGAATAATAGCCCTTTAATTGCATTAAACCAAAATTCGGTTTCTGACTTCTACTCATATATTTTTTCAATATTAAATATCTTTGTTTCCCTCTGTTAAGCTCTAAAAACTTCTCTTTTAGATATAAAAATTTTATTAACAACAGAAGCCTTGGTGAACCTGAAGGTCAGATGCTGTCAGCATCAATTACTGCTTGTATATTTCCATCCAATAAAACCCTTCGAACCCCACTTCGTAAATTCAACTTAAACGCAATCCTCGAAACTCCTATCCTAATTCATTTCTACTTTATAATTTTCCATATTTTACCTTACAACATATATTTATATGTTGTTCAATTATACATGCCCTTATGTTAAATTATAGTTTCCTTTTTTGATTTCTTTATTTTTCCATTATATTTATAATGGAAAGTTATTAAAAGTTAGTTTTAAGGCAGCACTGAGAATAGGTAAAATATATAAATTTGCAATAAAAATATTTATTTATTTACATATGATATAACTTGTGACATTTTTTTTAAATTTTGTATCTACAAGCGTAATAAGCAAATATGCTGACTCAATAAAAATATAATAAAATAAGTTGTTATCTGTCCAATCCAAGCTGCTAATATTTTTATTTTATTGGCATTTGTTTATTTATTTTAAAAAATTATACTATTATAATTTTAATATGTTGATAGTTTTCAATTCACCTTATTTCAAGGTCATTGATCTGCCATTTTATTTAATCCAATAAAAATGATCTAACACTTTAATTCAATAAAAAAAAATTCAAGAATTAAAAAAAAATTAAAAATTTAAGAATTAAAAAAAAATTCAAGAATTTTAAAAAGTGAATTTATAAATTCAAATCCAAAAGTTTTAGATAATTATGAAGTCGTCAGATAGTTATTCTGACTGAAAGATTTTCTTCTTCTTTTTTTTAACCTATTCTAACCAGGAGGGAAGGTTAAGATTCATTCTGTGAGTCAGCCTGCAAAATGAATTTCCACCAGCCCAGTGGAGATGGGATGGCCGATGGTGCTAAAGTGCAAAACACTTTAGCATTAGTCTAATGGTAGCAATTCAAATCCACCCTGGGCGGGTTGACTTTTATATCCTGCATTTGAACCACTGCCTAAAACTCTAGCTTCCTACCATGGTTAGAATAGGTTGGTTACACCTTGTACAGTAACCAGAGGGTTCTGTAAAACCCCTGTGTTACTGTACAGTGACAAACTTCTGTAGAATCTCCAATTAAGCTATTATTTCAAAGTTGACGAAATTTTTCTTAATTTTTTTAATATAAATTGTAAATTATATATTATTTATTACTATCATTAGTATTACTTCATATGATTATGGTTTTCTCCTGAGAAAAATCAATATTCTATGTAAAAAAAAAAGTATTAGTTAGAACAGTCACCTCCGCATCCAAAATCATGTGACATTTTTTAAGTATCACTAAGTACAACTCAATTTTGTTATTATATTAAGAAGGATGAAAGGCTCCTACATTTCTAACCCAAAGATCCCTAATTCATAATTATTATGATAATCTTTCTTATAATCGAGCATATGTTTTAAATTCTCTGACTGATATTAATTACAGTGGTATCATTAGTAAAATTACATTTCCTTAATTTTTTTTCTTTAAAAAGTCTCTTCCTGAAGTATCGTTTTTAATAGCTATCATTGTTTTGGTTTTTTTATTGATAGTTTTATTGACCGTTTCAAATGTATGTTTAGATGAACTATTGTTTTATTACTACTTTTTAAAAGTTTTTATTCAGGTAACACCACAATTCAATGTAGCTTTTATGAATTCTATAATCTTGATAATGTAACATTCTGTTTGACCCTATCATATGTGATGGATAAAACTAAGCTGATTTTTTATTTTTTTATAGTATTATTTCAAGTTTTAACTTCAGTACTCCCATCACTGCACTCTGCTGGCTTAAGAATGAAAGGTTCTTTTTATCGGGAAGTACGGATGGAATATTGAGGTTTCATGATGCAAAAGACAATAAAATTATCTGGGAACTCATACCTGATGGATCGAGTGTTCTAAAGGATTCCAAGTAATGTTTCACCATTATTTAAATTTATATAAAAGTATAGGAAATTTCATTATTTTCATTTTCAATTGTTTCAGGATAATAAATCTTTGCTGTAACCATACAGAAAGGCATTTTGCCTGTACAGCTTTGAATGAAGCTAAGAAAGAAGCAAAATTACTGGTTTACGATATTAAAACACATAAGTTGGAGGTAACCTTTAAAACTGTATTATCTTTTATTAAAGTATATTGCTTTATAATGATCTTTACCTATGATGTTTTCTTATTGACATTGCGGTTTAAGGATTAAAAATATAATATATTAACCATTAACTTGTGGTGAGTATAACGCTAAAGTGAGTTGCATGTTAAACTCTGTACTTTGAGAAACTGAAGTTGAAGTTGGAGTGCTGTAAAATAGGTTTACTTAATGACTTTTGATCTGCAACATATTTTACATTGCTTCATGTATAATTCAAATATAAAGTACCACAATCAAAAAAAAAAAAAAAAATAACAAGAGACAATATTTTTAACTTTATCAAAATGGCATGGAGCTTAGTTCACTTAGGCGTTATACCGACCTTATGATTTCTAGGTTGTTGGAGTTGATTATTGAATAGATTGAGCATTAACTAAACTTTTAATAAACTCTTTTTATATATAAGAGATAAAATAAAATAAATAATGGGATTACATCAATTTTCCATGTCTTCCATGATGCAGTTTTATCTTATATATTAAATTATTTTTTAGTGTTAATACTATTAACCTCTCACGCTATAGACAAATCATGAACAGTTATTTAATTATTGTTTTCTGATCTTTATAATAATTTTTAGCAAACTTATAGTGTTGGTGAAGGTGGACCGGATTTAACTGTAAATTGTGCTGTTTTCAACCATAATGGAAGTCTTCTCATCGCTGGTTGTTCAGATGGTACCGTGCGAATACTTGATATTCGAAATGGGGACTGCTTACAAAAACGCCTTGTACACGATGGGCCTATCGCTGGTTTAGATATTGCTCAAGACCATAACACTTTCTATACATTTGGCTCAGACCATAAGGTATTGATCAAAAAATACTTTTTAAAGATATATTAATGATATACTTATGTAAGTTTGGATGAATTAGTTATGCTGATACCCACTTCCGGAAATAAATACAGGATTTCTTGTTGACATCCCCCCTCCCCTACCCATTCCACCTGACCACGCCCCCTCGGGTGCTAGCCAATGGGAACACAGACTTCGCCCCCGACGGAAGATTATAAGTTACTGATCCCCTTCTCCACTCTCATTCTTGTATTGGCCCTGAAGAAGCCCACAGCAAGATGGGTGAAAGCTTGGCTGTTGGAAAACCTGTGACATGGTCAAACCTGGAAGAAGAAATGCGGATAACAGGATTTCTTGTTTTCAATATATCATCCCTCTCTCTCTCTCTCTCTCTCTTTGAAGGGATATTTCTTTGTATAGATGTCTTCATTTATTAATCCTCTTCCAAAAAAATGTTAACGTCTGTAGCATGTCATTGCTTGGATATATCCCAGCTTGTTATTCTTTCTAGTTTGTCACACTTAGCTCTGCAGCATATTTATTTTTAATTCTATCCATTCATCTCCTTAATAGCTTACCATGAGATCTCTTGCCTACTATTGATTGAGACATTGTAGAGTAGTGTAGAGGCCTACGGATGGATTGCTACAAGCTGCATGCCCTGCCTAACTTTAACTTCCTTACCTTCATTTTATAAGATATGGACTACTGACAAGTTTCCATCAGCAGTTCCTTGTGCGTCCTTCTCCTCCATTCAATCATACTCTGATCTCGGAACTCTCCAATAATCATTCAAAGGATTTTTCTCTTGAATCTTTCAATGCTTTTTTCTAGGGCACTACAGTGTCCAGGCTCATAGATTCCTTTATTCAAAGGCATCTAGAACAGAAAAAATCATTTTTTTTTTTTTTGTTTTTTTACTGTCTCAAGAGGTAATCCTTGAAACGGTCAACATTTGATTAATGAATGTTTCATAGATTTGGGACTTTTTGGATTTAGGTATGAGAAAGTTTTGAACCTGATTGCTAGTTCTATGGGATGGAAAAAATATGAAATTAATTAATATTAATTTTTTACTTTATGAAATATTGAGTGCTTTGAAAATCCATTTTATGCCCACCAAGTATTTTTTGTAATTATTAAATTATTTATATTATGTATGTATTCATATTTCCATTGTTTATATTTTAATTTTCATTTATTGTAAATTCAAAGCTCTGTCGGCATAATTTGGCTCAACTAAATCCAGAGCCTGTCTGGACTGCTACATTGCCCAGTTGTTCTACACAGCATGGAACCCAGTGTTTTTCTCTTCATCAAAACGGAAAGCTTGTTCTTATAGCTTGTGGAGAAAACGGAACCAACATTTATCAGGTTTTAACCATCCCTAACAAAAATTTACATTTTAGAATGTGTGAGCTAATTTATTGTAAATCTTAAATTTGAAGTGGTCTAGTACCTGCCCAGCAGTGATTGTTATACCTAACCTCACTCTCGCTGATGACACGAAAAGCTGTTTAATGTGGCCTGATCTCAACTTAAAAGGATCTTTTGGGGTATTATTATCCCTTTTAAGCGAATGTAAGTTGAAACCTGTTTATAATCTAATCAACGTAATTAAGTCCCTGAAAAGACTCAGCAGTTACCAGTGATAAGGCATACCAGGTTAGGTTATGTGCAGGGCAGGAACTAGACGAGTATCCTAAAATTTTACTTCATTTTTTTCTATTCTTCTTAATAATTAGATAAAGTAATGAATTTTAAAGTAATCACAATTGAATTCTGGGTATTTGCATCATTAAAACAAATTTATTGATTTACAAAAAAATAAATAAGTTGTGATTGTAAATATTTCTTCTCGTTATAGTTAGCTGAACATTTAATGATAGATATATTCATTTTATTTCAGATTACCAATTGTGGCCTTCAGTTGATGTTACACCTGCGAGATCACAAAAATCCACTGACAGCATGTGATTGGTCCACTGCTAATCAGTGTGCTACGTGCCTTTCGGCTGCCACTGATGGTGTCATTAAAATATCAACAATTTTAACTCCTTAGTTGTAATTACCTTAATTTATGATTAGTTCATTCTAAAATTTTTTGCCTGTGATTTATTCGCTTATAATTTATTTTAAAGCTGGAACATCTTTCAGCCATTTTAGTCATAATTGCTTAAGATTTGTTGAATGTTTACTATTTTGTTATCCTTAAAGGAGACACCTTATTTATGATATTCAAGTGATTTTTCACTTAAAATTTTTTGAGCACTTTAAGTTTTATCAATTTTTGATACATCACATTTTATCTAATTTTAAAAAAGAAAGATACAAAGAATGAGAAAATACCATTTAAATGTAAGTTTAATGCAATTTGTTTACCTAACTTTATACCTATCCTAAGCTGTTGATATTTTGTATTTATTTTATACTTATTTATTAAGCATTGGAGTAATTTCTAATGCTAAATACATCACTATTTTTTAATAGTTCAATTTTTTATTACCATAATTCTTGTCCATTAAATATTTCTTTCTTATTACATTTTTTTTTATCTGTCTTTTTTTTACTTGTTAGCAATGTATTCAAAAATGTTCGTAGGATGAAGGAAGAAATGAACCATCATCATTTCGGAGAAGTCCTTAAGAACATAAGATATTTTAGACTTTTAAAAAACCCTCCTTCTTTAAACATTTAAAGTTTCTTTGAAAATCTTCCATTACAGATTACTCAAGTATGCATGGTGTAAATGTCTTAATGTTATAGTTAACTCATCCCTTTTCTCAGTCCAAATCTTCTAACCTTATACTATATTTTCAGTTAATGTTTTAATATCTACTGAGATAATAGAACACGCAGGAGTTGATTTATTGTAAAGTTTACAAAATTATTAATTTTTGTTATGAATCAAAGTGAATGTATTGGCAAAATTTCCATAATATATGGAACTGATGAACAGACTCCCCGGTATTTGTTACAAAATAGTAATAGCATTGTTTGGATCATTATTTTTTTAGTATCAATCCTTTTTTCTATTCACATTAAAGTGATCATATCCAGGTCAGTAATAATAGGATTTAAGGAAATAAAACATATTATTAGATTTAACCTAGTGGACATGGTATATCCCTGAAATATATCATGATAAGTATATTTGTGGCTATTTCCAAGGGAATTTTTTAACAAAACAAAATGGTATTATTTTTAAAATTCTCACTTTTAAACTGTAGGAATTTGCTTTCTTTAATCCATAAATAGACCTGGCACTGATCTGTACTGAGATTTCAGATGTTTCTATGAGAATAAGGTTGAACTAAAATAAAGTTAAAATCTGCTTTGAAATCTATATATTAATATTGTACATTTATATTTGATAATAACATAAGTTAGATATGTATATAAAATAAAATCCTATCATTATTATTGCACATGAAAAAAATAGATGTCATGGAATATATTTTAAAAACATAGCAATGCTGTTTTTTTCAACTTCAGCTTTTAACTAGAGCAGCTTAAACAAAGGGATTTAGACCATGATGGAGGCACACCTGCATATCCTCTCCGCTCAGCCTCATCTTGTCTTGAAAATGGATTTTTCAGAATTTTTAACAATTCATTAACCTGAAAACAAATATTTGACATTATCTTGAGTATTCATAAAATCTAACTAAAAATAAAGAATTTCTATTAGTGAATCCTTATTTTTAATGTAATAATGAATTTATTTGAGAACAAGAGAAGTCGCTTCTTCCTTAAAAAATCTTTGATTATAATATATTTAAATTGTTGCCTTGTTTCAAGACCAAAAGTCCCTCTCCAGGTGATTAACTGTAAGTAAGAATATAACAATTTATCTTTAGTCTTATTTTTTTTTTTTTTTTTTTTTTTTTTAGTATGTCTGTTTTTAATGATATCCTGAAATTTAAAATGCAGTAATCTCCATCTGTAAGATAATGAGGATATAAGAGTTTTGTTTATTTTAAGCTAAAACTAATTTAGATTAAAATGTAGATCTTAATTTAATTTAAATCATAGAATGGTAAGTAGTAACTGGGCCGGGATAGCCAAGCATGTTGGAGCGCAGCCCGCTTTAGCATGCTTGAGCCGAATGGCAGAGGTTTGATTTCGCCCAGGGAGGGTTGACTTTTATTTCGTGGAGGCCCAACGGAATAAATCTCGATCTGCCCGCCATGGTTAGAATAGTTTGGTAGAATAACCCCCTGTATGCCACACATGGCCAGGTAAGTGTACCAAACAAAAAAAAAAAAAGTAGTAAGTAACTGGACTGCTTAAATAAATAATATTAATAAATGATTAAATATTAAAAATTAATTGAAAGTTCTACCTCTGAGTAATCTCCTGAAGCAGCACTGTCAATAACCTGTTGTGCTATCCAGTTTCTCAGAACATAACAAGGATTTATTTTGCACATCCTTTCCATTCTACTGCTGTCGCTGATACCTAGGTATCATTTTTATTATTATAGCTTAAAAAAAATATGGCTTGATTACACTATTAATAAAAGTTATATGTATATATGATTTTCTAATCATGACTCAGAGGTGGTGCACCTTACTTCCACTATGAAATGATGCTAGTGGTACAAGGGTTTTCATGTTTGGTTAATAAATGTATAATGAGAACTTTCTACCTTTTCAGGATTTATGTGTAATTAATATTTAAAAATAATGATATATAGTAATATAAATAAATACCTGACTTAACCAATTCTTCCTTGTATTTTTCTACAAATGAATTATAATCCTTATGCTTGCCAAGTATCGTAAGTGCCCATAACTTTGATGAAGGTTTAGTTAATGATGAAAGTGGAGTTTCACTTAATTCACGAAAAACCATAGTAAAATCCGCTTTTGTTTCTTTAAACAAATCTAAAAGTATTTCTACTAGATTTGGTTTACTATCATCAAAACCTAGCTTATTAGAAAAAATCTGCCTAAAAGTAAAAAAAAAAAAAAAAAAGGTAATAGCTTAAACATGACATGGTGAAATATATGAGAAAAATGAGTTACTAGTTATAAAGCTTTTCTACTAACACAATTCTATCATCAGTGTACTTGGCCTCACTTTGCAGCATTTTAGCAACCATTTCCAATTGTTCTTGGGTAAGTAGAGGCGAAACTGCTTTTGTCAACATAAGCAAGTTTAACAAAACAATCTGAAAAATGGAACAAAAGTAATTTAAATAGATGTTTATTTACTTTATAACAAACATTTTCAACTTGCAGAAATATTTGCAGTAAAATATTAAAAAAAAAAGAAATTATTATTTCACTGGTATTCAAATAAATGATTTATATTTGTATTTTTTCAATGGATTGGTAGATTCTAATTATAAAATGTAGTTATAGAATTAATAGGATACACAAAAGATTCAACAGATTAACCTAAGTAACTACTTACTTGAGTTTGACGGCCGTAGCAATACCTGGCTTCAGAATCGGAATGATTTGGTACATACATTGTATCATAATCTTCCATGAATCCAAAGGGACCATAATCAATTGTCAAACCAATTAGACTCATATTATCAGTATTAAGAACACCATGTGTGAATCCAACAGATTGCCACTTCACAACCAAGTCACAAGTAAGACGAAAAATCTTTTGTAATAGATTTGGAATCATGTTATCATCTTTTTCCACTTCAGGAAACTGTTCCTGGATAAAAATATGTTAAATTCAATGTGATATTTAAATGGCTAATAAAACTTCAGACTAAAATTTGATCGATGAGAATGACAACAGTACAGTAATTTGTACTGTTTTTCCCTCGTTCATTTTCTATCAGCTCTGTTAAGGGTTCTACGAGTTTTGTTAGCATACTGTTATTGTGCTGAACGCCTAGTTCTACAGAATTTAACCTACAAAAACTATTTTCCAAAATTGTTTAAAGTGGACTGGTACTGTCTTTATTCTCATTGATTCAGTAGTTTCATTAAAAAATAATATAGCCTATCTATATTAAAAGTGAATATGTTGTGGGTGTTTTAGGCCCAAAAAATAAACAATAAATAGCGCAATCCTATTTCAACCAAATAATTTTATTAAGAACACAAGAATGTTCATTAGCTATAAAAATATTTACCTGTACAATAAAATTTATCAATTCCTTCAACATTTCTACTTCTCCATATTTGGACAAAATTTCTAAAGAGCCGATTCTGAACCAAGAAGGTGCTAAGCGTAGAACAACAGCGGCAGGCTCAAGTTGTGGATGACCATCATACAACGGATCTCTAACGACCATATCATCACTGACAGTAATTGTACCTGCCCTTGTTGTAGGAATACCTTGAAATAAAAACGGATCCGATAAATAGTTTTTTCATATCTTAATACAATTTAAACCTAATATTCTTCCAGAATAAATTATAATAATTCAATGATTATTAAACAGCTAAAAGAAACATTTTTGATATTAAGATTTAAAATAAATATTTTAATATTCATAAATGTTTTCATTCAAAAGAATATAACAGTGATCAAAAGCAAAAGATCTAGCTAAAAGTTTTTTTTTATTTGAATTACCTAAATAATACATGGCTTCAGAGCATAAAAATTCTCGTATAGAAGATCTCAGGACCGCACGACCATCTCCGTCCCTGGAATATGGTGTTTTACCAGATCCTTTTAACTGAAGTTCCCATCTTTCACCTTTCCTAACAATAAAAGCTTAAGCGGTTTGGGTAAAGATACAATGTATTCCAATCTTTATAGCTCTGAAGTATTAGCTACCTATTTATGTATTCTCCAAGAAGAATAGCTCTTCCATCTCCAAGTTGAGAAGCCCAAACTCCAAATTGGTGACCTCCATATCTGTGTGCGATTGGTGTAGAAGATGCGATGAGAATATTACCCGTGACAAATTCAATAAATTCTTGGTTTTTAACCACACTAGGATCTAAGTCAAGAATATCTTTCAATGCATCTTCAGAAAACGATACTAATTTAGGATTGGACAATGGGGTAGGGTTGACATGAGAAAAAATTACACCTTTGATAAATCTCCTAACATAGTTGTCTCGGTTAGTCTCAATTTTCAAATCCAACAATTTACAGGGGGAAAATTTAAAGCTTTTAAAATCAGCAATAAAAGAATTTTGATTTGATGTTTCAATAGACATTTTCAGATAATTAAATGGTTTGGAAAATTCGTTTATATTTAACCTTTGTATAAATATTCTGTTTAAAATCATAAAGTTCACAAGAAAAATAACTAATTAGGATTAAAATAGAGTTTATTTCTAAATAAAGATTAAATTTTAAGTTTTAAATTTATGTATTTAGTAATGACCATATCATGCTCTTTAATCCATGACATAATTGATTACACTGATTGTATCATACCAATAACAAAAATAAAATTTCAAATCTATGCTCAATAAAACAAAGAGGTAGAATAAATCTGTGACACACGTAATCAAGAAACATTCAAGATAATTTGTGTCTGTTGAGTCACTTGGTTAGGATGAACATTTGTAATTCAAATTAATAGAGATAATATTGCTTACTAATAATAGAAATTTACATTCTTTTATTGATTACTAGTATTCGTTTTATTGGATTCTGGTGAAACATAAGTATTAATACAATAGTAAACACTTTATAAATATTGGCATCAAGCTAAGTTTTAATCATCTTTTACTAATTACTATGCATATCTCATAGTGTCTTATAATTTTTGGGGATTTAAAAAAAAGCATTTTTCCCATTCTTTTTAGCTTATTTCTAGGTTATAATACTTTGTTTCTTTTAAGTACTGCAATAGGGTGGCTATTTTTGTATCGTTGTCTTTTAACAATTCTGTTAGCGTTTTATCCATATTATGTTTGTTCCGGAGATCATTGAACTGAGGACAATCTAATAAAACGTGTTTTACTGTCAGTGCAACATTGTCACATTTTTGGCATGAGGGTGCCTCCAGACCTCTGAGAAGGTAGCCATGGGTGAACTGGAAGGCGGTACAATATGATTTCTTCTCTTCTTGAGGTTCTTAAGCTCGTCGTCCATTTTTTGCAGCCTTTAGCGAATTTTGATAGAATTTTTGTTTATCAGCAATCTTATACTATAATAAATAAAGAGGTAACCATATCCAATCGAAAGATGATTTTAGAGATAACATTTCATACCTGGTTTAGCGAAGTAGTCTATCAACTACATATTTTGGCTAATATTATTTATTATTAAGGGATTGGGAACATAAATTCACAAACCGACCAATGCAGATATTTTATAAAAATACTCGTATGTGCCGAATAAAACCAACATTTAAAGTGCTTTGAGTTGATATTACTTCTGAACGGTAGTAGTAAAGTAGAACATTGGCTATTTTTCTTGCTGCCCGCTTTTCTAAAGGTCTGGTTACACATAACCGCGCCGCAGCACGGGCGTGTATCGGATCTGATTCATTTACGAAAGATAGATAGATAGTAACCGGTCACCCATGCCCGACATCGGGTCAACCGACCCATTTCTCTCTATCCTTCGTAAATGAAGCAGATTCGATACACGCCCGTGCCGCAGTGCGGTTATGTGAGACCAGACCTTAAGGCGAGTGGGTGGTTTCCAGAAACAGGAAATATATGGACTAAGTTACTCTATTCAGACTTCCTCTGATTGGTTGAACTATTTCGAATTCCCCTTCATCACTCTTCTTCTACCTTACACTTCTCATGTCCTTCCAGCAGTATCTTTGTCTAGGTTTGTGGCCCCCAATTGCTTCTAAGGCGGCGTTATCAGTCTCTTCAGATATTTCCCTAGTTCTGACAGGTGTTTCTCGGTATTCAGAACTTTACTTATTTCGTTTTCCAACAATGCCTTCTCAGCAAGGGTGGATCCAAGGGGTCTCATGACTCATGAAGTGCACCTTAATCAATTGAGATATCTTTTGATCGTCTTTACGATTTTAACTAAATTCGCCACATTTAATGAGAATCAAGTATTCTTTAATTTCAGGTGCCTTTGATTTTTTGTGAAGTTGAAAATGGCCTATACATGTTTGACAATTTTTTTTATTCTTATATATAGCACAGCTCGCACAATATTGTTTAATAATTCTGTACATACTTTTCATATTTGATAAATCAATCATCTTAAACCAAGAACATTCCATTGTGCAATTATGAATTTTATATAAAATGAATGAGTTAAGCTGTTTTTCCATTAATCTTAATAGAAATCTAAAGTAGGCCATGCCATGGAGCAGCTGTTCAGAAGAAATACCCAGAAATAAAGATATAGAAATGGGAAAACAACAAAAGATGTAACAGGAGAGGTTAACAGGTTGCAACTAGTTTGTCCAATTGAATTCTGTCTTATTTGAAAACATGGAAGAACCCTTTTTGTGTTGAAATTCTTATGGCGGAGGGAGGGGGTTGAGGTATTCCGACTATGTAATACTCCATTAAATTTTCAAATAAAACTTATCTTTGAAAATCAATATATTTGTTTACATGGTTCTAAATAAATATAGTAAATAAATGAAAGCTAACTAATATGTAGTTTTTGTTTACTATATTTTCCAGGAGGCAGCTGCCTTCCCCTGCAGACACCTATGAATCTATTTTATAAAACATAATGATATCTAAGGGCCATATCAAAACAAACTTCTAGTAAGTTAAGCAGGAACACTCACATAACAGGGAGGAGGAAGAGATTGAGGGGTCGATTAACTACAGTATTTTAATTAGCTAATGAGAGATTAATTTTGATTTATTGAAGTGGACCAAAGCCATGTCCAATTTAGCCTTACAAAAAAAGACAATGATAATAAATATTGACAAAAAAATCTGCTTCAATGAAGATCGGGGTGGATTTCTTACATTACTATATCCTGGAGTTACAATGGGTCTAACTTGGAGATAAAACTAGTTGTAAAACTTGTAATGTACACATCTTCACAAAACCTTCATGAGACTCAAGTTTTCACCAGAAGTTAGTCATATGCAGGATAATGGTTGAAATATAATCGTCATATAGTGGATTGCAGTATAGTTGTATGTTGGTTGTAGTCAACCTAAGGCAATTAGGGAATATAAATAGCATTGTTTTACAAGAGGAGACCATATGATTTTTTAAATAACATTTTGACTTATTTTTGACTCGAATTGGTTACTTTAAAATTTTGCACTAAATTGATTTCCTCTGATAAACTGGAATAATAAAATGTGAGAAAAACTTGAGGGGGGGGGGGGTTGAGAGGAAGAAGAGAGATGATGATTGAAAGGTCCTTATAAAGGAGACATATGAAAAATAATAATGAAACTGTAATTTTGAATTTGATTAAGAAAAATTAGTTTCAAGCTAATTCACAACTTAATTTATTTACAATCAGTCATAATAAAAATATATATTTACAATATAAGAATACGATTGAATGGTTTAAACTTTTTCAGCCAAACTTATCTCGCTTTTGTCAAAAAGACTTCTTTTTACGTATTTTCTTCATTTGATATTTTTTGCTTGATTTCCTCAAATAAAAGCTGTATTCTGTCTTTCATAACAGGTTGTCCTCGTTTAGTTTTCTTTGATAACTTTTTGAACTTTTCTGCTTTTTTCTTCTTATATTCATTAATTGCTTGTTCAATTTCCTTTTTTTTCCGAAGCCTTTCTTCTAAGAGCCTTTTCTTCTCTTCTTTTCTCCTTTTAATTTCAAGTTGTGCCGCTTTAAAAGCACCTACCCTGAAAAAAGCAACATTCTCAAATATGTTTCATTTAAAACGGATATAAATACATTTTCATGTTATATATTTATATTTATTATATACAACTGGAAACATATTTACAGATTTCAAGCTAATATAAGAAAATAATGGTGTGATTATAAAATAAAACCATTTAACAGTTGGGAGAAATGCTAGCTAACTTAGATCTATAATTTTTAATTTATTAATCTATAATTTACAGAGTTACGTGATCAAATTTATCATTTGTAATACATATTTACGATTCTAATTATTTTTTTAACAAAACATGTCACTAAAAAGAAGTGACAGTTTCTGTGATATACATTTAGATATTTGAAAGTCAAAAGCAAAAAATACTTTGTTATTTAAAATAAATAGAATCACTGGGAAAAACCTAGTCGGGAAATACTTGTAACTTCTATATCAAAAATTACTTAATTAAAACTATCCTCCAAAAGACTTGAATTAAAAACTCTAAATGTTATGAATCATGTCATCTTCTAAATTATTAATAATATATATTTCGGTACTAGTATCGTTATACTACTTTTAGATGTGACTAATTTTGTGCTTTTAGTGTGGCACACTCACGTGATAGTGAGGCCACGATCATAACTAAAAATGACCCTTATGATTTATGTACCTCTGAAGAGAGAACGTAGTGAGCGGGAGTCGAAAGCTGGGATGGAATAAAACTGATGGCAGACCTTTTTAACTGAAAAGGATGTGATGAGAGTAAGCTTATGTTACGGGCTATAGCCTCCGTTATGTGAAATTGGCCATGCCCAAAAGCAGCATAGCAATAGCTTTACGAATATTTCATTCATCCATAGAAATTTTAACAGTACATACACAATTGTAAGTCAATAATAACCTCAGTCAATATGTAAAGCTTCATATTAAAAATGTTAAATTCTTAAGACATAAATGGTTGATTAATTTATTAAAGATCTGTCCAATTATTTTCTGTAATATTTGAAAAAACCTCTCATTCAATATCTATACAGATATGTCTATAAATACATTATGGTTTAGTGATATTTTCTTTTTGGTTAGGGGTCAAGAAAACAAGGCTTACACCTAACACAGGTATTAAACCATCTAATAACAACCATAAAAGATTGGTTAATTAATTTTCAAGTTTCCTTTAACTTTTTCATTAAAATTGAATAACGGGAAGTGGCAACTTGTATAAATGTTTTGCTCATTTTAATGAATTTCTCAAAGCTGTTTACCATTCCAATCCACGGCTCTGGAGTCTTGTGAGTGTGTACACTTAGTAATGGCAAGTACTGACAGTCCTACATCTCTTTACAGATAAAAATCAGCAATAACAACCCAACAAAAGGATTTCATTGAAGCTTTTCTGAGCAATAGATGATGTAACCATTCTGTCACTGCTCAACTTTTTAAGATCCTCTTTATGCTGGTTAGATTGCTACTTCCTCAAAAACCCCTAAAGGTAACTAATGAATAGTGTTAGAACAACTGAACTTACCTTCCCTGATTATCTGAAGGGCCATCTTCTTTTTCTGTAATCTCATCATTAGTGGCTATTTTGTTTTTCTTAAATTCTTTATCATATCTTCTTTTGAAGTTTTTCTGTCTTCTTTGCTCCCATAGCTGAACTGAAAGAAAAATTGCCATACATAATAATAGTATGATATTTAGGAAACCGTAAATAGATTTTGGATCATATTCTTACCTTTCACCTTCTTGTTTAGTTTAAAATTGATGTATTTTTTTCTGTCATTTTTCTTGTCATTTTTAACAGAGATGTTTGAGTTACGGTTTTTTCCTGCTGGTTTACCCATATTTTCTCATGGCATTTAAGCTTAACTTATAATATTAGATGTAAATATTTATAACCTACCCAACAAAACAACGTGGGGACGTTCATGATCTACATTTACTTAGAGGTAAGAGAATATAATTATTGTTACAAGAAAATAAACTATTCATATTTAACAATTCATTTTTTACTTTCACTTACCTATATATGAAATATATAGTAAGTGGAAGTATTGCGATCGTGAAAATTTTCGACTTCCGGTTTTCAACGGAAATACACGTTTTGGGGTCCCCTGAGTCAAAATAACCAAGTCCCGCGAAATGGTCTGTGTGTGTGTGTCTGTGTGTCTGTGTGTGTGTGAACAGACTAGCTCAAAAACTATAAACCGTGCGAACCTGAAATTGGGTATTTAGAGTATGTATAGGCCCGCGATGTGACAGCAAAAATTTCATCAAATTTGCTCAAAGGGAGGGGATACTTTATTTAATAACGTTTTAAGTTTTTTTCGATTTTCTCAAAAACGGCTCTAACGATTTTGATTAAACTGAGTATTTGATCTATTTATATGCCTGAAATATGACTGTAAAAATTTCATCAAAATTGATCAACCGGAGGGGGGAATTTACTTAATAAATTTTGTATCATTTTCACATGTCATTTTTATTTACTCAAAAACGGCTTTAAATATTTTGATCAAACTGGGTATTTGATGTATGTATATGCCAAAGATGTGATAGCCAACATTTCATCAAAATTGATTTACCGGAGGGGGGACTTTACTTAATAAATTTTGTATCATTTTCACGTGTTTTTTTATTTACTCAAAAACGGCTTTAAATATTTTGATCAAACTGGGTATTTGATGTATGCATAAGCCAAAGATGTGATAACCAACATTTCATCACAATTGATCAACCGGAGGGGGGACTTTACTTAATAAATTTTGTATCATTTTCACATGTTATTTTTATTTACTCAAAAACGGTTTTAACGATTTTGATCAAACTTGGTATTTGATGTATTTATATGCCCGAGATGTGACTGTAAAAATTTCATCAAAATTGATCTAAGGGAGGGGGGACTTTACTTAATAAATTTTGTATCATTTTCACAGGGTTTTTTATTTACTCAAAAACGGCTTTAACGATTAACAAAAATAAGATATGAATGTAGAAAAAAGTGTGACTTTGGGAAATGATATTTAGCAAAACACGTCAATTTCTAATCTAAGTAAGTTGGTAAGTGAAAGTTGTGTGTTGCGCGCACGCACCAGATTTTTTTTGGTTAACTATTGATTTTTGAAAAAATGTTTCATGATGATAAATTTTATTCATCTCATATCCATAATATTTATAATTAAATGGAATTAATAGTAACTAAGAGACCTAGCTAGAGTTAGCTCTTCAACTGATGGCAAGGCGAGATTTACATCTGTGTTTTCAGTTTATTCATATTCCACGTTAGTCATATTCTAAACATTGTGCTCTAAGGTAATGGTTGACTCAAAAATAGGTTGGTTGTACTAAAACAGGAGGTCATCATGTATCTTTGACTATAGATGACAACTCCGGTACCTTATCTCATCATGTGGCTGACATTCTGGACAATTACTCGGATTAATTGTAAATAGATTAAACTTTTTAAATCAAAAAAATCGTTCAACCACTTCTTAATATGCTTCACGGAAAAGCATTTTATACTTAGCTGGGAATTTTGAAAGTCGTATTAGATAATCAGAAGATGTTTTGCCGAAATGATCTAGTTTTAGGCTAACTATTGCAATACCCAGATTAAGCTAGCAGCTTGAAAATCAAGAATATAAAGTACAGTAGAAAGACCTCTGGAAGACGAAGTGCACCCTGAAGAAAAGAAAGCATTATGCTTTGTTTTCTACATTGTTAGACGCCATACGGGATGTGTCCTTCCAAGTCTATTTATTTTCATGGCCTATAGTCAGTAAAAAAGTCACACTCACAGTAAAAAAGACACTCACGAACTGAGAAAATAAAATAATGCAGTTCCTACTCATTGGATTTTTTATGAATAACGATAACCATTAATAACGATTAGTACATTAATTCATACGTTTGTTGAAACAATTTAATTTTTCGTATAAATAAAATCACAAAAACAAAGAAAAAAATCTGGTGCGTGCGCGCAACACACAACTTTCACTTACCAACTTACTTAGATTAGAAATTGACGTGTTTTGCTAAATATCATTTCCCAAAGTCACACATTTTTCTACATTCATATCTTATTTTTGTTAATCGTTAAAGCCGTTTTTGAGTAAATAAAAAAACCCCGTGAAAATGATACAAAATTTATTAAGTAAAGTCCCCCCTCCGGTTGATCAATTGTGATGAAATGTTGGTTATCACATATTTGGTATATAAATACATCGAATACCAAGTTTGATCAAAATCGTTAAAACCGTTTTTGAGTAAATAAAAAAAACACGTGAAAATGATACAAAATTTATTAAGTAAAGTCCCCCCTCCGGTTGATCAATTTTGATGAAATTTTTACAGTCATATTTCAGGCATATAAATAGATCAAATACTCAGTTTGATCAAAATCGTTAAAACCGTTTTTGAGTAAATAAAAAAAAACATGTGAAAATGATACAAAATTTATTAAGTAAAGTCCCCCATCCGGTCGATCAATTTTGACGAAATTTTTACAGTCATATTTCAGGCTTATAAATAGTTCAAATACTCAGTTTAATCAAAATCGTTAGAGCTGTTTTTGAGAAAATCGAAAAAAACTTAAAAAGTTATTAAATAAAGTACCCCCTCCCTTTGAGCAAATTTGATGAAATTTTTGCTGTCACATCGCGGGCTTATACATACTCTAAATACCCAATTTCAGGTTCGCACGGTTTATAGTTTTTGAGCTAGTCTGTTCACATACACACACACACACACAGACACACAGACACACACACACACAGACCATTTCGCGGGACTTGGTTATTTTGACTCAGGGGACCCCAAAACGTGTATTTCCGTTGAAAACCGGAAGTCGAAAATTTTCAAGATCGCAATACTTCCACTTACTATATATTTCATATATAGGTAAGTGAAAGTAAAAATCGGGTGGTATGCGCGTAACACACAACTTTCAGTTACCAATTTAAATGAATTAAAAATTGACATATTTTGTTAAATGCAAGTTCTTAAAGTCACACATTTTTCCACATTACTTATTTTTGTTGGATTTTGCTCTTAAGAGTACACTAATTTTTTTTATTATTAAATAAAAGTATTTACTTGTGATAACTCGGCAATGCAAGCATAATACTACAAGTCGTCTGATTTTATAGTTCTTTATGTAGTTGTTGAATACTTAATATAGTTACCATGAAACTAATTATGTCCATTAAATGAGCTGAACAACTTTAATTATAAAAAATCTGGTGCGTGCGCGCAACACACAACTTTCACTTACCAACTTATTTTGATTAGAAATTGACGTGTTTTGTTAATTACCACTTCATAAAGTCACAAATCTTTCCACATTCATTTCTTATTTTTTCCTTTTATGAGTAATTGAAAACACATGTGAAAATGATACAAAATTTATTAAGTAAAGTACCCCCTCCATTTGATCTATGTTGATGAAATTTTTACAGCCATATCTCGGGCATATTAATACATCAAATACTCAGGTTGATCAAAATCGTGAAAACCATTTTTGAGTAAATAAAAAAACACGTGAAAATGAGACTACATGTATTCAGTAAAGTGCCCCCTCCAATTGATCAATTTTGATGAAATGTTTACTGTCACATCGCGGGCACATACATATACTAAATACCAAGTTTGATCGAAATCAAAAAATCCGTTTTTGGGTAAATGAAAAAAACACGTAAAAGTGGGACACAATTTATTAAGTAAAGTACCCCCTCCGGTTGATCAATTTTGATGAAATTTTTACAGTTGTATCTCGGGCATATAAATGGATCAAATACTCAGTTTAATCAAAATCGTTAGAGTCGTTTTTGAGAAAATCGAAAAATACTTAAAAAGTTATTAAATAAAGTACCCCCTCCCTTTGAGCAATTTTGATGAAATTTTTGCTGTCACATCGCGGGCATATACCTACACTAAATACCCAATTTCAGGTTCGCACGGTTTATAGTTTTTGAGCTAGTCTGTTCATAAACACACACACACACACACACACACACACACACACACACACACACACACACACACACACACACACACACACACACACACACACACACACACACACACACACACACACACACACACACACACACACACACACACACACACACACACACACACACACACACACACACACACACACACACACACACACACACACACACACACACACACACACACACACACACACACACACACACACACACACACACACACACACACACACACACACACACACACACACACACACACACACACACACACACACACACACACACACACACACACACACACACACACACACACACACACACACACACACACACACACACACACACACACACACACACACACACACACACACACACACACACACACACACACACACACACACACACACACACACACACACACACACACACACACACACACACACACACACACACACACACACACACACACACACACACACACACACACACACACACACACACACACACACACACACACACACACACACACACACACACACACACACACACACACACACACACACACACACACACACACACACACACACACACACACACACACACACACACACACACACACACACACACACACACACACACACACACACACACACACACACACACACACACACACACACACACACACACACACACACACACACACACACACACACACACACACACACACACACACACACACACACACACACACACACACACACACACACACACACACACACACACACACACACACACACACACACACACACACACACACACACACACACACACACACACACACACACACACACACACACACACACACACACACACACACACACACACACACACACACACACACACACACACACACACACACACACACACACACACACACACACACACACACACACACACACACACACACACACACACACACACACACACACACACACACACACACACACACACACACACACACACACAGAGAGACCATTTCGCGTGACTTGGTTATTTCGACTCAGGGGGTCCCAAAACGTGTATTTCCGTTGAAAACCGGAAGTCGAAAATTTTCACGATCGCAATACTTCCACTTACTATATATTTCATATATAGGTAAGTGAAAGTAAAAATCTGGTGCGATGCGCGCAACACACAACTTTCACTTACCAACTTACTTAGATTAGAAATTGACATGTTATTTTATTGCCATTTCTATAAATAATATATAATGTCTATAAATATCTATAAATAAAAAGAGGACGTGATTTTGATTAAAAATGATTAATTTAATCAAAATCATTAAAGCCGTTTTTGAGATATTCGAAAAAAATGTGAAAATTGAAAAAAAGTTATGAAATAAAGAGCCCCCTGCGTTTGACCAATTTCGATGATATTTTGGCTATCACATCGTGAGCATATACATACACCAAATATCCAGTCTGATCAAAATAATTACAGCCGTTGTTGAGTAAATAAAAAAAACACGTGAACATAAGTAAAAGTTTATTAAATAAAGTATCCCCTCCATTTCAGAATTTTTGATGAAATTTCGGCTGTCGCATCGCGGGCATATACATACATCAAATACCCAGTTTCATCAAAATCATTAAAGCCGTTTGAGTATATAAAAAAAAAAAACACGTGAAAGTGAGACAAAATTTATTAAGTAAAGTGCCGCCTCCAATTGATCAATTTTAATGAAATTTTGACTGCCATATCGCGGGCACATACACTCCTCAAATATCAAGTTTAATCAAAATCGTTAGCGCCGTTTTTGAGAAAATCGAAAAAAAAAAAAACGTAAAAATTAGACAAAATTCTTTAAATAAAGTACCCCCTCCGTTTGGCCAATTTTAATGAAATTTTTGCTGTCACATTGCGGGCATGTTCATACACCAAATACCCAATTTGAGGTTCGTACGATTTATAGTTTTTGAGCTAGTCTGTTCACACACACACACACAGACCATTTTGCGGGACTTGATTATTTGGACTCCAAAACGTGTATATGCGTTGAAAACCGGAAATCGAAATTTTTCACGATCGCAATACTTTCCCTTACTCTATATTTCATATATTGGTAAGTGAAAGTAAAAAGGCCAAACAAGTTTTTGGGCACTTTCTTTAAGTGCTAATTTAAATGAATATAGCAATCCAGATAGTTATGTTTGAATAAATAAATTAATGTTTTGTGAGATTGCCCTATGCTTTTCTGACCTTCCTATTTAAAACCACCAATTTGAAGTCACGGAATTCGCTATTTTGGGCCCTTATTCGAGGATACGTTTTTTAATTTCTTTTTTGGAGCTTATTGAACTCTTGCCCGTTGCCATTTCAATGGTCCCACACCTGCTTTATGGGGTTCATGTCGTGAAATTGTGTAGGCGGATTGACCAATTTAGGGCATGATAAATGTACCGAGTTTGCGCCAATATACTGGCCATTGTCCTGATAGAAATAAAACTTGGCCCTCAGACAGTCCTGGGCTCTGCACTTTGTATTGAATAGTACTTTTTAGAATGTCAATATACAGTAATGAATTAATTTACCCTCAATGAAATCCAATCGTCCAACATCTGAAGTCGACACAAATCCGCACTCCACCACTGATCCACCTCCAGTTTCACTATAGGCAGTGGATCTTTTATTTTTTAGGCTTCTTTTTTTTCCTCCGGATATTTGCTTGCATAGGTACACAAACTTTTAATAGATGATTTCATAAAACATTAATTTATTTATTCAAATGATGCAGTTAGGTAGTTACTATGCCCTAAACACAACACTTTTACACCCTAAACATATCTCGGTCCTTCTTAATACGAGGTAATGATCTCATACAAAAATAATGCTGTCAGCCACGTGATTATGAGACAGGGGGTCGTGACCCCCCCCCCCCCCAAATTTCGTGGTAATCTGCCACTGCTCAAACGTTCGCTAGATCAAAATTCTAAAATGACACATTAAGTCCAGTAAAATTTGGAATTTTTTAATTTTGGTATAAAAGTTTGACTCATTTCTATACCTTATGAGTGGGAGAGTCGAATAATTTGACGTGGAATGACCCTTTCCACGTATTCAAGCAAAACCTTCCCTTAGTTTTTCCCCACTCTTTCCACGAAACTTTGCTAATTTCCTGAAAATTGTATATTGTTTTAAAGCTTATTGAATCCTCTTGTTTTAAAGTAATACACTAAATAAGTTTACAAACTCACAAAAGGTGTTACGAACTAATCAAAAATGTATGAAACTCTATAATTTTGTTTTTCAATTTTTGTTATAATTGAGGTGTAATGTCGTCTATATTTTAATGCTTTTTGTGTGGTGTACCTTGTTTATATACTTAAACATACATCCTATATTTATTGCAAATTAAAATTAAGGGAGGAAATAATGTTTCATAGAGGCTTGTTTCTTCGGGATGAGATGGCTGGACAAAACGCCCTGCAAAACGGCCAAGGATAGCGAGCCCCGCCCAAACTTAGGATCCAGAGCGATTCTTAAAAGGTGAACACCCTTGACGAACAGCTGCCAACTTGTCTGATAATAATACAGTTGAGGGTATGATATATAGCTTATCCATTAATTCTCGTTACATTTAATTATTATTCAGTTTTGTCAAAGTTATTATTTCAAGTTATGAACAATAGAATCCCTGTATATTTTCAAATTATAGCCCCAGCAACTTTTTCTCCTGATAAAATACGTCATATTATTGTTAAAAATTGTTAGACTTAAAAATTTTAAACCACAGAAATTTAAAATGTTTGTTCTATTTTATGACCAATATTTTAAACTATAGAGACCTGGTAGGATGAAGGTAATATAGTACATAACATAAGATGTATAAATTGTCAATTTATTGGTTCTTTATTAATCTATATTATGCTAAGTAATAATGCTTGATTATTTTGCAGCTATTACTGATAATATTTTTAATCTACCACTTGTTTGTAAGTGTGCAAGTTTTAACTGAATATTGTATTTTATAATTTAAAATGAATTTTTGAAGTTTTTATACCCATCTGCACAAAAAATCAGTAATTCACCCAAATAAATATGGACCAATTAGAATTGATATATTGAATGAATGTTGAACTATTTTCTTAAAAATGGTAATCTCAACTAGAATAGTTTTTAAAGTATAGTCAGTGCTAATGAAACTTAAAATAATAATAAAAGTTCTTATGGAGCTTTTTCTCTTCTCCCCTAGAAATGCACATAATTTAGATTTAAGACCAACCTCATTTGTGATGATGATTAACTAAACTCATCTAACATATATCAGTAAATTTCAATATTATTGAATATATTATTGTTACTGTTTACTCAAAATCATTGTACCTATGCAAAATTAAACGAAAAAGTCTATAAAGCCAGGACCTTGACCAAGGTAAGTTGATATGACTTGTTAGATATCTAGTTCCCGAAGGTATTACGATATAAAGCTGAGAAAAATGTACCCGTCAGCTTAGAACAGGCTTGTTCTAGTGATTTATTCATGGACCCATCATCGCAAAATATCCAATACATATACAAAATGAGGTAGCTATCTCTTTTGATTGGTTTGGACGTGACTATTAAGGATAAAATTCAACCTGATATAACATAAATCAACGTATGACATAAGAACAACATGAATATGATGAACATTAATCAATGTATTGATGAAGTCATATCACTTGTTTGATATGAACACAGCATTATTTTGATTCTAGGATCCTGCGGCCTTTCTGGTTTGAAGCAGTGACCAAATCTGGTATAAATTCATTAAAATCCGACGGGGAGTCATAAGACTCAATGGTTCCTCTGTAATGTATACCCACGTGATTGCATAATTTGGATGCCTTGGATTGTTGTTAGGATCTGGTTACTGGCATATCCTGGTGTTCATGTGGTATTTCGAAGAGCTTTAGATTGGAAAGTCTATAATTTTCTAGTTCCTTTTTAGTCGTCTCTACGCTTTTTACATCCATAAAAGTGTGTGAGAAATATTATTAAGTGTTCAGTCTGTGGCTTCATATCGAATTGGTTAGCCAATGGCGAGGATAATGTGAAACTGATGTTATTCAATCAAAGTTTATTTTGATCATCATGCAGGCCCCACTACGATACTTAGGATTGACGTTACTGTATTGGTTCTGGGAGTAAGAAACTACAACCTGTGAAAATGGCCGGACCGCTGGGGGGGGGGCTGGGAAGTTATGGGAGGGGTAGTTGGAATGCTATGTAAGGGGTGTAGTATGTTATGAGTCAATAAAAGTAACTTGAAATAATTAAATTGTTGTTCTTTATTAAAAAAACAAAAACAAAAAAACAAAAAAAAACAGTGTTTTATTTAAATAATCATGCTTTCGAGATAAATCGATGAATGTCCAAGTAATCTGTTTTCAAAAGATTCCATGTTTCCTAATTACCCATTTTGAAATCATTGTAACAATCCTCACATTACCTTGTTTATGGCGGTCGTTATCGTAGCTTTAGAGATAAGAAATGCATGTGTTTTGACAGAAGAAAGCATGATCCGACTTCCATGTACCAGAATGGTTTGCTTTGTGGGGTTCCTTATCCCTTGATATTGAACTTTGAACATTGGAAATCTTACCCAGGGATGTAGAATAAGTTTGGCTAAGTAAGACTATGTATAACAGGGACTAGGGTAGTAAATAACTGTATTTTTTAACCATTTTTATGACAAACTGGATTGTGGAGTTCTTAAAAAAAATTGACTTATAAAATAACGATTGTCAATCACATTTTCAGGTAATTTTAATTTTTTTAGTACTTATGTTATATTTAGATTATCTAAATCATTGATGTTTTTAGCATAAGGATTAATTTATTGATGTTAAGTGGAGAATGGTTAATTCTGTTGTGGTTTGAATAAATTTGTTGTTGGATTCTATGATGAATTTTTTACAAGTATCTTAATTTAATGATAAATTAGCAATTGTCTATTCTTTAAATCATGTATAACCTTGATGTTGCCTTACAGCACTGATGATGGCCGAACGGCCGAAACGTCTGCTGAAATAAAGTTTTGAAATAAGAGTGTTGAGATTTAAAGGTCGCCCTGATCCTCCAGGTCCTAATTACCCATAAATTAAAATCATTGTAAAAATCCTTTTCCTAAAATTTCCTTGTTTATGGCGGTCCTTATCGTAGCTTTAGAGATAAAAAATGCATGTGTTCTTACAGATGAAAGCATGATCCGACTTCCATATACTCGCATGTCATAATGAGGATTAGCTGATTAGCCAAACGGTTTATGATTGTCGACTATTTACAGATGCAAATATAGTTTGCAGATAAGAGTAAATTAGATGTTCAACTGTTCATATTTCAGAATAACGCTCTAACATTTCAGACCAATAGGATATTGTCAAATCGCCTTTTTTCGATAGATTAAATAAAATACGCATACTTAATTCTAAATACAATAGATTTATTATTTTGTATTTATAGAATTGTACCGAAAAAAATATTGATATTATCTCAAGAACTATTTGAAAGATTATTTGATTGGACAATTGGGACAACATACAATATCTTTTGACTTTGACCTCTCAATGTAAGAGGCTTAATTTGTTTTAAAGTGACACCTACCAATGAGCCTCTAGATATCAATATAAATATAGAAAGATATCAATACAAAGCGATCAGACGGCAACTAGTGACCCTTATGATTTTAAAAGAAACATACGCCATTGCCTCTATAATTAGGATCGATCAGGGAGGCCGTTGCTGTGAGGCCATAATATATCAGCGCGAAGAGGTGCGGATGGTCGGCACTCGAAAGGTCACGCAGCTCTTTTGGAGATAAAACCCTCCAAATGTCATAGACCCCATTAACAGAAATTGGACTTTCCCGAATCCGTTAATGTTCCCTCCAAATGTCATAGACCCCATTAACAGAAATTGGACTTTCCCGAATCCGTTAATGTTCCTATCTTACGACATTCGGAAGCTGAATATGCGTTGTGAAAAATCTGGTTTCCGTAATATGAGTGCAAACATAAATCACCTCTGACATGATATCATGCGATTTGCTAACACGTACGTGAGCAGTCTTCGAACTCTGTGGTGTATAGAACAACTAAATCAAGTTCTAAATTTTCTAAAAATAAAATGTATTTTAAAAGGTCATCATACTAGTTAGATATGCTGATTAAAAAATCTAAGTGATAAATAAAATCATCCTCACTCATATATATACTCCAGTTTTCATTAATCACATAAAAATATTTAAAAAAAAACAAATTAAACTTTAACCTGTATCATTTATCTTATGATGCTAAATGATCAAAAATATTGGATCAACAGGATGTTTATAAGTTACTTTCCTGTTCTGATATATGAAATATTACTTTATATGTTACGTGAACTCTTAATAAAGTACCCTAAACGAACTCTGCTAATATCATCGTGGCATTACAGAACTCTTGGAATCTATGCTGGCCTCGTAAACATTTGACCATGTTCTACTTATTGCGCCAGTACAATGTTGTATTGACCTATGGAATTTTGATTAATTCCAGTAGATAAACTAACGGTTGTAATGTCAACATAATTTCGCCTTGAAATTGCAAACAAAATAAATACATTTTTAATCCTTGTGCTTGAAGAAATATTTATGAATTCATGAAATTTCCATTCTTTCAATAAATAAACAGTTTAAAGTAAATGTATGATCAAAGTAACGCTATTTTATCCGGTAACCAATCAATCAAAAAAAGGATTTTTTTTATGTACGTTTTTCGTTTCCAGGAGCGGAAAATTTAGTAAGAAACAAGCTATTAACAGACAAAATAAGAAAAGATTGGCCACAACCCGTTAATTGAACCCAAATCTGCATTTCCGTTGCAGTGCTCTTACAATTGAGCTAACCGCGGAGCCAATCCCGGTTGTGTCGACCTCATGGGCGGATCCAGCCGATCGTAAAGGGGGGGCTGCAGTACTAAAGGGGGGGTGGGCTGCAGCCCCACAGCCCTTCATTTGGGTCTGCTAATCAGCTTTTTTACTTTTATGTTCCTTTCCTACAACCAAAATTCGACTTGTTCTACACATTATTTGTTCTTTAACTTGCTTCCTTACATAAAGGAAAGTCAAATTCTATCTTTAAATGACGAAACATTTTCCAAAGGGTGGGGCTGCAGCCCCCACAGCCCCTCCCCTGGATCCGCCAATGGTCGAGCTTCTCTCTTCTACTATCCCACCCGCCAGGACTCGCCACATTTCATCCTATTAACCGGAGGTTGGACCAACTCCAAATTAATTTGTTCTAAAATGTCAAAAATTAAATATATTTTTTTTCTTTTCTCTCTACCTTGTATATAATATGGGATATAAGTAAACTATAATTAGGGTGATGGACGAGGCTAAGGAAATTTTCGCCTTTCTTCCGTCTAACGCCTTACTCATTTTAGGTATGAACGTCCAATATTTAGGATCTTCTTTACATGCTCCATGCTTTAAAATTTTAAAAATATTTAATTTTGTAACTTAAATCTCTGTTAATAAAACTACTTTTTGCGCTTGTAATGGGCACCCCAAAATATCAATGTTCTAGTGATGGACAGAGGCATAAGAAAACTTAAAATCTTTAGAAAACCTATAAAAAAAAAAGAACAATTAGGTGCAATAATTTCGATTAAATATTTTTTTAATTCGTATAAGATAGGTAGGAAAAATATTAGGCCAATAAAGACACTGATCTTGAGAAACAGTACTAGAAAGAAACATTCTGAAACCAACTTTTGTTTATTAGATTCAGATAGTTGTCAACAGTAGGCATTGTTCTGCAGCCTTGAAAAACCTTGAAGCTGTAAACATACAAGGAGGCTTATTGTTTGTATTCACAGCAAAAGCTGTCCATTACTGGACCCCCTGTCAATAACTGGGGCGCTTACCATATTGTAAATTTTCACAGTGAAGCCTGATTATGTAAAATTCATACTATACTGAAACAAATCTGAATATTTTTATAAATAAATGAAAAGTTAGGCATCCCTTACAGTTAATATTGCGTACCGAAATTCCCAAAAAAATTGATAATAAAAACATCATGATTCAATAATTATTACAATATGTAATTTAAAATCCTTGCTGTTGGATATAGAAGGAACAAAAAAGAAACAAAAAAATGAATTATCATAAGTCTTCATTGCCTCCAGAACTGGTTTGATGATTACTTTGATTTATGAATATTTAAATGGATTCTGTTATGAGCAATAACTTATTATTTTATTGAAATGTTTCTCTCTTTTTTATGAAGGAAGTGACAGATACTCCACGACAACTTTATGTGAGTCACAACTGAGATGCGCTCGCGTGTTGTAATCGTTTCCTGCCGACCCGATCTAGATAAACCTGTTGGCCATTCCTGGCACAGATTGGACAGTGCAGCTATCAGACTGATAAGAGGTGCATCACATGTAATGAGGGAAATCTTCCACTAACTCTTCATATATATTGCAAAAAAAAAGTTGTATATTCTATCTGTTTCTATTAAGATTAATATTAAGAAAAAAAAGAAGCAATTACTGTGTGTTCAAGATACTCATGAACTTACTTCTACTTCTTCCACTTAATGCTTACTTCTATTCTCTATAACCCTCTTCTTTTGACACTTTACGATGAAGCACTAACTTTTTTTGTAAGCAAAAACATCTGCTGATCGCTCCTCGTTTTTTGAAATAATAATACCTTGACAACCTGTGGACTGAGGTTTTTAACTATCTTCTTACCGCTAATAATACTCATTACATCGCTGACCGGAGCTCCCAGCGAGACACCCGAAATGACGGTTAGGGTTCGGAAGAGATCCATGCTCCCTCACACACAAGATAGTTGAAGTATTGCTATTTAAGACACTATTGATCAGAAGATGCAGATAGAAACTATGAGGACCTACAGGAACTAAAGTAGTAAGTACGAATTTATCAGTCTGTTCCGGTGATGTTTAAAAATTATTTGTAGAAAAGGCTAACTCCTTTCAAAGTCTCAGAGGATTTTACATATTTAAATAAAAGTAAAGCGACTTTTGGGTGCGCGCTCTCATCAAGAACTCGTCGAGTCACGTCTAATCCATCTATATGTGTGTGTGTGTGTGTGTTAACGTTGGTCATTCGGAGAAAGCCCGAACTGTTTTAATTTTGTAACTGGGTTTAATAATCAAGTCAATTGAATCTACCCCGTATACTTTAGAATTAGAATCAGGAAATTTAATTCATTTTTATAGAATTATTCAATAATAAATCATGGGCATGTTGCATGCTCAAAAATAGGTGTACCACAGGTAAATCCGCAACCTAAAACCCTACGGAGACAACAGTTATCATACATACCACGATTAATCGTTTCTGAAGTCTCACTTGTGTTTGGGTTGCGGGTTAGCATATGTTTTATTTTATTTTATTTTTTTTTTTTTTTTTTTTTTTTGGCTCTAAGATTTTATCCAAATCCTATTCAGCTAGCATTTGTTACACTTATTTTAAAACATGGAATTGATGATTCCATCGCAGTTATGCTTCTATTTTTGGATTTTCCAATTACCATCAACAATATCGTGCATCTACCCACCCTATGGTTACGCACCAAATTCACCAAGTAATTAACTGTGAAACTAGGCTCGAATTTGAATATTCTTCCAGCCTCACCAATTTCTTATACCATAGACAGAGCGACTGCAGAATTATTTGTCTATTCACAGCCCAGTTTTCCATACTTGGACAGACATCGCGTTTGTCAGAAACACTACCAGGCAGGTCGCCCTGATAATAGTATTGTCATAGACGATAGTCACATCTGTCAGGTGAATTTCCTCCGGTAGCGAGGTGTTTTGGTTAGCTTCCAGTTAAATTCATTCAGTGATCCCCCGAAGGATAAACAAGACGAGGTTGCAAAAGCTTCCAGACCACGCCTGGGCTGAGCTGATTCCACGACCGGTCCGGACGGGACGCGGCCAGGTGGGGTTGACATTTCCCTCGGGGTTGAGGGACCTTGTCAATGAGAGCTGAGGGTGGGGGCGCCTCGCCCAAACCTCGGCAATGGCCTACTTCCTCGGCCGCTCCTTGCTCGCGCTTCACGCCGTCCCAGGCTGCTCTTTCGTCAACCAATATCGCAATGATACCAACAAAAATAAATCAATCGCAACAACAAATACTTGAGAACGACCTATAGGTATTATCCTGGAAATCATTATTATTGTTCAATTTTCAAGTACTTCAAAATTAATTACCAAACCAATAATTTCGATTCTGTAAATAACAAATGACGCACGTCACCTGTGGTATAGAGGCCAGCATAAAAGCCTACCCGTCAGGTCGCTCTTCGATTTATTAAAGGGAGTGAAAATCCTTTGGTTACGCCTTATTTGGTTGAGAAGTTAGTTCCAAGCCAAGGTTGTCATTAATATTTCAAAAAAATAAAGAACGGTCATAAGATGTTTTTTCTACTAAAAAAAATAGAGCTCCAACGTAAGGTAAAAAAATCTAGTGCGTGCGCGCAACACACAACTTTCACTTACCAACTTACTTAGATAAGAAATTGACGTGTTTTGTTAAATATCGTTTCCCAAAGTCACACATTTTTCTACATTCATATCTTATTTTTATTAATCGTTAAAGCCGTTTTTGAGTAAATAAAAAACCCCGTGAAAATGATACAAAATTTATTAAGTAAAGTCCCCCCTCCGGTTAATCAATTTTGATGAAATTTTTACAGTCATATCTCGGGTATATAAATACATCAAATACCCAGTTTGATCAAAATCGTTAAAGCCGATTTAGAGTAAATAAAAAAAACACGTGAAAATGTTACAAAATTTATTAAGTAAAGTCCCCCCTCCGGTTAATCAATTTTGATGAAATTTTTACAGTCATATCTCGGGCATATAAATAGATGAAATACTCAGTTTAATCAAAATCGTTAGAGCCGTTTTTGAGAAAATCGAAAAAAACCTAAAAAGTTATTAAGTCAAGTACCCCCTCCCTTTAAGTAATTTTGATGAAATTCATGCTGTCACATCGCGGGCATATACCTACACTAAATACCCAATTTCAGGATCGCACGGTTTATAGTTTTTGAGCTAGTCTGTTCACACACACACACACACACACACACACACACACACACACACACACACACACACACACACACACACACACACACACACACACACACACACACACAGACCCACACACACACAGACCATTTCGCGGGACTTGGTCATTTCGACTCAGGGGATCTCAAAACGTGTATTTCCGTTGAAAACCGGAAGTCGAATTTTTTCACGATCGCAATACTTCCACTTACTATATATTTCATATATAGGTAAGTGAAAGTAAAAATAAGGCAAGGAGGTGATGATGGGTGATACCATGATGGTGATGGAAGCGATCCATGAGGAAACCTCTATGAAGGTTTTAATAGTAAGGAGACCTCCTTAATAGTAAGAAGCCGAAAAGTAGATGGATAGATCGAATCAACAAAGGTAGTGCAGAACCGAATGCACCTAATTGGCAAGTAGTAGCCTCGGATAGGCAGAGGTGGAAGAGCCCTCTGAAGATCTACAGAACACTCAACACATGTTATTTGTCAAGTTATTTAAATTTAAAAATTCCTACACCTATAACATACATCTAACCCTTATTTTTTCTATTTAAAATAATACAATGTACTTTTAAAAAATAGATTAATATTATATTCTAGCAAATGCTCCCAAAGAGAGGTGCTCAGATACTCTGACTCAGGTAAGAGTCTCAGAGTTGTTCTATCAAAATTTTGATGGAAAGATTGCAAATTTTAACAGGTTGTTACTTTTGCTGAGCGTACATTTTTGCAGGCTTATGAATTTGTGAGGAGTTGTTCATATATTTGTGTATTTTCAATTCGGTTGATCTTTTGAATTAAGGAAGAAGAAACATGACCTCAGTAAGTATAATCTTAAAAACCTATATTTGTGAATATACTACTTCCACTTATATGATATGTAAGTAGAAGGGAAAAAGGAAATTTCTTGATTAAGGGAATGGCTTTCCTGAAGCAAAATGCATTAGGTTATTGGAAATCTATACCAATTTTTATTATTAATCTTATCAATGATGTAAAGATTATCTAAACAATATTGTTGAAATATAGAAAAATATTATGTTAATAATTAATTCTTGCACGATTTTATTTCTATTCATAAATAATTCTATGGATAGGAAACTATATGGATAGTAAAAATGTACTTAAAATAAGCAAATCTTCGTTGATACTGGAAAAGGTCGTATGTCGCAAATTTTCGATTTTGAGATCTTTTTGGATTTTTAATCAAAGCGAATAGTTCTAGGGTCCTATAAGACGAATTGTGTTCTAATATCCTACAAAAATATTCGAATATCAGGATTCGCTTGGTCATTAATCCTGAAAATTTAAACTCTAACACAAAGCAGTTTAACAAATGAATATTAACAATTTTAATGTTTCTTTCGATAATCAAACACAAAAAAAAAAAAAAAAAAAAACGAATTGCAAATAAAAAGATTTTTATCCTGGAAACGGGCTGTTAAGTGACATACGACCTTTTGCAGTATCCACGACGAAATATGACATGTCTCGTTTCTACAATGAACGAATCATTGTTGAACGAATGAACAAATTATCGTGGTGTATATCAGAATTGACGGTCAAATTCATGGTCCAATGTCAAACACTCAAAGGACAGCGTATTACTCGATAAAAACGAGTTTATTTTTTTTTTTTTGTTGCTGGTGTCGCCGGACTAGAAAGTATTGAACCAGTCTAAATTATTTTATAGTTTCCTGTCATTTAAGCCATGAATGTGGCTCCCATGTAGGTCGTTTGTTACGATGAATTCCTTATGAACTTGAACTACTTAAGGAAATGGTATATTAGGAATGATTATGAAAATTATTAAAAAATAAACCCTTTGCTTATTATCTCTTTGTCATATCAACCTAATAACGCTCTCTTAACGAAATAATGCTATTCCACTAAATCAACGATGTTTCTATTTAGTATTTTCAATAATACTTCACTGTTTTTTGGGCAAGAACTTAATTAACCGAATGTGAAGCTTAAACAACGCTAACATTTATAATGATTTACCAGGCTTTTAAAAAATCATTATAAATTCTATCTGATTGTATTTCTTTATTCCTGAATAATAAATAAAACTATATTATTTCAACAGAGACTTTTCTTTATAGTAATTGTGAATTTTAAGAAGACGAGACAAAAAACTTTTCATGACTTAAGCCCTTTTGCTCAAAGACGAATGAATTAATAACTATAATTGTTTTTTTTTTGTTTTTTGTTTTTTTTGGGACTTCAAGGCTTCCACTGAAGCCCTATACTGCCCAAACAATAATTGTTATTAATTATTACTGAAAATTCTGAATAACTGATATAGGTCTAATGACAATATTCATTATTATAATAGACATACCTCAAGCTCCATTAGCTCATTAGTTTCTTATGAAAATCTAAAGCCGTGTGATAGCTAGACTATTTAGGCCTATAGCATACTTAATATTTAATTAAAATAAGATGTTAATATTAATATTAACTAAAAGTAATTATGTACTTGCGGTTAAAAATTTTTTTTTTATATTTATTTTAATAGTAAAATTACTACTTACGAAAAAGGTGCCGAATGATAGGGAGTTGGAGGGAGAGACTTAAGGCAGAATTTGGTTGAAGAAAACTTTAATGAAAAAAATAATCATTTAATAATAATAATAAAACACATATTACTTATTATTATTTCATATATAAAACGTTTGATATGACGTATAATAATACAATGTTGTGAATCCCATAGCGTAGTTGTACCTGTAGAACTAGGGCCGAATAATGACCAGTCGGTCATTATACTGTCTTACTCTAAACGCGATCCCGCGACCTTTAGTATTGTAGGTTGCTATGCTAACCTCTACACCACATGTGAACTCCTTTCCATTTTGTTATATTGATTTTTTTATGACGATATGTTGGAGGGATGGCTTGCACTCAGAGATCTTATCCAACCTAACAAACAAGCTGACATTCTATTCACTATTATCAAAACGAGGAGGCTCGTAGGCATATAATGATAGCTAGGAACTGTAATGACATGCCCACCATCCGGCCGCAGGCTGCTCCTGTAGCTAATCCAGCTCGACCTTAGTTTTTGGGATTGGGTCAGGGGGACCTTCGGGGCAAGACCGGAACTGACCTTGCATGTTTTCTTAATAGGTTTCGAATTTCGCACCTCGGATATGGGTTCGTAAAGTGAGCTTGTTTTTTTCTTTTTTTTTTTTTTCCTTCTTTAAAATAATATACCTGAGTGGCAGTGATTAAAACCAGTTTCCGCCTAGTAAGGAAACATATTAACAACCTTAGTAAAAAAAAAAAAAAAAAAAATATTGATTAATTTATTGGTATGTGACAAATTTATTCAACCTAGCTAAGTTATGGACTCGTCTATTCGAAAAGGATTTCGTCTAGAGGCCTGATTATATGCAACGACTTATCTTACGCCTGAGACGGGTCGAAAAACATACGTAATGGGAGTCTCTTCAAAAATAAAATATTTAAAATTATAATAAGTAGTTACTCACACGAGATAATTAAATTTATATAAAATTATTTAAAAATTGATGAAATGTCGAGAGATCGTTTAAATTGGACAAAATAGTCCACTCCCCTTATGAATTGGCAAAATAAATGCGAGATGAAATGGGGATCAATGAAGAGAGGAGAATTCGGTGGCGTAGTGGAAGCGTACCGCGCAGGAATGGAGAACAGGATTTGACTTCCGCCGAGGCAATATTTTCGCTATATATATATATATATATATATATATTTATATATATATATATATATATATATATATTTATATATATATATATATATATATATATGTATATATATATATTTATATATATTTTCAAATCGTTTCATAAAAATCGACTGACAAAAGGTAGCCATTCCTCCACTATTCCTACAGCATTCCCAAGCCATTTGCTTTTTAAAATGAAGTCTGACGAACTAATCCTGACTTTTCATGGCCAGCCAACTAGCTTAAATTTTTGTCTACTTTCCTCAGTAGATTTAATTGGTAAAGTATTTATTAATTAGTATCATAACTGTATTCATTCGTGTTAACAACTTCTTACTTTATTTTCTTCCTAAATTAAAGAGGGGGGGGGGGGGCGAAACGATGTTCTCGCCCCCTCCTTCAACATTGTGGGGCAACAAGATTTGGCAATGCTACTTTTACCCGATAAACACAATCGATTATAAGATAAATGCAGATATATATATATTCTTTACATACGGTATGGAATGAAAGCTTACATTATATTTATTGCCTTGAAGCGTGGAAGCTTGTATATCATTTTAAAAAAAAAAAAATATATATTAATAAAAAAAAATTAATAACTAAAAATGATCAATTTTTTGTCTGTCTCATTAATAAACAAATCTTTGAACTTTAAAAACCCCTTAGCTATACATTACTTGACAGGAAGTATAACACCCCATAACAGTTGGGGTTATGGTTAATATATATGAGTGCATGTGATAGCGAAGTGAAATATAATGGCTATCGATATTGGGTCGATTGTTCCTTATCAGGGTTGAATCGAAACGGGCTACTTGCTTGTTGTTTCGAAACCGAAAAGCCGCGCCCGTTGTACCCCACCTACCTGCCAACGGCCTTGCCCGCTTCCAGAATATTCTCACCTGGATCCTCTGAAGGAAACCTTAATGATCAGTGGAGGCTCCTTAGATGATTTATAAAAGAAAGAAATAGAAATAGAAGTTCAACAAGACGAGCATTAGTTATAATTTAAACAAATCACAATATCTCTGGCAAGAATCCGGATAAAGTCGAGTTCTGATTCTTTCACATACGAATTTTTTAAAAAAAATTTTATTTGACTAATTATACAGACATTGCGAATAAAGAAAATCATTCTTATTCAGAGGAAATGGCTAGATATACTCAGCGGCTTAACCTGGTTGAACATTATGCCCCGGGGCCAAAGTATTAAAGGGCTCAAGTCAGGAGTTTATAGGCACTTACGTATTAAAAGGTTTCCGTTTACCGTTATTATCCCTCACCAAATGACTAGCACCTAGCCTCTTCCTCATAATCATAAACATATGTATATAACTCCTCCAAAAACAATCTTAATAAATCAAACAAAACTATCAAATAACTATATCAAAATATATCACGTGAACTAAAATAGATAAATGCTATGACGGACTGATACAGAGGTAGAGTATACGACGACCGTCTAGTGCGTTATTACCGATTGAGGTCCACGTAAAGTACATGGATTTATTTAGACAAAAGCGGAAGTGAAGCCTTCATAACTTCTGAACAGTGGCTCTGGTGCCGTTCAGTAAAGCGCTTTTCACAGTAAGGCCCGATCTCCACTGAAAAAAAGGCTCTTTTGGGAGTTTATTTATCTCTGATGAGCGAGCTTAGCGAGCGGGATTGTAAAACTAGGAGCTAATGAACCTCATCAAATCCCTTTTCAACTGAAAAATACGCGATGGGAGTTAATATGGGAGATAATATCACGGTCACGTTATCTCTCAACACAGGCCACGCCCATGAGCCACTCTTCAGAAGTAGAACCATTATTTTAAGGTACACTACTGGGTGTGCCAAACATTGTGTTGCTAAATTTCAAATTCATCTTGGGACTGGTATTTTTTTGTTTTTTTTTTGTTTCTCCTCTTCCTCGCCGTTTAGGCTATACGGGGTTTCCCGGGCCAGGGGAGAGGGTGGGGAATTAATGCCGAGTTTTATTAAATTTCCCCTGGCTACGGTTTTCGAACTTGCTGTCTTCTGGTTCTCAAATCATATGTCTAGTTGTCCATAGCAACGCGTATTTTCTAACGCGTTTGCCCACTCGGCCATCCCGCCATCTTGGGACTGGTCGAGGAACGGTTATTGGTAGAGTCGATGAAGCATCATGTGTCCCCGCTAAACCAGCGGTTCACATACTCTTTATTACGAGCCTCACTACATGGATTAGCTATAATCCATGCCACCTCAATCCGTGTGTATAACTTTGTATTTTTATATTTCTTATTAAAGTTATAATGTAGCATAAATCAGCATTATCTAGCTGGTACCTATATGTACCTATAAACCAGCATCAGTCTGGCTCTAGCCGTCTTATAGTGAGGACCTGTTATCAACTCTTCTGTTTGTTTTTTTCTCTCTGCTATCAGTCTTTTTTTTTTCCATAGTTCTTATTATCATAATTATATCTTATTACTTTCACTTACCTATATATGAAATATATAGTAAGTGGAAGTATTGCGATCGTGAAAATTTTCGACTTCCGGTTTTCAACGGAAATACACGTTTTGGGGTCCCCTGAGTCAAAATAACCAAGTCCCGCGAAATGGTCTGTGTGTGTGTGTGTGTGTGTGTGTGTCTGTGTGTCTGTGTGTGAACAGACTAGCTCAAAAACTATAAACCGTGGGAACCTGAAATTGGGTATTTAGTGTAGGTATATGCCCGCGATGTGACAGCAAAAATTTCATCAAAATTGCTCAAAGGGAGGGGGTACTTTATTTAATAACTTTTTACGTTTTTTTCGATTTTCTCAAAAACGGCTCTAACGATTTTGATTAAACTAAGTATTTGATCGATTTATATGCCTGAAATATGACTGTAAAAATTTCATCAAAATTGATCAACCGGAGGGGGGACTTTACTTAATAAATTTTGTATCATTTTCACACTTTTTTTTTATTTACTCAAAAACGGTTTTAACGATTTTGATCAAACTTGGTATTTAATGTATTTATATGCCAAAGATGTGATAACCAACATTTCATCACAATTGATCAACCGGAGGGGGGGACTTTACTTAATAAATTTTGTATCATTTTCACGTGTTTTTTTTTATTTACTCAAAAACGGTTTTAACGATTTTGATCAAACTTGGTATTTGATGTATTTATATGCCCGAGATATGACTGTAAAAATTTCATCAAAATTGATCTACGGGAGGGGGGACTTTACTTAATAAATTTTGTATCATTTTCACAGGTTTTTTTATTTACTCAAAAACGGCTTTAACGATTAACAAAAATAAGATATGAATGTAGAAAAATGTGTGACTTTGGGAAATGATTATTAGCAAAACACGTCAATTTCTAATCTAAGTAAGTTGGTAAGTGAAAGTTGTGTGTTGCGCGCACGCACCAGATTTTTTTTTCGAAGCTTTTATGGACCATTAGTACAAAATCCGAAGCCACCTACAGCCTTAAAAGTTATAAAGGTAAGATATAAAATTAAGTTCCCGTTGTGGACAGTGCCGTGATAAGGACAGTGAGCTTATCCCCACCATAGCTACCACTCCCCACCAGCTCTACAGTACCTATTGTTAATCCAGTAACGTAGCATCCTCAGTAATGACGCAGTGCCCAATTTGCAGCGCCACAATCGTGAGAGACGAGAAGCTGGCAATAGTTTGCACATCGTGCAAATTATTATATCACAAAAAATGCTGCAACGTTTCCGAATCGGACGCTAAAAAGAATTGGAACTGCCCTTCATGCAGAAAAGCGCCCGGTAAATCCACGGCAACGTGCGATGGAGTGAGTGAGGACGTAGTAGGAGCAATAAAGAAACTTTCAGAGGACCTAAAAGAAATTAAAATCACACTCGAAAAGCAGAGTGAAATGACCTATGAAAGTAACGAGAGATTAAAAAAAATTGAGGAGCGTGCTATAAAGCACGAACAAATTATAGAAGAATTATTAAACGAAAACAAAAACTTAAAATCAAAAATCAGCGTGCTCGAGGTGCGAGTTAATCAGGCTGAACAGGCCCAGCTTTCGAATTCTATTGAAATCAGAGGAGTGAATATGAAAACCGGCGAATCAACAGAAGGTTTAGTGTGCTCCATAGGAGCGGCTCTGGGTCTCAAGTTAACTGCCGAGGACATCGACGCAGTGGAAAGAAAAAAACCTAGATCTGAGGACCCTCGGCCACCCCCGATCGTAGTCCGCTTCGTCAGGCAAACGACTCGGGACGAGATCGTCCGCCTCAGAAGAGTAAAGAGGGACTTCTCGACAAGACACCTGGGATGGGAGACTGACGAGAGGGTGTACTTAAGCGAGGCGATGAGTCCAGGAAATAGGCACCTCTACTGGCTGGCGAGGCAAAAGAGGGCGGCCGGAAAGCTAAAGTACGTCTGGTTCGCCGGCGGAAGGGTTCGGTGCAGGCGGGACGACGGCTGTCCGGTCAACATAATAAATAAGAAGGAGGATGTAGAGGCCTTGGGCTGATATAGGGGCAGTCATTACCTCAAATTTACTTTTCTTTCGTTTATGTTATATTTTTATTCTTTTTTTCTTCAAAATTCTTATACTATTTTTAAACTCAGAGGGATTTATTTTATTTTTAACTCAAATATGTTTCTTTTGATTATTTTTAATATTCAGAATTTTTCATTCCATAACATTAATGACTATAAGCCTCAATCTTCATGTATCTTTTCTTCACTATTTTACAACTATCAATTAGTTTTGTTTCATGTCACCCCTAATATCCAATACTGTACCCATCAACCTCTACATTCCTACACCCTTCTCAGATCAATCCCACTAATTCATTCATATGAGTAACATCCTTCTATCCTGTCACGTTAATTCCCAATCCCTTCCAGCACATTATGATGAGTTCCTAGACCACTTTCTCCATAATTTCTATCACATCATTGCCGTCTCGGAAACCTGGCTTAAACCAAATATCCCATCCTCTTCCATATCCATCCCTAACTACTCGCTCATTCGTCGTGATCGTGAGGACCGAACTGGAGGAGGAGTTGGTCTTTACGTTCACGATAGTCTGAAGGTAAAAATCCTTCTAGAATCTCCTTCCTCCGAACTTCCTCATCCGGAATATCTCTTCGTCGAAATTTCCTCCGATGCCTTTTCCCTCCTCTACATAATAGTTTACCGCCCACCGCATGCCCAATTTGATCCTTTCTTTGAATCCTCCCTCTTTACCTACGTCCCGTTATACAATAACGTAATCATCACTGGTGACTTTAACATAAACATTCTCTCCGATTCTCCTAACAGATCTTACCTCACAGACCTCATCCATTCACTCAACCTTTTCATAGTACCCTACCAACCAACCCACCATACTCAGTTAACCAGCACCTGGTTAGACCTTTTTATAATAGATACCCCCCATAACCTATTGTCTTCCTCACAACATCCAGTACCTTTCCTATCAAACCATGACCTCATCAAAATCTCCTATAATATTCCAACACCTAAACTATGTCCTAACAAAATCTCCTGGCGGAACCTTGATTCACTAACCTCCGAAAAGCTAAATCCTTATTTTGATTCACTTTCCCAATCCCTAGATCCCATTTATTCCTCATCCTCCATTGATGAAATGGTGGAATGCCTCTCGTCTAATCTCTCCACTTTCCTAAACCAACATGCTCCCCTCAAAACTTTTACCTTTAGACGTCCTGCCGCTCCTTGGATAAATCTTGAAATAAGAGAGCTAATGAGGAGAAGAGATGCCGCCAGAAGACGTTTCAGACGACCACCGAAGATTACTCCCTCTTTAAATCCCTACGCAATCTCACCCAATCATCCTTACGGCGTGCCAAGGCACAGTTTTTCCATAAATCCATATCACAAGCCCAAGATCCTAAATCCAAATGGAAAATCCTTAAAAAGTTATCAGTTGTCAAATCCAAATCCTGTACTCATTACCCCATCGACCCAGATGAACTAAATTCCTATTTCGTAAACCCTTCAACTACTCCTCACCCCTCCTCATACTCATTTACGCAAACCTTCAACCCTGATAACTTTTACTTCCTTAATATTTCTCCTGAAGACTTGCTCTCCTCCGTCCTTAAATCCAAAACCAATGATTACGGCCCCGACCAAATTCCTGTAAAGATAATCAAACTCTGTCTCCCTGTTATCTTCCCTGCTCTTTTACACATATACAACTTTTCCCTACAAAATTCCATATTTCCTGAAGCCTGGAAAAAAGTGATAGTTCGTCCGCTGAACAAAGTACCAATTCCCACCTTAGCCTCCGACTATAGACCCATCTCCATCCTTTCTAACCTATCTAAACCGCTCGAAAGAATTGTCCACACCCAACTCAATGACTTCCTAGAGCGGGATGCTCTCCTCAACCCTCTTCAGTCCGGCTTTCGTTCCCATTATTCCACACAATCTGCTCTGTTAAGGATCACTCAGGACCTCCATTCCTCCATAGACGAACATAAAATTACCATCCTAATTCTCTTTGATTTCTCAAAAGCGTTCGATACCGTCAATCATGAGATCCTCCTTTCTAAACTCCAAAACCTATCCATATCAAACAGCGTCTTAAAGTGGTTCCTCTCCTTCCTATCCCAACGTTCACAAACAGTTCACATTCCTGATAAACCTCCTTCCTCACCTCTCTTATTAACTAGAGGAGTACCACAAGGATCCTCACTTTCACCAACTCTCTTTTCCGTCTATATCAACGATCTCCCTGAGTCCATCAACCATTCACAATACCACTTGTACGCTGATGACCTCCAAATTTACCTATCCTTCCATCCTTCCAAAATGCTGGAGACAATCCGGAAATTACAAGAAGATATAGACAGCATCAACGCCTGGGCAGAGAAAAATGAGTTAAAACTGAACGGAAAAAAAACCAAGGCAATCCTCATTGGCTCCAAGCACCTTCTTAATTCCCTTCCTTTCTACCCCTTACTCCGCCTTAATGACCAAACCATTCATTTCCAATCCCATGTCAGAAACCTTGGAGTGATCTTTGACCAGCACTTGTCGTGGAATAACCATATTTCCGAAATCACCAGAAAATCAATTGCTATCCTCAAACAGTTCCTAAGATCACGTGACTGCATGCCCTCAAAAACTCGTCAGCTCCTAGTTTCCTCTCTTATATTCCCCCATTTCGATTATGGCTGCCTTGTATACGGTGGACTGTCTGGTATGCATGAGGCGAGGTTGAAGAGACTAATGAACTGCTTCATAAGATTCATTTTCGGTGCCCCCAGGCGCTCCCACGTCTCCAGCTGGTACGCTGAATTGAAATGGCTCTATCCAGTTTTTCGACGGCAATACTTCCTAGGTGTTTATCTTTCCCGAACCTTTAGAACCAAGAAACCTCCGTATATCCTAAGTTTGTTCACACCATGCTCCTCCATACATTCTCTAAACACCAGATCCCAAACTTCTAACCTGTATATCCCTTTCTACCGATCTGCCTCCTTCACAAAATCCTTTATCATCCGTGCTGCCACCTTCTGGAATTCATTACCTGTCTCCATCCGAAACACTTCATCCCTCACCTCCTTTAAAACCCAACTATTCCATCACCTCCTGAATCTCCAATCTCCCGTAAATATGTAAATAGTGAAGCAATAGTGAGGACATATCTATACATATATATCTATACGATTTTTTTTTTTTTTTTTTTTATACCTTTTAAGCTCAAAAGCTGATCAAAGTTTTGTACTTAACATCCAAATGTTTATTTTTTATTTCTTCTTACAATATTCTGTTTCAGTTATTTTTATTTTATTATTTTTATTTTTTGTGTCTACTTTGTATTTTAATTTTTATTGTATTCTTTATTTTTTATTGTATTTCCTTTAAGTAGCCAGACAAATGGCCATTAATTTTGTTCATGTCTGTTATTCTTAGGGGACTTAATGTCCCAGAATAAAAATTACTTTTTTCTTTCTTTTCTTTCTTTCTTTCATTATTATTACTTCTAGTATTGGAATTACTATAAATTGTTAGGAATTATTGTAATCGCCTCCAAGTTCATCCAAGCCATTCATGCCCCCTTCTCCATTTGAAAACCATCTAACGATAATAACTGACCGTCTTGATTCTTAATCTTAGTCTCATTAATTCTTATTCTTAACCTTAATTCTTTTTTCAGAGTTTCATAAACATTGGGATAGGTTTTCGTATTTTATTGTAACACTCAAAGGGCTTGAAAGATTTTGTGAGAAGGCTAAGCTAGGAACAGAGCGACATAGCCAGGGATCGGAATGCGCTTGAGGTCTATCTCCTAATCTGGAGGGACCTTGGGAATAATGAGTGAGGCCTCTTCAGCTACTTAAAGGGCGAAAAAATCTTGCGTGTTTCTTGCATTCTTTCCTTTACTTAACATAGAAATAGCAGGGTTTGTTTAACGAATGCATTCTTCTTTTCTTTTTTTCAGAACTAGTTTTAAGTTTTATTTTTATAATGGAATTGAAAAATTTATATACAGGTTTTGAAAATAGGTTTTAATGGAATAGAGAATGAAAACAATATTACCAAACTTATGAATTTATTATTAAAATAATATTTAAATCGATTTTATTTAAATCTTCATAATTTGATTTGCGCCTCTCACTTGAGTCGACAATCAAAATCGATGCAATATACAAATTCTTCTGGTGTGTTATCAAGAAAGATAGTACCCATCAACAAATCTTTAGCAGAGGAGGTCCTATAAGCTCCTTTTTTGCCACCTTCTATAAGCCATGTCTGCCTTGAGTCTTTTAAGAAATAAGTCGGTGCATTCTAATATGAAAACGTGAATAAAGGAGTTGTATGCGTTGGTCGATTAGTGGTTGTCGTAAGTCTGTTTGCAGAATTTGATATTTACGTACCAAGAGCAGAATCTTAAATTTTGGATTGAAACGTTTTTTAGTTTATCTTTCTTTCTGAACATCAAATTTGTGAGGCGTGAGAATTATGGGTGTTTCTGTGGAATATTAGTCCTAGGTAACTTGCTGTGTCTAAGGATTGAGGTTGTCGCGGACATAAAATGGTAGTGTGTTGTGATTTGATTTCATTATTCAAAGTGAGTAATACTCTTTTAAATGTAAGTAGTTTTGAAAATTCAATAAGATCTAGTTGTAATGTTAAAAATATTGCACAGGCTGCTGTCAGAGTCTCAGAGTTTGTAGGTTGAATATAATGTATAGAACGGGTCATGTATTGAACCCTGAGGAACTCCTGCCAAGATTGATGGGGCTGATGAAATCTCTGACCCTTGTCCGCTAGAGAAAAATCTGTCGAAGGGATAGGATTGCAGTATAATATAATACATTCGTATGTAATAAATACATGTAAAAACCTGAACCTAAAAATAATTGGTTGATATAAGTAATTACAAAAAAGCCATTTTTTTTTTTGTAGTGATATTTATTTATTTAAAATCATTAGTACTTTTAAATATTAAACAGCCAATAACACATTTAAGTATCATTATATCGAAGAAATCCAAAAAGGTAAAATCAACTGAAAAATGATAGCGCAATCAACAAATCGATGAAATTTTTTACTTTCACATAAAAATGAGTGATTATTTCTTAAAAAAGCAAAAATAAATAAGTTTTTAAGATTGATTAAAGCAGCATTGACATTATCTTAAATGGTCGAGGCTACGATTTCATTTTACGTAGCTGATCTGATAACTTCATCTATAAAGCGGTTGGATCATGAAAGAAAGTTTTTATTTTGAAATAAACAATGGGTTAGATTCAATCATTAGTGGGTTTTCGCCATATTTTAATTTTTTTTCTTATTAAATAAGCGTTTATACGTTTGGCAACACTATGAGTTAAATTTTAATTTTATGTTAATAGGTATTATTTGAATTTCAAAATAATAATTGAGTAACAATATATATATATATATAACATTGACTCATTGAGGTGAGTACGCAAAGTAGGACATCAAATTGAACTGAGAGAAAGTCTACTCATGTATTAGTATTATATTTAACAACTCTTCTTATCACTTAAAGGGTTTAAATGTCTTAACAAACCCTGAAGTGTTACAGGGGAAGTTTTGATTTTCGTTAAGGTTTGTACTTATCTAAAGAATTTATTGAAGAATAATCGTTGATTTAGTTTCATAAAAATCTCTAGATCGTCAATGACCCCTATTGAAAATTAAACAGGAAGAAAAAACACTGTCCATTTGATTATCTTATTTTAGCCACTTCTGAAGTTATGGTCCAATGGTATCTATGTCTTCGAAGGGTGAAGTCTAAGAAACTCGTATTCCGGTGTTAATCCATTCGAAAAAGATGATCGAACCATCTTTGCCTCTTTGTGAGTGAATCACCTTTATCTTCTAAATTCTCATTCCGTTTCTTCTTCTCTAGCCTGCCAGTCCCTGCAGTTACTTTATTTTCTATGGATCTACTCCAGTGCCTGTGCTGCGTGACCCAGTTCTCACTTCTATAAAGGAGGGTAAATGGGTGGATGGCCTTAAAGATGAGGGAGTGGCCGAGTGGTTGCACTAACAACTCAAACATTGGTCCCCTGGCCTGCGAAAACACTGTATAGCAGAAAGGAGAGGTAGAGGAGAAAAAAAGAGTCCTTAACGATGTAAAACTGTGCCGTTTTTGAATGAACTTGTTAATTGTTGCTTTATAAAAAAATATTTTATTTTTAATTATAATATAAAAATAATTTTTCTCACATATAACTTTTAATATATCTGATTCATTTTCCCAAAATACTAATCTGGAACAAAAGAAAAGCCATTAAAATTTTATTTCAAGGTAAGCAATCCTTAATAACATTGTTCCAACATTTCAAACCAAAATTATAAAGTACTTTGTCCATACGTTTTATTTCCTAAATACATATAAGTTTTAATGCTTCCAAGATACTTCAGTAACTCAAATCCATAGCGAAAAAAATTGAATAAGTTAACAAATACAGTTTCTTTTCAAATACGCGCGCGCGTACACACACACAAAGACATATATTTGTATATATTAAAGATTTTGTATAAATTAAAAAGAACTAATTATTATAAAAAAAAATATATAAACTTTATCGTACTTACTTAATTTTATCATTGTCTTGATCCATGAAATAAATCGAACTATAGAAGCAACTATTAATTTTAATATTTTACAAATATCCATGGAACAAGCATTTTAACCAATTTTATTCACTGATTATGCTACACACTATATCGCTGGGAAGAATACTTAATAAGTATAAATGCGAAAGAATTGTGTTTTTCAATTATTTAATCTATTTAGTGAAGCTCGGAGGTTATACCTGAGGCATACATGTAAGGTATAGAAAAAAAAAAAATCATTGCGAACGCAATCTAAAAACCTAAAACAATCTATAAAATGTTTTTTTTTCTTCTTCATCGATTTTTCTTTTATCATTGTCAGTGAGAGGATCATTATTTCTGGATCCGAGCATTTCTGTCCTGCACCAGCCAGCTACGCCTGTTCTAGTCCAGTCCTCTCCGATCCAAAGCCTCTTCGACCGTGTTTTCCCATGTCTTAAAGAGCTTTCCTCTTGTCCTCCTTCCCTCCACTTTTGTCTCAAGAATACTTTTGGCCATCTTTCCTCCTGCGATCCCTTGACGTGGCCAAACCATCTTACATATTTTCTTTAATTATATTTTCGGCTGGTTTTACTTCCGATTTGTCTTATAGTGCTTCTGATTTCGTCTCCTAGCTTTTCCCTCTATTCTCTATTGGAACCTCATTTCCATTGCTTGAAGTTGGCAGTTTTTTTATACATCTCTTTTCCTCTAGAAGCCATCTTTAAATGAACGGTATCATTTGCTGGCCAGCCAGCATTCTTTCCCTACTGGATTTTCAAAAAGTTTTATTTTTGGAGATATACACCAGTATTCTCTAGTATGTAAAATCGCGTTTTCCACAAAACCGGAGTACTGTTCGATTTTTCTTCACAACCTTTATTGATATGATAATAATAATTCAATTTATAATTCAAAACAGAACTGTTATGTTCACTTCAAAGGCACGCTCGCTTAAGTCTTTAATTAGCGGTTAATTGATTAGTTAATCAGGTTACAAAAACCGTAATTAAACGCAGCGTAACGGTGACAGAAAGAAAACTGTTAAATGGTAACCTGCGACCCGGACCGCAGGCAGCCTTCGCCCGATCTGAATAAGAGCATTGTTAGCGATCGTTGCGGACTTTCTTTTCCCCTTGACACTGGCCTCCTTCCGCGGCTCCGATCCCGTCCGGTCGATCTGAAATTAAATCTATGGCTCCACCTTATCCTCCAAATTGCACCATTAATTTTTTTTTTTCACCCTCGCGGTTTTATTTACACGACCTTTTATATCCAACTAGATCACGTACCGTATAATCTATATGTAAATTGAAATGTTTTTATAATCGTATATTAAAAAAGTTTTAAATTTTTATTCTTACTCGGATTCGCTCACTCACCCTTCAATTCAAGGGGAAGGTCACACGAATAACCACTTTTGCGGTCCTAATTTTTTTTTTCTCATCTTTTTTGTCTATTGCTTTATTTTCATTTCTCAATACATACATCACTGTATGCTGTTTAATGTTAAAATGCCTTAAGACATTTAAAAGCATGGACGCCACCGGAGGGTTAAATTTGAATAAATAATAAAAAAAAATGAATAGTAATAAAAATTTATTCCTTAGTATTGTAACGTTAAATCGATAAGCAAATAAAAAAAACAAAAAAACATATGTAAACTCCCAGACCGTTTGTTGGAACAAAATAAGCGGTTGGAATGAACTATTTGGGTCTAGATCTTTCGCGCCTAGTCCACGAAGGCGTAGAACTGTCCACATTGTTCTGGAACATTCCAGACTTGACCATTTACGACTATATATATGAAGAGAGTGACTGAACGAGTTAGTCTGAGATAAGTTTGTGTCTTGACTATGAAGCTCAAGTCATATGATTGAGTGTTATAACGTTATAATTTTTGTAACCTGCTCAAATATTTAAGTTTTATTAATTCGCTGGCATTGATAACTGTATATTTTTGTTTAATAAATATTCTTTGACCCACATAAGTGTTACAGTATATTATGGTCTCTTGTACGGTGTTTTGTGGTGCCTTCAATTGTCAAGATATACTATAGCGCAGTGCAGATAGTCATGAAAGGCAGAGGATCTCGAACTTTATTTTCCAACCACCTATGGTGTAACTGTAATCCACGCCCCCTCACATTTATATAAAATATTTACTTTACAGGCAATTTTTAAATTACATATTTAACAAAAATAACAATAAATAGTTTTGCCCACTATAAAAACCACTGATGTAAGGGATCCGTATATTTATTTTTATATTGAAGGATTGAAAGAACTAGGGGCGTATTTAAAGATTGTATATATATAATTTAAAAATTGCCTATAAAGTAAATATTTTATATAAATGTGAGGGGGCGTGGATTGCAGTTACACCATATGAGGCTGGGGGGCTCGAAAATAAATATGTAATTTTTAAATTACATATTAAACAAAAATAACGATAAATAGCTTTGCCCACTTTAAAAAGCACTTATGTAAAGTATCCGTATATTTATTTTTATATTTAAAAATATTAAGGATTGAAAGAAGTAGGGAAGAAACAATAAGTTGTGATTACGTCCTTAGCCTTTTTAGGGGAGGTGGGGTGCAATTCGACACGTTATCTTTTTATAATATTTAGTCGAGCCCTGCTTCTGTACATTTGCTTTAAATCTATGTTGGTCAAATATTAGTCATCTCTAAACTTTCATTTCATTTAAGATCTATTCAGTTAGATTAATGGCCGAAATCAAATCCATTGTTTTGACATTTTTGACGAACTTTCAGGCGAAAATATTACAATGATATCAAACACAACAATGAAATAGAAATATCATAAATTTTATAAAAAATAACTTTTTTCGTATTTTGGATTCCCTAAATCAATTCCCTAAAATCAACATCTAGTTACTTACAAGTTTTTCACACCTATTAACCAATTTACCGATCATATCAGAAGCTAAGTAGCGATACTTCGATTTATCGGAAGTATCGAAATGTTCCTAATCGTAATTAATCATACGATGATAGGATGCGTGGTTTAGATAGCTGAAATATTATAATTGGATGATTACAGGTTTGTTTTGAAACATTCATTATGACCACTAATTGATAACCAGTTAAGGTAATCTGTTGGTTATCGTTGCGGTTTTCGTGAACTATTGTAAAACACATGTACATCAAAGTATTATAACAAGAACTGTTTACTAATACTACAATTATCGCTGCCCCGTGAGATCGAAAGCTACTCCCCTCACGTCAAGCTGTGGGATATAACTTTTTCGCAACAAACTGGCGGAGGTAGACATACTAATGAACTTCTATTCTATTGTGTTGCGTTTGTATTTCTGCGATTTGATAAGCATCGGCGTTGCAATTTTTCTCTTTTATTGTGTAATTTTGTTTTTTCTAGTCTTCTACATTTTTTCATGTTCGCTCTTAGCTCTATAAAGGCTCTAGCTCTCGTAGTCCTATTGCAGTCCACCTTTATTTCACATCTTGAATCTTGATATCTTGAAAATGTTGTTTATAAATACTTTAATAATGATATATTTTCAACTATCAAGAAGATACTGAGATTGAGAATATAAGATAAGAGTTCATAAGTTCACAAGTCAGGCTTAATCACGGAAATCGAAAAAGGTCGTTCTAAATCTACTTAAGCTAGTTAAGTTATATAGTATAAGGTGCCAGTCGAGTGTGACACTTAAGTACAGTAAGCTGTGCGTCCGGCTGTTCTTGCTGGCGCACACAGCGTTCTCCGCAGATCTCAAACCTTACTACCAATACGAAATCAAAACCGAAATTTCATGAAGTTAAAGCTTTGTCCCATATTTTGCTTAAATAAAAAAAAAAGGGAATATTTTTAAAAATAGGTGTAACCAGGGCTAGACCACTTCCTAACCCTGTTTTTAGAAGCAGTCTAAAAAAAATTATAATTCCGCATGGGCTATCGTAGCTCTCTGAATTACAGTTCGAAGGCGAGGAACTCACTATTAGCGATAAAAATTTGAAAGACCAAACATAGGAGGGTAGGTCACGGGAATTGAATCGAAAGAGTAAAAAACTAATTAAAAACGATTGAAATCACTGCTCGAAAGAAAGAAGCTTGCTTTTAGCGATAAAAATTGGAAAGACCAAAAAAGGGGATATGCCCACATTCCTCAACTGCAACCTAAAAAGGCAATGATCAAAGTCTTAAGTACATTTGTATACTCAACTTTTATATTTTAACGTCAAGGAAACGATTGTAGGCGCGGTTAGAAAGATAGCACATTAGATGTAGATTCCATCAGCAGGGCTTCCTCTAAACAGGTCCTTAACCGTATAAGCGTTTGACATTCGTGTTACACACTGGCATCCAGATAAGAGCTCTTTCGGACAAGCCCTGGTGAAGAAAATCTGAAATTCGGATCGTAACGTCTACACTATTATATAACATATAAGGTCAACATATAATCTGTATACAAGGAGTAATTTTTCTGACCGCACCCCCAACCATTTCCAGTACATTAATTTCTATGTCGAACTATCTTCCATTATTATATTTTAAGAATATTCTATTGAGAAGGTTTATTAGCAATTGTACACCTCCGTTACATCACACGACACACACACACATACTTGTATTTTTATAAAGGATGTACTTTTATCATAAATATACTACAACATAGTTACATGATATCATCAGTTATTACATATTTATGTTATTTGATTCGTTTCGTGGTTGACAGAGGAAGTAAAATTTTAAGTGAACCATCTTCAACTACACCAATCTTTTCAATTTTAAAATTATTCAGATTTCCGCCACCATAACATAATTGTCGTGAAGCAAATTAGCCAATTATCAAGTGAAGTTGGGAATGCGCTGAATGGAGATTGAGGCCGTTCGCTGAGCGTTACCTTCACTGGCCGCGGGCGAGGGCGTGCGCTGCTCGGCATTTCCCCAATCCCTGGAACTGCCTTGGACGGAGCTCGAACCCTTAGTGATTAACTGCTGTCGATCCTTTCCTCTTTACCATTATTTGGAGGAGCGGATAGACACGAAGTAGTGGTTAAAAATGTCGAAAAAAGAGCATGAGAAATGGCTTAGAAACATGACAGATAATCGCTATTGTGTGCTATTTTATCGGTAGTTAACATTTAAGGTTCTGCAAATTGTTTTTCCATGAATATAAACCTCCGATATTACCGTTTATGAACCGATTTAAAAACACTAAAAGATAAATGTCACCGTGGTGCTAATGGGCTTTGTACGAATTGTAATGTTTGTTTTGTTTCGATTCATTAAGTTTACCGTACCGCATGTCGAACTATGAAGTAGTATTGTGTTTATATTTATATTTAATAATCAGAATTTTATTTTTAAATTAAATATTATTGATAAATATTAGTGAAGAAATTATTAGTTACCTTTTTTTTTTTAAATAATGTTATTTTTCATCAGCAAGGTCTTACGACGTGATAGAAAAAGGAAAAAAAACCTGTTAGCGGAAGATTCTTGGGTAAGTAAGAACTGTTTTTAAGTAGTGCAATGTGGTGATTTAACCGAGACTGCGCTGAAAGACCCCCTCCCTGATTCAATATTAGTTCGGCTATTATAATCGGTGCATTACCAAATATGGTTTTAAATATGGTAAGTTTCAATGGTATCCATGGTAAGTATCTATACGGAAGATTTTAAGTATGGATTTACCCAGGTTCCCTCGATCAGGTGCCGAAGAGATTATTAGAAAAAATGTTTTCTGGGTCTCCATTAGTATTGAAGAGGATGAGAGAGATTGGTTTAACTCTAAATTTGAAAGAACAGTAGAGGCTTTGAGGCTTCGTTTTAAACAAGTTGATTGAGAGAGCGGAAGTGCGTCACTGATATAATATTTACAAAGTATTGGCCTCCAATGTCGAACCTGGTGACTTGACTGGTGGTGCAAATACCTATATCGGCCTCAGCGAGATTCCTTTAATATTTAAAATAAGCTTAACACCCAGCATTCGGGATGAGTCCACCCTATGCAATTATAGAGTTGAAGAAGATATTAATCATTTTCTAGCAGTGTGCCCAATACTTGCCCCCTTTCGCCTCACGGTTTTTGGAGAAAGAGTTTTATCGATTGACTTCACAATTGAATTACTTTTTTTTTTTTTTTTTTTTTGGTTCCTCCCCTTCCTTGTAGGCTATACGTGGTTTCCCGGGACAGGGGAGAGGGTGGGGGATTGATGCCGAGTATAATTAAATTTTCCCGTATTTTGTATTTCCAATCAGACGTTCCATGGGCAACGCGTTTGCCCACTCGGCCATCCCGCCTTCCACTGACCCCCGCCGCACAGTGGGGCCGAATGGCCAAAAAGCGGAAAAAAATCAATATCTCGAAAACGGATTAACATAGAAACCTGGGGCTGGTCTCATTCGACTCAGAACAAAAAAAATACATCAAGTTCAATGGTTTTTATCGAAATTTTGAAGAAAATTAAAGAACTAATGAGAAAATGAAAGCCTATTGGCAACATAAAAATTTCGAAAAATTTCGGAATAGGTTGCGCTCATCAAAACAAGTTCCAACAAGTATTTTTAGTGTATATTGAAATTAAATAATGCTTACAAATAAAAATTCAAGGAAGATTAAAAGACTGGAGAATTTTGTAAATAATAAAACTAGGGATTCAAAGTCAAAGGTTGTTCAAATTGAAAAGATACTTACGATAATCAAGCTTTGTTCATACGATGCTTGAAGGCTGCGTATTTTATTCCTCTTGCTTCTTTCACCACAATCATCAAAGTCTTTACTTGGTCTCCCAACACATCCAATGGATTCGTCGTCTGGTATGTGAAAAACATATTCATTTTCCATCCACTCGCTGAATATTTTTCTGAACCTCGCCCGGTCCCGATTTACCTTATCTTTTTTTTATTAAAATGAGGCAAAAAACTCTTACTTAGAGCTGTCACAATTGAAGAAATATTTTCCTCGTCAAGTTCAGGGTGATTTCGTCGAAGAAATACGTCAAAGTTTGTACCACCCCACAAGCACTCACACAAATCGCGGTATTTAATTTTAATAGAACTCATGACTAGACAACGTTCGCAACTAGACTGAACTCGAATTAAAAGTGTTTTGACGTGGGGACATGTATTATCTGAGCCAATTGGGTAAACAAAATAGTGCAACAAACAAAGGCGTACTCTAATCCTTTACTTTCTTTGCGGTGTTATGATCGGATAGGCAGATAAAGGCAGATGATTTTTGTTCTACTCTTTACTTTAACACGTATATTTTGAGAAAATACCTTCCCCATCCCGGAGGAAACCGGAGCTTTTTTTGTAGCACTACCTTTTCAAAATGTTTATGGTAGCTCGTAACTTTGGTCTAGTAACGTGATGAAAAATATTTTTTTGACCAATTCGTCTTATGTGTGGCATATTTAAACATCCTAGAACAGGAATAAAACATTGGAATTATTTTACTATTTTTCCCAGTCATATACCAAACTCTGAAAGTTAGGTGTAATTTAACCAAAACTTCCACTATCTTGACTTTAAGCCTCAATAAATGGGGCTAAACATTAGTCCGGATGAAATTCGTGCTATACCTAGATGCAGTGGCTAATATACAACAGAAACACGAGCCAGATGATCAAAATCAAAAATTTCGAAAAATCGAATTTTTTCCGCACTTGCCCCACTGTGCGCCGCCCACACACCGCCACAATTGAATTACTTAATGATCAAAATCGGTACAATTGAACAAAATTACGTACTCAAAAACAGCTTGGAATTATAGACAACTAATCAGTAATGAGTTCTCCTAGGAGCTTAATTTAATTAAAATTTGCATTTTATTTAATTTCCTACTTAATAATAGCACGAATGTAATTAAGATGAATTTGATTTTAGAATGATATATGTTTCTTTTAATTTCTCAAATTGTGTTTGATTTTAGTTTTAGTTGTTTCAAAATTATCATTATTTTTGTCACTAAATTCCAGTAGACGGTTTCCCATGCCTTCATAGTGTTTTATATCTATATGTACTTTGTTATAATTTTTTATACTTTGTCAAATTAATTTATTATTCTTAGTAATATTATTTTCCATTTAATTATTCATGATTAGCGGTGGATAGCATATTTTAATTTCATTATAAGGGTCGGGGAAAGGGCGGGGCAGGTTGCCTCATTGAGCTAAGTCATGCCCACGAGAACCGGAGCAGTTTGGTCACTCAACTCTCACCTTTACCCGCTGCAATCCATCTTTGCTCAGAAATTCGCTCACTGCTCTGCCGAGTACGCCTTCGCAGGGACGCCGACAACAATTACAGAGATAGTTATGCATCATAAATAAATATCCTAATGGGATCAGTGGTGCAAGATCTGGCTTTGGATGTAGGTCATTGGCTGACCGATCCTTTGGGATTTTCTTGATTAAGTAATATGACTCAATCGCGGTCCGCATACCAAGTCCCAACTCTAGCTTCTTCGTCGACCAGCGTCTCAACTGTTTTTCAGTTGATTAGTTGTTAGGAACTTTCAATTTTCAGAATTATCTTTTTTTTTTTAAATAGAGTAAACCAGACAGTTATTGACACTCTGGCATAGCACAACTGCATAATCACAATAAAATTTACAGTTACAAGCTGAAGACAAACCTCATGGTAATTACCGTCTGAGGGGAGTGAAGCAAAAGCTTAAATTAAAAAATAATAATAACTAAAAATAAATAAAATAATAATTATAATAAAATAAAATAAACATAAAATAACATATCTTTTTCTGTTTTTACCGATTAATATTCTTTAATAATAGAATACCTAAGTAACACAGAAACTATTTTACGACATCTTAAAAAATACCTATTTTCTAATAAATATAAATGAACTATTTTCCATTAATAATTAAATTTTTTTTTATTAATTCATACCTGTAATACCAGGCCTCTCTTCAACAGCCAACAAGACTATTCCAGTTTTTGCCGTTCAAATAAACTTCAAACTCTAGCACACTGAGTGTTTATTAAAATATTTTAATTTGATTTCGTTAAGAATAGGACAAACTGCAATAAAATGGAAAATGTCTTGGTATCTCTTAAGGTTACATGGCGAACACCATTTCAAATTTTAAATTCAATAAATAAGTGAACAAGCCCTAATTTTATTTCAAGATATACATGAATCTAATGTTTGAAGGGTCCTCTACGTCATTTATGAAGTAAGTGTTTAGCAAACTAACCATAGGTAAGATTTCACAATTAAATCCACAGGGTATCAATAACTAGTTTTTGCACTTTTTACAATAAACATTGCCGTATAGTAAAACTATTGAACTTTTGACCCAGAAAAACCTCTTGAGTCTTTATAAGGATAGATAAAGAGGAGCTACAGGAAACTTCAATTTGATCCCTTCATAGGAATTTCCAACAGCCAAGCTTTCACCCATCTTGCTGTGGGCTTCTTCAGGGTTAATACAAGAATTCTTCTTGTACATTCTTCCCTTCATAGGAAGTTTTTATTTAAATTTCACCACAGAAATTTAGTCTTAAGGATCAATAACTGTCCGGTTCACCCTTTGTAATTTTTATTTGTTTTGTTTGGTTTGTTTAACGTCACTTTTATGCTAATCGGGCGATGCTACATTGGGATTCCTAAATTTTGCCGATCCAGGTATACTTAGGATTTAGCGAATAAATGACATCGCACAGGATCGATACCTCCGTTTTACGTCCTATCCAAAGTGGAGGATTTAAAAAATCCTAGAGCCACCGTGGGGAATTTATATTTCCTCAAAGTATTAAAATAATCTATTTAATTGTTATAATAATTGGATCATTAATTTATTTTTCGACTGTGTTCAATTTCTAGTGTTTCCCATACCCGGAATAGTTTTTTACTCTATAGATCACTAATTTAGAAACTTAGTAGGAAAATATTTTTACAACTATATTTTTTACGACTATCCCCGTTTATTTGTTGATGAAAAATTATTTCGTTTTTTAAATGTTTTTCAAAGCTCACACACATATGTATCTGTATATATTTGTTTGTTTTTTTAAACGCTAACTACTTTATACTCGTATATGCGGTTTGGGACGAAGATCTCATCTTCACTCTAGAAGTCCTGATATTTCTGGGAAAAAAATTAAACCAAGTTTTTTAAAGATTTTCATATTCCCCTTTCGATCCCAGCTTTACACCATTAAGAGGGCATTGTAGAGAACGAAAGAAATGATAGTCATTAATTTAATTTTTCTTGTAAAAAGTATTGAGGAAAATATTAAGACTTTCCATACTACGTGGAAAATGACTTATTTAGAGCCACAGAATACAACTAAAACATTAATTCCACCAAAGACTAACTTTGAACATCTCCAATGTCTTCCACCAAAGACAAACTTTGAACAACCCCGTAGCACAGACACTATAAACTTACACAAACACCCCGGCGACAATTCAGGCGTCTGGCCAGAGGTTTGCTAACTTACTAGATAATTCTGAAAACCAAGCATTCCCTTATTCCTAATTTGTAGATCGCAAAACACAAAAACCAAATAGACCATCTGTATTTTGTTTCAATAATATTTCTTATTGAGAAACGATGAGTCATAAAAACGAGGAGATGCATGCTGCATACTTAGTTTGCAAAAATTGTATTTTGTTGAATGTTGCAGCAGTGAGTTGTTTTCCAGCAAACCATATCACTGCTAGGAATAGAACATCGATTTTATAATGAATTATTTTAAACATTTACCAAAAACATCGATCCCCTAAAAAATTAGTGTTTTTTATAACCATTATTGAAAATTAACATATTAAGCCCTATCGTACTTAAACATCGATGTCGTTTTTACATCGTTTTTTGTTACTTGTAGGAACACAGAAACGTATTTTTGGTGGACATCAATTTTTGTTAGCAGCTACATCAAATAATAAACAAACAAACAAAGGATATCAAAAAGGATTTTCTTGTTTTCCTCCAAAAACTACAAATAGGACGCCGGGCGCTAGAGTGAGCTTTTTCCGTTATTGAATCCGTCATGAATTCTTGCATGGTGTTTAATTTCTTTTATCTATATGTGAAATATATAGTAAGGGAAAGTATTGCGATCGTGAAAAATTTTGATTCCGGTTTTAAACTAAAAACACGTTTCGGGGTCTCCTGTGTCCAAATAACCAAGTCCCGCAAAATGGTGTGTGTGTGTGTGCACGCGTCTGTGTATGTGTGCGTGAGTGTGTGAAAAGACTAGCTAAAAAACTATAAACCATACGAACCTGAAATTGGAAATTTTGTATCTACATGTCCGCGATGTGACAGCAAAAATTTCATCAATATTGGTCAAACGGAGGGGGTACTTTATTTAATGAATTTCGTCTAATTTTACGTTTTTTTAGATTTTCTCAAAAACTGCTCTAACGATTTTGATAAAACTGGGTATTTGGTGTATGTATATGCCCGCGATATGACAGCAAAAATTTCATCAAATTTGAACAATTGGAGGGGGCTCTTTATTTCATAGCTTTTTTCCCATTTGTATGTTTTTTCGATTTTTTCAAAAATAGCTTTAACGATTTTCATTAAACTCTTCATGTTTAATGAGAATCATGTGTTCTTTAATATCAGGTAACCTTTATCATTATTAAAATGTTCTGATGGGGCAAAAATGGGGAAGGGGCCTTTTTTGTTTTTCTATAAAGTTCCTTTGTTTTTGTTTATATGGAGAAATTATCTGTCTCTCGTTTCGCCTAAAAATAAGAAATGGCTAAATATGAAATATGAAAAAAATAAAGTAAACATATACAGGAGAAAAAAAGAAAAATATTCCGTTTTATGTGTTAAACACGTTCAGGCCACCCAAATGGCATTACGCCTTTAATGACAGACCACTGTTTATAATTAAATTTGTTCTGTTAATTTAATGGAAATTATTTGTTTCACGGTAATTATAAAGCATAGAGAACTATAAAATCAGACGACTTTTAGGCATTGTCGAATTATCACAAGTAAAATCTTTTATTTAATAATAAAAAAATTAGCGCACTTTAAAGAGCAAATACAAACCTAAATAATAAGTAAATGAATGTAAAAAATGTTTGACTATGAGAAATGGCATTTAACAAAACACGCCAAGTCCAAATCAAAGTAAGTTCATAAGTGAAAGTGTGTGTCGCGTATCGCACCAGATTTTTATTCTTGAAGATTAATATTTTTAATTTTACAAAAACAAGATAACATGGAAGGATTTTGTATTAGATGAGATAATATTTGAAAAACATGGATATGGTACAGTGTGGTTGCGGCTTAGATCTCGAAAACATCGATGTTTTAACGTCTATTAATTGCTGCAGATGTTACTTATCATGGATGTCTCGTGTTCTTCGTTTCACGTTGTCTTGATTTTTTGGAAAGGAAAAGTTCCTTTGTAAAAAAAAAAAATGAAAAAATATTTTCAAACAGTACATTTTGTAATCATCTTAATATTATTGCTAACGTTAGTGTAAAAATTTAAAACAAAAAGAAAACGACCGCTTCAGGAACTCACGTTCACACGCGCTACTTTATAAATGAAAATCAAAGAAAGGTTCTGGTACACAACTAAACTAGAGATCATTAAAAAACTGTGCTACTTGGTTATTTTTATTTATTTATTTTTTTACTACAATAAACATGTTTAAAAATCATAGATTTTTATCGACATCGAATCTATTATCGACATCGGTGTCGCATTATTTAGGCCTGCCAGATTATGTTTTATTCAGTTTTTTAAAATTTTCTGCAGAGAAATAGTGGAGTAACCATTAATAACATTAATCAACAGTATATTTCTATTCTAAAGGCTAACGTTTACATACTCTACTTAACCCATAATATTTTTTAACTACCTCCAACGAGTTCCTTATCCGGGCTCCAAATCTCACGTTTTTATTCTCACGTTAGACCAAATAGTATACCCATAGGACCATTCTTACGCTCGTTAAAAAAATTAGGCCAATCTTTCGGAAAATGTTGGCACTCCTAAAACACAAACGTGCTTTCTTTGATGCTATTCATATATGAGTACTCCGAATTCGAGCAGTCCTTCTCAGAGGTTTTGACCGGGGGGGGGGGGGCTCCTTACCAGCGTGATTACCGGTTAATTTCTCCAATTAAAAAGGTAATTAAATATTTTTGAGGTTTCTGATAGTTTTCGTTCACTGTGAGGCATAGTGTTAGAATAAATTTGAAAGCCCTTTGAAGATTTTAGCGTCTAAAAAGTTAACTAATCAATGACTATGAACTATTTCAAAAGAAGTTCTGAAATTTAAAATAAGTTTTGGCAGAACTTTCAAATAGCCGAACATAAGTAAGGCAGATGCAACCTGTTGCCGACCACTACACAACAATGTAGTTTATACCGGTAATCGTTGGTTGCAGGGTTCGACCTATGCCGATAGTAATATTGGTATAATTTAGCGATCGATAGACTGAATTGTAAGTTAGTACTATTAATATTAGCTATTAATATTTTTAATGTCCAACAGTCTTTATTTTATTGTACAATGTATTATCGGAGAAGGTATATGCTTGAGGTATTCAAGGCATTTAATTTTTATATATTTTACTAAGAAATTCAATCACATTGAAAATATTAATATGTACCCTATACACTCCTACAGCAATTTTTAAAAACTAATATGTAATATATTTAAAATTAATGAAATTTTTTTAAAAATAATTTTTTATCAGAGTTAAAAATTAACTTCGGATAACAGATGGAACAATCTAGATTATTCATTATTTTTTATTTATAATTTTCGGATATCTATTACGCTCTATTAGAAAATACTAACCTATGAATAATAAAAAAATAAATGATTTCATTACATATTAACTAAGTGGATCGTTTATCCGTCCTACGGCTCAACTTTTCCTCGGTTTATCCATTCAAAACAAAAAAAACAAAACTTTTTTCATCTAAAATAAGAAAAAGTACCGAAGATTATTAATTCCTCAATTTTAACTTTTGCTTTTATTAACAGCTAAGGCTTTAAATTATATTGACGAATAAATGGTATGTCGGGTAACGGATAATTGATCAGCCATCGTTTTCAAGTTAAAAAAAATCTGGTGCGTGCGCGCAACACACAACTTTCACTTACCAACTTACTTAGATTAGAAATTAATGCGTTGTTGTGGTCCCCTTCGTTAGACCAATTTTGATGAAATGTTAGCTATCACATCTTTGGCATATAAATACATCAAATACCCAGTTTGATCAAAATAGTTAAAGCCGTTTTTGAATAAATAAAAAAAAACACGTGAAAATGATACAAAATGTATTAAGTAAAGTCCCCCCTCCGGTTGGTCAATTTTGGTGAAATGTTGGCTTTCACATCTTTGGCTAATGCATACATCAAATACCCAGTTTGATCAAAATCGTTAAAGCCTTTTTTGAGTAAATAAAAAAAACACGTGAAAATGTTACAAAATTTATTAAGTAAAGTCCCCCCTCCGGTTAATCAATTTTGATGAAATTTTTACAGTCATATCTCGGGCATATACATAGATCAAATACTCAGTTTAATCAAAATCGTTAGAGCCGTTTTTGAGAAAATCGAAAAAAACCTAAAAAGTTATTAAGTAAATTACCCCCTCCCTTTAAGTAATTTTGATGAAATTTATGCTGCCACATCGCGGGCATATACTTACACTAAATACCCAATTTCAGGATCGCACGGTTTATAGTTTTTGAGCTAGTCTGTTCACACACACACACACAGACACACAGACACACAGACACACAGACACACAGACACACAGACACACACACACACACAGACCATTTCGCGGGACTTGGTCATTTCGACTCAGGGGACCCCAAAACGTGTATTTCCGTTGAAAACCGGAAGTCGAAATTTTTCACGATCGCAATACTTCCACTTACTATATATTTCATATATAGGTAAGTGAAAGTAATAACGAATAAAAAATTATTCGATTACTCTAACCTGTTTTTTTTTCCTTTTTTTTTTTTAATAACATACTCATCATATAATATGGGATTATTATTTATTAGCGGTATATCGTCATCAATGGAGGAATCGAAATTGGAAGAATTTATTTTTAATAGAAAAAAATACCTACTAAACATTATTATCTCGGATTACTTGTAATTAACTTAATACTAACAAAATCTAAGGACCACAATTTATTTATTTATATATAATTTCGGGCTTTTCGACCACCTGTGTCATTCTCTCCCTATAATACAAATTTACAATTTTGCAATAAAATTAAAATGCAGTTAAATACAATGGAGTAAAATTACTATAGAATTAAAATTTGCATAAACAATAAAAAAACAAAATACAAGTACAATTCAATACCAATACAATTTAGAACACAAGAAATATACAATACGAACACGAGAAATATACAATAAGAACACAAGAAATATACCTACAATTACAGTTACAATTTAAAAAGTAAGTTAAATTATAGTTATTTAAATTATAGTTAAATTATAGGATCAAATTAAAGGACAAAGCAAATTTACCTATAACATCTTGCCATGACATCTATATTTAATAGTCGGTATCTTCAAAAATATCTGAATTAGTTGATCCATAGTTGGGGCTAATGGTCATCTAACCCTTTGCTCTATCATCTAAGCTTTGAAGTAACGGCCTTAAAATAATTATAAAAAATTCAGATTATTACAAGGCCGAAATGCATTTATATAATTCGCATACCATTCAGTCATTAAACCCTTATTTACCATCCTTTTATCCGGTCCGAGAAATTCGAAGCGTCCAAAGAAGTTGACATAGAAATTTCATTTGTTGTCCTTCAGTTCTGCTCCTTTGCTCTTCGGGACGGCCATTATAACGTGGCGATCTGAATTTAATTGACCTATTTATCTTGTGAGAATTTGTTTTAACGTTTTAATAATTTATCGTGTTTAACTTTTGTAAAATATTACGAACATATAAAGGCTTTTATATAATTATTATACATATTTATACGATAAAATTGTAGAATAAAATAATGGTTATGTGATTTCGAGGATACCTGCTGAATCCTTCAAATACCGCTCGTACAGAATTGGAACAGGGTGCGGACTTTTTCTGGAAGACCATGGCCGTTCGGGGTGGGGTCTGGTCTGGCTGTTTTTTCGTTACTCCTACGAATACTAGGTTTCGATGGATTTTAAAACTTCATTTTTTTTGCATATTAATATTATACTTAATATATAATTAATTATACAATAATACATAATCTTATTAATTATGAATATGTTTTCTTCTGTAAATTTTGGAAGAAAAATCAGCTGTGATGCAATCGTCGGGTAAACCTTAATTTTTTCATAATTGAAGGTTTTTGAGAAAATAAAAATAAACTCCCTGTCTACGTGATTATTTAAGTGTGTTTTAAGTTTTTTAAACTTAACTTTTTAGTCATTAAATTGGGTTCGATGGGTGACTTTACCAAATATTGGAAACTAAAAGACATGAAAAAACAGTGCTGCTTACAACTAGTAATTTCACATTTTCTGATTTTAAGCAATTTTCGAATTGTGAACTAGCACGAATTCTCAATAGATATAACGATGGAACTTGGCATGTATTTTAATTACTTTACTACTTTGATTACATGCAGTATTTTCAGTAAATATTTAATTTTAAACTACTTCATTTTTAAATAAAAGTATTAATGAATATAAATTAATATTTATTTATGTATATATTAATTTAAAAAAATATGTAATAATTACTAAGTTATAGATATTAATTATTTATTGTTATCTATTTTTTAATAATTTAATTATTATTGTACTTTGATAAATTATTTCGTTCAGAAGATTATTTTAATTTATATTTATAAATGAATCAACTTTGTACTTTTGATTTTTGAACTACTTAAGTACTCATATTTTTTTTTTTCAATATTGTGTGTAAACTCTAAACCCAATATTCTCCATAACTTTAATATTTGGCCATTTGTATTTTTTCTTTGCTCCAATTTATTATCTTTAATAGACTCTGTCGGAAAATAAAGTTTACTATAAAAAAAAAAAAGATTTTCGAAAAATCAAGGATACTGCATGCAGGAATACGCGAAAACAGTACAAAATGCACCAGGAATTCAGAGAATATTCTTTTCGAATAACCACTCTTTAAATTAAAAAAAATAGTTTACAAGTGCAGAAATCATATCATAACTTTCACACTTCGAAAATGAAAATGAAATTATACGGTAAATTCAAAATATACGGTAAACGTTTTAAAGTAAACTAAAGGAGAGTATAGCTGTATTTTTCCTTCTAGGTGCAAATATATTTTTTTTTCTTGATTTTAGTTAAGAGTTAATGCTCAAAAGTTAAGTTCATTATTTTATATATTCCTTTTATATCTAATCTAATATAAATTAAGACTGCTCCAAAAGTAGCGGCAGACTTTTTGGGCAAGGTACCGAAAAGCCGTTCATGTTTAATGTGATGGGGTGCTGTAGGAAATGTTCTTGTTTATTCATAGCTAAAACTTTGGTTGTAAATGAAATTTAAAATATTCCTTTATTTTCGTGGTAAAGGGATCAATATTTTACTAAGCTTTCCCTAATCGCAAGTACTATACCCTTTAATTAAAACTAGTGTCCGACCGAAACCAAAATTTTAGCCGAAACCGAATCCGAAACCGAATTTCGGCCATAGACCTAGTTTCGGGCCGAAACCGAAACCGAAACTTATTTACGGGTATATATATAATACATATAAGTGTGTAATAAGTCTAGTTTAGCAATAATATCAATGAAAGCTTATAAAATAACAGTAATTTAACTCAATTATTCATTTAATAAGTGAGCTGGTATACGAGAGTGGTAAAACAGGTGTATTAGTTAAGTTATAGGATCCAATCCCGGCCCCTCCCTTCCTAGTACGGCTCCGTACCTCTAACACGTATGGTCTAACATCCGTGGGATATGTATGTTATGGGATATGAGACAATAGACACGTATGTTAAATCCGTGGGGGATTTAATTAACTAGTACAGCCCTAAAAGCTGAAATAATCTTGAAATAACAGGCTGATATTAATAAAAGTTCATATTATTATGCATAATTAATAAATAATATAGTAAATCTTTCCATTATAAAGTCGATAGAATACAAAATGACGGCCTATTAAATACGTAAAGCTGTATGTCAGAAGCTATTTAATCTACTGAGTCAGTTTTGGTCTCAAATGTTAGTGGATTTAATCTAGTTTGAAAATTTATAAAATAGTTTTTGGTCAAAAACGTGCTTCTTCATGGTAAAAATTGAGACAAATTTTGGGATGTTATTGGTGAACCGCTAGGGGAAAGGGGGCTGCCAAGGTTAAAAAATTGGTTTTTCATCTGATTCCCATTCCATACAAGAACAAAGACCAAAACCTACTACCACCATTTGATGCAGCTTTTAATGACAAAGTTACTGAATAAAATATTTTTTTCAATTTGAATTGAATCCATTGACATGTCGACTAATTAAAGTTTAAGTATTTAGAATATATATTCTTATTTATGTTAATATTTCTTTTTTTTTAAAACAAATTTCATTAATAATGAGGAGATGATTAAAAGCACAAAAAGGTTCTTAACGCTCAAGGTAAAGAATAAATACTATTCTTTACACCTAACGTAAAGAATTCTGTATGCTTGCTTTCATTACATGTTAAGATTTGATGTGATTTACGAGGACATTTCTGTTTGTCACTCTCAAATTATTGTCTGCACACCCAACTTAAAGTTTTCGATCAAGTACAGATACCAAAAGAATGAGAAAAATCTGTGTTCTAACGAAATACAATACAAGATTAATTAACTAAAATAACAGATATTTCCCACTATTAAATTCAAGGGTGTTAAATGCCATGAAAGAGATCGAGCTAACAAGCTGAAATCGTGTAGTCCTACTTCCTTCTTGGAGATATCAGACACAGGAGCTAGTATTATTAATAATATTATGCTATTATTTTCTTAAATTATCATAAATATTATTAATGAATTTTTTTTTAAATTAAAGTAAACACATTTGAAATGTTGGATGTGTGTGTACCTGGGCAGAAAACAGGCTTGTAGACCGTGGTATTAAAATATTAAAAAGTTGTTCTACTCATACTTTCTAGTATCATTTAAGTACTGATATCTTATTTAGAAGTAAATTGGTGATCTTTTCAATCCCAAGATTTCATAATATTATTATATTATTTGGTACTACGTAAGTACTTAGTAGGTATTTCCTGAATGATTAGTATGCATTTAATTCACTATTTCGGTGATATTGTGTTAAAATACCTCTAGTCCCGAAATGAAAACATAGAAGAATAATTTAGGACATTTACATAAGCTCAATAAATATGGGGCTTATATTAGTCACAACCGTTACCTTTTAAGGTTATCTTTTTCAATGCTCGTAATCAGTTTTATTGGGTCATTTCTTCTATTATATCTAAATTGAAGTTCATAATTTGTAAATATACCTATTAATTTTTAAGGGAAAAATAAATAATTATATAAAAATAAAATGTAAAGTTTTAAGTAAAATCCAGGCTAGCCAGTGGTTGAAGGAGGGTAGTAGAGGGGGGTTGTAGTTGCACAAGAAGCGGAGTGGGTATATATAGCCTCCAAAACGATTCCAGGCCACAGTTGGACTCACAACAGTCATGGCTTTCAACAAAGTAAGTTAACTTATAGCAACTCATCAATTTATGGTTCAATAATATATATTCGATAATAATAATTTATTTATTCTAACAATGTTTATTAAAATGTTTTTTTTCTGTAGGTAGTTATCCTCGCAGCTTTCGTCGCTGTCGCCAGGGCAGGCATCATCGGCGCCCCAGCAGTCTACGCCCCAGGAGCACCCCTCGCCGCCAGGGCATACGCCGCCCCACTCGCCGTAGCCCACGCCCCCGTCGCTGTTGCCCGTGCCGCCCCAGTAGCCGTCGCTCATGCCGCCGTCGACGAATATGACCCACACCCACAGTACAGCTACGCCTACGACATCCAGGACGCCATTACCGGTGACTCTAAGAGCCAGCACGAAACCCGTGATGGAGATGTCGTCCAGGGCAGCTACTCCCTGATCGAACCCGATGGCAGCCGCCGTACCGTCGAGTACACCGCTGACCCAGTCAACGGATTCAACGCCGTCGTACACAAGGATGCGGGAGTCCACGCCGCTCCAGTCGCCGCTAAGGTCGTCGCTCCAGTCGCCGCTAAGGTTGTCGCCCCAGCCTACGCCGCCCCAGTCGCCAGGGTTGCCGCTCCCGTTGCCTACCACGCCGCCCCCGTAGCCTACCACGCCGCCCCCGTCGCCTACCATGCCGCTCCAGTCGTAGCCCACGCTCCAGTGGCTTACCATGCCGCCCCTGCCTACTACCACTAAATAATTTATAATTTATTTATAAAAATTAATAAAAAAAATCCGAAAAAACTTTTTTCTTTTTTTTTAGGTTTTTAACCCTACATTATCAAGATTTTGAAAGTGTTACTTGAAAATAAATTGTATGAGCATAAATGTATTCATACTACTTAGGCGGATTGAGTGAACTCAGCTCATAAAATTAGAGTATGCTAAATTGTCACCAATTACAGAACCGATGGCCCTCCATGAATTGCATTGTTAGAGCTTCTTTTCTTTTAAGTAAGTCGAAAACTCGTCGAAAATAAAATATAATATTTTATAAAATGATGATGGGCCGAATTATAAGTTTTACTTTAAACTAATCACTTCAAACATGAGAAAGAATAGATACTCGTATCTTCGGCAATGGTCTGAAATATCAAGGTTTGGGCATTTAAAATCGATATTTTTATAGATTGGTGCAGTTACATAGACTAAATATGTTAATAAGAATCCAAACTTGAACTTGGAACTGGCTGGTCATCTTCCTATGCGCTCTATCTTTATCCTCGCCTTCTTTCTAAAAAGTTCCTATCTCCAAATTTTCATCCCCCATAATTTATCGCCGTGATTTATCGACAAATTAACCTAGCAACCAAAGCTGATAAAACATGTCATAAATTAACATAGAAGTAATATAGAAAATATAAGTATGATATAGGCATCATATTTAAAAGTTATCTTCTAAGTTCTTTTAAGGGTTGGATCGCATTCGTTAATAAACCTTTGGATCCAAACCAGGGGAAAGACACTGTTGAGTGCTACCTTGCTCATACATGACATGTCATAATTAGATCAGTTTAAAAGCCAAGACCTTTGCTGATTCTTAGGATTTTTTGAGAGAAACGAATTAAAATATGAAGACCCAATTTGTTTTTAATTAAATAAAGATGTGTTGGCAGTAAGAATGTAAATTTTAAGAATAACTTTTTTTTTTTAAATTTCAACCTATGTTGACATTTTAAAAAATCTGCAGGGACTAGTACAAGAATTCTTAGAATAATACAAAGTTAACCAAGAAACAGAGACAATGTGAAAAGATCAATATATTAACAGCCCATAATGAAATTGGACCATTTTCAGATCCGATTCATTGAACAGATATAGACATGTTTACTTATATTTGTTACATAGTGTACATTTCTATTTTTATTTAATTTAAGTTCAAACATTGATCCTTTAGGCTCTTTATTTCTTCATGTTCCGTAGCACCCAGTGGTTTTATCTTACAATTAAAAAGTTTTTCCTCAATCGAAATAAATTAAACTTATTTTGTTTAGATAGATAGATAGATAGATAGATAGATAATTTATTTGTCTTTGGGGATATTACCCCATACAAATAGAGTCAACGAGACAGCCTGTACAAAATATCATAACTAAAAAATATTACAATAAAATTATACTTAATTAAATTAAAAAGTTAATAATACAATTGATACCTTACAGATGATTACATACATATAAAATTGATCAATTAAACATATATGCCTGATATAAATAAGATAAACAAATATAACGACCTTGATTAAAACATTAAAATTATAAGATATTAATCTACTAAATATTATGGTAAATTGTTTTTTAAAAAGGTACAGCATAAACTAATCTAAATGAACTAAGTTTATACTAATTCACAAACAGACTTGTATTCTATTGTTATTATCCTCTTGTTTAGATAAGTATTTATATAACAGCTAGCTGATTCAGACGTTTACTCATTAATAATAAAAGATCTAATTCTCAGACTATTGATTATATAATAATATGTTGCTTTTATTATTAATGGATCACTAAACTGAAATAAATTCGCGAATTCAGCTTCTGTTGCATTAGTAATAAACGGTATGTAGTGATTGCGGAGAGAGGAGTATATAGGGCAAACTGAAATGCAATGATATAGAGTTTCAGATGTTTTCATATTACATATAGTGCATACTTCCTGTGGATTGATTATATATACATTATTTTTAACTTATTTTGTTTGGAATAGTTTTATGGCAATTTTTTTTTTGTTGGGGGCGGTGTGGCTGTGCGGTAAAGCGCCGTACTCCCATGCCGGAGCTGCGGGTTCGAGTCCCACCCTGGGTGATGCTTTTCTTTCGTAGGAGAAGTATCACCCAGTGCCATGGGTGTTAGTATGGACAGTATAGGGCTTCAGTGGAAGCCTTGAAGTTCCAAAAAAAAAAAAAAACTTTTTATTCTCATCTGAAAAAAACAACTTAATAATTCGAAATCTGAAATTTTTAAAAAAAAAGAAAGCTGTTCAAAGTCTCCTTAGTAAGTTCTCTACTCAGTTTCATGAAGGAATAATAATTGTATCACCCTGAAATATTTTTTACCTATAGCAAGTTTCGTATGAAATTCATTTTTCCTACAAAAAGTCAACCTAATTTCGTCTCAATATTTAATTTTCAAAATATCTTGAAAATCGGTAAATAAAAGTATACTTAAATCTTAATAATGGGATAGTGTATGATTTGAATATTCCACTTTATTTGCTTCATTAGATTCATCTTCGGTGTCCCCAGGCGCTCCCACGTCTCCAGTTGGTATGCTGAATTGAAGTGACTCTACCCAGTTTTTCGACGGCAATACTTCCTAGGTGTATATCTTTTCCAAACCTTCAGAACCAAGAAACCTCCTTATATCCTCAGTTTGTTCAAACCCTGCTCCTCTATACATTCTCTAAACACCAGATCCCAAACCTCTAACCTGTATATCCCTTTCTACCGATCTGCCTCCTTTACAAAATCCTTCATCATCCGTGCCGCACCTTCTGTAATTCCTTACCTGTCTCCATCCGTAAAACTTCATTCCTCACTTCCTTTAAAATCCAACTATTTCGCCACCTCCTTAATCTTCAATCTACTGTAAATATGTAAAATAGTGAAACCAACATATAATATTTATTTGATATATTATAGTTTTCAAGCTCAAAAGATAATGAATTTTTTTGTTCTCGTTATCCAAATGTTTTTTTGTTTTTCAATATTTTGGGTCAGTGTTTTCACTTTTATTTTTACTTATATCTCAATTCTTAACATTTTTGCTTTTCTTCTAAACTAACTAGACAAATGGTTCTGGATTTGACCATATTCTGTTATTCTTAGGGGACTAGATGTCCCAGAATAGAAATTATTTTCTATCTTTCTTTATTTCTTCTTGTAGACAAAAAAAAATAAATAAAAAATAAAAAAAATAAAATAAAATAAAATCCGAGTTCCCTGTCGCTTAGGACAAATTTCTGTCCGGTCCGATCGTGTAAACAGGTCTTCCCTGGCGGATTTGATTTCAGCAGACCTTTGGAGGACTTGATTTGGTCTGGTCGAATAGGTTGTGAGGTCCGCTGGAATTTCCTTCGTACATCCGAACTTCCATTTAATTATTTGTCAGTTTTTACATTGAATATTGTATCTGTATCAGGGGGCGTATCTTAGGGAAGTGGGGGGGTGGGGTTATTGGGTATTATATAGACATCTCCTCTAAATTTCGAAAAAAAATATATTAATAGAATAAGTTTAAGCAGCTAATTTTTTACGAATCTGGTATGTGAAGCATTCCCAAGTCAAACAACGTCTTCATGTTCATCCCGTCTAAGCACCTTATATCATGACCTCTATTATATTGTATTTATTAAGAATAATATTTATTTTAAAGTTGAGTGAGGGGGAGGTCTTGAAAAAGGGAACATTTTCGTATTTCTGTCATTTGAGGGTCTATCGTTATGTTCTTGAAGGGTATTGTGGGGAAGGTGTTTTTGAAAAAAATATTCATTTGAATTTAAATAGAAGGTGGGCGCAATTTTCAAATAATATTGAACATGTAAACCTCTTCGGGTTTCATTGACATGAGGGTCTAATATTATGTTTTCTAGGACGGTGCTTTTGAAAACAAATATTTTTAATTTTAGTGAGGGAAGGACCTATATAGTGAGAAATATAAACTTACTGATTTCTTTACATGAGGGTTTAATAGCATGTTATAGAGTAGGTACGGTTTTAAAATTTTAGGGACATAAGATAAAAAAATTTTTTAAAGCATACCTATTGTTGATGAGGAATATTATGAATTGATCGTTACTAGTATACCATTGAGAGAGCTCTCCCATTGGATTTCACTTCCTATTCAGTTCACATTCTATTCTCAGTGTCAAAATATTAGAAACACTTATTATTATACTAACAAAAATTGTTATCTCTCCCCTCCCATCTCTTCAAATTACCCCTAAAACATTTCTAAAATAATCTATCACTAACCTGAAGTTAATCAGCAGCCTGCTTATATTTTGGTTCTCAAGTCAAAAATATACACATTTTTTTAATTTTTAAAATTAAAGTTAATGCCCGTCTAAATGTTAGACACGCTCCCTGGTAAAAATAAATTAAACTCATTTTAATACTACGTGGTCTTTCCACCACCAATTATTAATTCTGTTTGTAATGAATGGTACAATTGTTTGATTGTTTCTTGAGGTAATTGTTCCTATGAACCCAGAATTGCAGATTTCAAATCCTCGATTGTTCCGAACTGTCTTGACTCAGAGTACCCCTTTCTTGAAAGAGTTTCCCAAACATTTTCGATAATGGGAGACAGCAGGCCAGTCTAATTTGGTAATTTTTTTGCGGTAAACCAGTGTTAAATAATTTTTGCTGAATGTATTGGGGTGTTATCTTGCGGGGAAAATGTTGTGCCTCAGGCATGTCATTAAAAGTCAGCTTTTTTCTTCTCCAACAACTTTTTTTATTCAGCTGAGTTTTTACTCTTGATGAAACAAATACCAAATTTCCTTTATTTTTGTAACCAATTGATGCCCAAACCATAACTTTTCCTCCTCCCATTTGACGCCTTGATAATTTGTTTTCTTCTTGTCTTAAGTCATGAAAATTATACGAAAATCCATCTGGGCAATCCAAATTAATTTTTTTTTTTCATCACTATAGATGAATTTCGTCAATGACGAGCAAAAGGCAACCGGGCTCATTTGAGACGAGTAATCAAAACTTGCTTTCTTTTCAATTATTTTCTAACCATTGTTAGAATTTGGATGCGATTCAAAGAATATTCCTTTTCTCTCGTAATGTCAAACCAGGGGGGCTCCCGTGCCTCACTGCTTGTATACCTCCATCATCTAAATCCATGTGCTCCTAAGAGCAACCCAAAAAGGGATCTACACTATAGTTCTATATGTAGTGTAAGGTTAATTAGTTACATCTTTATCTGTCATTCGTTATTGCATCTACAGAAACATTTTAATATTACAATTTTATTATTACTGTTATTATTATTTAGGTGTCTATTTGCAGATAAATGACTGTTAGCTTCGGATTTACAAATCAAAAAAATGTATTCATGCTATTACGATATATCAATATAAACATTATTAATAAGTTTTTAATCGAGGATCAGGGCGACAATTAACACTCTTATTTCAAATTTTTTTATTTAAGCAGACTTTTCGACCGTTCGACCGGCCATCATCAGTGCTGAAAATGCGATTGACAATCGTTATTTTTTAAGTCAATTTTTTTTTTTTTTAAACTCCACAATCTGTGGTTTGTCATAAAAATATAGGTATTACTATCCTAGTCCTTTTATACCACCAAGTATAAGCTTTTAATCCTATAATAGCACCAGTATGCAATTCAAAACTCAGTTTGTTTTGAGTTATGAATTATGTATGCATATTGGATACATGCATATTGGTGCTATGTATGTATAAAAGGACTAGGGTAGTAAATACCTATATTTTTTAACCATTTCTATTACAAACCACAGATTATGGAGTTTAAAAAAAAAAATTGACTTAAAAAATAACGATTGTCAATCGCATTTTCATCACTGATGATGGCCGAAACGTCTGCTTAAATAAAAAATTTTGAAATAAGAGTGTTGAGATTTAATGGTCGCCCTGATCCTCGATTAAAATAAATTGAAGAGTCTCAAGAATAGGAGTGTTAAATTAATAATTGATTATTAATAAGCATAAACTACGAAAACTACGAAATCTCTAGAAAGAGTTGGAATTTACAGTAATAATTTTCATCCTGCTTGTTTTGTGACCGAGCCTAATGATAAATTATTAAAAAAGGTAAATGTTACTTTAGTTCGTCATTCAATCATTAGCGTACCATTCAGATAATAAACTTAAATACCGAGATTTCGAAGTATTATTGAACCGTTATTTGCCTGGCACTGGCCCACCAAGCAGTTAGTAAACTATTACATCAATCAGCCAAACTGTTACACATGCGAGAGAAAGCACCCGGAGCCGCTGCAGATCGTTGCCTGGGTCAGGGTAGAAAGTGAGCGCTGTGACATAACGGCCCGACCTAGTGCCACTGACCCAGACCCAGCACCGACATCCACCCGCCGTCCGCACCGGTACCGTCCTCTTCTCGCCGTCTCAGGTGGAAGCGCTTGTCATTGAGGTAGCGTTGCAGGAAGGTTCATCCTCTAAACAGCGTAAATTTCATTACAAATTCGATGAAAGGGAACTTCGCACTTTAAGTGTTGACATTGACACTAACCATTAAGAGTGGCGAAACCAATATCATTTCGTTGTTACGACGACTTGTTAAACTGGTCCTGCAGAGGTGTACAACCGACCTTCACTCTTGTACGCTATATTTCAATAATCGCTCGACCTTCAGTTCATTAATCTTTAGTACCAACAAGAGTAAGAAACGACGTGACGTATCCTGCAGCGATCAAAAGTGGGGGTACCGACTATATATACCTTAGCGTTTGGACTTAAGTCACAGTTCAAGTCACGAACAGTCATGGCATTCAACAAAGTACGTTTTTTTAAGTTTTTTGTTTTGTAAAATTCAATGTTTCAGTGAATACCCAGTGTTTATACTTACGATAATGTCAATTGTAGGTTATCATCCTCGCCGCTTTCGTCGCTGCAGCTAACGCTGGAATCATCGGCGCTCCAGCCGTCTACGCCCCAGGAGCACCCCTCGCCGCAAGGGCATATGCCGCCCCACTCGCCGTAGCTCATGCTCCCGTCGCTGTAGCCCGTGCCGCCCCAGTAGCCGTCGCTCATGCCGCCGTCGACGAGTACGACCCACACCCACAGTACAGCTACGCCTACGACATCCAGGACGCCATCACCGGTGACTCCAAGAGCCAGCACGAGACCCGTGACGGAGATGTCGTCCAGGGCAGCTACTCCCTGATCGAACCCGACGGCAGCCGCCGTACCGTCGAGTACACCGCTGACCCAGTCAACGGATTCAACGCCGTCGTACACAAGGATGCCGGTGCTCATGCCGCCCCAGTCGCTGTCGCTCCAGTTGCCGCTAAGGTTGTCGCTCCCGCTTATGCCGCCCCCGTCGCTAGGGTAGCTCCCGTCGTAGCCCACGCTCCCCTTGCCTACCACGCTGCCCCTGTCTACCACGGTTAAATAGTTTTGTAATATTTATTTTATTTATTCAATAAATCGTTAAAAAAAAATCATGTAGTTTGCATAAGTACCCATTTATTGTCTGGTGGTTTTGCATTGTTCATTTATTTTTTTGCCTTGTAGTTTGTCATCTTCTACAGGGATAATTTATCTCAAAAATTATGTATTTAAATGCCTAAAAACAAAGGAGGGAGTCTTTAAGATGAATATGCGGCGGACTTCAAGAATAGTAACACAAGTAGAAATGGTCAAAAATAAAGATTCGAAATTTCATTATTATAATATTTATTTATATATGGTTAACTGTAAACTGGCATTGAACTGTACTGTTATTATAATTATGACACTTTAGCTGCTTCAGATTTAGTATATTCCATTCATATTGTCACATTTACCGAATGAAATAAAATTTTTAAACTTTGACTTGTGTGACGATTCCTGCCAACCGGCGATATGAGCAGTTATATACTGTTTTGAATTCAAGCGGACAATAGCAGCTGCCAACCGATAGTAGCTAACTTAAATATATGATGAACTCACTAATTAATGGGCACACCAAGTTCCAGCTCTAGAAAACCATTATCCGTCCAGTCCTTATCTACGCCCTCTCAGATTTTCTTAAAATTTGGGTACATGTTGTCTACTTATATCGACTAGAACAATTGTGAAATATTATTGAGATATTACTATATGTGGTTATAAATGTAATGGATTTGATTGAAGAATCTAGAGTTTAGAAATCCTGATTAAAGCTCTTGAGGATTAATTGAACTATAATAGATCTGATAGAAAATCTCTAAAGAACATCATTTAATGGTGGACACACGTCTGAAATATGATGTGGTAGGAAATTTAGTTTTTTCATAAAGACCACCTTTTTTCTGAAGACGCGTAGTGTGTTGCACAGTCATGAGCTTATCCACGCTGCTGCTTATATTAATATTGCCTAAGAGACCTGGAAGGGAGGAAATTACAATAAAAATAAGCATAGCTGGTAGGATTTATTTTATGGATTTAATAAAAAAATATATATATTCCCACACTTAGTGTATTTTTTATCTTTTTTTTCTACTGACAATTTTTCCCGAAATATTTTTCTGGGAACGCCTCTGTCTACAACGTTTTGTATTATCCAGTGAAATTTTGCTAAGTAGACTATGCTTGTAACTTGATTATTCATGTTTTAAAGTAATTTAATCTCATTTTCTTAATAATGAGATTCGTACTACCAGCTGATTGAGAGAATGAGATTTACTGCAATGTCATTTATTAAGTATTTACTCAAAAATAAATTTAAAAAATATTAAAAAAAATACAGATAGTTTTTTCTTGGGAGTTGAGAACATAGCATTGAAAAATTAAAACTATTTTAGACTTCGTTTATTCTTTCCAGAGGTTTAACAGAAAGAAATGGCAGGACGGTTTAAGGCCTATTTACACACATCAGTGACGGTACCTTTCAGTGATTCAACTTCCTGTAATCTCTCAGTTCCTTCGATTCACACATAGCCGTAACGTCACCGGCACCAGTCAGTACTTTTTCTCTGATAAAAATTACATACATTGTTGCTAAATATGACCAGATTTTCTAAAAAAGAGTTGCTAATGATTGCGCTTATTCTGGATGAAGAGGAGAACCAACAAGTTAGGAAACAGTGGGTTGATCAGACTTGGATAAAAAGACAAACAGAAGGAGAGTTCGCTACACTCTATAAGGAATTGATGGACGATGGAGCAATGAGGCATTTCCATAATCTACTCCATCCATAAACATTCCAAAATCGGATTTTAAAATATACATTATTCAGATTTGTAAAAAAATTTTAATTGATACAAGATTAATCTTTCTAGGACATATAGTATTTGAGCTATGTGCGTTTACATGTTTTAAAAAATTTTAATTCTTCGATTTTAATGAAAAAAAAACAATGATAATATATTTTATAGGAAATATAAAATATAAATAATAATTTATAAAGATCTTCATGAATGAACGACCCATTGGGCTTGTTTGTAAATCTAAACATTAAAATGAAATATTGTAGGATTTCGGTTATATACTGTGATTACGTTAAATTGAATTTTTTTTTTAGAGATAAATTAATCTAAATCTGTATAAATAAAGATGAAATTCTGTTTGTTTGTTTGTTCTTTATAGAAATCCATACCGTTTGTCCTAAATTCTCCAAATTTCGCTCAGTGGTTCTTTCATATCAGGTGCGAACACCTATCCATATTAAAATTGCATAACTTCAGCCGATCTTCAGCTGATATTCTTTATTGTTATAAAAATCGTAATGATCTCGCTTTACAATGTTTTTTTTCGAAATCCACCGTTTCATTAGAAAAATGATATTTAAAAATCCATACCGTTTGTCCTAAATTCTCGAATTTTCGCTCAGTGGTTCTTTGATGCCCCAGGTGCGAACACCTGTCCATATTAAAATTGCATAACTTTAGCCAATATTCTTTATTGTTATAAAAATGTATTGATCTCGCTTTACATTGGTTTTTACGAAATCGACCGTTTGAGTCAATGTCTCAAGAAAGTCTCAGTTTATAGATTTAAAAAATAAAATTCTCCGGGTGAAACCGGTATATACAGCTAGTATATGAATAAAGATGAAATTCTGTTAATTTTTTTATTTGTTTGTTTGTTCTTTATTGAAATCCATACCGTTAGTCCTAAATTCTCCAAATTTCGCTCAGTGGTTCTTTGATACCAGGTGCGAACACCTGTCCATATTAAAATTACATAACTTCAGCCGATCTTCAGCTGATATTCTTTATTGTTATAAAAATCGTAATGATCTCGCTTTACAATGTTTTTTTTCGAAATCCACCGTTTCATTAGAAAAATGAAATTACCCGTGTGAAACCTGGATATACAGGATAACCAACTTTAAAGAAATTCGATGAGTTTTCGTCATTCATTTAATTAATTCAGAAATTCACTGTTTTAATCCGTCAGTGAAAAAATAAAAATATCGGTGAGGACTAACCTAAATTTCACTGATGGATCACTGACGGGGCACTGTCTCACTGATACGGTACTGTGCCTGTTGTGTGGAAACAGACTAATCTGAAATACATGGAAGAATATCTCAAAACAAGCCGGACAGATTATTTGCCGGTGCCGTCACTGTGCCGTCACCGATGTGTGTAAATAGGCCTATATTAGGCAACGACATATGACCTTGGTTGTAATAATGTCCTTTATATATATATATTCTTTACAATGAATCAGTTCATTGAACTGGCATATTAGGATTATAATCCAAGAAATAAAACTAGTAATTTTTCATCTCATCGGTATTTTGTAGAAATTTCTAAAATTCCAACAGTTATTGGGGTAATTTTGAGTAGTCTACACTTGACAATCACGTAAATTTTAAATTTGATTAACAATTGATTAAGCGGTAAAATAAAATATACCATTAAGGGATCTAATTCCCAAAACATTTTCTTAAAGGAAATTATGGAGGGAGTCGTCAACACATCATTATACCGTGTAAACCCTTTTTTAAAGTTTTAATTTAAAAAAGATCTGTTAGTTAAAAATATCTTGAAAATACCCTAAAGGCCTATTCACACACTTCAGTGACGGCACCGGCAAGTAATCCGTCCGGCTTATTTTAAGATATTCTTCCATGTATTTCTGATGAGTCTGTTTCCACACAACAGGCACAGTACCGTATCAGTGAGGCAGTGCCCCGTCAGTGATCCATCGGTGATATTTCAGGTTAGTCCTCACCGATATTTTTATTTTTTCACTGACGGATTCAAACAGTGATTTTCATTAAAATAAGATGAATGACGAAAAACTCATTGAATTGGTGCGTTTGTATCCTGTGCTGTACGATCTGGCACACCCAAGGTACATGGACACTGAATTCAAAAACACTATTTGGGATAAAATTGGAGAGGAAATGAAAACAACTGGTAAGTAAACACAAATTTTTATTTGTCTAATTTCTTTAAAGTTGTTTATAGTTATATATGATACTGAATTAATTTATTTCTAAAAAAAAAAATTCAATTTAACGTAATCACATTCTGTAACAAAAATCCTATATCATTTTAATGTTTAGATTTACAAACAAGCCCAATGGGTCTTTGATTCATGCAGATCTTTATGAATTTTTAAAATGAGTCAATACTAGCTTGTAAAATAACAAACATAAATTATTATTTATATTTCATATTTCTTATAAAATATATTACCATTGTTTAGTTTTGATTAAAATCGAAGAATTGCAATTTTTAAAACATGTAAACGCACATAGCTCAAATACTATTTGTCCTAGAAAGACTAAAAATTTTCATTGTACCAATCTGAATAATGTAGGTATATATTTTAAAATCCGATTTTGGATTGTTTATAAAATAATTATTTGTTTCTAAAAAAGTTAAACTTTTATGTACTGCAAACTAGTTATATGCTAAATTAAAGCCCTTACAATTATAAAAATATGGTACAAGATTCCTCATTCTAGGACTAATTGTATTAATAGTGTATAGTAAGATATGTAGCGTTTGATATTCCAAATGTTCCATGCAAATTGCCCTTCTAGGATTTTTTACTTAAATACTAATGTTCAGAAAAAAATAAAAACTTGGCATTTTTAGTCACACTGATGAGAAAAACATAATCACTGAATAATAATTTTTGAAAAAATTGAAACATTCTGTAAATTATTCTCTCAATGGAATGCGCTTAATGTTGCATTCCGGCTTAGCATTTTATTTTTTATATTTATAACCAAGGAAGAGCTCCAGCTTCAGAATTAAAATATTCTGTGAATATTTCTCTCACTCGAAATGCATATAATGTTGCATTCCCACCTTGAGATTCTAAATTTTGAAGTGCGCGGTTCCCACTATTCTATTCTACATGAGGAGGGTAGCTATAACTATTTTGGTCGTATTCTTTCACAAAGTTGTGCAATAAACACGCGGCCAAAATAATGTACGTGATTTTTAGCTGAAAAAAAGTACTGACTGGTGCCGGTGACGTTACGGTTGTGTGTGAATCGAACGAACTGAGAGATTACAGGAAGTTGAATCACTGACAGGTTCCGCCACTGTGCCGTCACTGATGTGTGTAAATAGGCCTTAATGCTTACTTAAATTTACATTTAGGATATATGTTAATGTAATTGGTCATTACAAAAAATGTGTCTTGGCGTTGGGCCACCTTAATTATCAGAGCATGTGGCCGATATAATTTTTAGGAACATTCAACAAAAGTAATAAATAAAATCTTTTCTAATAATAATATTGTTTGCGCCATTTTTAACTATAAAATTTCGATGTAGTCGACACGAGACTACATTAAAAGGACTACAAAAAGAAGTTATACTATAATATGTTCGTCCAAATTTTTATATTTTCTCCTCAACATTAATTACTTGAGAAATGTTCGCATGTTAGTAATTACTGATTTAAAAGCGAATGATTCGGTAATAACTTTAATATTAAAACATTTATATTATTTTATTTTAGTGTTAAGAATGTAATTCTTAGGTCAGATTAATTTTGTATTCATAATTATTTATTTTCACGATTTTTAGAAATGTAGACCATTGTTACCCCTTCAAATATAGGATTAGTCCATCTCCATCACTGATGATCGATAGTGACGAAAAACTAATATTTTTTGTAACTCAAATAAAAAGCTGAAAAATGAAATGCTTCAAAGACTCTTAAGGTTTGTATTCAGCATTTATTTAAGAAAAAACCGAAAACCATATTCCGGTTTTGGACCCTCTCGAAGATGATGCCCAGGGACATTGCACCCCCACACCCACACCTTTTTACGTTACTGGTTCTGTGTGATATTAAATGTACGAGTTTTAATAACCAAGGGTGGGAGTCGGTTACACAAGCTTGTTTGGTATATATTATAGGATTGGCCAGAGAGGGGCACATTCAGCAGTCATGGCATTCAAGGTAGGGTAGCAGCCCATAGCCTCTGATCTGGTTTACGACCTCTTAGTGCCTAGTGAACTGTGTTTATTCTCATCGATTTACCTTTCTCTTGCAGGTAGTCATCCTCGCCGCTTTCGTCGCCGCAGCTAACGCTGGCATCATCGGCGCCCCAGCCGTCTACGCCCCAGGAGCACCCCTCGCCGCCAGGGCATACGCCGCCCCAGTCGTAGCCCACGCCGCCCCACTCGCAGTAGCCCACGCCCCCGTGGCTGTAGCCCGTGCCGCCCCAGTAGCCGTCGCACACGCCGCCGTCGACGAGTACGACCCACACCCACAGTACAGCTACGCCTACGACATCCAGGACGCAATCACCGGTGACTCCAAGAGCCAGCACGAGAGCCGTGACGGAGATGTCGTCCAGGGTAGCTACTCCCTGATCGAACCCGATGGCAGCCGCCGTACCGTCGAGTACACCGCTGACCCAGTTAACGGATTCAACGCCGTCGTACACAAGGATGCTGGCGTCCACGCCGCACCAGTCGCTGCTAAGGTCGTCGCTCCAGTCGCCGCTAAGGTTGTCGCCCCCGTCGCCTACCACGCTGCCCCCGTCGCCTACCACGCCGCTCCAGTCGTAGCCCACGCTCCAGTCGCATATCACGCCGCCCCCGCCTACTACCATTAAACTTATTATTTATTGTGTAAATAGCAAACAAATAAAAATGTAAAACCCTACTTATATAATTTATTTCTTACTGTACCTTTACAAAAATAAAATAATTTATTGATTTACTAGCAGACCCGGCCACGCGTTGCTGTGGCTCAGTAGTTATATCCTAATATTTTTAAACAAATACAGTAATACCAATATTCATTGATAAAGATGAAAACCTTTCAGCTAATCAAAATCCAACGTGATTGAAAATAGAGCATTACACCATTTAAAAGTATTTGGTAAAGAATATAGGAAAGTTAAAGTTTTTATTTTTTACATCTCATATTTCAATGTAGTTTGATTAAAAAGGAGCTGATTGTGTTTACGACTCACAGAGCTGCCAACACTATCGCCTTTTTTTTATGGATCGGTATAAACTAACTCGAAATGGCTATATTTTTCCACTAATTTTAAAAAGGATGACTGAAGTAAGTTTTGATAACCTCAGCCATTGATCTATTGATTATTGGCCTAACACTACTTCAACTTGGTATTGTTAGTTTAACAACGGGTTTAATGTAGCTCAGGGTCATGCCAATCTTGGTTAACGCGTCATATATTTCCTTTTGATATGCGTTTTTCTCAATTTCTTTGAGACCTCGATTTCCCAACCCTTCGGCTAATAAGTGTTCGGTAGGAGGGTGGTCTGTTAAAGCTTTTAATTTAGCAATATATTTGAGTGATAATAAATCTCTTCTTAAAGAGGTTTTTACATAATAAAATTAAGAATTTTTATTTATTCAAGTACTAATTTGTTCAAAATGTTTTGGGTTAACCTGTTTTTTTTTGTTTAACACAAACCAAAGATTTGATGGTTTCCACACACGTGAGCAGGCGATACCCATTTCCCACGTGACTTATGCCATTGCCCAAGGGAAAAACACGGATTTTCAAAGTCCAAGTGGACATTGTTTGCCCTTGGGATTTGTTTATGGTCATGGCAAAAGCCAAACGAATAGGATATTGAAGCCTTTTAAATTTTATTGAAAATTCTGTTGGTTCCAAGGGAATAGGTGGCAACAGGGCGATATCTCCTGTAAACCTTCCAGGTAACATTTTTCCTTCAATAACATTTCCTGTGATCCTTTTAATGACCAAACGTGTACCGTTGCACAATTGAGGTGGACTTAAGTTACGAAGAAGAATGATCGGTGAGCCAATATTCAACTGGAGATTGTTTGGGTGTATATCCAGGGAATTAAAAAATTCAGATGGGAAATTTACGGCTTCGTTTACATCTAGAACATTGTCAATTTCATCGAAATCAACATTTTTTGCTGCCAAAATAGCACGACTACCCAGCCACTTATAATCCAAATAATTGTTCAAAATATCAGGAAAAACACTTTATATTTCGTAGACAGTTCATTTTTCGTCTCACAACAGTTCAGAAATTTTCTGGTAATTTGATAAATTTTGAATTTCGATACAGCTAGCTCTATTTCACCGTTTCCAATATAGAGCAATTGTTTAAAAAATATATCTGCCGATGGATTATTTTGCAGTAGTACTCTCATATTTATGGCGGATAAATCTGAAACTTGAGGTTACCCAAATAACAATTATTCCTGTTCAGTAGAGGTGTAATAATCATTAAATGTAAAATTTAAAAAATGCCGCGATTTGTAATCCTTTCTTAATCAACAATCATTTAAAGATAAGTAAATATCATATCCAATAATAGCCTACTTTAAATTAAAGAAAGGATTAAAATCTTCGCTAACATTTCTTAAATTTTACATTTAAAGATAATTACAACTTAGGAAGTAACAGCCTCTATTCGATTGGGATTAAATTTTCTCAACTTTAAATTATTGTTGATAAAGGAGGAATTACAAATCTTCACTGACATTTTTTAAATTTTACATTTTAGATCTCGGGATAAAAATGATAAAAAGGTTTGGTAAAATAAAAAAACACTGTATTTAAATAATAATAACAAAACGAATAATGAAAATAAAGAAACTTCTGTTAAATAAACCAACTGAAAATATAATATTAAAGTCTTAATTATGCAGTTCTTTAGCAAATCACAAAGTATCCCACAACACCTAATCAAAACACACTCTTTTTGTGAGGGAGTTTTTACGACTGGTTACCCGCAGTGTAGCCAGCTTACTAATTTTCACTAATTTTTGGCAACACTGACTCCCCAAGTCAGGTTTCTATGAGGTTACACCTATGACAGTAGGTGTTGTTACAACATTTATAGAGTATCATTTCAAATAATAGCCTGATTTAAATTATTAAAATGTATTTACTTTACTAAAATAAGCGTTTCAGCGCTTAGCTAGTAATTTAATTTAAATACAAATAAAAAAGGAAAAGGAAGAAAAAGTACCTACACATTTGAGAATTTATTGTAACCTTTTCTTGATTTATATATTCTTTAATGAAATTAACAATAAATACAAATTTGTATTACTATTTGTCTGTGGAAAATAATAATATAGGAACAAATAACTGCACTCACATAACGCAATACAAAATTATAATAATGATAACCTGTATTACAATAGCATGGTTATAAAGAAAAACATTATGAAATCTACATATGACACCATGTTAATAAATCAAAACACGACCTACTGTATTTGCAATTATTCGCTATGTAAGAATTATTTTGATCACTAATCAAGTTAAAAACTATCTATAACGGTCCGTTAAGTTGGCCAAAACTAAATACATTGAGCCAAATTTCATTAAAATCGGTTGAGTAGTTTCTGAGAAATAGAGAGACAAACATCGGGACACGAGATTTTTATATATGTAAGGATATTAAATCATATGATGCTGATTAGTGTAATGAAGACACAGTACATATCAACTTATTTTTAGGACTGCTGCAATGGGTCATTTAATATTTGTAACACAGGCATCATCGGCGCCTTAGCCGTCTACCCCCCAGGACCACCCCTCGCCGCCAGGGCAGACGCCGCACCACTCGCCGTAGCTCATGCTCCCGTCGCTGCCGCTCCGTCGCCGCTAAGGTCGTCGCCACAGCCTACGCCGCTCCAGTAGCCAGGCTCGCTGCCCCCGTCGCTCCAGTCTTGGCTCACGGCCCAGTTGACTACCACGCCGTCCCTGCTTACTAACACGGTTAAATATTTAGTCTCTGTTTTACTTAATTTAAGCAATAAAAAATTTAAAATTTATTAAGTATTGTTATGTTCTGTTATCTTAAAGTTATTTTATCCATGAAATCATGTCGTCTAGTTTTTTAGTTGTGCATTATGGTGATTCGCTGCTTGATATGTTCCACAGTGACGGGCAAAGCAAGATCGCTCGCTCTTTGAAGTGATTCTCCAAATACACAAATGCTAGTAATGTTGCTTCGGATAACATAAACTGTGATATTGGAAAATATTTAATATCTTTCCCAATTCAAGTCCATTAGAATGGTTTGATTCTAATCCAGGGACGGCATTGTTACCTGGAGTCCAATTGTTATTTTATTGCAGAAAATATAAACTAAAATTTGTAAAGGACTTAATACAAAATTTTTGTTAAATCGAATTCACAGCCGTTCCAGACAGTGGAAGATAGGAAAATTCATTCAAAACTCATAGTTTTATTGTTTTGGGTTCATTGGCAAATACTGCTGATGGTTATCATTACCTCCAATTTAAGATTTCATTAATTACGTTACTGCGATTTTTGTTCTAAAGGCAGAGGCCTTTATATAATTATTAATTACCAAGTGATTTATTTGCATCCAACTTTTTTATAATTTTTATTTGTTAACCAATATTTTTTTTTAACAATATGTTCCGATTATTTATTTGTTATATTTGATTTTATTATTATTCCTTCCATGCCTTATGTGCATTATGGGTATTGGCAGTCATTGGGTGTTACATAGAAAGGTAGGCTCCTTTTTGATCACCGTTTGCTCCACAGTTTGATTGTATCCTTCCAGATTATCCTGTATTATATGTATCCTCCATTTGTTTGATAACGTCTGGCTCTCCCTAATACTTCAGCAGGGGCGGAAGTACGATACCCCCAGCAACTTATAAGCTCTTGTAAAAAGCCTCAAATACAGTTTCTTTAAGGTTTGAAGTAGTCCCTTGGTAGTAGAAGCTACCATAGAGAGGGGATGGTCTTTAGGATGTTCTTGGACCAACGTTATGGACCTGGTATTTGACGAGTTGCTTGGGGGTGTTCGAGGAAGAGTAGTTCCTTGCAGTGGACATTACATCGACGACCTGGCTTCTGTTGTGGTTTCCAACTGCAGATCAGGAAAATTAACTGAATCTGATCTATGGTGGTAAGCAAATGGTGTGATACAAAGAAATTAAGATGGTCGCGGCGAAGACGAAAACTATGGTCCATAGGGGGAAAGATTATAATCTCTCTGTGAATGAAACCAAGTGAAGTGATATACAAGTGATACCTTGGTATAAGGTTTGGAAGCCAGTATAATGTTGACCGCCCATATTGACTTCCTGGAAAATAGAGTGGCCCAAACCTTCAACTCCAGCGTCGATGGGTGGCGCATTTTGGGGCCTCTGACACCCTGTGAGCCTGTGTATATAAAGCGGAATATATTACCAGATGATAGTGGGTATTCTGAGGTATGCTTCGCTACGTGGTCACAAAACCTCACATAAAATTAGCAGTGCGGGAGGGCGAGGTTTCAACGGTCACCAGGTCGAAGCGGATGGTGTCTTATTAGGGGGGCAATCACAGCAGAACGTGTTCTGCTTGAGTTAGGAAGACCTGCGGGAAGACTTATTGAAGCGGAAATATAAAGGCTCAGCTAGTATACCGGAAAATATTCGGATGAAGATTGCTGAGGACCCAAGAAAATGGATGAAAGATGTTCGAAATTATCGTATCGTTAGGATTTAGGATGGCAAGAGATTGTTTGGGAATGTAATGTTTAGGGATGGTCTGTTTAGAAATGGTCAGAGATGTTTTTGTTTGTCAGATGTGATTTGTGATTGTCTAGATGGGGATATTCATACATCATTTTGAGATGTTTATGTGGTTATGGCCAGTGATGCATTGGGGCAGTTTATTTAAGGGTGGTAAATGATGGTGGGATGGTATGGTTAGGGTGGAAGTTGGATAGAGAGAGATTTATTTATTTGAAATGACCGTAGTAGGTGGGCTAGTAGTAGTAGTAGTAGGCTAGAACCTAATGACAGGTTCATACATCTATTGAAGATTTTACATAGACATAATAATAAATCAATCTGGATAAATGTCATTAGTCATAAAATTTTAAAAACCATTTAGTAATTTTCTCTCTGTCTGAATGGAAGAACAACGTTAATATCTTGAATGTCAATCAACATAAATATAATTAAAATAAGTCAAATGTAACGATATCCGTACAAATATTAAATGACCCATTACAGTAGTCATTTATAATACCTAAAAATAAATTGACATGTACTGTGCCTTGATTTCATGTAATTACACCAATCAGCATCATATGATTTAATATAAATCAATAAATTATTTTATTTTTGTAAAGGTACAGTAAGAAATAAATTATATAAGTAGGGTTTTACATTTTTATTTGTTTGCTATTTACACAATAAATAATAAGTTTAATGGTAGTAGGCGGGGGCGGCGTGATATGCGACTGGAGCGTGGGCGACAACCTTAGCGGCGACTGGAGCGACGACCTTAGCAGCGACTGGTGCGGCGTGGACGCCAGCATCCTTATGTACGACGGCGTTGAATCCGTTAACTGGGTCAGCGGTGTACTCGACGGTACGGCGGCTGCCATCGGGTTCGATCAGGGAGTAGCTACCCTGGACGACATCTCCGTCACGGCTCTCGTGCTGGCTCTTGGAGTCACCGGTGATTGCGTCCTGGATGTCGTAGGCGTAGCTGTACTGTGGGTGTGGGTCGTACTCGTCGACGGCGGCGTGTGCGACGGCTACTGGGGCGGCACGGGCTACAGCCACGGGGGCGTGGGCTACGGCGAGTGGGGCGGCGTGGGCTACGACTGGGGCGGCGTATGCCCTGGCGGCGAGGGGTGCTCCTGGGGCGTAGACGGCTGGGGCGCCGATGATGCCAGCGTTAGCTGCGGCGACGAAAGCGGCGAGGATGACTACCTGTAAGAGAAAGGTAAATCGATAAGAATAAAAGCAGTTAACACCGAACTAAGAGATCTTACACCAGATCAGACGCTATGGGCTGCTACCCTACCTTGAATGCCATGACTGCTGAATGTGCCCCTCACTGGCCAATCCCGCTATATATACCGACCTAGCTTGTGAAACCGACTCCCACCCCTTTCTCGTTAAAACTTATCCTCATCAATTAAGATCTGAATTATTTGACTTGGATAATTTAAATTAAGATAGCTAAATAAAGCAAGATCTAAAAGTACTAATATCAGTAGTTCGTTATTTTTGACAATCTGAAATGCTTAAGGTAGACTTTATGATATGATTTTTCTAGAAAATGTTAACTATCAGCTTTAATAAAATATTAGATTATTTTTATTTTATTTTTTTTATTAATGTAATCTTTAAGGTAATTTTTCCTTAAGATTTCCGAGTTTTGTTTTTAATAACTCAATGGATGCTAATGTATTGCTCCTTATAATTTATTAATCACATCAAAATTGTTTATTATGTGACTAACGTTATATTTCTAATATTACCAATTAAGAGGTATAATTTTTTTTTTTAATTTGAAGTATCTGGATATAAAAAGTTAAGATTTGGAAGAAATATTTACTTCTTCTTTAATATTATCTTAATACTATCTTTAATATTCTTTCTTAAATGTCTAGGCTTTAAGAAGTGTGCTTTAAGTTTAGGTATTTTAGTTATAATCATGAAGTAGCTATCTGTTACTTTAAAGTACTGCAATTTAAAGCAATTTATGTTTTACTTTTTTTTTCTGTAAATAATATTTAAAGACTGTATAGTATACTAGTATCAAGCAGTCGATCTAAATCCTTTTTTTTGGACAAAATATTTAACGTTTGAATAAGTTTTTTGCAGGGTTTGAAATTAACTCTTATTTTCTCGGAAAGAGAATAAAAGTCAAATCAGGACTTTTATATTTCTAATAAATAAATAAAAATCACATCATGACTTTTATATTTCGGGCCAGAAAATAAAAGTCCTGATATGATCTTTATCCCAATGATAGCTAATATAAAAGTCAAAGCTTCATTTTAAATATTTAAGGATAAATTTATTAGCTTTTTTTCGGATTTCTCCATATTGGTGTACATTATTGGGTTAACCGTTTTTATGGAAATCTTATATGGTATAATTAATGACCTTATATCGATCTTATAATCGATTATTAGATTATCAAGGCTGCTTATAATGAAAATAATATCGATATAAAACCTCAGGCTCGCTCAGGTATCGATTATGACTTATCCGATAGTTACAATATTGAGGTCGACTTGTAGGTTATTTAGGGCGCTGATTGTGAATATGATATCGATTTTTTGATTACGCGCTCAGGTATCGATTTATTATAACTTACGCGATTTAATCGATATTGGGGTCTGCTCCTAGGTTAATTGAGGCGCTAAATTCGGAAATGATATCGATTTTTCGATTACGCGCTCAGGTATCGATTTATTACAACTTACACGATAAATAAGATATTGGAGTTCGCTCTAAGGTTAATTAAGGTGCTGAATTCGGAAATGATATCGATTTTTTGATTACGCGTTCAGGTATCGATTTATCACAACTTACACGATAAATAAGATATTGTGGTCGGCTAATACGTTAATGAAGGTGATGAATTTGGAAATGATATCGATATTTCGATTACGCGCTCAGGTATCGATTTATTATAACTTACGCGATTTAAACGATATTGGGGTCTGCTCTAAGGTTAATTGAGTCGCTGAATTCGAAAATGATATCGATTTTTCGATTACCTGCTCAGGTATCGATTTATTACCACTTAGACGATAAATAAGATATTGTGGTCAGCTAATACGTTCATGAAGGTGCTGAATTTGGAAATAATATCGATATTTCGATTACGCGCTCAGGTATCGATTTATATAATTATATATGTAAGTTGTAATAAATCAATACCTGGGAGCCTAATCGAAAAATCGATATAATTTCCAAATTCAGCACCTTCATTAACGTATTAGCCGACCACAATATCTTATTTATCGTCTAAGTGGTAATAAATCGATACCTGAGCGCTTAATCGAAAAATCGATATCATTTCCAAATTCAGCACCTTCATTAACTTATTAGCCGGTCACAGTATCTTATTTATCGTGTAAGTTGTAATAAATCGATACCTGAGCGCGTAATCAAAAAATCGATAACATTTCCGAATTCAGCGCCTCAATTAACCTAAGAGCAGACCCCAATATCGTTTATATCGCGTATGTTATAATAAATCGATACCTGAGTGCGTAATCGAAAAATAGATATCATTTTCGAATTCAGCGACTCAATTAACCGAAGAGCAGACCCAAATATCGTTTATAACGCGTAAGTTATAATAAATCGATACCTGAGCGCATAATCGAAATATCGATATCATTTCCGAATTCAGCACCTTCATTAAAGTATTAGCCGACCACAATATCTTATTTATCGTGTAAGTTGTGATAAATCGATACCTGAACGCGTAATCAAAAAATCGATATCATTTCCGAATTCAGCGCCTCAATTAACCTAAGAGCAGACCCCAATATCGTTTATATCGCGTAAGTTATAATAAATCGATACCTGTACGCGTAATCGAAAAATCGATATCATATTCACAATCAGCGCCCTAAATAACCTACAAGTCGACCACAATATTGTAAATATCGGATAAGTTATAATCGATACCTGAGCGAGCCTGAGGTTTTATATCTATAATATTTTCATTATCAGCAGCCTTGATAATCTAATAATCGATTGTAAGATCGATATAAGGTCATTAATTATACCCTATAAGGTTTCCATAAAAACGGTTAACCCAATAATGTACACCAATATGGAGAAATCCGAAAAAAAGCTAATAAATTCATCCTTAAATATTTAAAATCAAGCTTTGACTTTTATATTAGCTATCATTGGGATAAAGATCATATCAGGACTTTTATTTTCTGGCCCGAAATATAAAAGTCATGATCTGATTTTTATTTATTTATTAGAAATATAAAAGTCCTGATTTGACTTTTATTCTCTTTCCGAGAAAATAAGAGTTAATTTCAAACCCTGGTTTTTTGAGCTTAAAATTTACATGCTTAATTTTACATCTTATTCCACCAACTAGCAAATATTACAAATATATAATTTTAAATTTGTGAACACATAACTTTTTGAATTCATGACAATTATTTTTGGATAACCTTGAAATTCTGAATTTACAGAACACTGTGTTGACTAATTTAGATAGTCAGACTTAGGGTTATATATTTATTAGGGTTATATAACGTGCGAAGAGGTCTTGACCATCATCACTATTGGACTACAGCGTTTGTTATTGGAAGAAATTGCTATTAAAAATGAAAACTTGCACAACAGCTAGCGAACCTTTATAGCTCAACCAAGAGCACTATAAAGAATTTGTAGACATCGTATTGATAGAGATTGTATTTTGAGGCATATTGGTGATTCCTGTGAGTGTTTTCTGTTGTGACTGTGTGACTGTTTTCGAGACAATTCTTGTTTGCTCAAAGATTTTTAAATTTCATCAGAAATATATTTGGTAAATATCGTTTAGCTTTTAAAAACACCAAATAAAAAAAAAAATTAAATAAATTGGATTTATCCCAACCTGAGAGTGAAAACTAACAAAAGTCAGCAAAAAACGGAAAAAAATCAATTAACTAGGAAATAATTCAAGACAGTTAAAATAGGGTATTATTAAAATTTAATATGAGGTGGGATTAAATGATTTATATTCTTAAGATGATACTTTAGCATACTTCTCCATCATTTATGGCAACTTATAGTTTTAAAATGAAACATCGACTTACATGTCGATTTTTGACTGGTGTAGCTTAACCGTGGAGCCATGGACTTAAAGGACTGTAGGAGAACATAGGAATAAACTTTGATTCCAGCCCTAGTTGAATCCCACAATGAAGTTTATAACCTTCACCTCTCATTTTTGTTTATGTTTTGATTAATAATCGATTTCAAATCATTATTAGTTTTGAAAATATTTTATTTTGTAGCAAAAATAAAATTTTAATTTAAGCAAACATCATAAATTTTATATAATTTTTTTGAAGAGAAAAGATTTGCAACAGCTAGGAATCGAACCCGGGTCTCCTACGGCTCTCCCGCTGCGCACTTAACGTGGAGCCTATCCTAGCCGTGTCAACCTTCCCTCTTCAACGATACTATCCGCTGGGTTAGGATCTAATTGACTGGCCTTCATAGTTAAACATTATTGGTTTAATGCTATTTTTTTTTTTTTTTACATAATTTCTTTTGCAGAGAAAAGCAGAGCTTTAAATTGAGCATGAACCAAGTTCCTTACGTGCAAAATTATCTGACTACTGGGTGGAAATACAAATAAAAACGTGAAAGTATTCGTAGCCCTTACTTCCAGCTGAGACTTATTTGTATTTGAAGTAACAGGGAATTCGATAAAATATTCATAAAAACAGCAACTTAGACAGGTATGTGGCAAAATTTATCATTAATTTTAACAGATGGAAGATGGTTGTTTAGTAGTTCAAAATGGTTTATACTTCAAACCAGACACGTTTTTGGCCTTCAGCTCCCGGACTAAAACGGAAAGATGATAAAACTATAGGGGGGCGTGGTCAGGTTTTTACGCAACGTTTTTCTAACATGATTTTAAGACCAATAATTAATAGATCAACATAGATATTATTGAATTAAAACACTGTGTTTCGTTTACAGTATTGTAGTCTAATTTTTATCAAATTAAATTACAAAAAAAAAAAAAAAAAACAGGAAAATTCATTGATCAATTATCACTAAATATCGCATGGTAAAACCTTGTTTGTGGATAGTGCAACACGGTTCCACGGTCAAGCTTCCTTCAGTTCATTGTTACTTACGTCCACACTTTGAACTTTGAATATAAGATTAGACTGGATATAGTAAGTTTTGACGTTCGTAGGTAGGTTAGGCCTAAATTACTTAAAAGAGAGTATGGAATACATTAAAATAATTACAAATGACAACAATGACTTTACCCTTTTTTTATCTTCACACCTCAATTAATATCGTAGTATTTATGATTTGAATAAATTACTTTCCAGTTTGACAGCCACATTAAATTGGCATTAAAGATAACCGATTATCGCAGGAATGACCTCGTGCCGTTTAAAAGCTCAGACAAGTTGGTCAATGTCCATCAGCTGATCTAGCTGCAGTCCCGTTGGGTCTGGAATGTTGAAACTGACCCTACAACATATTTTCGTATTTCTTTACGTCGCTTCGTCTGTTGTTTATTTATTTAATGTCACTTTATGTTGGTATGGCTAATCAATAATGGTATGGTTACTGTTGGAGTCCTAAATTTTGCCTTTCTAGGTATAACTAGGATCTTTAACGAGTAACTGACATCGTGCAGGCTGGGGACTTCAATTTGAGTCCAATCCGGACGGTATAGCCAAGAATTTTTACTCCCTTTAAAAAATACTAGAGCCACCTGGTTAGCTACGAACTGGACCTTCTGTGTCGTAGTTGTCTATGCTATCCACTACATCACAGGTGACCTATTGCTTCGTCGCTTCCCATGTTCTGATAAAGGAAATCATTTATCGGAAGTTCTCACGATATTACAATTGAAGAACTCTTCTGTGGAAAAACGATAAGAATCCATTTATTAAGATTCTTAAAACCTTAAAAACGACACAACCTACTTTACACTCACTTTTTTCCAAAATTTCAAAACTCGGACTGAGACAAAAATTAAATACATATTCATACTTACTGAAACCAATATGGACAAACTCTTCACAGATATACGGTACAGCCAAAAAGACCCACTTATAAAGAATTCAAAACTTTCAATAAAAAGTTTTAAGACTCATAGTGAAACCATGGTACGTGACTAACAATACCCTACATACTGACTTACAAATGCAAACAGTAGACCAACATATAAAGACACTTTAAAAATGTTTCCTTACAAACTTACACAGTCATCTCAACCAACTGATTAGAGGCATGGCAACAGCTGATATGCCCAAAAATAGGATATTAAGAAGGCGCTGGATGAGAGATCTCCTTCGTTAAAAATCCTAGTAATTAAAGATTACTTGAAACAAGCCAGGGAAGAGGTACCGCTGGGTGTCATCCTTCCCCATGCCTGGCATGCCCTTATTTCAATAGCAAAGCGCACATTTGCTAATTGTCGATGTTTGTTGACAGGCGTAAATTGAAACATGAAGCCAAAAAAAAAAAAAAAAAAAAAATTTTTAGAAAAAATGTATTTTTATTTTTTTACTGGAAAACTGAAAACAACAATAAACTTAATAATAACAAGCGTTTTTCTAATTTTGAACGATCACGGAGAGACGGGTGAAAAACGGGGTTCAGATGGATTTTAAATTTAACATTTTATTAAATTGTTTCATAAATTTCCAACTCCAAATTTAATTTTAAAATTACTCACTTCCTAATGTGCCCCACATGAATGTCTCGAATTTTTAAAAGTTAACAATTTCAAAATAAAAAAAAAATTAAATAAATCAGAATTTGGAAACACTATATTTTTTTTACAATGTACATCCATTTTTCTTTCGATTAAACAGAACAATTTTCACGTTTTTTTGGTTACTTATGAATTTTATTTTTAAAATTGTATAAGGTAATAATGAGAAGAGTAAACGGCAAACATTCATATCTTGATTAATCAGATTATAACGTTATTTTGAAACAAATGCACCTAGTTTTTTTAACTCAAAGGTATCGTATTTTTTAATTTTTAATCTTTAGTTTTTAATTTTTAATCTTTAATTAATCTTAATTTTTAATTTTTTACAATATTTTGGTTTACTTCCAATATGTCTTTTTCCTAATATTAAGGATTTCCTGCATAGAGTATGCTTACGTCCTTTGTAATGGAGTATTTATATACTCAGTTTCCTAAATTGGCAATTAATATATCCTACTTTACCTGTACATTAGATTCCATCTACATCTTATTTTCAGACTTCACGTCTGTTTATACAAATAGTTAATAACAGTTTCTGTATTACGTTGTTGAAGTGACAGCGCGATTAGTCGTGAAAGCTCTTGTAATTTATGTGAGTCGTGACTTTCGGTATATCAAGTCGTTTTGAAAAGTATCTCTGGTTGTGTACAAAGTGCAAAGTTGTTACAATTATTTGCATTTTAGGTCAGAACACAGACATGTCCTAGTTATCTTCAAGTTTTCGTAACATTGAATTTAATTACTGCCTTTACACATTTTAAATTCTATATTTCATTGAATTGAAGTATTTTTTCAATGGATTCTGCATTGAAATATCCTAATTTGTATTGAAAACAAAAAAGAAAAATCTACTAATTTGAATTTATAGTTAACTTTTGAAGTGATTGATGGTGTAACATTAACCAAAAAGTTTAAAATTTATGAATTCGGGCTAATTTATGTTGCATGTTCAGACATCAGATCGTGAGATGATTACTACAAATTTGGCAAAATTGGGTAAGTGAAAAGAAGAACTCCGTTAGGTAGGTTAGAGTTTTCAAAACTAGAGAAGTTGATGATCAGAAACTAAAACCGTTCTACAACTAGGTAAGTTCTCTTATCTTGGAAAAACCTTAATTTGAATTATATTTGAAACAGCTAAATTTTAGTAACCTAGTTGTAGTATTGCCCCGCGAGATGAAGACACTATTAATCTTTAAATATTTGAAAAATGAATACACATCATTATTAAAAAGGCTTATAAAAACGATCATCGCAAACAGGTTAATTACAAAGATTAGCATTTCGATCTTGGCTCAAAATTAGCCTCTTATAATTTTCTAAATGTCCTCATTAGGTGGCTATCCAATAAGCTTTGCGAATAGTTAATAATTGACCATTTAATCAAATATAAGTATTTAAGTTAAAATAATACATAATACTATTTTAACATTGTTCCATATTCATGGTTAGCTATGGACTTTATTTATTTACTTTTTTAAGAAAATAATTATTAAAATAAATGAAAAATATTTTTTTTAAATAAAAAATAATTTTTAGGCTAGTCATTGATAAACGCGTACGCTTTCAGTAGGATTAAATTATTTAATATTGGTATATTATTAAACATATTCATAGTACTTTTGAAGGACCAACCTCTAAATGAATCAAAAGTAGTGGGAGTCGGTTTCACAAGCTGGACCGGTATATATATCGGGATTGGCCAGTGAGGGGCACATTCAGCAGTCATGGCATTCAAGGTAGGGTAGCAGCCCATAGCCTCTGATCTGGTTTACGACCTCTTAGTGCGTAGTGAACTGTGTTAATCTCATCGATTTACCTTTCTCTTGCAGGTAGTCATCCTCGCCGCTTTCGTCGCCGCAGCTAACGCAGGCATCATCGGCGCCCCCGCCGTCTACGCCCCAGGAGCACCCCTCGCCGCCAGGGCATACGCCGCCCCACTCGCCGTAGCCCACGCCCCCGTCGCTGTAGCACGTGCCGCCCCAGTAGCCGTCGCACACGCCGCCGTCGACGAGTATGACCCACACCCACAGTACAGCTACGCCTACGACATCCAGGACGCCATCACCGGTGACTCCAAGAGCCAGCACGAGAGCCGTGACGGAGATGTTGTCCAGGGCAGCTACTCCCTGATCGAACCCGACGGCAGCCGCCGTACCGTCGAGTACACCGCTGACCCAGTCAACGGATTCAACGCCGTCGTACACAAGGATGCCGGAGTCCACGCCGCTCCAGTCGCCGCTAAGGTCGTCGCTCCAGTCGCCGCTAAGGTCGTCGCCCCAGTCGCTTACCATGCTGCCCCAGTCGCCTACCACGCTGCCCCAGTCGTAGCCCACGCTCCAGTCGCTTACCACGCCGCCCCCGCCTACTACCATTGAAAAAATTAATTTATTGTGTAAATAGCAAACAAATAAAAATTTAAAACCTTATTTGCTCTATTTCTTATTATTCCTCTATATAAGTCAACATTTTATTGGTTTATATTAAATCAATTATTGCCAAGTTGTGTTTAATAAAAATCAAACTTATAAAGACAATTGTTACTTACATGTCTACTTTTTTAAATGGTTATTTGTAATTCTCTCTCAATCCGACCCAGTTGCCTACCATTAAACTAATAATGCATCGTGTAAATAGGAGACAAATAAATATTATAAATTCTTATCCTTTTTTTCAAAAAATTTCCTTTGTCAGTTAAAATATTCGAGTGATTTATTCTTATTAACCAAAACATATTTATAACTTTGTATAGTATTCTTTTTTTACTTTAACTTACGTCTATATAAAATATATTGTAAAGGTATGTAATATTTTACTGCATATGTATAGTAAACCTAATAATCAAATATATATTATACATATGCGATTCAGAAATACTTTTCTGTCCATTGAGTCCAAGCAACCCCATTTCGCATTTTGGTTTGTATGTGTGGTCAGACTACCACGAATACGAAACTGAAGTTGTGATACGAAACCAAAATTGTGTATTTGATGCCCTGAATGTGGCAGAAAAGATTTAATCATAGTTAAGTTACTGTAAGTTTATGCAGCTTAAACTTCCAGTGACTTAACTTAAATTATGATTAAGCATAAATTATGCTTATTCATTTTACAAATTTTTATGATATGTGTAAAACGGCTCTAATGATTTCTACTTCTATGAATACTTTATAGTATCAAGTATTTCTATTTTATTACAGTAGGGGTCCAGAAAAAAATATGGGGTCGGTATAATGAAAACATGCACAATAAGAATGAATTAGACTTATTAATTTACAAAAAGGAAAGCTAATTTATTATAGGACGTCAATCAGGTTATCTCAACTCCAAAAGGGAGCTTTCTACACGCTTGGGTGACGACTAGATTGTTTAATATTTAAGCGAAATATAGACTCTTGCATTACTAGGATCTCACGAGACATGGCATAGTGTACCTCTGGCATAGTGTAATGCCATGTTCAAAGAATGAAGCCCTGAGGACCAAGCTGCTGAGGGGACATGACTCCACGTCCATCCTGCCAGCCGTAGGGAGATGTACTTTACTGTAGCCTTATAAATGGAGAGCATTTATAATTTTAATTCATTTATGGTTTTTTTCATTTAGGCAAGTGAAAATAATAGAACATTGCCGTATCAACCGGAATATTTTTTGCTTCATATCATAGATGGTTTATAAGTTAATCACATTCTACCTTAAGGCTACCTAAGGCTGATAAAAGTTTTGTCTAGGACAGGGAAAATTCTCATACCTGATTTTTTAAGGCTCATTATATGTTCTAAATAAAACTTATTGATATTTAAACGTTCTAATATTTGTTTATATAATGCCCAATGAATATAGTAAATGAATACGAATTTATTTACTTCTTAGTTTTTTTTTCTCAAAATTTCTAGGGGGGGGGGGGCAACTACCCTCCCTTGCTCCCCGTCTGCAGACGTCCATGAACTGTACCTACACTATTAACCCACATTACTATTAGTATGACACGTGAACCCCCAACCGTGAAGACTTAGAGAATCCATTGGGACTGGAATAACAGAACGAATTTTTTGTTAAGGTAAATAAATCTATCCACGTAATCAGTGAAAAGTGGTTGCTATCCGGCCATCATTTTTTACATTGTAAGCAAACATGCTGATTATTAACATCCTCTTATAAGTATAAATTTTATACAAAAAAAAAAAGGGCATGGCTAAACTAATATTATTTAAAATATTAATGTTCGACTGCGACATAACATACGAATATAACGTATAACGCTCATGCGTTCCGCAATCTTCCGTCATCTTCCAATTCTTTAGTACCTTCATGCTTCTCTTCCTCTTCCATCTGCGCCTCCTATATCCGGTGGACTAAGGCAGGCAGGAGTAGGTCACCTTCTACCTAAATTGCGCTGGGCCTAGTGTTTTTTTCCACCAGTACACAAATTCCTTGTTGTTTGGGAAGTTAATACCATTGACTACCTGAGGAAAATTAGTTTAAAAGAGGACAAAGATTCCAGTTTCCTCAAAATCATGTTGTCACAAGGGCAGTGCTGTTTATAACGATATGTTCAGCAGTTTCCTAGAATCCAAAGCTAGGGCATAGGGGATCGATATCCTTCCCAAAGCCACGAAGCTTAGCTCGAAAGGCCCCATGCACAGTGAGAAGCCGTGACCAAGTAGTGCGGAGGGACCGAAAGGTCTTCAATACGAGACCGGACCGTAGGGAAGTACTTCCTTACAGTAGCTCCTTTCGGAGTTGTCTTCCGCTGATGTATCTATTCCCTTGTGTCGTCTTGAATAATTTTATACCATGATTAACTTTTTTTATTATTATTTATTTATTTATGTCATATGTTTTAAATTTGCTATCTGCAATTATTATTTTTTTTTTTTTTTTTTTTGCAAAGAGCAAATCTGTGCTCTCACGTATGTGTGATACATTGGCGTTAGTTATTCCAATAAGTCTCTAGGCCACCGCCTCAACAACCGTCGGGGTGGATTGTGTGGATTGGTGGTGGATTTAAGTGTTTCTGCTAGTGGGTTCATGTTGAAAGTTAGTCTTTGATGGAAGTTTTTGTAGTATAGTGTTGCTGTATTTGTTGTTTAATTAGTGTTATAAAAAGAACGCATTTCAACTATGTAAGAAAACCTTTTTATTACTGACTTTTTTATACATAATACCACATGATCTCACTCTGACTAATATCGATCTATCGACATATAACAATATATCAACATTCCTCTCCTTAACCTAAACATTTAATTTTTTTTTTTTTTTTTTTAAATCATATAATAATAGATAAACATTGATAAATGAAATTATATAACCTTTACATTGATAAATGAAATTTTAACCATTACAAGTTTAGTTTTTCTGGTTTCTTTACAACTCTTCCTGATCTTGTTTGATAGCTCCCATCATCTTGCCCTTCACTTGTCACTTCGTCTTTAGATTCATCCAGTTCCTCGTCCACATATGCATAAGACGAACATTCCTGTTCGCCACTACCTTCTATGATGTGTTGCCTATTTCTTCTCAACTTCTTTCCCTCTTCATCTAAGATTTCATACGATCGAGGAGGATCTAACCTCTGCAGTACCCTTCCTTGAGTCCAGCTCTTATCGTCTGTTTGTTTCTTAAATAATATGTTCTGGCCTGGACGTAAATCCTTTAAGGTTTTTGTGTGCCGATTGTAGTACTTTTTTATAATTTCTTGTCTAGTTACATCAAATTCTTTGTTCCTACAGTACAATTTAGGCTTTAAATATTCTCTCGAAGCAGGTAAAGTAGTGTTAAGATTACGATTAAACAATAAGTTAGCTGGTGACGGCGAACCATTTTTAGGCGTGTTCCTATAGTTCAGAAGTGCCAAATATGGATCGGAATTGCTGTGAACACATCTTTTTAAAATTTGTTTTATAATTTTTACACTAGACTCCACCTGTCCATTAGACTGGGGATAATTTGGAGATGATGTGATATGATTAAAACCGTATTCACTAACAAAGTTCTTAAATTCAGTACTACTAAACTGAGGGCCATTATCAGTAACAATTTCCAGAGGAATTCCATGTCGAGCTATGATTGATTTCATGTGTTTTATCACCGTAATGGAGCGTAAATCTTCCAACCTCGCAAGTTCTATATATTTGCTGTAATAATCTGTAAGTATAACATAATTGTTTTTATTGAATTCAAATAGATCAGCACCTAATTTTAACCACGGAAACATAGGGATGTCATGAAACACTATCGGTTGTTTAGAATTACTTGCCCTATAAGTAGCACATGTTTGACAATTTTGACAAAGATTTTTTATTTCTGATCTCATGTTAGGCCAATATACCAAGGGTTTAGCTCGATTTATGCAAGTCTGATAGCCAAAATGGCCTTCATGAATGGACTGAAGTATCATTCTTTGCAAACTATGAGGAACTACGATTTTATCGTTTTTAAAAACAATGCCATCAATTACTGATAATTCATCTCTTATGTTCCAAAATGGTACTACTAGTTCACTTACATTTGTCTTGTTTGAGGGCCATCCATGTTGAATATATTGCTTGAGAATTAAGAGTACCTCGTCTTCAGAAGTTTTCAGTTTAAACAGAGCTTTCCTATTGTCAGATATCGGTAGGTGGTGTAATGTAGCATTCACGTGGCAGACTATTTCGTTGTGAATCTCTTGATCATCAACCTCATCATTCTCGGTTGAAGAAATGGAAGATCGGCTAAGGAAATCTGAAACAAACATGTATCTACCTGGGACATATTTAACTACAATGTCATAACCTTGTACTTTCAACATCATTCTTTGTATGCGTAAAGGTGCTAAATTCAAAGGTTTTTTAAACAATGCCTCCAATGCTGAATGATCCGTTTCAATTAATATGCGACGTCCTAAAATATATTTGTGGAAACGTTTGCATCCAAATACTATCGCAAACATTTCTCTTTCAACCTGTGCATACCGTTTTTGATAATCCGTTAATGCCTTTGAAGCATAACAGACTGGTTTTCCTTCTTGCAATAGGCAAGCTCCAACGCCTTCTGAGCTGGCGTCCACCGAAATCGTTATCTCCTTGTTGGGGTTGAATATTTGCAACACAGGAGCTTTTACCAGACACTCTTTTAATTTGTTAAATGCGTTTTCATGTAAAATTTCCCAGCAGAACTCGTTGTCTTTCTTAACCAATTCACGCAATGGCGCGGTAATGTCTGAATAGTTTGTAATGAATTTTGATAAATAATTTGTCAACCCAAGAAATCTCTCTAAATCTTTTCTATCTTTTAATGACTTTATTTCAGTAATAGCCGCAACTTTTGAAGGATCCGGTGAAATCCCGTTTTTATTAACTATCATTCCTAAAAATTTTATCTCTTCTTTTCCAAATTTTGACTTCTCTAAATTAAATCGTATGTTATGTGAATTAGCAACCTCCAATACCTTTTTTAATCTTCTATCATGTTCTTCAATGGAGTCAGCGTAAATTACGAGATCATCCACATATATCGCTACTCCTTCTACATCCTTAAATGCCTTTTCCATGCGTTCCTGAAAAGCTTCTGTTGAAACACATAAGCCAAAAGGTAATCTTTTAAACTTGTACTTACCGAAAGGTGTTGAAAACGTGCATAATCGAGAACTGGCCTCATCTAATTGAACTGTCCAAAACCCACTATTGCAGTCTAAAGTAGTAAAGTATCTGGCGCTTGCTAATTTTTCAATAATGTCATCAACAGTTGGCAACAGCTTCTGTTGCCTTATTATACACTGATTTAAATATCTTGGATCTAGACATATGCGTAGTTGGTTATTCTTTTTCTTTACGATAACAATAGAATTAGACCATTCTACTGGAGTATCGATTTTTTCAATAATGTTTAAACTACACATCTTATCCAATTCCTGTTTGAATGGCTTTTCTATCGCTAACGGAATACGACGTGGAGGTTCAACTCTTGGTCGTGCATCTTTCTTCAAACAAATAGTGTACTTCTGACTGAAGCACCCTATTCCTTGAAATAAATGTTTATATTGCTCAATAAGGTTATCGTAGTTATAACCTTTAATAAAATCAATATTTACGATATTTCTTCTAATCAAATCTAATTCAACGCAAGACTGAAGCCCTAGTATTGTAATGCATGGAACTTTTATAATAACAAAATCGATAATAGCCGACTTCCCATTAGTAAGAAAACATTTGATCTTACACGTACCAATTGTATCTACAACCTTGCTATCCAAAGTGGTCAGTTTAATCTTGGAATTATGAATATCATTCTGACTCAAATTTAATTCTTTAAACGTATTTAGTGATAAACAGTTTACCTGAGCCCCGGAGTCCAATTTTGCGAGTATCCTTTTTCCATTAATCTCTTATGGATGGATGGATGGAATCTCACTCTGACTAATATCGATCTATCGACATATAACAATATATCGACAGTATTGATTATTGTTTGGATGTTAAGGTCCTTGTGTATTACGTCATTAGTCACGTAGTACGGTGCATCTCCGATCCTCCTCAATACTTTTTATTGAAAGGATTGGATCCTTTGGATATTTGAGGGCTTTGCAGTGCCCCATAACTCTATCCCATGTGTCCAAATTGGTCTAATTAACATGTTCTATATTGTAAGTCTGTTGGTTAGGGATAATTAACATACTTACAATAGAGAACATGTTAATTAGACCAATTTGGACATACTGGATAGAGTTATGGGGCACTGCAAAGCACTCAAATATCCAAAGGAAATTTGAGGGCTTTGTTCCGTTTTTTGTTAGAAAGTGGAACCTAACATAGTTAGGGATTATTAACATGTAATTAAAACGATATGTGGATAACAACCTTCAATGATTCCTAAAAGTACCTGCTGAATGCATAATTCCTCCCATTAGTTATTTTGTAATTGACATGAGTATGATAGATTAAGTGAAACAATCAATAGCACTTATTTTAAATACTTAAATATAAACATTTAGAAAAAGTAGACATGTAATGATTGTCTTTACAAGTTTGATTCTATTAAACGTTACTTGGTAATATATGATTTAACATAAATCAATAAAATGGTCATTTATGTGAAGGGATAGTAAGAAGTAGATCAAATTAGGTTTTACATTTTTATTTGTTTGCTATTTACACAATAAATTATTTTTTAATGGTAGTAGGCGGGGGCGGCGTGGTAAGCGACTGGAGCGTGGGCAACGACTGGGGCAGCGTGGTAGGCGACTGGGGCGGCGTGGTAGGCGACTGGGGCGACAACCTTAGCGGCGACTGGAGCGACGACCTTAGCGGCGACTGGAGCGGCGTGTACTCCGGCATCCTTGTGTACGACGGCGTTGAATCCATTGACTGGGTCAGCGGTGTACTCGACGGTACGGCGGCTGCCGTCGGGTTCGATCAGGGAGTAGCTGCCTTGGACGACATCTCCGTCACGGGTCTCGTGCTGGCTCTTGGAGTCACCAGTAATGGCGTCCTGGATGTCGTAGGCGTAGCTGTACTGTGGGTGTGGGTCATACTCGTCGACGGCGGCGTGTGCGACGGCTACTGGGGCGGCACGGGCTACTGCGACGGGGGCGTGGGCTACGGCGAGGGGGGCGGCGTGGGCTACGACTGGGGCGGCGTATGCCCTGGCGGCGAGGGGTGCTCCTGGGGCGTAGACGGCGGGGGCGCCGATGATGCCTGCGTTAGCTGCGGCGATGAAAGCAGCGAGGATGACTACCTGCAAGAGAAAGGTAAATCGATGAGAATAAACTCAGTTCACTACGCGCTAAGAGATCGTAAACCAGATCAGAGGCTATGGGCTGCTACCCTACCTTGAATGCCATGACTGCTGAATGTGCCCCTCACTGGCCAATCCCGCTATATATACCGGTCCAGCTTGTGAAACCGACTCCCACTACCTTTGATACATTTTACCGGTTGGACCTTCAAAAATATCCAGATTTTTTTTCCAACCTGAATGTGTATGTATTCATGAAAATCGATCTTCTGATTTTTCTAGATATCTTCCTTAAAGTAAATAATTGCCTACCATCTATATTAACAATTTAATAATTGTAATTCCATACACAAAATTTTGTTAGTACAGTTTTTAATTTTGCAATTCGTATAAAGTTATTCTATTTCAATTTTCTTTTAGGTGTTCACTATTTATTTATGTTATTAAAATATTATTTTTTATATCACTTTATCTTATGATTCATTTTTCGTAATTTTGAGTTCAATGGCTTTTTATAGTAGTTACATTAAAATCTTATAATAATTGAATCATGTTTTTCCTAAAATATAGCACCTCACGATATATGTGCTATATGCATTCCCACCCCGTAGGGTGTGGGAATGCGTTTTGGAACAACTAAAATGGACTTTTCTGGGTAATATCTGAAGTATTTGCCGCTACACATCGGCACCTCCGATGACTCCTGATAGGAAATTAAGAATGCTCAATTATTTCCTAAACATAGGAAGCAATACCATTACACTTATCTATATTCCGTTCAAATTCTTTGTTTTATCTCGAGTTTTAAGATTAGCGTCTACAGCATATCTCATTACATTTTTGAACGAACCCGAAAACCTGCATTTTTCGACAATTTTTGGAATCCAAACCCCGGGTAATATTTTTATGTAAACCCGGGTGATTAGACATTTGGTCGGAAAATCACTGATCTTAAATTTAAAAACCTTCATAACCCGAAATCTGTCTTTTAATAAAAATTCTAAATGGAAACCCTTGTTGTAGAATATTAAGCAGTGTTATTATATTTTTTTAAATGTTTATAAAACTTAATTTTCCAAATGGAGCTTGAATTGTTTTTTTTTTTCTTTTTTTCCATGTAACGCTAAAACGGCTGTTATGATTTCGATGAAACGTCGATATTTTATCCCCCTCAAAACCATCTAAATTTATGTCTAATACATAATTCATAAATAAATTATAAAAAAAAAAAAATAATATGAATTCAAAATTTTATTTGTGAATAAATCAAACAAAATATTTTTTTTTTTTTAAAGATGATTTAATTACAAAATCAAAGAACATCGGATGAATCGGTACACAGATAGCGCTTGGAACGTTTGTCTGTTTGACATATCACATATCGGAAATCGTTGTGAAGATCATCGGCAACGTCATAAGGTACAACTAAGTTCCCTCAAGTATGCATTAATGACCCAGTCGTATCTACGAGGGGGTGACCAAAACAGTTTTAGGACCTCATAAACAGCATCAACCGAACAGTTAAATTCTGTTTCCCAATGAGATGAAATGTTACAGAATCCCGCTTCTCAGTTTTTAAAATAAATCATTTTGTCATTTGAAGAAGGCTTCATAAATCCATCAATGGATAAACGGGGTTGAAACAGGGCACGAGTGAGGATATTTTACTTCTAATACCATCATGAATTCACGTATTGCAAAAAGCCTGGTAAAGAAATAAATAGGAATAACTGATGGGTGATAGATATAAGTTTTAACTTTCGATTCATTCTGATCAAAATGGTCAATTTTTTTTTTCTTCTAGGCATTCAAACGGATTATATTTCCTTATCCAGTCACAACGAAGTTTTGAAAACATTTCAAAGATTCCTGCTGTGTGGGTTTCAATGCTTGATGCTTGCATAAGGCATTGGTTCTATGGAATGGTCTGTGTGCCGTTAAGAAAAAAGTTCATAAATTATCGATCGTAATGTTGATTCATAATCAATAGAGCCATTTCGAAATTTGGTTCTAATGGTCAATGGTTCCTATACTTATTGTTGCACTATTTCATTTTTTATTATTAACCCTTCTAACAAGTTAATACAGCCTGTTCCGTATATATATAAAAAAAAGGTACTAGCAACACTAGATGATTTTTTTTTTCAATAACGTTCATATTCATGCATGGTCTATGATTTCTGTTTCTTTTCGTTTAATCGTAGTTTTTATGAATTTTTTGCTAGCATTTGGTTTTTTATTAATAATATCTAATATACTTGAATTACAAAAATATAGAAATTGTTAATTTTTCCATTCTAAACAGCTATAAATTTTCATTTGGACTGGTTATCTAATTTATAAAATAAAAAAAGCTTCGTATTTTTGTTGGCGAATAAAATGCAATCTAATTTTGACCTGTCAGGTTTGAAAACGTGAAACTGTAAGATTTTTGGGTTTTTCAAGTATTTTTTTGTTTTTTCTATACGAAAAATGATGATACATGGGGGATACTGATACATGGGTGCACCGGTCTTCCCTAGACAAGATAAACCTTACTTATGAACTCAATTAACCTATATATCTTATATTTATTATTTGAATATTATTTATAAAATTTATTCAATTGTATGTATATATATATATATATATTTATATATAGATATCTCATTGATTATAACCCAGAATATAGAAATTATTGAATGTTTATTATTATGGAATTATTAGTTATAAATATTTATTAAAATCAAAATGCTATGTTTATGTGTTTACTTGTGTTTGTTACATTGATTTATATAATGTTTTACTATCAAACATATTATTTATTGTAAAGCCTTATAGGCCAACTCCAGAAAATGTAAAAAGCGTGTATTACTAAATTTAAGTAAATTTTTTTTATTAGACGAAAATAATTGTGTCATACAAGCAATAAAAACTGAAATAATCATCAAGGTTACAAAAAGTATCAACTTGAAACGAGACTATAACCATATCAGAGCAAGACCATCTCTCCAATCCGTCACTCCTTATATTTAGTCTAAATTAGAACATTCCAAATGGTTCCCGACAAGCGTAGAAGGTTCTCGAACAGTCACGAACTCTTTTAAAGCATATGTTTTAGGTTACAATACATAGCACACGAGAGCTTAGAGTCGAACGGTATCAATATTCTCGATTAAAAACAAATTTACAGGTTTTCTGTAGTTCTATCGATAGTCTAAATAGTTTAAAAACGTATCGATAGGCTCGATAGTTTAAATTTGTCGTTATGATGGTGTTACTTTCATCATTAATATGAATTCCATGAGATATATCAAGCTCATTATTTAATGAATAACCTCAAATTGGAATAGACATATTTTAGGTATGAAAAAACTGCTGAAGTAATTTAATAGTAATAGGTTATATACGTATGACCTGAACTCTTACATGATATAATACAAAGCAAAATAATAAATTCAAGATTTGATTTGAAAGGCCGTCCATTTGGATAGAGGTCGGAATTGAATGCCATGCCCCTTCCGGTATTTTAAGTTCGAAACATTCACTTATTTAACTTTCATATAGTTGCATTTTTGTTACAACTGGTGTTGAGCTTCGTGATATGAATATAATACACGGATAGAAAGTGATCAAAAACAGGAATTGATGACAAGGGCATAAACTGAAATTACCTGTGGGGGGGGGCAGCCAAGTCCTGTATATCAATCCAAAAAAATCTAAATTTATGTATGAGCCTTTCAGTTGACAGGATAATTAAGTCCAATATAAAAATTTTGCAGTAGAGCATAATAAATAAACATTCTCTTTGGAAATTTCGCACCTTATGACATTGTTCACATTCCTAGTTCGAAAAACATCATAGTTCACTTAAAATACAAACAATTTTCAGTAAACAATGTGTATTCATCTCATACTATTACTAAATAAAATTGTACGAATGTTCCATAGAGTTTTCTTGAAAAATGTTGAAATTGCAGTTTTTTTTCTGTCAACCGAAAGGCTTATATCATTCGTCTGTGATAAAATTTGCAGTTTTTATTTTTAAGATTATCTACCATATATATAATTTCTCAAAGCCTTTTTTTTTGTCAGTACGCCATAACTTCCTTAATATTTACTTCATCAAATTTCATAAATGAGGCATCATTTTAAAGCTTTTCTTTACAGCAACAACGGAAAAATCACTCATTTCGTATTCGATTGTGAGTTATAAGCGCGGTTGAGAAAATCAAAATGGTCCTAGAGGTTTCTAAATGGTGTCAATCTTTTCAGGCTTTCAAGGAGAACATTTTCGGTCCTTAACATTTTTCAAATAACCCCTTCGTTTGCGAGTTGTAAGAAAAAATTGCAATTCTCAGCGAAAACCGTCCCGGCGCTATTTCGAAGGTGTCATTTTTTTTTAGTTTGTCGAGACGAGCATTATGGATGTATACACTTTTCCGTTGTCACCGTCGTTTGCGAGTTACATGCAAAAACATGCGATTTCAGTGAATAGAATCAGCGCACTCGGTTTCCGTGAAACCGATATGTCAATTTGAGTATGTCGCGTTTTGCAGGGTGCGCTCTTTCAGTGTCATCTATGTCTGTGTAAAACAAACCCACCAAGAAACAATCACAGATTACCATATCGTAACTTCAAACAAAGTGTTCAAGGATGTCCTGTAAACACGTAAATAGTATGTAAATACCTTAAACTTATGTTTCAAAAAAATAAATAATCAACAATTTAAATACATTAATTCATTACTTCAAACCCCACCTATGCCCATGACGCACTATATGCTACTAAATATACGGTTTTTCTTTAATAAAGTGGGATTTAAGTAGGCTAGAGAGTGAATGCTTCCCACGTTAATTTAATTAAGTTAATTAAATAAAGCATTCAGTTTTTTTCATCTAAATTTTATATGGGACCTTTTGGATTATTTCCACCGTCGGAATTCATTTTCCTAATACATATTCTTATTGAGATTATTTAATTTCAGGAATTTTTTTTTTCGCCATATTTTTCAAGATGCTTTTGTCCGTCCTCACTCTTAGCTCTTTAACCTCCTCACTCTTAGGTAATAGTCCTATGAGAGTGGTAATCATAAGTAAATAAATCATAAGACATAATTATTACATGACGTAAATGTACAAGATCATTTCAAAGAATGTATGCTATGTCTCCGAGATAGTCCAGTCCTTTCCTAATAAATTCAAAATACATTATGTTATTTTCAGGTCAAGTTGAAACAATTAAAATTACTAAAGTAAGGCAACCCTTGTCAAATCGAGGATTCTTTGAAAATTTTGAACGATCAGTATCGTAAGCAGAGATGTTTCAAAACATGGACAAACAATATCCATATTTACGTAATTATTTCATCAGTATGTTGCTTTGGTATCCATATTTTATTTCGTTATTGGATATTATACTCTGTTATGAACCTATTCCTTATTTAAATTTAAATCTTACATTAATAATTGATACCGAATTATTTTAATATTTGGATATATCTTATACAGTTATTGGCACTCGGTACAGTTATTGGCACTCCCCTTTAACTTGAAGAAATAGGTAAACAAGTCCTAATTTTATTACAAGATATACATGAGTCTAATATTTGAAGGGTCTTCTAAGTCATCTATGAAGTAAGGCTTTAACTAACTAACCATAGGGAAGATTTCACAATTAAATCCACAGGGTGCCAATAACTAGATTTGGCACTTTTAACAATAAATATTGCCATATTGTAAAACTATTGAACTTTTAACCCAAAAAAACCTCTTGATGCTTTATAAGGATAAATAAAGAGGAGTTATAGGAAGTTTCAATTAGATCCCTTCATAAGAAGTATTTTTTTTAATGTCACCACTGAAATTTAGTCTTAAGGGTGCCAATAACTGTACAGATTACCCTGTATTGATTAAGTAGCATTGAACTTAAAAATAAAAACTTTCTTCTATAAAACAAAGTGATTAGTATTTCATACGTTACTCGAAGAGGGGACGCGTTACACAAGTGACGTCCTATATAAACTCCTCAGTGACAGTGGACACGGCACAGTTCACAGTTGAACAACAATGGCATTCAACAAGGTATTCAATAGTTATTTAGTTTTTAAGTTATGTGTTTCTTTTTTTTCGTTTAGGGACTCAGCTATCTCAAATGTCTTTGTAGGTTGTCGTGTTTACTGCTTTGGTCGCCGTCGCCAGGGCAGGAGTCATCGCCGCCCCAGCAGTGCCAGTCGCCCGAGCGGTTGCCGCCCCCGTCGCCCCGGTAGCCGTCGACGAGTACGACCCCTACCCCCAGTACGCCTACGCCTACGACATCCAGGACGCCATCACCGGTGACTCCAAGAGACAGCAGGAAACCCGTGAAGGCGACGTCGTCCAGGGCAGCTACTCCCTGATCGAACCCGATGGGAGCCGCCGAACCGTCGAGTACACCGCTGACTCAGTCAACGGATTCAACGCCGTCGTACACAAGGACTTTGGAGTTGTCGCCGCGCCCGTCGCAGTTGCTCCCGCAAGGGTTGCCGCCCCTGTGGCAGTTGCCCCAGCGAGAATCGCCGCCCCGGCTGTAGCTCCAGTCGCTAAAGTCGTATCTCCTGCTTTCCCTGCACCAGTTGTATACTCAAGATACGTGTTTTAAATAATGTAAAAATAAAATTGGTCTTTGTCTCTTATGTAATCATATTTATTAATGCACCCTTTAATTAATAAGTTCTTATTAATAATTCTACAAACGTTTTATATTATTCCAAAGGTTGAATACTTTCCAAAATGAAAAAAAATTGATGTAATACAGTTAAAATTTTAATTGTTACTTTCTAATGGAATTTTTAAAAATGTCCAATGAACTTACATTTCAACAAGAAAAAGTTAAAGAAATGTATGCAATATTAGCTATTGTAGCTCGTTTTAGGTCGTAGAATAATAATAATTTAGGCAATCGACATACAAAATAATGAAAATATATTTTAAGGATTTTAAATGATAATACTGAGGAAATATAAATCACAGAGTGGAAAAAGGGCAACTTTTTCTTTGTTATTTATTTAGTGACTAACAGGAATCAATGAGTACTTTCACATGAGTTTTGTTTGAATTCAGTGACCTTGAAGATTCGGCCTAGATCCAGGGATTATGGCTAATCAAGGTTAACAATCAAGAAACGATATTACAGGGTGTCCAGAAAGAGTATTCGGGTTTTTGTTACGGTGAAATGATAAGAGGTTTTTTGGCCCAAGAACTTCAAGAGTTTAAAGGATATAATTCTAGAACATGGTTTCAGCAAGACGGAACCACTTGCCATACTTCAGACTTATCAATTGCTACGGTAAACGAATTATTCCAAAACAAAGTGATTTCTCGTAGAGGCACCATTAGTTGGCCTCCCAGGAGTCCCGATCTCAGTCCTCTTGACTTCTTTCTGTGGGGATACCTGAAAAGTAGTGTATACGAAAAGAAAACGACGAATCTAAAGCAATTGAAGCAAAATATCAAAACAGAAATGACGGCAATCTCAACATTAGGCGCGGTTTTTCGACGTGAAAAATTCACATTATGTTTGATATATATTTTGCTATGAATTAATGAACTCGTAAAAAATGGTCACCGATTTATTTATTGACTACATACTCATTGCTATTATCAAATAACGTTTAATTTGAAACGAATAAAAATGCAGTATATTATGAAAAATGTCAGATCATTAACAAAAAAATATATTAAAGCAAAAAATAATTAAAATATTAATCAGGAAAAGAAGAGAACACAATCGGTAAATTTGTAGCATTTATCGATTTAAACTTGAAATTTTCAAGCGTATCCGAATACATTCCGAAAAAAATTTAAATTATTTCTTCACCATTAATTAAATTAATTTATAATTATTATTATTAATTATCATTGTGTTGCAATATATTCTTCTTATTATATTTTTTGATAATATTATCTTCTTCATCAAGAAAAGTACACTTACCAGCTATTTCTACAAACGAAAAATTGATTTTTTTTTTTTGGCCGTAAAATTGAAGAATAAATGAATACTTAAATAACTGAAAGTTAATCATTAATTAAAATCCGAATACAGACAACTTCGATTATTAATGGCTGTAATAGCTTAAACCTTTCAAAAGTGAACGGTGTAAAATTATATAGTGTGAATATGGTAAGACATTAGGAGAGCGGACCGGGAGTGGAGCGGGAGCGGAGCGCTACTGTGAATGGGGTAGAGCGAGAGTGGACCGGGAGCGGAGCGAGAGTGGAGCGGGCGCGAAACCGATAGTGTGAATAGGCCCTAACTGTACCAATCATCCATATGTATTTCAATGGATGAAAATTTTTTTTTTATTATTTATGTAAAAATTTCCTACAATAACCTTGATTTGATGTCATTTTAGATATTTTGATTAGATTAATTAGATTTTGATTAATTTAATATTCCAAATTCCTTTCTTCTTTTTTTTTTATATCATTGATTCAGTCAGCCTCTTCGCATGCTCCGTTAACTATTTATTACCTTTTTTTTTATTTAAGAAGGCTTAATAACTGATAATAATGATTATTTTATTTCAGATAAATTAGCTGTGCTGTCACAAATTTATTTCGGGAAACACAAAAAGATTCGAATATATAATAAATGACTTCTCTACATATTCATAGCAAACAAATACTGTTTTTCTCTGCGAAGCCACTTTGAATCAAATTGTTCGTTTTTTATATTATTTACTAATAAAGATAACTAACTATTTTTGATGTTCAGTGATCGTGAAATAGCAGGATTGCCGAACTTTCTTGGAATTCTTGAACAATGAAGACGTTACAACTGCTGAATTTATAAGGAGGCAGGGTAATTTCTCTTCTAAAGAATGTCTTTGAGTTTGAACATCTGGTGAAATCCGAAAGAATTTCGTTTGGGTTATATTAGCCTGCCCCTATAACATTTCTTCGAATAATCACAATTATTTTTAGAGTCGGTCCCATTAGCTTTGAATTCATTTAGGCGCGTTGACTCAGTAAGGTGGGATGTGATCGATTACTTGTTTGAATCTAAGATCTACAGCGTTGGAAGAAACAACCACAAAAATTTAAGAACTAGAAAGGAAACCTCCTCCGAATCTTTCAATAGTTCAATAGTTCAATAGTTCGACTGAAAAGGAAACAATAAGAATTATAATATGAAGGTATAAATTAGTAAACCATCCAAAATTTAGACAAATAGAACCTAACGAATGAATGATTTATAATGACTAATTAATTAATGGGTGCATTACTAATATGATTAGACGCGGATTGTAATAAAATAAAATAAAATCGGGTTTGAGGGGCTAGGCAAACAAGGCCGAAAAAGCCGCCTCCCAGTATGGATCGAATTCAATAAAATAATTTAACTATCGATGTCTATTGCACTAAACTTTGATATTTACATGAAGAAATATTCAAAGTATAAATATCATAAAATTATAACCAGTAACATGTTCCTAGATCTTATTGATAAATCTATACTTAAGATGCCGAAACTAGTCGAGCCAAAAGTATTTGGAGGTCAAAGGTATTTTTTAACTTCCTATAGCAAGGTAAAAAGAAAATCTGGGGTAGCACAATTGTAACGAACTAACTGCTATCCTCAAGGTTTCAAATCCCAAGTTCAAATCTGGCAATGGCGAGATATGTTCCTTATTCTTCCACAGATGGTCTCGTCTCTGGACGAGAGACCCTCCTATGGCCATGCATAACCCAGTCTTTATAAAGTGGTTACTCTTAATAGAAAAATAGAGGAAAAACCTGGCGGTACAGTGTCATCACGGTCAAATCTCCGACATGAAGGTGCAAAAAAATAGTGCTTACTTAATTAGTTCTGCACCTAAGACGTTTCATAGGTTTTGTGCTAGAGATAATAGCAATTTAGCTTATACCGCGCTAGAAGGTAGTGGTATAAAACTATCGATAGTCTCCCTTATCGATAGTTTCGAGCATTTCATATCGATACTATCGGTATTATAAGGTAATAAAGGGGGTGGAGTAGAATAGTTGAATTTTTTAATTGGAACGATAGCAACTATAATGTTTTTTTTTTTTTATCGTACTTTTGTTCATTTCTATTAATTTGGGAATAATAAAAACATTTCTGTCAGTGGAGGAAGGGTTCCATTATAGCCAGTGGTAAGTTTTGTCAATATAAAGTTCGATACAAAATAAAAACTATCAAAAAGTCAAGGAAAATGGATTTAGAAGAAGGTTATACCAACATTCTTTAAGTACGTAACCACGCGCCCGGATTCTTAATTTGTTGACGAAGTCGATTTCTAAGGTACAAAATTTAGAAGCGATCCTAGAGTGTGTGGATTATCCTACAGATCTACACTATGTATATACGCACTTTTTGTTAGAAAACTAAATAAGATTACTCTGTAACGTTTTATTTTACATTTAAATGATTTATATAGCATATAAGTGCTTAATGGCAGATGCTATTACCATTTTTCCCTTTTAAAAAACAAAGTTTTTAACTATCGAAACGATCAAAACTATCGATGGTTTCGATAGTTTGAAACTATCGATAGTATTGGTAGAGCAAAACCATCGATAGTACTATCGATAGTTTTACATCACTACAAGAAGGTAATTTTTTTTTATCGTTTACCATTTTTTAAACATATGTCTGCCCATTGCACACGGCAGTTCAAATGAAATATATATATTATATAATAGAATTAAGATTCCAAACCTTGAGAAATTGGGAATTAAACGGATTGGAAAAGGGTTGCGGGCGAAGGCTGGGTCCCAATGAGCCAGGGTTGCCCAACGGTGACCCACATGTGACGCGCCCAATCACAATCCCTCGAATATTAAGTCTTCATTTAAAATTAGAACACTAATTTGGCATCCTCATCACGGCTCTGCCTCTCTTAGCAATAGAAAAAAAAAAACTCATTCACTAAGAAGACTCAGCTGTCGTACACAAAGTTCTAGTTTATTTCATCTTTTCGTTAACTTGTTTATAATTTATGCATAGGAAAAAGTTTAAGAAGTTTTTATTATCCCGCACCGTCATGAACTGAAAATTCAAATGTCAGCAAATGGGAAATTGCTGGTGAGTCCTAAATTATACAATAAAAAATCTGGTGCGTGCGCGCAACACACAACTTTCACTTACCAACTTACTTAGATTAGAAATTGACGTGTTTTGCTAAATATCATTTCCCAAAGTCACACATTTTTCTACATTCATATCTTATTTTTGTTAATCGTTAAAGCCGTTTTTGAGTAAATAAAAAAAAACCGTGAAAATGATACAAAATTTATTAAGTAAAGTCCCCCCTCCGGTTGATCAATTGTGATGAAATGTTGGTTATCACATATTTGGTATATAAATAGATCAAATACTCAGTTTGATCAAAATCGTTAAAACCGTTTTTGAGTAAATAAAAAAAACATGTGAAAATGATACAAAATTTATTAAGTAAACTCCCCCATCCGGTTGATCAATTTTGATGAAATTTTTAGTCATATTTCAGGCTTATAAATAGTTCAAATACTCAGTTTAATCAAAATCGTTAGAGCTGTTTTTGAGAAAATCGAAAAAAACTTAAAAAGTTATCAAATAAAGTACCCCCTCCCTTTTAGCAAATTTGATGAAATTTTTGCTGTCACATCGCGGGCTTATACATACTCTAAATACCCAATTTCAGGTTCGCACGGTTTATAGTTTTTGAGCTAGTCTGTTCACATACACACACACACACACAGACACACAGACCATTTCGCGGGACTTGGTTATTTTGACTCAGGGGACCCCAAAAAGTGTATTTCCGTTGAAAACCGGAAGTCGAAAATTTTCACGATCGCAATACTTCCACTTACTATATATTTCATATATAGGTAAGTGAAAGTAAAAATGGGACCCCTCATGAACACAATAATCGACCTTTCCATTCTGAATAGGAACATTCATCATACTAACTTTTATGTTGGGAATAGTGTCTAAAATCAACTGCCATAGTTTGTATGTTCATTTGTCCACCCTATCAAAGCCTACATTGATGTCTCAAACATTCCGAAACAATGTTTAAAATTAAATAAAAGTTAATTGAAGCCACTTCTACTACCACTAGCTTTCTGGAGGGATGACCTATCCGATTGTGGATAACCTCGGGAGAACGTATCAGTCGTAAGAAAAGTATTCCAAGAGAGCTTCAAATATCTGATGGTTTGCTTACCAGGCATGCGCACGAACAAATTTGTGATTTGCAAGAAAAATTCGCGATGGAAACAAACCTTGAGATAGTCACTTGTGTACCAACAGTGGGTAACTACAATGCTTATTTGCGTTAATTATTTCGATGCAACGAATTCTTTTTATATATTTAGATAATTTTCGTTTAATTTATAACTATCCCTGTCTCAGCTTCTGAAATCCAAACAGTTAAATTATACAAAGTCATAGGTTTGATAAAATAATTTATGTCTCAACTCCATGTCATATGTGTACGAAACACAAGGAACTAATTTTTTCTAATTCGTAACAAATTTCCCGTTGGTTTTTCAATGTAATGGAATATATTTGATATTTCAGTTAAAACAATAAATAATGGCTTGTATAGACAATTTAATAGACAATTTCATCAGTTCGAGTAAAATATTGAACAAATAAAAATGTAGGAATTTTTTAAAATGCCTAATGAAACCTGACTCGGGGATCGCCTCTGGTGACAAGCATAGCAGTCAACAATACTAAAGGTCGCCACCCCGCAGTGGTCCTAGGATTTTTAAAGGTAGTAACTACGCCGTCCCTCGGATGGGAGGTAAAATGGAGGTCCCGAGCCTGTACGATGACAGATACTCGTTAAAGATCCTATCCTAATTATACCTTGATAGGCAAAATTTATTACTCCCGCTGTAACATTGTCCGATTAGCCTTAATATATTAGAGTAAAGTGACGTTAATTAAACAAACATAAACCTGACTCGGATGTATTTTCGAGTAAAATTTCGACAGTAAAATAAAAAATCTGGTGCGTGCGCGCAACACACAACTTTCACTTACCAACTTAATTAGATAAGAAATTGACGTGTTTTGTTAAATATCATTTCCTACACTCATTTTTCTACATTCACACATTTTTCTACATTCATATCTTATTTTTGTTAATCGTTAAAGCCGTTTTTGAGTAAATAAAAAAAAACACGTGAAAACGATACAAAATTTATTAAGTAAAGTCCCCCCTCCGGTTGATCAATTTTGATGAAATTTTTAGTCGTATCTCGGGCATATACATACATCATATACCCAGTTTGATCAAAATCGTTAAAGCCATTTTTGAGTAAATAAAAAAAACACGTGAAAATGATACAAAATTTATTAAGTAAAGTCCCCCCTCCGGTTAATCAATTTTGATGAAATTTTTACAGTCATATCTCAGGCACATAAATAGATCAAATACTCAGTTTAATCAAAATCGTTAGAGCCGTTTTTGAGAAAATCGAAAAAAACTTAAAAAGTTATTAAATAAAGTACCCCCTCCCTTTGAGCAATTTTGATGAAATTTTTGCTGTCACATCGCGGGCATATACCTACACTAAATACCCAATTTCAGGTTCCCACGGTTTATAGTTTTTGAGCTAGTCTGTTCACACACACACACACACACACACACACACACACACACACACAAACACACACACAGACACACACACACACAGACCATTTCGCGGGACTTGGTCATTTCGACTCAGGGGACCCCAAAACGTGTATTTCCGTTGAAAACCGGAAGTCGAAATTTTTCACGATCGCAATACTTCCACTTACTATATATTTCATATATAGGTAAGTGAAAGTAAAAAGTTGCTTCATTTTATAAAATTTCATTGAAGGTTTCATTACGATGAATATTTCATTGAATTGGATTACAGCTTATAAGATAATTTTTATAAGAAAAAATCTGGTGCGTGCGCGCAACACACAACTTTCACTTACCAACTTACTTAGATAAGAAATTAATGCGTTTTGTTAATGCCATTTCTCAAAGTTACACATTTTCCACATTCATTTCTTATTTTTGTTTTCATTTGCTCTATAAACCCCTCAGAACATTTTAATAATGATAACGCTTACCTGATATTAAATAACACTAAATTTTCATTAAACATGACGAATATGAAGAAAATCGTTAAAGCCATTTTTGAGATAATCTAAAAATTAGAAAAAAAGTTAGGAAATAATGTGTCCCCTTCGGTTGATCAATCTTGATGAAATGTTGGCTATCACATCTTTGGCATATACATACATAAATACCCCAGTATGATCAAAATCGTGAAAGCCGTTTTTGAGTAAATTAAAAAATGTACACGTGAAATTGGTACAAAATTTATTAAGTAAAGTCCCCCCTCCGGTTGATCAATTTTGATGAAATGTTGGCTATCACATCTTTAGCATATACATACATCAAATACCCAGTTTGATCAAAATCATGAAAGCCGTTTTTGAGTAAATAAAAAAAAAACGTGAAAATGATACAAAATTTAGTAAGTAAAGTACCCCCTCCCGTTGATCAATTTGGATGAAATGTTGGCTATCATATCTTTGGCATATACATACATCAAATACCCAGTTTGATCAAAATCGTGAAAGCCGTTTTGAGTAAATAAAAAAAACACGTGAAAATGATACAAAATTTATTAAGTAAAGTCCCCCCTCCGGTTGATCAATTTTGATGAAATCTGGGCTATCACATCTTTGGCATATATATACATCAAATACCCAGTTTGATCAAAATCGTTAAAGCCGTTTTTGAGATAATCGAAAAAAAGGTAAAAATTGGAAACAAAGTCATAAAATAAAGTGCCCTCTCAGTTGGACCAATTTTGATGAAATGTTGGTTTTCACATCTTTGGCATATTTATACATCAAATATCCAGTTTGATCAAAATCGTGAAAACTGTTTTTGAGTAAATAAAAAAAACACGTGAAAATGATATAAAATTTATTAAGTAAAGTCCCCCCTCCGGTTGATCAATTTTGATGAAATCTTGGCTATCACATCTTTGGCATATACATACACCAAATATCCAGTTTGATCAAAATCGTGAAAGCCGTTTTTGAGTAAATAAAAAAAAACACGTGAAAATAATACAAAATTTATTAAGTAAAGTCCCCCCTCCGGTTGATCAATTTTGATGTAATGTTGGCTATCACATCTTTGGCATATACATACATCAAATATCCAGTTTGATCAAAATCGTGAAAGCCGTTTTTGAGTAGATAAAACAAAATACGTGAAAATGATACAAAATTTATTAAGTAAAGTCCCCCCTCCGGTTGATCAATTTTGATGAAATTTTTACAGTCATATCTCGGGCATATAAATAGATCAAATACTCAGTTTAATCAAAATCGTTAGATCCGTTTTTGAGAAAATCTAAAAAAATGTAAAAAGTTATTAAATAAAGTACCCCCTCCCTTTGAGCAATTTTGATGAAATTTTTGCTGTCACATCGCGGGCATATACATACACTAAATACCCAATCTCAGGTTCGCACTGTTTATAGTTTTTGAGCTAGTCTGTTCACACACACACACACACACACACACACACACACACACACACACACACACACACACACACACACAGACACACACACACACAGACCATTTCGCGGGACTTGGTTAATTGGACTCAGGGGACCCCAAAACGTGTATTTCCGTTGAAAACCGGAAGTCGAAATTTTTCACGATCGCAATACTTCCACTTACTATATATTTCATATATAGGTAAGTGAAAGTAAAAAAGTCAAATAAATTGAAATTTAAAAAACACAAATTGGCTATAGATTCCAAGAATTGTATAACGCAAGTTCATTATTTTAAAAATCAGGTATCAGCTATGTAGGTAATTTTAATTTTAAGAACTTTCGGTCCACTCTGATTACCAATTAGCGCTTGTCACAAATTGCTTACAATCACTAGATGGGCCTATGATTAATGAATGGCAAATGGTATTGGAGTAGCGTACCCATAGCAGAACATTTTTCTATCTTGAGAAAATTCATTAACGGAGGAGATCTCTCATCCATCTTTTATTCTTAGTTTCTTTTTCTTATTCCGGGCAATACGGCTGTAATTTCATTGTCTATTGGTTGATTTGATCTTATAAATTATTTTAAAATTTATATTTATATTATATGTCCATCTGAGGCATTATTTTATAACTAGATGACAAGTAATTTCTTTTCAGGGTGTACGTAGTGTGATTTTTATTATCATGATTAAGTATTCTTTGTTTTTCTAATATTTTATTTAAGATAGGAAGATTATTTGTTAAGTATCAATATGAAATATTGTTATCGCCAGCAAGTGTAGCTTTCGCTGTAAAAGTAACTATCAGGTAAGTCTTAATTAGCTATTGGTGAAACAAAAGTGAACTAAATGAAAATTGCGAAATCTATGTTCCTAATTGGGAACAATGGTCACAAAATGTTAATAGAATATATATTAGATGTACCAGTACTGAACCTTGTGGCAATCCTGTATTTACTGTAACATTGAAAGAAATTTCCGAACCCGATATAATTAAGAAAAATAATCGAAATTGAAATTAATTTGATGATGTGTGTCAAGTAAAATGAGGCTTCAGCTGTGAAGAGTAACGCAAAAGGAATTTTTTCAGTCAAGATAACATCAACACTTTAAAATAAAAGTATAACATAAAATAAATCATAATTTTGTGCAAAAATCTCCCCCGTTCTTTTCTAATATCCAATTGACAGACTATTACTTCTTCCGAGGTCTTCGTACTGATATATCACGTTCTCTCTGGTACATTCCCAGAGAACACTGAAGATTTTCTCTTCTATCCCTCTTCTACCTAAATACTCGAACGAACATCATGATTTACTCTACCATCATCTCTCAAATCGATGAGCAACTTTTATCTGGTTGAAAAACCTAGGATTAATTCCTGATTTATTGACTTCGAATAGGTCAAATTTTGTCGGTGAACATCAAACATTAAGGTGATACTTACGTAAAAACTGGTTTGATCTACCATAACATCCTTTCTCATTGCAAACTATAATTAAAGTTTTATGAAATATGGTGAAAATGCAATCTGATATTTGTTGCAGCTATCGACCCCCTTGTTGGTCGATTCCTCATTATACAATTATAATAATTCGATAATGATAAGTTCATTTATTCTTATAAATAAGATTCATCTTCAATTAGAGGATGCCGCATTTTAAGTATATATAGTTGGTTCTAAGTTAATAATTTTCTACAATGCATGTGTACTACCTTCTCCAAGATTTTTTTTTTTAATATCTTTCTACATTAATATTTTATTTTAACCAAAACAAATTTTGATTTAATTTTGCATCAATGTCAACAAATGCTGGATTTATCATTTAAGAAATCAATGATAGTCTCTCGCTTCGCCTAAAAATAAGAAATGGCTTAATGTGAAATATGAAAAAAATCAAGTAAACATAATCAGGAGAAAAAAAGGAAAGATATTCCGTCAACTCATAAAACAGAGCTCACGCATGCGCAATACGCCTTTATGGACAGACTGTGTTTATAATTGAAGATGTCGTCATTCAATGGAAATTATTTGTTTTATGGTAACTAAATGAAGTTTTGAACAACTATATAGAAAATTATAAAATCAGACGCGATGTAGTATTATGCTTGCATTGAAATATTTTTTATTTAATAATAAAAAAAATTAGTGTACTTCAGAGAGCAAATACTAACAAAAATAAGTAAATGAATGTGGAAAAATATGTGATTTTGAGGGGTGGATTTTAACAAAACACGTCAATTTCATATCTAAGTAAGTTGGTAAGTGAAAGTTGTGTGTTGCGCACATCGCAACAGATTTTTTCCTTTCAGAACCTTTTTGGTTGCCGTACTCTATCCTTCCATCTAACAGCAGATCATCCTCTTCTTCTTCTATCCTCTACCTCCCAATCCATAATTATCTTTGGTAGCCTCTCGTCACCCATTCGTCTAACATGAACACATACCATCTGAGTCTCCTCTCTTCCGTCACCTTCTTTTCTACTGCTAACCTTTCTCTTATGGTGTCATTTCTTATCCTATCAGCTAAAATCGGTATACTATAATTTCTAGAACTATGATTAATTGTTTATTTAGGTGATACAATCTTTATATAAGAAAGAAAACTTTCCTTTCATTGGACTCTTTTAAATAGCTTTAGGTCGTTCTTATCGCCAACGTTCGTCCGAAAACTTTCCTTTTCAATCTTGGTACTCTGTTTTTCGTAATATGTTGCTTTCTTTGGTACTCCAAATATCAATAGAAAGTTAAACTGTTAGATCTCGGTCCTTTACCTTACACTCCAAACTAATTCATTTTACTTTTTTTATGAAAATAAAGCACGGATGGTATACAATAACTAAGCCTCATCACACTTACTTGAAACCTATCGATTGTGGCATTATCTCTATTTGATGAACGAACGGTTGTGACGATTACGACTCCTGGTTTGCACTGATTGACGGCGATGGATATACATGCAGCGGTCCTGCTGCAGGGTGTGGCTCCAGTAGACAAAGCATTGTGCAATTGGATGGCTGACCTGGTTTCACAATGTGTTCACTATGTTTATTCAGAGGAGTACTCGGACAGTGGTAGTAATCAGTTAGTGCTGGCTCCCTCCGTGGCTGCCACAGCATGCCAATGCGACTCCTTAGTCACTAGTGTCCTCTGTCATGCAAATCCATGGAAAATTCTTAAAAATATTTTTAGTTCTTCTACAACAGCATAGCATTGGGCAATTTTTTTCTTTTTGTTCTAAATTATTTGTTGCTATAATTTTGCAGTATTAAGGTGATTGACACTTATATTTTCTGTTAATAGAAAATACTAAGTAATAGTTTTATTTAATTTAGGTATAAGTTAAATGAACGAAACTTTTTAAGCCATTAAAAAAGTTTTTTTTATTGTTTGTTGCTTTTATAAATAAATATGTACACTTTGTATAAATTTTATGACTGGAAAATGTTTAACCGTGGTAGTAGGCGGGGGCGGCATGGTAGGCAACTGGGGCGGCGTGGTAGGCGACTGGGGCGGCGTGGTAGGCGACGGGGGCGGCGAGCCTGGCTACTGGGGCGGCGTAGGCTGGGGCGACGACCTTAGCGGCGACTGGAGCGACGACCTTAGCGGCGACTGGAGCGGCGTGGACTCCGGCATCCTTGTGTACGACGGCGTTGAATCCGTTGACTGGGTCAGCGGTGTACTCGACGGTACGGCGGCTGCCGTCGGGTTCGATCAGGGAGTAGCTGCCCTGGACGACGTCTCCGTCACGGGTTTCGTGCTGGCTCTTGGAGTCACCGGTGAGGGCGTCCTGGATGTCGTAGGCGTAGCTGTACTGTGGGTGTGGGTCGTATTCGTCGACGGCGGCGTGAGCGACGGCAACTGGGGCGGCACGGGCTACAGCGACGGGGGCGTGGGCTACGGCGAGTGGGGCGGCGTATGCCCTGGCGGCGAGGGGTGCTCCTGGGGCGTAGACGGCTGGGGCGCCGATGATGCCTGCCCTGGCGACAGCGACGAAAGCCGCGAGGATGACAACCTGAAACAGAAATAGTTATAAATATGACGATCTACCCCGCTAAACTTGGTGGTGCTGGATTGACTCTGCTGAACGTACCTTGTTGAATGCCATTGTGCGTGGAACTGTACTTGCTACCTACCGGCGAAGTATATATAGCGCGCCCCTTACACAAGGCACCCCCACACTTTCACAGGCACGCCCAGCGACCTTGCCAAGGCTCTTCGCCGACCCAGTTCCCCGCCCATCTCTGCTCCTTTTTCGTATTTCTTGAGCTTAGCCGTTTCCTCTACAAGATTCAAAAATTGGCTTTTATATTTTAAAAAATTGTGCTATTTTTCATTTTAAATATTTACAGTTTATTATTCTAACAGCTGAACTGGAAAAAATATTACTCTTCTCCTTTTTTTTTTTAATTTTAATATTTATGACAGTTTAATGATCATAAATACTTTACAACGGCATCTACATATTAATCATGGCATATATTCCTAAATGTTATCACACGCTATCGTCCTGGTCTTGTGTCGGAAGCTAAGGTTTACTATTAGTTTAATTTTTTTTAAAGAATCAATATTTTTGAATAAATGTAGGGAGTCCATTTTGTTCCTCAACAACAAAGGCAGTAATGAGGTTTATACCTATGCCAAAGTAAGCCTGGCTAGGATTTATTTAATGAGCGCCTTCCCGGACTAAATAAATAATAACAACAATGTCAACAACGCTCTCCTTATTTAAATAGGAATAGAGATCCCATTGATTGTCTTTTTTGTTTATTTTTTATGTCTCCTCGATATTTACCAAAATAAAAATTGTTGAAATCATTTTTTTTTTCTACTGTAGATTCGCTTCCTGGAAAGAAAAGAATGTACGAAAATCAGCGGTTGTATTTCTCATTAAAGAAATATCTGGTTATACTTACCTCATTATTATCAATTTGGTTTTGAAGTTACGATTACAACTATAAGGTCGGAATTCCGAATCGGAAATAAGGTCAATCAGGAACGACCATGAGAACCTTCCAAAAGGTGGCCTGCCCAACCGTCCTTCGTTCGTGCCACCGTATTTTTATTTAATGTAGCTCTAAAAGTCTCTGGAACGCCTGTCAAATTTTTTTTAAATCCATTATCATCAGTTCCACCTTAGTTTTTACAACACTCCATGACCAACATAAGTTAAAAGGCATGTGGCGGTCGTTGGTCATGTTCAACTAGATGGTTGCAGCCTTTGAACTGATTTACAGTCACCCTTTAATTATTATTTTCAAATTTAATCTGACTTTTTTTTCAAAAATGGTCAAATTCAAAAACCTGTAATTTCTTTTTATTTTTATTGTAGCAATATATAAGGCGTCTATTAGTAGTATCCGAAATAGAATAACTGCTAATTCCAAAAATATAACAAAAAAATCTGGTGCGTGCGCGCAACACACAACTTTCACTTACCAACTTACTTAGATTAGTAATTGACGTGTTTTGCTAAATATCATTTCCCAAAGTCACACATTTTTCTACATTCATATCTTATTTTTGTTAATCGTTAAAGCCGTTTTTGAGTAAATAAAAAAAACCCGTGAAAATGATACAAAATTTATTAAGTAAAGTCCCCCCTCCCGTAAATCAATTTTGATGACATTTTTACAGTCATATCTCGGGCATATAAATACATCAAATACCAAGTTTGATCAAAATCGTTAAAACCGTTTTTGAGTAAATAAAAAAACCCGTGAAAATAATACAAAATTTATTAAGTAAAGTTCCCCCCTCCGGTTAATCAATTTTGATGAAATTTTTACAGTCATATCTCGGGCATATACACACATCAAATACCCAGTTAGATCAAAATCTTTAAAGCCGTTTTTGAGTAAATAAAAAAACACGTGAACATGATACAAAATTTATTAAGTAAAGTCCCCCCTCCCGTAAATCAATTTTGATGACATTTTTACAGTCATATCTCGGGCATATAAATACATCAAATACCAAGTTTGATCAAAATCGTTAAAACCGTTTTTGAGTAAATAAATAAAACACGTGAAAATGATACAAAATTTATTAAGTAAAGTCCCCCCTCCAGTAGATCAATTTTGATGAAATTTTTACAGTCATATCTCGGGCATATAAATACATTAAATACCAAGTTTGATCAAAATCGTTAAAACCGTTTTTGAGTAAATAAAAAAAACACGTGAAAATGATACAAAATTTATTAAGTAAAGTCCCCCCTCCGGTTGATCAATTTTGATGAAATGTTGGCTATCACATCTCTGGCATATAAATACATCAAATACCAAGTTTGATCAAAATCAGACACACAGACAGACACACACACACACACACACAGACCATTTCGCGGGACTTGGTTATTTCGACTCACGGGGTCCCAAAACGTGTATTTCCGTTGAAAACCGGAAGTCGAAATTGTTCACGATCGCAATACTTCCACTTACTATATATTTCATATATAGGTAAGTGAAAGTAAAAATTGGAAAAAAAATTATGAAATAAAGTGCCCGCTCCGTTTGGCCAATTTTCCATCTTATTTTTGTAAATCGTTAAAGCCGTTTTTGAGTAAATAAAAAAACCCGTGAAAATAATACAAAATTTATTAAGTAAAGTTCCCCCTCCGGTTAATCAATTTTGATGAAATTTTTACAGTCATATCTCGGGCATATACACACATCAAATACCCAGATCAAAATCTTTAAAGCCGTTTTTGAGTAAATAAAAAAACACGTGAACATGATACAAAATTTATTGAGTAAAGTCCCCCCTCCCGTAAATCAATTTTGATGACATTTTTACAGTCATATCTCGGGCATATAAATACATCAAATACCCAGTTTGATCAAAATCGTTAAAGCCGATTTAGAGTAAATAAAAAAAACACGTGAAAATGTTACAAAATTTATTAAGTAAAGTCCCCCCTCCGGTTAATCAATTTTGATGAAATGTTTACAGTCATATCTTGGGCATATAAATAGATGAAATACTCAGTTTAATTAAAATCGTTAGAGCCGTTTTTGAGAAAATCGAAAAAAACCTAAAAAGTTATTAAGTAAAGTACCCCCTCCCTTTGGGAAATTTTGATGAAATTTTTGCTATCACATCGCGGGCATATACCTACACTAAATACCCAATTTCAGGTTCCCACGGTTTATAGTTTTTGAGCTAGTCTGTTCACACACACACACACACACACACACACACACACACACACACACACACACACAGACACACACACACACAGACCATTTCGCGGGACTTGGTTATTTCGACTCAGGGGGTCTCAAAACGTGTATTTCCGTTGAAAACCGGAAGTCGAAATTTTTCACGATCGCAATACTTCCACTTACTATATATTTCATATATAGGTAAGTGAAAGTAAAAATTTGGTGCGGAACGTGCATCAAACACCTTTCATTCAAGTGAAATCGGAAAGGGAACACATTTTTTTCCCCACAGTAACCATATGTTTTGTTTATTCTATTGGAATGAAGTTCGCTCCACTTACTCACCGGATTCCGTACTCGCCGGGAATTCGTTTTGATGTTTTTATGTAAAACATATTTTGAGGGAGGCTATAGAAATAAATCCGGTACGGGAAAAATGAACTATGTATGCTTCTGAACAATCGAGTTTTAGGCCGAACTTTCAAGTTTTTCAAATTTGTGTTTAGTTTAAGTTAAGATATCTACTTAATAAGATTTTAATAAATGAAAATAAAAAGCAAAAATGGAATTATCCCATTTTGAAGGTAAATATACGTCTCCTATACCAACCAACTTCCTTATCATTAGATGGAATTCGCTTCTTTAAATTCCTGTGCAATTTTCCTACAATCGACATTCGACATTCCATTTAATTTTGGCATACAGTTATTATTCACCATTTATTACCTTACTTCATACTGTGTGAAAAATGTTTTTACTAAAAGTTAAATGTATTTGTGAAGTGGTTTTTTTTTTCTTTATTATTCGTTAATAATGAAAACTTGCTAACCAACCGAAGTTTAGGCATAATTAAAATCCTAATCTTTAAATAATTTTAATGGAAGATAAAAGATTGAACCAAGACCAGGAATCGAATCCAGGACCTGCTGCATGTCGATCATCAAAATCCTAATCGGTATTGCCTGTCCTCCAGCGCTGAACGACCCCGAATTAATCCTGTCACAAAATTCGCTGGACAGATAATTAGCCGGTTTCGGTCAGGGTGAGGGCCGTATTTAGAAATACTTCCTGACCGGTCTCCACACTAACCTATTAAATCGATCACTGACATTAGGAGATAAATCATGTAATTTGAGAGCAATAATCTTCGCACGGTATTGGACTTCCGGTTTTCAAAGGAAATACACGTTTTAGGATCATCTGAGTTCATATAGTTTCTCAGTCTGTGCGGATGAAAAGTTAAAAATATTATCCAAAATAAAAAAGCTGAACGTTAAGAGACTAGCTCATAAACGATAAATCGTACGAAACTGAAATTAGATGTTTGAGATATGTATATGCCATTGATGTGGGAGTAGAGGATTCTCAAAATCGACTAAAAAGGCTTTTTATATCAAAGACACATTTAACTTTCGTTTTCAAAAACGGCTCTAAAAGTTTTGTATTATCTTAAGAAGGATACAGGATTTTTTAATATGAGTTCTGTGTCCCGATACACAACTACATGACGTACTAATTGCAAACCTCGATTGTTCAGAAGCGTACAGGGCGAATTTGTCTCGGACCGGATTTATTTATAAAATCGCCAAAAAATAAATTTAAAGGAAACCCCTGCAGATAGGTCAATAATAAGCCTCATGAATAAGTGGAGCAAACTTCATTATTGGTTCACCGCTTTATGAACTACTGATGACAGTTCCAATAGAATAAAAAATAAAAAAAATTGTTTCTACACTTAGTAAGGATAGGGATGTAAGAGAAAGTTATCTGATGCGAGCACCGCAACAAATTTTTTAGTTTATATTGTAATTATGTACACATGTGTGTGAATTATGTCCATGATCATATCTAATAATGTGTAAGCAATTGTATAATGATAATATTAACTCTGACTTCATGTGATTAACTCAGAATATTTTTATTAAGGGAAAAGTCTGAAATGGGTCTTTGAATTAGACACTTGTCTTCTTTATTAATTTGTTTTAAATCTTAATAGATTTTCAGATCTATAAATTAGAGGAAATCCTAAATAAATAAAGAAATTATTGGAAGTAGCTTTGGGAGATTGGAGCAGAACTATAAAGTGATTCCAGTTGCTCAATGGGGGCTCGGGTTGGCTCAGCAGAAAGCCCTCCCTGAATATTGAGCAGCCAGTCCCTCTTCCAATACTCGCTCTATTTCACACTCAGTTACTACGTAATTACCCGAATATTTATTATTTTTAAGTTATCTGTATATATTTCCTTCCGACTATAGTTATGTAATTATATTATAAGTACTTTAATATCACAAAATATGTAGGTTTTAATAGGTATATAAAGATATTTCAACACTAACTTTTCTAATTTTTATTAGAAGAATAATAAAGTTCTCTCACTCTGTCTTTAACCCCTTTAAAATATTAATTCACACAATGGCTTGTCCTTTATTTTATTTTTTATTTTTTTTTAATTTTATATCTTTTTTTTTTCTATAAGTAGAAATATACACTGGTTATCAGATTGCGCCCACGAAGGACGCAGGTGCATCAAATAACAAAGATTCTAGAGCAAGGTCTACTTTACTCCAAGCCCATGTTACTAAATTCTTTTCTCCAAGGCAAATTATAATTAATTAATAGTCAGGCCCGTTCTCTCTTTTAATTGCCATATCTTCTCCTTGGTTTCGCATGACTCTCTCTCTCTGTAGCGCTAAGTGTCATTGAGGGAATCACAATATTTTTTACTTTCACTTACCTATATATGAAGTATATAGTAAGTGGAAGTATTGCGATCGTGAAAATTTCGACTTCCGGTTTTCAATGGAAATACACGTTTTGGGGCCCCTGAGTCCAAATAACCAAGTCCCGCGAAATGGTCTGTGTGTGTTTGTGTGTGTGTGTGTGTGTGTGTGTGTGTGTGTGTGTGTGTGTGTGTGTGTGTGTGTGTGTGTGTGTGTGTGTGTGTGTGTGTGTGTGTGTGTGTGTGTGTGTGTGTGGGTGTGTGTGTGTGAACTGACTAGCGCAAAAACTATAGACCGTGCGAACCTGAAATTGGGTATTTAGTATATGTATATGCCCGCGATGTGACAGCGAAAATTTCATCAAAATTGCTTTATTTAATAACTTTTAAGTTTTTTTCGATTTTCTCAAAAACGGCTCTAACGATTTTGATTAAACTGAGTATTTAATGTAGTAATATGCCCGAAATATTACTGTGAAAATTTCATCAAAATTGATCAACCGGAGGGGGGGACTTTACTTGAAAAATTTTGTATCATTTTCATGTGTTTTTTTTATTTTCTCAAAAACGGCTTTAACGATTTTGATCAAACTGGGTATTTGATGTATGTATATGCCAAAGATGTGATAGCTTTATTACATCATTTGTTTCTGATTTTTAACTTTTTTTCGATGATCTCCAAAACGGTTTAAACGTTTTTAATCAAATTCATTATGTTTAATGAAAATTAGGTGTTCTTTCACTGAAGTCATGTTTAATGAAAATCAGGTAAGCTTTATCATTATTAAAATGTTCTGAGGGGGCTTAAATGGGGTAGGGGCCTTTTTGTTTGTTTGTTTTTTCGTTTCCTATAAAGCACCTTTGTTTTTGTTTATATGGAGAAATTAACTGTCTCTCGTTACGCCTAAAAATAAGAAATGGCTAAATATGAGATATGATAAAAATAAAGAAAACATATAGAGGAGAAAAAAAGAAAAATATTCACTCAACTCATAAAACTCGTTGAGCCCCCGCATGCAGAATACACCTTTAATGACAGACCATTGTTAATAATTAAAGCCGTTCTGTTTATTTTAGAAGTGGCAATTAACAAAACGCATTAATTTCTAATCTAAGTAAGTTGGTAAGTGAAAGTTGTGTGTTGCGAGCATGCACCAGATTTTTTTTTTCTTTTATGATTATGTATTAGTCATTCTAATAACCTACTAAAGGTTTTTTTTTTGTTTTTCACTAGACTGATATAGAATTTGAGGGGCTTCATAGCACTAGATCTCTGGTTTCGTCTGTTCTCCTAAAAGGTCATGCACGGGATACCTAAAATACAAGATCACGTGAAGAAAATGAGACTGACGGCCAAGTCATGCGATGAAACGCCCAAAATTATGAAACCATAAAAAAAAAAAAAAAAATACCAGGTATAACATCGAACATTGTTTCTAAAACAAACTATAATCAGAATTTATATCTGAAATATATCTTATCGAAACATTAAGAAAAGCGAATGGGCAACCTGTTTGTTGTGAACCTGCTTTAAGTGCTTATTGGATCATACCTGAAAATGGAACAAGACGACGAAACAAAAACTAGGCAGAATATTTCAAAGCAGCTCAAAACGCTGTTAAAAGAGTAAATAAGGTAAACAAAAGATTTTTTTGTTCATATATCATAATCTCTAAATAAGTTCATTATTTAATGAAAAGCTGATGTCTACTGCCAAATGAAAAAGTTCAATGCAAGGGGTGTAAAACAGAGAGTGACATGTGGAGAGAAGATGCAAAAGGGGATATGCATTGTTAATGTATTCCATACTGTTTAAGATTCTCTTTAAGGTATTATATGTTTAACCCCCAAAACTTTACTATATATATCCAATCTAATTTTACGTTCAAAGTTAGGATCCTCGTTATATCAGTTATGATCATCAGTTGATGTGTACTAGTTCATCTTTGCGGTGAAGTTCTATGAGATCATGTTTGAAATCTAAATGTATAAGGTAATAATGTAATAGCATAGGTAATAATGTAATCGCTGTAAAGCAGAATTGATTAAGATTCTCTTACCAAGTTTATCACCTGCAACGAACTATTAATAATTTTTAACAATTTTATAGGAGAGAAAAGATTCCATTATGGCCGGGACTCGAACCCCATTTCCTCTGCATTAATATCATAATAATATTAAACCTTTTGCTTACGATGGCTCTGATGCGCTATTACTGCTATTTACAATTGTATGTATTAGTTTAGCTGTTAGTAAGTGGAGATGTGGGTTAGTGCCATGCTCATTACTAATGCGCTCTACGTGCCAAGAAGATCCGTGTTGCATTGTAACATGCGACTCCTCTCAACTCCAGCGATAAAGGGGATCATCAAGTAATTTACTCTGAAATTTGAACGGATGCTTCTGCACTTCAACAACAACATCGCAACTAACTATAGCGACACGCGTAGTAATCCTTCCTTATTCAATCTTTGGCCTCCCTTAAATTGTTTTCGTATTAGGACAGGTAAGTTCGGCATTTCCAAATCTTATGAGCACGATATAATTACAGCTTTAACTTATCAGAAGTAGAATAGGTACTGAATCAGGACCTTTTGTCCAGTTTAGAAACTTTAACTCTTCACTTTTGCGCGTCCCAGCTCTCTCGTCCATCGTAAACTTTACTTTTTGAATCTTATCTTTAAAAAAATTACCATCACAAAGAAAACAGGAGCCTAATGTCTAATATTTAATAAACCAGCTCTATTTTTTATTCCTAAGATGACTTTCATAAGTGAAATTTGTTCAATTTATGTTTTACTAATTTTTTTAAATATTTTTTATTAATCTTTTGAAATTATGATAAAAGTAAGTCATTTGTTGATCATACTATCATAATTTTCCTTGCTTTATTTTCAATAGATTCTGTGTTCTTATTTTTGTTATATACCTTTCTTTATTAAATATATATATATTTTATTTGTGTCCAACATTATTATATAATGCATCTTAGATTACTCTCCAACCCCATATTTTTATCTCATAAACAATTTACTAATGTCCTTTTGTTGTATATTTTTTTATTAAATTTCTAAAAAGCTGAAAAACAGCGGTCGCGCACCATATGTTTTTTTTTTCCGATGGTCCATAAAAATTTCGAGAAGCAAGAAATTGTCTCACAACAATGTTTTTTTCATGGCATCGGCTTTTTTCTAAATAGTTTTCTTTGATTTACATTGTAAAACGAAATAAAAAAGAATGTTTGTAATTCTCTAAGTTTTGATTTTCATTTTAAGACAGTTGATACTAATTGCCAACCAGCATCACTCAGGGGCGGGTTTAGAACGAAATTGGTATTTTAACCACGTGGTTGACAGGACCAATTTTGTGAGAGATTTTTACCTTGTATTTAAGAGGAAATCGATCTAAACAACCATAAGTGTTATGTTAAGGGCATAGTAGCTGCCTAATTGCATTATTAAAAAAAAAATAAAATCCAAAAAAAAGTTGAAAAACTGAAATATTTTAGGGGGATTCGTGACCCCTTGACCCCCCCCCTCTGGATCCGCCGTTGGTATCACCACTTTATGATGATAAAAACCTACATCATATTAAAGAATATTTTATTCTGATTTAACATGAGAAGTTCGATAAAAATTGCTAGAATCGTTTTTAAGGCATCGTAAAAGGAGAAAAAAAAAATAGCTGTCACATCTCGGGAAAATAGGTTCCTCAAATAAAAAAATTAAGATTCGTAAGACAATTCGTTTCTGAGCTAGTCTGTTCACAAACACAGACCATTTCGCTGGCCTTGGTCTGAACTTAGGGAGGGGACCCTATAACGTGTATTTCCGTAGGAAACAGGAAGTCGAAATTTTTTACGATCGCAATGCTTTTATATATAGGTAAGTGAAAGTAATAATTTATAAGCATTGAAAGAAACAATTTTCTATATGATTTATTTTTTACCAAACATAAAAAAATAAAATTTAAGCGTAGCACAGGCTAGGAAACACTGCTCTATGTTATGCTCCTTAAGCCAAATAGCTCTTGGTATAGTTGTATATATTAATCACTTGCTTTGTAAGTTGATGAAGGTTCTCAGTTGTTCTGATATATAGCGGATATTAATCTTTAATATATCCTTTTGCCACTTTACAGTTTTTGTATTCCTCGGTTGCATCGGATGACACGAGTACCTCACCATGTCGGAGCTGGCCTAAGCCTCACTCCTGGTAAATAGCCTAACCTCATTTCGAAAGCCATCTACCCCACCCAGTTGGGGATCAAGGTCCCAGCCGGTGCTTGTGTTTCAAGTACGGGGCATTTCAGAGCTAAAGGTTGGGCCCCAACTCCAGCTGTGGGCCTTCGCCCCATTAGTTTTATGGTTTATAAAAATAATGGAGTTTTTTTTTTTCGAAACCGAAATATAATTGGTCATTAAGGAATTAAACGGCTATTCATTTTTTTGTTCGTACTTTTCAGTATAGAGTTCAGCTCTCTCTTGGCACTCTGAAATACTCGGGAATGCGTAATTTGTTTTCGACACTCAAAGCAGTAAAAAACTTCTCCCATTGATATTTAAGATATTTTTTACATTATCAAACTTAATACTTATTAGGATATTAGTTTCATGATTGTGCTTATTAATTAAATTAAACATAACTGTGAGGGATTGTTAACATTTTGAATTTAAAATTGAAATATGTTTGCCAACGCCAGTAATCTATACGCCATGCAATGAATAAAAGATAAGATTTTTTGCAATGGTCCATGTCCGGTAGGCACGTCTCTTAATTCATGAGACTGATAGTAAATAAAAACCATCATCACGTTCCGAGAAATCGAAGTATATCTTCTTGTTTCGGAAAATAATAATCTTCTATACACTATGGTACTTCTAAGTACACCATAACTTTTTTGATATTGGATCATATTCGATGATTGAGGTATCATTTTAAAAACTTCCTTCCTTTTCAGGTGGGAAAAATAGTCAGATGCAAAAGAAAAGCCAGGGGAAGAGCTATGAATAAAAGAATGCTATATCTGCGCATAAATATCGATAGTTCGTCCGAAAGGTCTCCGCGATCAATAGAAAATAAAAAAAGAATCATAAAAATTGGCTATTAGAATAGTAGAATATGAAGTTGTTGAAAATAAATTTCACCTTACTTATTAAGGAAACTGAAGCTTTAATATTTCACATTTCCAACACACATCTTTTTTAAAATAAGTTGGTTACTAATTTACACATATCTAACATTTACAACTCCTTCTCATGTAGAAGGTTGGAACTAAACCATCCAAGAATATTTTGAAGAATATTAAGAAATATATAATAAATATACAACAGCATATCACAAACATCTTAATTAGAAGAATATTGCAGTCTCTCATCCCCCAACTCCCCCCAACCTCAAGAGAAATAAAGTTTGAGATTAACACTACCTAACATTGTTTTATCACACTTTTTCACTCTCATTTGCATCTTCATCTTATAATAAAGATATTTTTGATTGTTATCCTGAAGCATCCATTAAGTTGTTTTGAAATCGATTAGATGAAACATTGTATATATTTGTTTGTTCTTTTAAACGAACAATGTTTGCACACTATTCAACTTTGAGTGATTTCTACTCCAATTATCACTTTCTTACAGTTCTAGAGCTGTAATTGCCACATTAACTACTTAAAACACTCTAAACAACACAGTAAACAAGAGTGAAGTAAACACTGATGTCAGTTTAGGGAGGTTACACCTAGCGGCGGAGTACTCTTATCAGTCTTCTCTGATTGGTTGTTTAGTTAAGGTGGCCTTAAATTTGCACCTTAATAAATGCATACTTAGTTAAGGAAAGGAATTGTTAAGGAAGGTTCATAAAATGAGAATTATCTAAAGGAACACTTAAGCTTAAAGGATAACTTAAAATAGGAACCAGTTAAGGTAACCTCAAATGCTTCCTTAGGAACGTTCATAAATACGGCCCTAAATCTCAACAATTCTTATTTCAAAAATTTATTTTAGCAGACGTTTCGGCCGTTCGGCCATCATCAGTGCTGAAAATTTGATTGACAATCGTTATTTTATGAGTCAAATTTTTTTTTTAAAAACTCCACAATACGTTGTTTGTTAAAAAAATGGTTAAAAAATATAGGTATTTACTACCTTAGCACCTATTAAATTATACAGTAAGATTTCCTTACCCAGGGATGTAGACTAAGTTTGGATATCATATTGGTGCTATTTATAACAGGGACAGTAGTTAATACCTACCTTCTTAACCATTTTTAAGACAAACCACAGATTTTGGAGTTTTTAAAAAAATTTGACTCATAAAATAACGATTGTCAATCACATTTTCAGTACTGATGATGGCCGAACGGCCGAATCTGAACTGAATTTTTGAAATAAGTGTATTGAGATATAATGGTCTCCTGTATGGAGATATAATAAATTAAGCTAACATTAACGTGTACTCCTAACAGTTATTAATAATTAATTATAAATTAATTAATTATTACCTCACTGCTGTTCTCAAGTCGACCCTGGAGACTGGATGACCTGCGAAGATGGTTCAAACTTGTAAAAAAGGCATTTTTCACCCGAAATTGTTAGTGTTCAATTCTGCCCCGCCATTGGCAGTGGTATGTCTCTCAAGCGTAACATAGGGCCGTATTTATGAACGATCCTAAGGAACGCATTATAGCAAAAAAATATTATTAAGAGGAGTGGGAAAACTTCTTCGTTTTTTTCAACATCGTTCTTTTCGTTAAAGTCACTGTTTGCTGCTACCGTTTTTTTTATAAGTTGATTATTATTAAATCGTACGAATGGTCAAGTTATTGCATTGAAAAGTTCAGCGCCAGTACAGAGGTCAAACGTGCAAAGGCATGCAGTAATAAGTTTCTCCAAACGGGACTGGTACCAGATATGTAGCAAGCCCAATGCATACCAACCGCATTTTAATGTGCTCTAAAGTAACACATTGTTATGTAATTGTTATTAAATTATTTCTTGTGTAATGCTTGATCAGATTCAAATAATCACTCATTTAACAGATAGATTAATAACATAAAACATTATAATAGTAACCTTTAGGTTTGCCGTTTAACGACTTTCTCATGTAACTAGCTAAAACAACTCTATTATTATATCATTACAAACGTGTTTGAAATAGTATTATTGTATACTATGTTGCTGGATACTATTTCAAGATGTCTATAAATAAAGGTAGGAAGAGATTATTACAAAATGTTTCTCATACCTTCGTGAATTATTTTATTTCATTTAGTCCTATAAAAAACAATTTATGTTAACTGTTGTACAGTGTTTGCCTGAAAAGAGAGAAAGATTTTAATAAAAATTTTGAAACCAAGAAGCAATTGAAGCTTGGAAATGCATAAGGGTATAAGTGCCTTAGGAAATTTTTACAGAAATGATGTGACTTATACCCTCTAGGGTGAACTACGTTCAGTGCTTACACCCATGCTATCTTTCATACGTACAATGGACTCTTTTCTAACAACAAAACATTACTTATACCCATTTCTGAAGAATGGCTTTGGTACATATAACAATTTGGCAAAAAAAAACTGTGTTTTATTTTTTTGACACTTAGACCCTTATGCATTTCCACGCTTCAATGACATATTTACAAAGCCTTCCATTTTTCAAACAACAGTTGACAACCAGCCGAATTGAGGCATTGTAGGAAAACAAATCAAATTATATTTCATAAAATATAAGCCCAATTTTAAATATATAAAATGCAAAATTTATATTTAAGAAAGAACTACAAGAGGAATTTTTTGTTCATAGGCGTGTGAAACGAAAAAAATAAGCAATTAACCAATTTATATACCACAAACACATGAAAATCCAATACCCTAAATGTAGAAATAAGAAAAATTGTTTTTTTTTTTAAATTCATTTCTTGTCTTTTTATTCATTTAATTTTTTAAAATATTATTTTGATTATATGGGGTATAATTAAATGTGGTTTAAATATCAATTATAATTATATCTTAAAGTGTAACAAAAAACAAAATATTGTATTTAAAAGATTTCTAGACTGTTTGTTGGAACAGTTAGAACAAACTGTTCTAGAACGTGTTCGTGACTGTTCGGTAATAATCTAAGCGTTCCTGGAACCTTCCAGACTGTTCTGCTTCAGACTAAATATAAGGAGCGATGGACTGGAGAGTTAGACTTGCTCCGAAGATCGATCATATGGTTACGTTTGTGTTAAAAGTGCCGTTACAAGTTGATTGACTTTTTGTAACCTTCTTGATTATTTGAGATTATATTGTTAATGTGGCATTGTAAATTATTATTTTATTTAAATAAAATTATTTGAAGCCACATAAGTGTTACAATATATTATCATTAAACATAAATTACATATAGTATAACTACAGATAGGTATAGTTAAATAAATTATAATTAATTATTGATTATATTCCCATGTGTAGTTATTATTTGTTATCTTAAACAATTTTAATTTTTATATAAAACTCTCATTATTTTTAATCCATACAAATTTAAGGAAATGTAGTTTCTTTATAACTGTTACATTATAGTGAAGGATAGACATTTTTAATAATTATTTGTAATATTTTCATGTTTTTTCTTCCGTTTTGAATTACAGAATGCGACTTACATAAATCAAGTTCACTGCGACATCGGAATGTGAAATATTGAATCACGATTTCGTGCACGAAATCAAGATTAATAATTATGGAAATGATACAGATCCTATTAGAATGGGTAATTGTGGTTAAATCTATTACTGCCAATATGAGGCAATCTGCTCCAAGGATTAGTGTCTGAGCTATTTATACTCTATTAAGGGTAAGTGAACAAAAAAGCAAGCTAAAATCATATAATGATGATTTATAAATCGTGTGTTTATTACGACGATATTTTAGATGTCAAATAGCGTCATCGAAAATTTTCTTTGATACATCAAATCTCATAAAAAAATATAACAATTTTTATTGCATAAAAGGTCCAAAACATTTTTTTTACAATAAATATTCCCTTGTTTGGTTACAAGAAAGCATTTATTTATTTATCATTCATATAACGTTCATTTATTTATTTACGTAAAGAAGGTATATGATAAATTTAATATTGTTCCTATATTCGTATTATAAAATTAGAATCACTAAATAAATTAGTGCATTTTTTTTAAGTACGTATTTATATTTTACAGAACTTACGCATATTTTTTTTAAACTTTTTTTCCAATAAATAGATCAAACAGTATATAAACTAGTAAAACCACAACTTCACACTATGAAATGGTATTATATCTGGTTAAGTTTTATCACCAGTATCCGAATCCAAAGCTAGAACTTCTATGAGTAGAATTGACAATAATAGGAAATCGATGTCGATGTTTCTAAAACATTACTAATTATTCTTTTTGTAAAATAGAAAATATTCATCTTGAAGCAAAACAATTTAAGCAAAAATTCATAATGAAGGCGAATCTGTTCATAATGATGAACAGAAAATGCCTCAGGCTAGCGCCCAGCGTTCTATTTAAAGGACAGTACACATCTCAAAATATATTAGAGGATATTTTGTATACTGTAACGCTATTTCATAATCCTTGTTTAGTTAATGTAGTTGCTAACTGAATCATTTAAATATATTCACATGTTCCCCTGCTAAGGATGCGAAATCGGTGTTTACATAAGTTTAAGAGCTAAAAAGTTAATGTTTAGAAAATCAAAAATTAAAAACATCGATGCTTATCAACATCGATTATTTTAATATTGAACGACGATGTTTTGCTATCGATGTCGCACCTCTAATCCTTTTCGTCCAGTAGCGATAGAACGTCTAATCAACAAATTTTGATAAAAACAATTATTTTGTAATTAATTAATAGCTCAAATAAAGTGATTTGTCCTTACTGAAATTGCCACATAAGTAATTATGGTGTAATGTCCTAGGTGAGATATTTTCTTCAGAGGAGAGGGTTATTCATTGAAGGAGACGGAAGGAACGGTCGGTCTTAACACGTTTCCGGCGAAGGATAAAGATATTTCGCTGAAAATAATTACGCTGATTATTGTAACGACAGTTCCTGTATATTTTTGATTATGAGACAAGAATGAAATTGAGAATAGATCTATTACATTTTAGAAAACTAATCTTAATAATAATAATTCAACAATCTGGTGCAATGCGCGCGACACACAACTTTAACTTCCCTACTAAAATATATTTATACCTAATATATAATTATAAAGGATTGTACTGTACCATGTGTTTAAAAAAAAAACAGCTTTAAATATTTTTAACGTTAAGCATTAAATATTTCTACGCATTCACTAACTGAAGAAATAATAAAATAGTGTATATTTTTATCTTTGACAATGTGACAAGGCAAAACGTAATACATCATGGCGTCTTATTTCATTTCTCTATCAATTTGTTATGAAAATTTAATTTAGTTACCATGGAAACAAACGGTTTCCGTTAAATAGGTATGTTCCAACAAGCACCTAAAACACTTCGATAACTCTTTCGCATGCGCATTACGCCTTATTTGTTAACAATGGACTGTTAGTAAGGTACTGCGCATGCGAAATGGTTGTTTTGAATTTTGAATATTCAAAATATTCGGTCATATATAAAACATATTACAACTTTATAGACTAAATATTATTCTTTCTGAGATTCTCAGCTTCTTTCCAACGATGTATTATAAATATATATTACTACATATTAACGGAAATATCAATCTTGAAGAAACATTTTACTTTATTCCTCCTTTTTATAGCAAATTCTTCCATATTTAGCCATTTCTTATATACCTATACACAACGAGGGACAGATAATTTCTACATATAAACAAAACCGAGGTACTTTATTAGAAGAAAGTTTTCCTTCGCCATTTAAGCCCCCTTAGAACATTTCTATTAGGATAAAACCTACCTAATATTAAATAGTATTGGATTATCATTAAACGTGAGGAGTATAATCAAAATAGTCTGAGCCGTTTTTTATAAAAATAAAAAAAATAAAAATTAAAATGAGACAAAATTTTCGGAATGAAGTGCCCCCTTCGTTTGATCAATTTTGATAATTCTATTGCCGTTACATCGCGGTATGCATATATTAAATACCTAAGAGTAGGTCCACACGGAACTTGGTTATTTTGACTCAGGGGACCCCAAAACGTCTATTTCCGTTGAAAACCGAAAGTCGAAATTTTTTATGGTCGCAATACTTTCCCTTAATATATATTTCATATATTAGTAAGTGAAAACAAAAAGGAAGAACGGGAACTTTTTTTTTTTTTTTTATAATTCTTATGAAACAGGAAGAATGATTTTAGAAGAAGATATCGCCTTAAAAACAAACCGAAACTCACCAGGAAATATTAACTTATAATCTGTATGGTGTAATATGAAACTTATAAATGGTTAATTATCACTAAAGGTCAAACCACTAACGTTTGCAAGTATTTACGAAGTTGACTTGTATAATAAAATAGTTACATGTTTATATTCAGGGAAATAGTGGTCGAGGCAGGTATTTTTATTTTATATTTTTACTTTCACTTACCTATATATGGAATATATAGTAAGTGGAAGTATTGCGATCGTGAAAATTTTCGACTTCCGGTTTTCAACGGAAATACACGTTTTGGGACCCCCTGAGTCGAAATAACCAAGTCCCGCGAAATGGTCTGTGTGTGTGTGTGTGTGTGTGTGTGTGTATGTGAACAGACTAGCTCAAAAACTATAAACCGTGGGAACCTGAAATTGGGTATTTAGTGTAGGTATATGCCCGCGATGTGACAGCAAAAATTTCATCAAAATTGCTCAAAGGGAGGGGGTACTTTATTTAATAACTTTTTACGTTTTTTTCGATTTTCTCAAAAACGGCTCGAACGATTTTGATTAAACTGAGTATTTGATCGATTTATATGCCCGAAATATGACTGTAAAAATTTCATCAAAATTGATCTACGGGAGGGGGGACTTTACTTAATAAATTTTGTACCATTCTCACGTGTTTTTTTTATTTACTCAAAAACGGTTTTAACGATTTTGATCAAACTTGGTATTTGATGTATTTATATGCCCGAGATATGACTGTAAAAATTTCATCAAAATTGATCTACGGGAGGGGGGACTTTACTTAATAAATTTTGTATCATTTTCACGGGTTTTTTTATTTACTCAAAAACGGCTTTAACGATTAACAAAAATAAGATATGAATGTAGAAAAATATGTGACTTTGGGAAATGATAATTAGCAAAACACGTCAATTTCTAATCTAAGTAAGTTGGTAAGTGAAAGTTGTGTGTTGCGCGCACGCACCAGATTTTTTTATATAGGTACGTTTTATGAATGCAACGAATGTCTTAATTAGAATTGATGGGGATGTGTTTTTTTATTTGCCATTTATGGACACTTAAATGTATTTCTTCTTTCTAAATATATAGATACAATGTATATAATGATATACATTTTTACTTTCACTTACCTATATATAAAATATATAGTAAGTGGAAGTATTGCGATCGTGAAAAAATTCGACTTCCGGTTTTCAACGGAAATACACGTTTTGGGGTCCCCTGAGTCGAAATGACCAAGTCCCGCGAAATGGTCTGTGTGTGTGTGTGTGTGTCTGTGTGTGTGTGTGTGTGTGTGTGTGTGTGTGTGTGTGTGTGTGTGTGTGTGTGAACAGACTAGCTCAAAAACTATATACCGTGCGATCCTGAAATTGGGTATTTAGTGTAGGTATATGCCCGCAATGTGACAGCATAAATTTCATCAAAATTACTTAAAGGGAGGGGGTACTTTACTTAATAACTTTTTAGGTTTTTTTCGATTTTCTCAAAAACGGCTCTAACGATTTTGATTAAACTGAGTATTTCATCTATTTATATGCCCGAGACATGACTGTTAAAGTTTCATTAAAATTGATTAACCGGAGGGGGGACTTTACTTAATAAATTTTGTAACATTTTCACGTGTTTTTTTATTTACTCTAAATCGGCTTTAACGATTTTGATCAAACTGGGTATTTGATGTATGTATATGCCCGAGATATGACTGTTAAAATTTCATTAAAATTGATTAACCGGAGGGGGGACTTTACTTAATAAATTTTGTATCATTTTCACGGGGTTTTTTATTTACTCAATAACGGCTTTAACGATTAACAAAAATAAGATATGGATGTAGAAAAATGTGTGACTGGGAAATTATATTTGACAAAACACGTCAATTTCTTATCTAAGTAAGTTGGTAAGTGAAAGTTGTGTGTTGCGCGAACGCACCAGATTTTATATAAATAGAACTGGCTTTTCACAAGTTATTTATTCAAATATTGGACACAAACGTGGATTTAAAAAAAAATATTTATTTTACAAGTTTGATCTTTTTTCAGTACTTCTCCAGGAGGCTGAGCTGGGGCTTTTTTATTTTTTCAAATAGAATACTATTTCAATATAAACTAAATAATTATTTGTTCGGCACTTTGTCGAATTTTTCAGGGGCTATTGACTACCAGAAAACATGAAAACTTAAACAGCTTAGCAAAAGCGATGGTCCATAATGTTTTGGCTATACTAACAATCCTTGTCTAGTTATTTTAATCCTAGTTCGAAATGTATTTAGAGGGGTCACCTGTGGTGTAGTTAACATGGCAACGTACAATACAAAAAGTCGCAGGTTTGCTTCTGGCGGCGGATATTTTAAAGGGAGTAAAAAATTCTGAGCTATGCCGTTCCTCGGAAAGGACGTAACATGGAGGTCCCGAGCCTGTACGATGTCAGGTACTCCTTAAAAATCCCTATCCTAAGTTGGATAGGCAACATTTAGAACTCCCCCTTAAGCATCGTCTTATTAGCCATTGTAGCATAAGCTTCTGAGCTGATGTAATAGACAATGAACCTTAGCACACAGCCTGGAACTATAAAAGATAGTTTTGCAAAAATACGGCAATAGTTTTTCTTTTTCTCCATGAATTATATTCCGAAAAACGAAAGGATACAGAAATGTCTTCCTTTCGTGATCCTCTCCGAGCTCCAGATCCGGCCTGTTATTTGCATGATATTGTTTCCTCTTTGGATTCGACACGAGGCCCATTTAAGGCCAGTCCTTTTCTATCCGCCCTATTCCCGTAAGGTCAAGGAATCGATAATACTTTCGTAATACTATTCAACGAATGGGTGCTCATTTTTAAAATATCGATAACATACGTTCAAATGGATGGGTGGTAAAGTTGAGTAAAATAAAATAATCTTGACTATAATATATTGGAATTTTATGCCCTCCTTTAAGGAAGGTATGTAATTCTAGTATCAGAAAGGTTTAGGCTTATAAATCAGAAAGCTTTCTGAGTTGTTCTGGCTAATAACATAATTCATAAACATATTTTATTTCGACATTCCGATGTAACTCAACATAATTATACAGTATGGAAGGCCTTTAAAAAAATAAAAAATAAAAAAAAAATTAAAAGGAACAATATTTTAACCTTTTAATACGAAAAATGCATATATATTTCAGAAAATGATATACATAGGTACATGAATTAATTTAAGCAGATCCTTATTTGTTTAACTTTGCATTATAAATCCTCTTAACACTTAAATAACCACTTAAATACCACGTTATAGGGAGATGTATTAGAAATCAAAAATTGATTTATGGGTTTCCATTATATTATAAGAAAAATTCAGTTTAAAGGAAACAATTAATGTAATTGACCTGCTTGTATGATAGCGACGGAATGGTTATTAGTGTTTCTATTATGAAATATATAAAAAACCATGAAAAAAAATGGAAATTAAATTTAAAAAATTAAATATATTTTTTCTTTTACTTTTTGAAATACCTCATCTTTATTAAAAACAATATAACTAATTCCTCTCTGATACTTGAATTTTATTGTTAGGTAGCAATATGTAATATCTTATCCGTGGTGATTCGAGTTAGTTTTTTTCATTTTTCTCATAAAATAACATTTTTGCTGTTTACAGTTATGGTTGTATTTGAAATGGAAAGGGTTGGGAAGAGAGCGCTTATCCAAAAGAGTATACTCAAAATTTATAATAAATATGGGTACATTACCACATTTAATAAGGATTTCATTGAAAGATCACCATTACAATTGTAGTCTAAGCATGGGCGAATTTAGAAAACGTTTTGTGGGAGGGTCATTAAACCCTGATAGTAAATTGAAATTATTTCCTTCTATCAAGGACTGCAATACAAATAACCAACAGTATATCGCTTTGGTTTTGGTAGCTATTTATTGCATTATTCCTTTAAAAATACTAACAAATATAAAAAAAAAAAAACATATTTAAAGGAGGGTCACGATCACCGCCCGTGAGTAACCTAAGCGCTTAGCTAAAATGAAATCCATATGAAATATAGTAACATACTTATATGTGTAAATAGTCGTAATACTATTAAATTTTAAGATATGGGCACAATATGTTTATTCCTACAAATATTTCCTTCATTTATTTATTATTAAAAAAATATTATTTTACTTTTACTTATGAAATATATAGTAAGTGAAAGTATTGCGATCGTAAAAAATTTCCAATTCCGCTTTTCTACGGAAATACAGGGGTCCCCTGAGTCCAAATCCTCCCAAGTGGTCCAAATGATCTGTGTGTGTGTCTGTGTGTTAAAAGACTAACTCAAAAACTATAAACAGTGCGAACCTGAAATTGGGTATTTGGTATATGTATTTGTGTATGCCCGTGATGTGACAGCAAACATTTAATCAAAACTGGTCAAACGGAGGGGGTACTTTATTTCATACCTTTTTACGTTTTTTTAAATTTTCTCAAAAATAGCTTTAACGATTTTGACTAAACTCGTCATGTTTAATGAGAATCAAGCATTATTTAATATCAGGTAAGCTTTATCATTATTAAAATTTTCTGAGAGGGCATGAGGAAGAGCCTTTTTTGTTTTCCTATAAAGTACCTTTGTTTTTGTTTATATGGAGAGCTTATCTGTCTCTCGTTTCGCCTAAAAATAGGAAATGGCCAAATATGAAATATGAAAAAAATCAAGTAAACATATACTGGAGAAAGAAAGAAAAATATTCCGTTGAGCACACGCATGCGCAGTACGCCTTTAATGACAGACGATTGTTTAAAATTAAAGACGTTATGTTCATTTAATGGAAATTATTGGTTTCATGGTAACTACATGAAGTTTTCAACAACCACATATAGAATTATAAAATCAGATGATTTGGAGTATTATGCTTGCATTGCCGAAGTATCACAAGTAAAAAAAATTATTTAATAATAAAAACATTTAATGTACTTTTAAGAGCAAATGCAAACAAAATCAAGTAAATGAATGTGGAAAATTGTGTGACTGTGAGAAATGGCATTTAACAAAAACGTAAATTTCTAATCGAAGTAAGTTGGTAAGTGAAAGTTGTGTGTTGCGCGCATCGCAGTAGATGTTTTGTAATCTATTTGTACCATATGGTAAAAAATTAAGCAAGCATATTACATAAAGACTAAGTTTTATAATAGAGCTCTTTCAGAGTACAGAATGACTTACTTCAATTACAATATTTTTCAGGAAAGCACTTTTAACAATATTTTTCTTTGGAAAAATCTTTACTTTTTTTTCTAAATGCGTAAAATATTTAGGTTTATTAAAATATATATACAAAACAAGAAGGTACACATTTTCCAAAGACAAATATTATTTACAGTGCTTTACAGAAACACGTTGAAATTGGAGTTAGTCATTCTGTCAACTCAAAAGCTCAATTATCTTATAATCAATGTTATAGAACGAGATTTACAAACACACTGCAAAGATCAATTTCATTATGAACCATATCATGCAAGAATGACCTTTGAATTTATTCTTAATTAACCGCTTAGTCTATGAGCAATTACTTCATTATCTTATCAAATGCAATTTAATATTTCTCAGTACGATCAGAGCTAGATAAATTCAGAAATCGATTTTGAGAATTATTAACTCATACGCTAACACGAATGCGGGTTAACACCAATAGCAGCAGTTGACTTCTTGTGCAAGCTGTGAGTCAGAGACTAGTATTAATAACTACTGCTAGATAGCGCGGAGTTATCCAGAAATACTTTAGGCCTTCATGTTTACCATAAATTGTTTAAATATTTCGGGAAAATTAAAAAGAAAAAATCTTCATGTTATTACATTATACATATTAGGTTATTGTTTGAAAATATTTACTGTACATTAAAAAGAAATAAAAAAAAAATTAGTATAATATAAAAATATGTATAATATAACAATTTCCATTAAATTCAACCTATACTTTAAAGGATTAATTAAATACTACCTAAATCTATTTTTAGCAACCTCCCATTTCCAATGCAAGTAAAGTACGTTTACTTTACCACGGGAGCTGAGGGCCAAAAAAGTTTCTGATTTGAAGAAAGTTTTCGATCTTATAGCCTGAAAGTACTCGTTTTATAGACAACTTATGAAAACGTCTGCCACCTCAGATCGGTTGCCATCAAATTTTATAGCCAAACAAAATTGAAATTTTCCAACTTTTTTCAATTTTTCAATTATAACTCGAAAACAATTTATTGCAGAAAAAATGGTGTTGTTTTTACAACAAAAGGGCATAAAATTTCGCGTCGACTTAGTTCCTCACGGTTAAAATCGGTTAAGTCATTTCGCCAAAACCGATCATCAATTTAGCCACTAAAGCTTTAGTTGTAGGATAGCTGCCTCCCCCTCCGACGCCATTTTATTTATAATTACTTTCGGCATATCACATGGATGCCTACTTATTATATTTTCTCTGAGCTCATAAACTCGCTAAAATAATGCTAAAATTAAATAATGGAAAGCGTCTTGAATTTCATGGCTTTTTATAAACTGTTATTTTCATTTAAAGGACAGTTTACAGTTGTGCCAACCCAGTGAAGTGGTTAAGTCAGTTTTAGCCCAAAATGGGTTAAGTGGGTATTTTTTTCTCTATTTTTTTATTTTATTTTTTAAGTGACTGGCTTGTTGAAAAACATGTTTGACCAAATAAAGTAATAACATAGATAATTAAAAAATCCAACATATCTAGCCTTCGGGTTGGACAGTATTGTTGTTATTAATATATAAACTATTTAAATCAATTTGTGTACGTGATATATCGATTACTACAAATTGTCGCAATTTTTTTTAAGAATACCTATTACCATAATATGCATAGTTGTTGTTGTACAATTACTAAAGACTGGCAATAACGAAAGTAAAACAGAGAAGAGAAGGCTGACAATAGGAGGCAGGTTGCATTATCCGAAATGACCGAATTATGTAAATGAAGTTTTAACTTGCTTTGCCCGCGGCCGCTTTTGCAAACCTTCTTCTTCCAGGTCGAGATAGTCATCTACTCCGATCTTATTTATCCACTCTCCACTCAAAGTTAACGAGTCAGTTTTTATTCAGTACATATTAAAGGATTAGTCTGATTATTTGTTTGTAAATATATTTAAATTATGATTCTGTAACTGAACCTAAACTGAATGAAGTGTGAAAATTGGCCAAATATTTTCTTAAAAATCATCATAGGATGATAAATAGTCGGAATTTCCATCTAAACTTTATTATTTATTTAACTAGCCTACGTTTCGACACAAGCATGGTCTTCTTCAAGCACTGATCAAGCTTGGGGTAGATACGTACAAAATTATTTCCGACTAAAGAATCAGGTGTTGATAAAAGCAAATCTTCCAAAACAATATGCTTTTTCCTTACGATCACCTACAAGATATCTCATATTAGATCTCATCCCAGCCAGATGCAATTTGACATGATTCATTATGATATTCAACTAGCTCGGACGAGATCCTCCTACATAGATAACGACCAATCGAAACGTGGTTGCCCAAGAAGTGGAAGAACAGTTTCCCAATATCGGACCGGCCCCAATCGGTCTGCGATTTTCGGTCTTGATTGCTACCCTTACACGCCCGATAATCTGACCTCTCGCTTCCGTTATAGTTTCCGATTCGCCATATGTGTATAATCACTAGAGACCGGATTCTCGTGCAATTGCACTTTTTTTTCGGTTGCTTGAAATCGATCGGGGACAAGTTATTTACACGAATTAAGGCTTCCTGATTAACATATGTAAGTTTTATTTTGCACGAAATTGCACATTTTGAGGGTTACTGCACAAATTTGCACATTTTAGGTTTCAGTGCACGAAAGTGCACTTTTTGATATTTCATTAAAAATATTGATTATTTTTTAATTTTGATTATAGAGAATAGTCATGATTTATTTTAAAATCAAAAACAATAATACCGATATATGTATGTATTTATAATTTATTTTTCTACCTAATTTTCTAAGAAAGAAAAAATTATTCCCGATTTCAAAATATTTCTTCGAACTCGTTACGGAAATGGTATTATGTCGAACAACGTTCCTTTGTATTAAATTTCTTAGAAGTTCTAACTGGATTTGACTCAACCTTCCCACCTACTCCTTTATTTCCATATCATTCTGAAGTTAAGTTTAGTTCGGTAAACAAGTACAAAAATTTTCACTATTGACCTATGGCCTAAAGTGACAGCCAGCCAATCTTCCAAAATCAAATGGATAAAACCATACCCAGAATTGAAAGAAGACGGGAAAACACGCAGTTAACTGCAGCACAAAAATCCAAGCGAACTCCAATTCAACAATTACAACAAACAAAGATGCTCGTCGTTAGACAATAACAAACAGTTTTTACCGATTTATGTTACGCCATGGTCGCTTCCAATATTCCATTCAATAAACTGCAGTCCAAGCCCTGTGTATGTGTGGGTGTTCTAAGTGTTTTTTGCAAAAATACACAAAACAAAACATTCCTGACTAGAACACCCTAAGAAAACAATTACCTCAAAAACTGTTTTAAACATTCTGTTGAAGAAATACGAAAAATAGTTGAAAATAATTATATTTACATCATGGTAGATGAAACAACAGACCCACGGGGACTTAATATTTGCAGTATAATTGTTGGAATCCTACACCTGGAGATTGAACCCAAACCATACTTCATTTCATGTAAGCAGCTTCCAAAAACGAACTACGAGACTGTCTCTCGATTTGTAAACGACAGGTTAGCAAATTTTTTCTGTCAAACATCCTACCAAGATAAAATCCTTTTATTTTTTAGCGATGCCGCTCCGTATATGGTAAAAGCTGGAGAAGCATTAAAATTTGTTTATTCAAATATGTTACATGTAACTTGTGTAGCGCATGATTTAAACGGTGTTGCTGAAAAAGTGAGGGAAATTTGCCGAAATATGAACAAACTTTTTATTAATGGGAAAGATTATATTTAAAAGCTCCTCACCGCGTTACAGCTTATAGAAATAGTATGGACTGCTCCCTTCCCCCAGAACCTGTGATAACTACTAGATGGGGAACATGGATCGAAGCAGCCCTATTTTATTCAGATTATTTTAATAATTTTAAAGAGCTTGTTTCTACTCTTGAAGATGATGCAGTATCTGTGCAAAAAGTAAAATCTTTTTTTAAATTTTACATCTGTTGCATCAGATCTAGCATTTATAAGATCCCATTTATCGGTTCTACCTTCGCAAATAAAAAAGCTTGAAGAGCAAACCTTAACGTTGAGATCACAGATTAATATTATCGAGAAAGTTGGAGATGAATTTACGAAGCATAATATGTAAATGTACATTATTGTAAATTTAATACGATAAAATTTTAGAAATTTCTATTTGATAAATTAATATAGTTAGTAGAAAATTACGAAAATTTATGTTTTACTATATATATATTATTAGTTTTGTTTAATTATGATTCCTAGCAAACATTTTTTTTTGTTGGTTTTGTAAGCACATATGTATATAACAATAATTATATAAATATGTTAAATTAATATTTGATTTTTTTTATTATACACCGCCTCTTCACACAGCAGAAGGTTGAATTGCACGTTTGTCAGTGTTTTTTATTTTTATTGCACGCTTGTCAGTGTTTTTTATCTTTATTGCACGTTTTTGCACGTTTGGCTAATTTTTATTGCACGTTTATAAAAATTTTTACTGCACGAAATCCGGCCTTTAATAATCACCAATCAGGTAGTCCATATTTGTTTAAGTCAATATGCTCTGTCGTTTAAGAAATGGAGCATGATATCATTCCTCTGTTTTTGTTGATTTTATCTTTATATATACATATATATAAATCTCGTGTCCCGATGTTTGTCGGAGGTAAAATCAAAAACTACTCGACCGATTTTGATGAAATTTGGCTCATTTTGTGTAGTTTTGTCCAACTTAAAAGATAGGATAGGAATAAATATATATAGTATATATATATATATATATATATATATATATATATATATATATATATATATATAATATATAGATAGGATATTTTATTTTGATAATTGAAGCCAATAATTCTTTTATCCCAAATTAAATGTTTATTATACCTCAATTGAGTGTGATTATTCCAATAGATGGCGGTGTAATTTGATTTATTGACACTTCATTTTCTTTCGATATTTAGGGTGGGTAAGCATCGAGTGGCCAAATCTATTTTTGTAGCTTGGACTAGAAAAATCAGTGTTTCTCCCATTGACAATTATGTGTCGCCTTTTCACAGGCGTGTATAATAAAATGATCGAATCTATTTGTTTTGGACAGGTTGACCAAAATCATTGTGCACTTATCAGTATAACCTTCTGATACGATACCTCATATCATCATGTGTTATATTCTGAATTGAATGAACATTTATTATGGCAAAAGGTTAATTTGGTACATTTTAACTGTCTATTTTGATTATACTAAACCCTGTTCTAATTTTATTATTTATTAGTACCTTTTCCATGTATGTTATTTATATATTTAACTGAAATGTTTTATCAGTAAACTTTGATTTGACTGTATTAAAAAGAATAGGATAACGCAGGCATGGTAAGCTCGTAATGAATAATATCGTCAACAAATCGAGGCTTTAATCAATCAATTTTTTTTTTATATTTTATATTTTTTTAAAAGATTTGTTTACGCACTATGCATACTTCTGTTTTCAAAATAATCATTTTATCATTCGGGTTATGTAATTTATGGTTAATACGCCTAAAAAAGCGATTAATGTTGTTCATCGCATCAATTAGCAATTATCAATTATATCAAAGAGCTCGACAAAAACAAAGTGAAGCAAATCATTAAACCAATAGATAAGATGAATTCTAGCTCTAATTAAAATTGCTTGCATAAGATAACAAAAACAAAATAAAATAGTAATCTGGCAGTAGGTATAGGATTTGGAAACAAATTTCAAGGAAAAAAAAGATCTATGCATCCAGGACGCCTTAGGATGTTTTAATGGGAGTAAAAAATCCCTGTTTATGCAGTCCTTCGGAAGAGATACAAAATGGATAGGTCATCCAGTTTATTTATAAATACAGCCCATTTATAAATAAACAAGTAATATAATTCACAAACAAATACACTAAAACATTTATATCTATGACACGTGTTTCTTCCCACACAGAGAACAGACTGTTCTATTCAATTAAGTGGTGAATTAGGATATGCGTAGTTTTTTTAACGCACTGGCCATTCATGAATATGGCCCGCGGTGAGTAAGTCCGACCTCATGGGTTGGGTCTCTCAGCTGACCCCTAATTACAGCCAATCAGCGGTTGTTATTATATTTTTTTCTCAGCGATTTTTGTGGTTCACTATAACTAACTCGGTTCCTTCCTTTTCCTTCTCTCGCACTGGTTGAAGAATATGTTTCGTCATAATTTCGACGTGAATGCATTTTTTACGCAATATGCATCCATGACAGGACATGATGGGTCATCGTGGTTAATTCGATGGAACGTAAGCGCCTTCCTAATAAACCTTGTTGTTAATTACTCCCCCTGAATAACTGAACAAGGTTATGATGAATTTAAGTTAAAATTATTAATTTAGAATGTTTATTATTGTTCTCTCAATAATGATTCTCAAAACACCTCGAAACTCTCATATTGCAAAAAATCCCATTCGCACTGTAACCTACTTAAATCTCACTTAATTAAAGTACCTGCATACCGTTTATTTAGTATCGTATAGTGCGCATTAGTTTTTGCTCGTAACTCGCAAACGACGTCGACAATCCGAAAAGTGTATATATACAACCAAAAATGTTCGTCTCGATAAACTGAAAAAAATGACACCTTCGAAGAAGCCCTGCGACCATTCTGGAATTTCCGCTTAGAATAGTAATTTTTCGCTTACAACTCGCAAACGAAGGGGTTAACCGAAAAAATGTTCTCCTTGAAAACCTGAAATATTGAGGCCATTTAGGAACTTCTACGACCAATTTGATTTTTAAGAACCGCAGTTTTGCGCTTATAACTCGCTAGCGAAGGCAAATTGAGTGATTTGTATATTTTACCAGTGTAGCGGTTAAGGAAAGCTTTGAAATGATGCCTTAATCATGAAATTTGATGAAGTACTAAGGAAGTTATGGCGTACCGGCAAAAAAAAGGCTTTGAGAAATAATAAAGGAAATGATTTTACAATTTATTTTACGAATTAAAAAGGAGGGCTTGTAGACAAAAAAGCAAAACAAACAGAAACAGCAGGAATATTTCCAGCACTTATTCAAAATTTGATATACATATACAAATTTTCAGCGGATCAAATAGGAGGGTCTATACATCTTAAAATACACCCTAAATTAAACAAAAGAATGGAGATGGTAAAAAAGAAAAACATATTAAACTGCAAATTGCAAAAGAACTTCTCCATAACCAATTAACAAACATTTTTTCACTCTTGTAAGTCAGACTATCAGTGTAGCGAAATTCCTTAAAAAAAAGAACACTCATTATGCCTAGTATAAATGCAGGAAAAATTATAAAAATAAACACGAGAAAAAAAGTAAATCGTTTCCCCTCGATGAAAATTTCGATTTCCGTTAATGGTCTTAATAATTTATTTCTAAAAATTTCAGAAAGAAAGAAAGAACAAAATTTGGTTGATAAAGTCGTAAAATAATTTCAGACAACTTGATAATTTCTACTTTTATATTATTTAACGGGATTTGAATAATTTCATAAGTAACTAAATGAAGTTTTAATAACAATTACTTAAATAGAGATTTATAATATAAGGTGCCATGGATTTATTATTTTTTTTTTTGGTAGAGGCCTGCTGTCAAATAATTAATTTTTTTATTGCACATATAGTTTTTCATTTGACCGTACCCCCAACCATTTCCATCACGTATACTTCTACGATCAACCAATTACATTCAGTTTAATTTCTAGCATTTTAAAGTGATTAACGTTTTTGATGTTCATGAGGTGTACTTCACAACTTTTTACTCTATACTGCTACAATAAAACCGTACGAGATAATTTGGAAATAATTGGATTTATAAGAATTGAATAAATTTCTAACGTAAACAATCAACAAATTACAAAGTGCACTATGCATGGACAAAAGTCAGGTCCTAAATATTTTTTATGAAGGTTTTTAATTTTTCCTACTGTCCACGTACCACGTAGATGAAGTAAGGATTTATTTTTGAGACCCCTTAAAAAAAAAAAATAAATAACAATAGTTAATGATAAATCGAAAAGTACTGAGGTCTAGTAAGTTTTACATTATGTATAATACTCTATACCTTATAGAGAATAACAAAGGAAAGAAGTAGGTACATTAATGTGTAAAAGGCTGTTTTCTGTAAATTTGCTTATTGGTGTTTACACATTTATTATAAAAATTCGATTTCTGATCTAAAGAAGTCGGTAAGTAAAAGCCGTGTTTTGCGCGCATAGCACTCGATTTTTTTTTCTTTGCTTTGTAGAATTTCTCTCCGCAATATTGTAGATGAAAAAATGTATGTCGTTTATTTATTGAAGCTCATTGCTTGTAATTAGGAGAATCATATTTCTTGCGTCTCTATGAGCATATTAAGATAAGAGAATATTAAGTTAATATTGTAGCACTGCTAAGGAAGAAAACCAACGACAACATAAACGTAGGCTGCTGGTGTTCCCATAGAGCCTGGCTTAATTAACCGGATAAAAGGCAGGAATTGCTTAAAGTGGTTCTTCTCCGACTTTATGTGAGGTCTTCTCCTTAGAGATAGTCTTTGTTCTTAGTTGTTCATAAAAATAACTTATGAGAGTTAACGACGGCATTGCAATATCATTGTACTTAGGACTTAACTTTTGTCCATGCATAGTACATTTTATAATATTTGTTTTTAAGTTCACTTACCTATATTTGAAATATATAATGTAAGGAGATGTATTGCGATCTGGAAAAAATTCGACTTCCGGTTTTCAACGGAAATACACATTTTAGGGGTCCCCTGAGTCCAAATAACCAAGTCCCGCGAAATGGTCTGTGTGTGTGTGTGTGTGTGTGTCTGTGGGTTTATGAACAGACTAGCCCAACCGTACCGTTTATGAACTATAAACCGTACGTACCTGATATTAGGTATTTGGTATATGTACCTATATGCCCGCGATGTGACAGCGAAAATTTCATCAAAATTGGTCAAACGGATGGGGTACTTAATTTCACAATTTTTTACGTTTTTATCGATTTTCTCAAAAACGGCTATTTCAACGGTGCTTTATTTCAAAACCTGTTTTCCAATTTATACGTTGTTTTTTTTTTCTAAAAACAGCATTAATGATTTTGATCGAATTTGTCATGTTTAATGAAAATCAAGTGTTCTTTGATATCAGGTAAGCTTTATAATTATTCAGATGTTCTAAGAGGGCTTAATTGGGCAAGGGGCCTTTTTTGGTTTCCTATTAAGTATCTTTGGTTGTGTTTGTATGGAGAAATTAGCTGTCTCTCGTTACGCCTAAAAATAAGATATGGCTAAATATGAAATATGAAAAAAATCGAATAAACTTATACAGGAGAAAAAAATAAAAATATTTCAACTCATATGTTGAGACCACGCATGTACAATACGCCTTTAATGGCAGACGTTCATTTAATGGAAAATTATTTGTTTCATGGTAGCTATATGAAGTTTTCAGCAACTACATAGAGAATTATAAAATCAGACGACTTGGAGTATTATGCTTGCATCGCCGAATCATCGGATGTAAAATCTTTTATTTAATGATAAACAACTTAGTGTACTTTAGAGAGCCAATACTAACAAAAATAAGTAAATTAATGTTGAAAAATGTGTTACTTTTATAAATGACATTTAACAAGACCCGTCAATTGCTAATGCAATTAATTTGGTAAGTGAAAGTTGTGTGTTGCGCGCATCGCACCAGATTTTTATTGTTTATGTTAGAAATTTATTCAGTTCTTATAAATCCAATTATTTCCAAATTAGCTCATAAGGTTTTATTGAAGGAGTATAGAGTAAAAAGTTGTAAAGTAAACCTCCTGAACATCAAAGGCGTTAATGACATTAAACAGCTAGAAATTAATGTTTCTTTTTTTTTACTCCAAATTTACTACTATTCCAAAAGCGATAACTTAAAATATATGTAGCGTACTAGAAAAAATCTTTCTTTATTCAAGTTTACTTATGTATAATTTTTGGGTGGTTTTTAGCTCATTTCAAATGGTTTAAAAGTTATATTTAACTAGGAAAGAAAATAGGGATAATTATAATTGTAATTATAATAGAGTATTTTATACTTATTTATATCTGGTTACATGTTTTGCAGAGATTCCAATTGTTGAAGTTTTATTTAGATCATAAGTGTACTTGCTATAAAGTTTGGCTGGGGTGGTAATAATCTTATCGGAACTTTTATCTTTCGGGTCAGGAAAGGTCTTGTAGCTTGGTTCATCACACCCGGAATATCCAAATCCAAAAATATTTCTTTTTCGTACAAATTTTTATTTTAAAATATTATAAATGTAAAGTGCATATAAGAAAATAAAATAATCAGAAAAGTCATTGCAAAACAACACAATAGAAACATCTTGTTAGTTAAAAGACTTTATTTTTACTATTGTTATCTGTTAATTACAGGTTGTTAAGAATATACTTTTATGTTCTTAAAATCTGGGTGCTTATTTAAAAAAAAAAAAAGTCTTATAAGGTTTATTCTCTGCTCATATGGACCGATCATTGCAGCATACGATGAATGTAATTTTCGAATTATGAGGAAACTATATTTTTTGTAAATTCTGTTCACAGTAGTCATCTTCGAATTATTTAAAAACTTTAATGAGACAACTACTTTTGCAAAGAAAGATTCTGGTTTTTTTCAGGGTCAACAAAATTCTTTAATCAGAATAAATTCAGCATTTTTCTCGACGTTTTCGAGACGATAACATTATTAAAATATCACAGAATCATATATACTATAACATCGAAAAAACATTTTATACTACCTAATATCATAAAAAAAATCCGTTTTTACTTTCACTTACCTATATATGAAATATATACTAAGGGAAAGTATTGCGATCGTGAAAAATTTCCACTTCCGGTTTTCAACGGAAATACACGTTTTGGGGTCCCCTGAGTCCAAATGACCAAGTCCCGCGAAATGGCCTGTGTGTGTATGTTTGTGTGTTTGTGTGTGTGTGTGTGTGTGTGTGTGCGTGCGTGCGTGCGTGCGTGTGTGTGTAAACAGACTAGCTCAAAAAGTATAAACCGTACGAACCTGAAATTAGGTATTTGGTGTATGAATATCCCCGCGATGTGACAGCAAAAATTTCTTCAAAATTGGTCAAACGTACTTTATTTGAAGAATTTTGTATAATTTTTACGTTTTTTTTTATTTACTCAAAAACGGTTTTAACGAATTTGATCAAACTGGGTATTTGATGTATGTATATGCCAAAGATGTGATAGCCAATATTTCATCAAAATTGGTGAAACGGAGGGGACACTTTATTTTATAAATTTGTTCCAATGTTTACCTTTTTTTCGATGATCTCAAAAACGGTTTTATCAATTTTTATCAAATTCGTCATGTTTAATGAAAATTAGGTGTTCTTTAATATCAGGTAAGCTTTATCATTATTAAAATGTTCTGAGGAGGCTTTTCTGGGGGGGGGGGGGGGGGTTTGGGGCCTTTTTTGTTTGTTTGTTTCCTATAAAGTACCTTTGTTTTTGTTTACATTGAGAAATTAACTGTCTCTCGTTACGCCTAAAAATAAGAAATGGCTATATATGAGATATGATAAAAATAAGAAAACATATAGAGGAGAAAAAAATAAAAATATTCAGTCAACTCATAAAACTTGTTGAGCCCACGCACGCGGAGTACGTGGAAAAAAAAAGTGAGTTAATATCTGAAAAAAAAAGTGAATTAATATCTGAAAAAAAAGTGAGTTAATATCTGAAACGATCTGCAAAATAATGATAAATAAAAAAACCGTAGGCTTAATACCTATTCTGAACAAATTATATTCTACATATAAACTTTACACTCTCCTGAAAAATCATGGTAAAAAAAAAAATTGACGTTGTTAAAAGGAGTGAGCCTATCTATCGACTTACTTATTATCAGTCGCATTTAATTATTAATCGATTGTTACCGAAATCATGGATTTAAATTATTTTTTTAGTAGTTTAAATTTTTTTTTAGTTGTTTTGGAACCAGATGGTTACTTATGTAAATAAATTGTATGAAATTAGAATTTATTGACTTTATTTAAGATAAATACTAAAAATTTTCAAGGTTCCAGACTCCTAAATTGGCTTCATTTATGAGCAATCTCGATTGATACAGCTATCGAATTTTTTGATGTGTTCGATAGCTACAATCGATAGCAATAGATACAATGACAGGGGACAGTGATGCAGGATGGGCTACACCCACAACATGCACTGTACTAAATTGGAGCAATTCTTTAATTGGGGGCCCTCTCCCCACCTCCCGGCCAACGCCGCTGTACACTCACAATTGGATGCGAAAACGTGATGGATGCTGAGCTGGTCGACAGCTGATACATCATTGGACGACGATTCACCAATAATATTCCTCAGGTGAGCTGTACTCATTGCCTTTTGGTCCTAGATCCGTTCTAAAATATTTAGAAAATCTCCGACAGCTTTGAGTCTGTAGGTTTGCCGCCTTTTTTCGAATCGCTCCGCGCATGGCACTCATGCATGTTGACTTCATGTTCATCATTGGATCCCGTATTGGACGTTCAATTTTAAATGTTTAAATAATTATAGCATATAAATATGATGTAGTTTGTCCGGTTAAATAAAATAAAAAATCAAACAATTATAAAAGTGAACAATCTTTAAGCTTCTAGTATGAAAAAAATAGAATCTATTGAACATCTAACCAGATAAAACCACTTTCAACCAACATTACCTAAAAAAAAAAAAACAGTAAATCAACTTAAACTTGCTAGCATAATATTATTGTATTTATATTTTGACCATATCTAATTGAAAAAACTCTTGTTTCATCACGTAATGGCAATTTTTAACGATAATGAGCAACAATATCAGATGTATTGTAGTTAAAAAGAATTTTAAAAAAGGCTGATGATCTAGAAAAAACACTTATCTATTTGTTGTTGTTCAATGTTTTTGAGAATCGATATTATTCTTTTATTTATTTTGGTTTATGAAAAATCTTTTCCTTAACGAACGACTTAATAAACATAAATTAATAAAAGCTGAAATTTCACTTGCTTTTTTATATATATTTATTATTCTTATATTTATCTTTGTTTTATGAAAAATCTTTCCTTAAACGGAGGCCTTAATTATCATAAATTAATAAAAGCTGAAATCTCACTTGCTCGTGTACATATGTATTTGCACATAAAAAAATGTTTGTGGACTTGAAAAAACAAAAAAACACAATATTTTGTAAAAAAGTTTTGGTTTAACATTTCCAAAATCGACTAAAATTCACAACAGCCTCCATAAATACAATTAAACGATTTATTTTATCACCTCTTTACCCAATATAAAATCTATTAGGTATGTTCCTACATAAAGAGACAGATAACGGGTAAATATATAAATAAAAATACAGTAAATACATGAAGAAATTAATTTGGTTTTCCTGGCATTTTTCTATGAAAAATACTATTAATCTATTGTATACTACAAGTTTTTGTAATTATATATATGAAATATACTTACTTTATCGTTAGGTATAAACGACTTTTTTTTTTTTTACGATACGAATATTTTTTATCCTTTCTTCTCTAATAAGATTTTATGTTTGATAAAAACTAAATTATGAAAAAAACTTGACATTTTCATGCTTTCATTATCATTACAATTTTGAATAGAGGTGGTCTACTAAATGGGCTTAATTCTTCTTGAATAAGTAACAAACTTCATTTAAGTCCACTTCAGAACCAAATTCGCAGAGGTAGCTTATAACTGATACCTTCAAGTAAAAAAAAAAAAAAGGGCTGGTTAACATTCCAGAAATTTAGCATATCGAAGTTTTAGAATTAAGAGCTATCGCATTTTGAAAGCAGGCGCCTTAATTTTTAATATTTCTAATTAATGTTTTTAAGAAAAAAAAAAATAATACTTATGTATATCTAACCATTTAAAAAATAATAATCCGATTATTATCTTTATCATATCGTTTAGGTCTAGGTCAAAAAAACAAGTGATAAATGACGGGATAGTTTCTATTTACATACTAAAAACATATCATATATTTTGTGCATAAAGTATTTAATCTTAGATGACACCTTATGTTGTTTTTCTCGCATTTCCATGTTTTTAAAATTTTCAATCAAAGACTTAAGATGAGAAATAAAACTATTAAAATCAAACTAAGCCTTCATTGAAATTTCAATAGGTTTTCACCAGACATTCCACGTCACACCAACTCGCAAGATTATCTGAATTAATAGTGAACGGGTTCGAAAAGAAAAAACACACTTTAGTAGCTTTCCTGGATTTTCAGCAAACATTTGACAAAGTTTGGCATCAAGGTCTTTTATACAAATTGAAGAAAATAGATACCCCGAAATATTTGCTCAACATTCTCCATTCATTTCTCACCAACAGGACATTCACTGTAAGAATAAATAGCAGCAACTCAACCGTAAGACCAATCCGAGCTGGTACCCCACAAGGTTCAGTTCTTTCACCGACCCTCTTCAACCTTTACCTCCATGATATCACCCAGTCTCCAGTTACTTCTATTGCTATGTTTGCGGATGACACGGCGGTTACTTCTCAAAACGAAGACATAATAACAGCAAGACATGAACTGCAAGCTCACTTAGATATTTTAGAACAATATTTCAAAAAATGGAAAATAAATTTAAATGTACAAAAATGCAACGCCAAGATCTTCACTCTGCGACGTCCTGAAGATCCCCCGTCATTAATCCTCAGCGGAAACTCTCTACAGTGGAACTCTTCAAGCGAAACAGTAAAATATCTTGGAGTGCATCTAGATCGTCGATTAACCTGGAACCACCATCTCAATATTAAATTAACGCAAGCCTATGCAAGACTCGCAATGCTATACCCCATAGTTAACAGGAAATCTAGTCTTAAACCTGAAGTAACCATCTTGATTTATAAAACAATTCTGCGACCACTTTTGATGTATGGATGTGAAGTATGGGGTGCTGCATCCTGCACAAAACGGAAAAAAGTACAAACATTTCAAAATAAAGTTCTAAGAATAGCAGTAAATGCCCCCTGGTTCGTTAGAAACAGTCAACTTCATCGCGAGCTTAAAATAGGAACGATAGACGAATTCATAAAAAAACGTTTTTTGAAATACCATACTCAGTTACCGGCTGTGAAAGGTGCAATAACTTACAAGATAGGAGCTCCCGTTTCATCCCGAAGGCTGAAACCCCGGCTAATGCAAGACCTACTACTGTGAGACTCATAATAACTTTATCTGTATAACTATTAATTTCCTCATAATTATGTTACTATTATTTCAACTTTATTTCACTTGTAAGTAGTTGGTTTTTTTTTTTTTTTTTTATATTTATTTATTTTTATTTATTTATTATTATTTTATTTTTAACTTTTTACTTTTTATTTATTTATTTTATTATTATTTTTTTTTATTTTTTTTTTTTTTTTATTTTATTTTTTTTTTATTTTTATTTTTTTTTTTAATAATTATTATCATGAAATTATTTGTAATATTTAATTCAAAATTTACAAAATTGTAAGTCGTTAGGGTGTCTCTTGTATGAGTCTGTACCCGTTCTTTGTCAAATGTTACAAAAATTGTATATGATTTTACAAAAACCATGTATGGCTCTCTGAGCCGATCTGGAAATAAAGAATTATATATATATATATATATATATCAATAGGTTTTCACCAAAAATTGTTGCCCAGGATTTAATATTAAAATTGAAAACACTTCCTACTGATAAAAGTACTACAATAGACCGTCTCATTACACATTCATTTTTGCTACAAAAACGAAACATCAAATAATAACAGATAACGTACAATAACAGAGCTTAAACTTTAACTCCATACCTTGGTTTGACAAGGTACCTCAGAGCAGGAATTACATTTTTTGGTGTTTCTGACTACTCTTTAGGGCCACATTTCACATATAATCAAAGATAAATATAGATAAATAAGTATTAGAATCTCAAATACGATTTATCCCTTCGACTTTTTTGATGCTTTGTTTGTCGTGCGGAATGGTATAGTTAACGCGCCTGCTAGAAAATCGTTTATAACATGAAATTAAGTTAAATAAACATAGCGAAGAATCCACCATCAATTTAATAAAATAAACCATTTTTTGTGTTTTTTTTTTTAAATTTTTTTGGTTTCCGAATTGTAGGTTTTCTTATCGTCCTACTGTTTAACATCCATTTTAAACCGTCCACTTATATTTAAACATCCATTTTGAAATTTACCAATAATTATTAAAAGTATAATTATGAAAACCACCACTATCCGCCAATTTTACATATTTCTATTAATCTGAACGATTACTTCGTTTAAATGTCTCAACAAATTTTGATAAAGAAGGAAAGATAATAATAAAAACAAGTATTTTCATCGATATTATAATTAATCATTTTATTTATTTATTGGAAATTAATACAAGCTGCAGCACACAAGAGAGCATTAAATATTACTGCCCTAATTAAAGAATATATATATGTATATAATTTTTAAAGAAATGTGAGAGTATTTAAAATTACAGAAAAATAATAAAAAGTAACTATCCCCAGGAAAATAATTAAATTAAATATATATCGATTTTTTTATATTTACTAAAAATTTAAAAAATGATAATAAGAGTATACGCAAATCAATAAGAATTAACAATAAGTAAATAAATAAATAACCATAAATAAAATAAAATTAAAATTGAAAAAAAATATTTATATAGATTGGCAAAGTGCGTTTCTATTTGTTGACAAATATTATTTTTTGACAAATTAGCAGATGATTTGTCTGACTGCTAGAACCATGAATTTTGAATAAAAGTTAATAATACACAGGATATTCCGTAATGTTAGTAGTTTCGTAATATTATTTGTCAGTAACCGTTACTCAAGGTTCTGTAAAATAAACGCAACATGGTCCGGTCATCGTTACATTAACATCTTTCTTGGAGTCTATCTTTCTCACGAGATGCTCTGCGTGTCTCTCCAAGCTAACATTTCGGTTCCTTGTTATTATTTTTTCTTTGACAGCTTCAATCACTGTGTGTCGAGTTGCAAATTATGTTAAGAACCAGCTTGTCAATCAGATTCATGAATAATCAATTTTTTCTTTAAAAGGTTAATTCATGATAAATAAATTTTAGAATTATAAGGAAGTGTATAATCTACAATGCGATGACTAAAAGTAGCATTCATCCTGAACAGTTTTTTAAAAATATTTTCCTACTAGCTCGCATAGCCATCAATTCCTCCCAAAATCATTGACTTACATTCGACTCTAAGTTGGTACAGGAAAACAAATCAAAATGAAACTTAAGATCCTTGACTAACGATTTAAAATACTTTAAACTGAGACAGAACCTACATTTGGTGGAGGGGGACACAATGAAACAGTAGGTGCACTGGGCGAACCAAAAGGTCTAGTGCAACCAAATTCAGACAGCGAGCGCTAAGGGTGGCTCCAAACAAAGTAAGCATATTGTCCCCTTTCAAATTGTTTCGTGACAGACTCCACATGCTGAAGTGCGTTTTTTTTGTGGCAAAACTAAATGGATTTTCGTCTCTAGGTATGAGTAATTATTTTATTCAATCTGCTCTTACAACTTTTTCATTATGCATGTATCTCTTAAGATTTTGCCTGACTTTAGCTTTCCTACATCTCCACGTTCATCTTAGGAAGTTAAAGACATCAAAACGGCTCGTATCAGGTTCTTTGAAACAAGGACTTTCGCGGCACAATGAAATGTTTCTTGGAATCCTACGAGTGTTTAATCGTGGCCCATGGGTTTTTCATTGTGCAATAAGCAGTCGGTTTTTTTTTTTTTTCATTTTCTTACAGATTGGTGTGAAATTGAGAGCGGAACACCAAAAAAAAAAACTGTATTTATGACAGCTTTCTAAAGTCAAACTTTCCTCTTTCCTGAAGAATTTCGTGGCTATCCTAAAGCAGGAGAACGAAAAACCGACTGGAAGCCGAATAAAGTTTTTTTTTAATTATGGTGCTGTATGTTTCAGCTGTTTCATTGTACCACGGACGTAGGGCACAATGAAACAAAATTATTTTTTTGGAAAATAGCTACTCGCGGTCAGACATGATGCATAAAATAATGTAAAGGTATGAAGAAAAAAAAAGTTGCATTGCATTTCCTGAATATCTGAAAACAAAGGAAGCTACGGATTAAGATTTTAGAAACATACTTTTAACATTCCAACTTTATTATCCTTTCTACAGACTGTTACCGTTTTGTTTAACTGAAAATACTCAATATTTTATTAATCATTTATATTAGGTATATTCGCTTTGAGATTCTCATTTCAACAAAAAATAATAATAAATAAATGTTGATCATATGGGCTTAGACTTCTTCTAAAATGGTCAACATCTTCGCCATCGATGAGCTGAAATCATCTCGGTTGAGAAAAAAATTTAATCATTTTGCAATAATTCCAACAAACCCTTAAAAAAACAAAACAATAATAAACTTCTTATTCCAAAACATTAAAAAATATCTTTTTTATTATTCAGACTTGGAGTTATGTATGAAAGTGCCTTATCGATTTCTTATTATTATTTATTCCTAAAATAATTATTAATAGTTTAATAATTGATCTTTTTTGAAGTTTAATCTTGACCTCCTATTGCTTACTTATATTACGCTATTGTCACCTAGTCAAAAAAGAGGAACTAATTTATCATCAGTTAACTCAAATTGAAGAGGATCAATATAAGTATATAACCATTACATACATTTGCGCGCAGAAGTGTATGCCCACTCAAAACCAACATCACACATTCATTCACCTTTTGGTCTCCTTAAAAAATTAAGGAATTAAATTAATTAATCTTATAACCTGAATTAAAATTCGATTAAAATAAACAAAATTTCCCCCTCCCCCCCCCCCCCAAAAAAAAATAGTTTGAAAATCTTTTTTTTACAATAAAAAAACTCTAAAACGTTTTCATTTAAATATTTTTATTTTTTTTTACAATAAACGCCTCCAAATTTTAAAGGAATAGACAGACAAAAATATTTTATTTTTATTTTATATATATACGTGAGATATGAAAGGAATTGATTCCTACATCAAATCGACTTTAGGATTAAAACATTGAAATGCGTGTGATTGTAGTTTTAGGGCAGTATATAATACACAGGGGCGTTCCCGGAGGAGGACGGGAGGGGAAACTATCCCCCGAAGTTTTAAGTTCCACCAAGTTTTTAAAATAAATACGTTGTTTTTTACTAACAACAAAAAATTTTTTTTTAAGATCGCTCTCCATAATAAAAAAATGAAGGGTCATGGGGAAAAACCACGGTATCCAATTTGAGAAAAATGAATTTTAAAGTTTATGTTCCCCTTCATCCATTTTCCAAAAGTTAAAGTTAGTTTAGCAAAACATAATTCTCTAACCCAGATAACTGTTTACCACTGTACGAAATTTCCAAAACCAAATAGTAGCTATTAATGCCCCTGAAATAACAAAACATCGCCAAACTGCTCGTTGTTGAGGGGAAAAAACCACTGTAGTCCATTGCTTATTTGTTTGTGATCTTTAAATTATTATTACTGTTTTGGGTAAACAAACAAAACAATAATACTTTAAATAACAAATTTATATATATTTGCTAATAGAAATAAATTTGTTTCTCTATCTGCATATCATATATCCCTGAACACCTTCGCACCACCATCTTTAGCTTTGCTGATGACACGGCTATCCTTTCATCACATCAAAATCCTACTATCGCATCCTTCGCCCTTCAAAACCATTTGAACTAGAAAAGTGTTTCGAAAAATGGAGAATCAAAATTAATTCCACCAAGTTAATCATTTACTTAACTTAAATCGTTTACAACAGTTTTCACCTGACTTGAGAGTTGAAAGTCTGAGTTTTTTCATGACATTCGTCCGTGTTTTTTTCTGTTAATTTTATACGCTTGTAATCATCCAAGTGTGCAGATAATACTAAAGTGTACAGGATAAGACTAAAGTCACTGTTCATTTTTAAACATAATAATAATAATATTACTTTTATAAAGTTAAACACCTTAATAGATTAGAATAGAATGTAAACTAGAGAACCAAAAAAAATATATATATATTTTTATTTATTTATTATTATTTTATTTTTAACTTTTTACTTTTTATTTATTTATTTTATTATTATTTTTTTTTATTTATTTTTTTTTTTTTATTTTATTTTTTTTTTATTTTTATTTTTTTTTTTTAATAATTATTATCATGAAATTATTTGTAATATTTAATTCAAAATTTACAAAATTGTAAGTCGTTAGGGTGTCTCTTGTATGAGTCTGTACCCGTTCTTTGTCAAATGTTACAAAAATTGTATATGATTTTACAAAAACCATGTATGGCTCTCTGAGCCGATCTGGAAATAAAGAATTATATATATATATATATATATATCAATAGGTTTTCACCAAAAATTGTTGCCCAGGATTTAATATTAAAATTGAAAACACTTCCTACTGATAAAAGTACTACAATAGACCGTCTCATTACACATTCATTTTTGCTACAAAAACGAAACATCAAATAATAACAGATAACGTACAATAACAGAGCTTAAACTTTAACTCCATACCTTGGTTTGACAAGGTACCTCAGAGCAGGAATTACATTTTTTGGTGTTTCTGACTACTCTTTAGGGCCACATTTCACATATAATCAAAGATAAATATAGATAAATAAGTATTAGAATCTCAAATACGATTTATCCCTTCGACTTTTTTGATGCTTTGTTTGTCGTGCGGAATGGTATAGTTAACGCGCCTGCTAGAAAATCGTTTATAACATGAAATTAAGTTAAATAAACATAGCGAAGAATCCACCATCAATTTAATAAAATAAACCATTTTTTGTGTTTTTTTTTTTAAATTTTTTTGGTTTCCGAATTGTAGGTTTTCTTATCGTCCTACTGTTTAACATCCATTTTAAACCGTCCACTTATATTTAAACATCCATTTTGAAATTTACCAATAATTATTAAAAGTATAATTATGAAAACCACCACTATCCGCCAATTTTACATATTTCTATTAATCTGAACGATTACTTCGTTTAAATGTCTCAACAAATTTTGATAAAGAAGGAAAGATAATAATAAAAACAAGTATTTTCATCGATATTATAATTAATCATTTTATTTATTTATTGGAAATTAATACAAGCTGCAGCACACAAGAGAGCATTAAATATTACTGCCCTAATTAAAGAATATATATATGTATATAATTTTTAAAGAAATGTGAGAGTATTTAAAATTACAGAAAAATAATAAAAAGTAACTATCCCCAGGAAAATAATTAAATTAAATATATATCGATTTTTTTATATTTACTAAAAATTTAAAAAATGATAATAAGAGTATACGCAAATCAATAAGAATTAACAATAAGTAAATAAATAAATAACCATAAATAAAATAAAATTAAAATTGAAAAAAAATATTTATATAGATTGGCAAAGTGCGTTTCTATTTGTTGACAAATATTATTTTTTGACAAATTAGCAGATGATTTGTCTGACTGCTAGAACCATGAATTTTGAATAAAAGTTAATAATACACAGGATATTCCGTAATGTTAGTAGTTTCGTAATATTATTTGTCAGTAACCGTTACTCAAGGTTCTGTAAAATAAACGCAACATGGTCCGGTCATCGTTACATTAACATCTTTCTTGGAGTCTATCTTTCTCACGAGATGCTCTGCGTGTCTCTCCAAGCTAACATTTCGGTTCCTTGTTATTATTTTTTCTTTGACAGCTTCAATCACTGTGTGTCGAGTTGCAAATTATGTTAAGAACCAGCTTGTCAATCAGATTCATGAATAATCAATTTTTTCTTTAAAAGGTTAATTCATGATAAATAAATTTTAGAATTATAAGGAAGTGTATAATCTACAATGCGATGACTAAAAGTAGCATTCATCCTGAACAGTTTTTTAAAAATATTTTCCTACTAGCTCGCATAGCCATCAATTCCTCCCAAAATCATTGACTTACATTCGACTCTAAGTTGGTACAGGAAAACAAATCAAAATGAAACTTAAGATCCTTGACTAACGATTTAAAATACTTTAAACTGAGACAGAACCTACATTTGGTGGAGGGGGACACAATGAAACAGTAGGTGCACTGGGCGAACCAAAAGGTCTAGTGCAACCAAATTCAGACAGCGAGCGCTAAGGGTGGCTCCAAACAAAGTAAGCATATTGTCCCCTTTCAAATTGTTTCGTGACAGACTCCACATGCTGAAGTGCGTTTTTTTTGTGGCAAAACTAAATGGATTTTCGTCTCTAGGTATGAGTAATTATTTTATTCAATCTGCTCTTACAACTTTTTCATTATGCATGTATCTCTTAAGATTTTGCCTGACTTTAGCTTTCCTACATCTCCACGTTCATCTTAGGAAGTTAAAGACATCAAAACGGCTCGTATCAGGTTCTTTGAAACAAGGACTTTCGCGGCACAATGAAATGTTTCTTGGAATCCTACGAGTGTTTAATCGTGGCCCATGGGTTTTTCATTGTGCAATAAGCAGTCGGTTTTTTTTTTTTTTCATTTTCTTACAGATTGGTGTGAAATTGAGAGCGGAACACCAAAAAAAAAAACTGTATTTATGACAGCTTTCTAAAGTCAAACTTTCCTCTTTCCTGAAGAATTTCGTGGCTATCCTAAAGCAGGAGAACGAAAAACCGACTGGAAGCCGAATAAAGTTTTTTTTTAATTATGGTGCTGTATGTTTCAGCTGTTTCATTGTACCACGGACGTAGGGCACAATGAAACAAAATTATTTTTTTGGAAAATAGCTACTCGCGGTCAGACATGATGCATAAAATAATGTAAAGGTATGAAGAAAAAAAAAGTTGCATTGCATTTCCTGAATATCTGAAAACAAAGGAAGCTACGGATTAAGATTTTAGAAACATACTTTTAACATTCCAACTTTATTATCCTTTCTACAGACTGTTACCGTTTTGTTTAACTGAAAATACTCAATATTTTATTAATCATTTATATTAGGTATATTCGCTTTGAGATTCTCATTTCAACAAAAAATAATAATAAATAAATGTTGATCATATGGGCTTAGACTTCTTCTAAAATGGTCAACATCTTCGCCATCGATGAGCTGAAATCATCTCGGTTGAGAAAAAAATTTAATCATTTTGCAATAATTCCAACAAACCCTTAAAAAAACAAAACAATAATAAACTTCTTATTCCAAAACATTAAAAAATATCTTTTTTATTATTCAGACTTGGAGTTATGTATGAAAGTGCCTTATCGATTTCTTATTATTATTTATTCCTAAAATAATTATTAATAGTTTAATAATTGATCTTTTTTGAAGTTTAATCTTGACCTCCTATTGCTTACTTATATTACGCTATTGTCACCTAGTCAAAAAAGAGGAACTAATTTATCATCAGTTAACTCAAATTGAAGAGGATCAATATAAGTATATAACCATTACATACATTTGCGCGCAGAAGTGTATGCCCACTCAAAACCAACATCACACATTCATTCACCTTTTGGTCTCCTTAAAAAATTAAGGAATTAAATTAATTAATCTTATAACCTGAATTAAAATTCGATTAAAATAAACAAAATTTCCCCCTACCCTCCCCCCCCAAAAAAAAATAGTTTGAAAATCTTTTTTTTACAATAAAAAAACTCTAAAACGTTTTCATTTAAATATTTTTATTTTTTTTTACAATAAACGCCTCCAAATTTTAAAGGAATAGACAGACAAAAATATTTTATTTTTATTTTATATATATACGTGAGATATGAAAGGAATTGATTCCTACATCAAATCGACTTTAGGATTAAAACATTGAAATGCGTGTGATTGTAGTTTTAGGGCAGTATATAATACACAGGGGCGTTCCCGGAGGAGGACGGGAGGGGAAACTATCCCCCGAAGTTTTAAGTTCCACCAAGTTTTTAAAATAAATACGTTGTTTTTTACTAACAACAAAAAATTTTTTTTTAAGATCGCTCTCCATAATAAAAAAATGAAGGGTCATGGGGAAAAACCACGGTATCCAATTTGAGAAAAATGAATTTTAAAGTTTATGTTCCCCTTCATCCATTTTCCAAAAGTTAAAGTTAGTTTAGCAAAACATAATTCTCTAACCCAGATAACTGTTTACCACTGTACGAAATTTCCAAAACCAAATAGTAGCTATTAATGCCCCTGAAATAACAAAACATCGCCAAACTGCTCGTTGTTGAGGGGAAAAAACCACTGTAGTCCATTGCTTATTTGTTTGTGATCTTTAAATTATTATTACTGTTTTGGGTAAACAAACAAAACAATAATACTTTAAATAACAAATTTATATATATTTGCTAATAGAAATAAATTTGTTTCTCTATCTGCATATCATATATCCCTGAACACCTTCGCACCACCATCTTTAGCTTTGCTGATGACACGGCTATCCTTTCATCACATCAAAATCCTACTATCGCATCCTTCGCCCTTCAAAACCATTTGAACTAGAAAAGTGTTTCGAAAAATGGAGAATCAAAATTAATTCCACCAAGTTAATCATTTACTTAACTTAAATCGTTTACAACAGTTTTCACCTGACTTGAGAGTTGAAAGTCTGAGTTTTTTCATGACATTCGTCCGTGTTTTTTTCTGTTAATTTTATACGCTTGTAATCATCCAAGTGTGCAGATAATACTAAAGTGTACAGGATAAGACTAAAGTCACTGTTCATTTTTAAACATAATAATAATAATATTACTTTTATAAAGTTAAACACCTTAATAGATTAGAATAGAATGTAAACTAGAGAACCAAAAAAAATATATATATATTTTTATTTATTTATTATTATTTTATTTTTAACTTTTTACTTTTTATTTATTTATTTTATTATTATTTTTTTTTATTTATTTTTTTTTTTTTATTTTATTTTTTTTTTTTTTTTTTTTTTTTTTTTTAATAATTATTATCATGAAATTATTTGTAATATTTAATTCAAAATTTACAAAATTGTAAGTCGTTAGGGTGTCTCTTGTATGAGTCTGTACCCGTTCTTTGTCAAATGTTACAAAAATTGTATATGATTTTACAAAAACCATGTATGGCTCTCTGAGCCGATCTGGAAATAAAGAATTATATATATATATATATATATATATATCAATAGGTTTTCACCAAAAATTGTTGCCCAGGATTTAATATTAAAATTGAAAACACTTCCTACTGATAAAAGTACTACAATAGACCGTCTCATTACACATTCATTTTTGCTACAAAAACGAAACATCAAATAATAACAGATAACGTACAATAACAGAGCTTAAACTTTAACTCCATACCTTGGTTTGACAAGGTACCTCAGAGCAGGAATTACATTTTTTGGTGTTTCTGACTACTCTTTAGGGCCACATTTCACATATAATCAAAGATAAATATAGATAAATAAGTATTAGAATCTCAAATACGATTTATCCCTTCGACTTTTTTGATGCTTTGTTTGTCGTGCGGAATGGTATAGTTAACGCGCCTGCTAGAAAATCGTTTATAACATGAAATTAAGTTAAATAAACATAGCGAAGAATCCACCATCAATTTAATAAAATAAACCATTTTTTGTGTTTTTTTTTTTAAATTTTTTTGGTTTCCGAATTGTAGGTTTTCTTATCGTCCTACTGTTTAACATCCATTTTAAACCGTCCACTTATATTTAAACATCCATTTTGAAATTTACCAATAATTATTAAAAGTATAATTATGAAAACCACCACTATCCGCCAATTTTACATATTTCTATTAATCTGAACGATTACTTCGTTTAAATGTCTCAACAAATTTTGATAAAGAAGGAAAGATAATAATAAAAACAAGTATTTTCATCGATATTATAATTAATCATTTTATTTATTTATTGGAAATTAATACAAGCTGCAGCACACAAGAGAGCATTAAATATTACTGCCCTAATTAAAGAATATATATATGTATATAATTTTTAAAGAAATGTGAGAGTATTTAAAATTACAGAAAAATAATAAAAAGTAACTATCCCCAGGAAAATAATTAAATTAAATATATATCGATTTTTTTATATTTACTAAAAATTTAAAAAATGATAATAAGAGTATACGCAAATCAATAAGAATTAACAATAAGTAAATAAATAAATAACCATAAATAAAATAAAATTAAAATTGAAAAAAAATATTTATATAGATTGGCAAAGTGCGTTTCTATTTGTTGACAAATATTATTTTTTGACAAATTAGCAGATGATTTGTCTGACTGCTAGAACCATGAATTTTGAATAAAAGTTAATAATACACAGGATATTCCGTAATGTTAGTAGTTTCGTAATATTATTTGTCAGTAACCGTTACTCAAGGTTCTGTAAAATAAACGCAACATGGTCCGGTCATCGTTACATTAACATCTTTCTTGGAGTCTATCTTTCTCACGAGATGCTCTGCGTGTCTCTCCAAGCTAACATTTCGGTTCCTTGTTATTATTTTTTCTTTGACAGCTTCAATCACTGTGTGTCGAGTTGCAAATTATGTTAAGAACCAGCTTGTCAATCAGATTCATGAATAATCAATTTTTTCTTTAAAAGGTTAATTCATGATAAATAAATTTTAGAATTATAAGGAAGTGTATAATCTACAATGCGATGACTAAAAGTAGCATTCATCCTGAACAGTTTTTTAAAAATATTTTCCTACTAGCTCGCATAGCCATCAATTCCTCCCAAAATCATTGACTTACATTCGACTCTAAGTTGGTACAGGAAAACAAATCAAAATGAAACTTAAGATCCTTGACTAACGATTTAAAATACTTTAAACTGAGACAGAACCTACATTTGGTGGAGGGGGACACAATGAAACAGTAGGTGCACTGGGCGAACCAAAAGGTCTAGTGCAACCAAATTCAGACAGCGAGCGCTAAGGGTGGCTCCAAACAAAGTAAGCATATTGTCCCCTTTCAAATTGTTTCGTGACAGACTCCACATGCTGAAGTGCGTTTTTTTTGTGGCAAAACTAAATGGATTTTCGTCTCTAGGTATGAGTAATTATTTTATTCAATCTGCTCTTACAACTTTTTCATTATGCATGTATCTCTTAAGATTTTGCCTGACTTTAGCTTTCCTACATCTCCACGTTCATCTTAGGAAGTTAAAGACATCAAAACGGCTCGTATCAGGTTCTTTGAAACAAGGACTTTCGCGGCACAATGAAATGTTTCTTGGAATCCTACGAGTGTTTAATCGTGGCCCATGGGTTTTTCATTGTGCAATAAGCAGTCGGTTTTTTTTTTTTTTCATTTTCTTACAGATTGGTGTGAAATTGAGAGCGGAACACCAAAAAAAAAAACTGTATTTATGACAGCTTTCTAAAGTCAAACTTTCCTCTTTCCTGAAGAATTTCGTGGCTATCCTAAAGCAGGAGAACGAAAAACCGACTGGAAGCCGAATAAAGTTTTTTTTTAATTATGGTGCTGTATGTTTCAGCTGTTTCATTGTACCACGGACGTAGGGCACAATGAAACAAAATTATTTTTTTGGAAAATAGCTACTCGCGGTCAGACATGATGCATAAAATAATGTAAAGGTATGAAGAAAAAAAAAGTTGCATTGCATTTCCTGAATATCTGAAAACAAAGGAAGCTACGGATTAAGATTTTAGAAACATACTTTTAACATTCCAACTTTATTATCCTTTCTACAGACTGTTACCGTTTTGTTTAACTGAAAATACTCAATATTTTATTAATCATTTATATTAGGTATATTCGCTTTGAGATTCTCATTTCAACAAAAAATAATAATAAATAAATGTTGATCATATGGGCTTAGACTTCTTCTAAAATGGTCAACATCTTCGCCATCGATGAGCTGAAATCATCTCGGTTGAGAAAAAAATTTAATCATTTTGCAATAATTCCAACAAACCCTTAAAAAAACAAAACAATAATAAACTTCTTATTCCAAAACATTAAAAAATATCTTTTTTATTATTCAGACTTGGAGTTATGTATGAAAGTGCCTTATCGATTTCTTATTATTATTTATTCCTAAAATAATTATTAATAGTTTAATAATTGATCTTTTTTGAAGTTTAATCTTGACCTCCTATTGCTTACTTATATTACGCTATTGTCACCTAGTCAAAAAAGAGGAACTAATTTATCATCAGTTAACTCAAATTGAAGAGGATCAATATAAGTATATAACCATTACATACATTTGCGCGCAGAAGTGTATGCCCACTCAAAACCAACATCACACATTCATTCACCTCTTGGTCTCCTTAAAAAATTAAGGAATTAAATTAATTAATCTTATAACCTGAATTAAAATTCGATTAAAATAAACAAAATTTCCCCCTACCCTCCCCCCCCAAAAAAAAAATAGTTTGAAAATCTTTTTTTTACAATAAAAAAACTCTAAAACGTTTTCATTTAAATATTTTTATTTTTTTTTACAATAAACGCCTCCAAATTTTAAAGGAATAGACAGACAAAAATATTTTATTTTTATTTTATATATATACGTGAGATATGAAAGGAATTGATTCCTACATCAAATCGACTTTAGGATTAAAACATTGAAATGCGTGTGATTGTAGTTTTAGGGCAGTATATAATACACAGGGGCGTTCCCGGAGGAGGACGGGAGGGGAAACTATCCCCCGAAGTTTTAAGTTCCACCAAGTTTTTAAAATAAATACGTTGTTTTTTACTAACAACAAAAAATTTTTTTTTAAGATCGCTCTCCATAATAAAAAAATGAAGGGTCATGGGGAAAAACCACGGTATCCAATTTGAGAAAAATGAATTTTTAAGTTTATGTTCCCCTTCATCCATTTTCCAAAAGTTAAAGTTAGTTTAGCAAAACATAATTCTCTAACCCAGATAACTGTTTACCACTGTACGAAATTTCCAAAACCAAATAGTAGCTATTAATGCCCCTGAAATAACAAAACATCGCCAAACTGCTCGTTGTTGAGGGGAAAAAACCACTGTAGTCCATTGCTTATTTGTTTGTGATCTTTAAATTATTATTACTGTTTTGGGTAAACAAACAAAACAATAATACTTTAAATAACAAATTTATATATATTTGCTAATAGAAATAAATTTGTTTCTCTATCTGCATATCATATATCCCTGAACACCTTCGCACCACCATCTTTAGCTTTGCTGATGACACGGCTATCCTTTCATCACATCAAAATCCTACTATCGCATCCTTCGCCCTTCAAAACTATTTGAACTAGAAAAGTGTTTCGAAAAATGGAGAATCAAAATTAATTCCACCAAGTTAATCATTTACTTAACTTAAATCGTTTACAACAGTTTTCACCTGACTTGAGAGTTGAAAGTCTGAGTTTTTTCATGACATTCGTCCGTGTTTTTTTCTGTTAATTTTATACGCTTGTAATCATCCAAGTGTGCAGATAATACTAAAGTGTACAGGATAAGACTAAAGTCACTGTTCATTTTTAAACATAATAATAATAAAATCACTTTTATAAAGTTAAACACCTTAATAGATTAGAATAGAATGTAAACTAGAGAACCAAAAAAAAATATTGATAACCTTTAACCACAGAAATGGACTACTGTTAATCTTTCCCCGACGCACACAGGGGTATTTGGCCCTAAAAGCTGGCCAAAACCCATTTTTTGAAGTTTGAAATTTCTGGTAAATAATGACTCGAAGGTGAAGTAGAGGACCTGTGGGATCATGCAACATGATTCTTATCTCTTCCAGGCCCTTAATCCGGCGGCTATTCTAATTCAAATCTGACCTTATCCTTTAACACGTCTGTGCTCATAAGTATTGTTCTACAAAATATATTAATTTTCTTGGTTCTTACTGAAGTATCGGCGTTATCATATGATGGATAGTTCGAGGCAAGGTTTGTACTTGTTATTCACATAGTTATATTTTTTTTTTGTATTCAATATTAGTATCAATATCTTTTTGTTTTTTTGGTAGGCATATTTTAGAGCTAAAAATTAAATTTGAAGGTTAAAAAGTTATACTTCTGGGCATTTCTGGGCAACGAAATATTTTTTATGATAATGTATAATTATCGTTGATTATGTTTCTTGAAAAAAATTCTGCGAATATCTGCGATTCGGAGACTTATAATTTTTTATTACTAAAATGTCAATTTCATTAAATAATAAAAAAAATTCAATTTTGTTATATTTTCATTTATTTATATTTTAGGATCTTCTGGAATAATAATAATAACTAGAAGGGAATTATTTGACATATTTTTAAAGTCGAAAGCATTAGCTTTAAAAAAAAAATAAGGAATTTTCGTAGTCTTTTCTCATTGGGAAATATTGCCTAGCTAATAGCCTAGAGCAGGTGAAACAGCTAAAACATAAACTATTAATTTTGAGGCATGATTTCTAAGTAAGATGGAATGCTTCTTCAAGGAAAAGAAATGTTTTTGAAACAGCAACAAGAAATGGCTAAGTGGGACGATATCAATTAAAAGCTCAAGATCTGGTGGACGCTCTGAAAAATCATTTGTTACTTTAAAATTTACAACGGATTTATCAATGGTATGCTATGACACCATCTCTTCACATAATTTTAAGAGATGGTTTTGAAGTGATAAAAAGCCCTCTACTTCATATTGGTCTTTTATCTGAGGAAGCAGCAGAAACTCGAAATAACCATTTCCAAGTTTATAGAGAAAATAAGACCAGAAAATTTTGCCGGATAGAGTGCAATCTGGATGTAATTAATAGATTAATATTGACATCAGATCCAGTTATCACAGGTATGAGAAGTTCAAGAAAAAAGGTATCAGGTTTTGTAAGGAAACTTTAGAAATGTTGTCTCCCCCAACCAACTTAACCGATAGTGGTGATTCCGAAAGTTCATTAAATAACGAGGAAAGTGAATAATGAATAATTAAATTTAATATGCATTTTTAAGAAAGGTTGGTGCGTTTCTTCCTGGGATATAAGTTGTGTTTCGAAGAGGTATTAAACAATTCTTAATGAATTAGGAAAACACATTGTTTTTCTTTATCACCATAACTTTTTATATTCACCTATTTTACACTATTTTCATTTTTTTAAAATAATAGTAATAGATAAATGATAATAAATCTTTAATTAGTTACAAGCATATTTCATGGGTGCAATGCATAAAGAGAAAATAATATGAACATAAATTGCAAACCCTTAAATGCCTATTTCACAGTCGGTGGATTTATGTAAAAATTAATTTTATGAAAATTTTCTCCTTAGAGTATTTTTTTTAACTGCTAAAAAAGCATTTTTAATGTCTATTACAAATATAGAAGCCATTTTGAGGACTTTTGAATTGATAAAATGGAAGGAAATAGTTTTGGCCAGCTTTTCGGGTCAAATACCCCTGTGTGCGACGCTCAGGACTTAAGCTGTTTTTCCCCCTTGTATCGATTTCAAACTATCGATTTTATGTGGACTATCGTTTTTTTCTCGACTGTAATAAGTATGAAAAGAAAGTACACTTCCTATACTATCAGATAGCACCACTGGTTTCAAATCAACAAAAAATGGACTAACGTGGTTTTTCCCCCTGACCCTCAAATATCACTGGTCAATAAAACCATTTCAATTCAAATTAACTTAATAATTATTATTTACTAGTTCATGTTAAAAACTAAAAAAATGAGTTGTTTTTTTAGAAAATACTAAGTAATCCCCAACATCTATCTAAGTTATGATCTTCCTCTCTTTTTATTCGAGGTGTTTCAAACTGTACAGTACCTCGTGTTGTACTTGCCCGAACTTTGTTTGGATTGGATATCTAATCTCAGTTTCCAGATGAGATTTCAAGCTATCTAAGATTGCTGCTGTGTTCGCAGATGCTCTGTGTCCACATAATGTTCCTTACGGCCTTGGCGTGTTTGTTCGCGATGGCTTCTGCACAGCTGAGCGACGGCAAGAAGCACTGCTCAGGGTTCGAACCTCAGCGGAACACCGACCTGGACCAGGTATGGAGAAAACATTTTTAAATAACAATATTTCTATTTTACAATAAGAAATGAAAAAAAAAATGTATAAAACCAGTTTTCTGGAGTGCTCTTCTCATAAATTAACCAAAAAAAAATTTAATTACAACTTTTTGCTTTAAAAAAAATAGAATTAATATTTCAACTTAAATTAGTCGCTAATTTTAGTATAACATGTGTAAAAAAATCTGGTGCGTGCTCGCAACACACAACTTTCACTTACCAACTTACTTAGATTAGAAATTAATTCGTTTTTTTAATTGCCACTTCTCGAACAGAACAGCTTTAATTATGAACAATGGTCTGTCATTAAAGGCGTACTCCGCATGCGAGGGCTCAACGGGTTTTATGAGTTGAATGAATATTTTTCTTTTTTTCTCCTCTTTATGTTTTCTTTATTATTATAATATCTCATATTTAGCCATTTCTTATTTTTAGGCGTAACGAGAGACAGTTAATTTCTCCATATAAACAAAAACAAAGGTACTTTATAGGTAACAAACAAACAAAAAAGGCCCCAACCCCCCCCCCCCAAAAAGCCCCCTCAGAACATTTTAATAATGATAAAGCTTACCTGATATTAAAGAACACATAATTTTCATTAAACATGACGAATTTGATAAAAATCGTTAAAGCCGTTTTTGATATCATCGAAAAAAAGGTTAAAATTGGAAAAAATTATGAAATAAAGTGCCTGCTCCGTTTGACCAATTTTGATGAAATGTTGGCTATCACATCTTTGGCATATACATACATCAAATCCCCAGTTTGATCAAAATCGTTAAAGCCTTTTTTGAGTAAATAAAAAAAACACGTGAAAATTATACACAATTTATTAAGTAAAATCCCCCCTCCAGTTGATCAATTTTGATGTAATGTTGGCTATCGCATCTTAGGCATATACATACATCAAATACTGAGTTTGATCAAAATCGTTAAAATCGTTTTTGAGTAAATAAAAAAAAAAACACGTGTTAATGAAACAAAATTTATTAAGTAAAGTCCCCCCTCCGGTCGATCAATTTTGATGAAATTTTTGCAGTCATATCTCGGGCATATAAATAGATCAAATTGTCAGTTTAATCAAAATCGTTAGAGCCGTTTTTGAGAAAATCGGAAAAAAATTAAAAAGTTATTAAATAAAGTACCCCCTCCCTTTGAGCAATTTTGATGAAATTTTTGCTGTCACATCGCGGGCATAAACATACACTAAATACCCAATTTCAGGTTCGCACGGTTTATAGTTTTTGAGCTAGTCTGTTCACACACAGACACACAGACACACAGACCATTTCGCGGGACTTGGTTAATTGGACTCAGGGGACCCTAAAACGTGTATTTCCGTTGAAAACCGGAAGTCGAAATTTTTCACGATCGCAATACTTCCACTTACTATATAGGTAAGTGAAAGTAAAAATATTTCTATTCCGTCATAGATCGTTTCTGGGACGAGATTCGTTTTGATAACCTACATCAAAGATAATGATATTTCTAGTGTTTAATTATCTTAAAAATCCGCTAATTATCATTTCTTTGTTAATTCAATAACAAAACAACACAAAGTGTGTTGATATTGCACTACTACTATTAGTTTTCGAAAATATAGCAGGTCAGCAAAAAGGGGTTGCAACTATAATATAAAAATACTGGTTTTTTTTTTTTTTTTTTTTTTTTTGGAAATTCACATGTTAAGTTTCAACTGAATTCCCATTTTTACTACTTACTTACTTATAATCAGGGACTCGGAAAAATGGTCTTTGGTAAGTTGTCAATGGTCTACCATTGGGGCAGTTAGAACAACTGGTACAAACGTAACTCAAAAATATCCCCCTACCTACATTAATACAATCATCCCATCCATAAAAGAATACGGTAAATTGCGTCTTACGAAATCGAAACTATTAGGTAATACTGTTGTGACTATATTCTGGCATTGTAGGCTTTGTCATTCTGATTTCAAACGGTATGCAAAATATTGATATCTTCTTGCCGATAGGCGACATGTTCGAATGTGATATTTTTAAATTTTATAAAAATGATAAATAAACTAAAACAAATATTAATAAGTATCTTAAATTTAAGTTATATTTTAAAATATGTCGGTTTCCCAATTTGAAGATGATTTTCACTGGTTTCAAAATGAAAAAAATGTTTGAGGGTGCAATATTTATATCTGCTCTCATTTTGTTGACAAAATATTCAGTTCCGAAAAATATCAAAGTTTACCTTTTTTGGGGGGCGGGGGGATATTTATTTTCCCTGGAATTTTTCAGATAAGTATGCATTTGTGAACATCCACGTATATGCCTCTATTAGCATTTTCATCAATGAACTGTAAGCGCACCCTATTTCCGAAGTTTTGCGAGCAATAAGCCCAACTAAATGACACCGTTTAGCGCTGGCTAGGCAAATGAAATGGCAAGCTACCAAATTGGCAATGAGGTAACTCCTCCGGGATAGGATGCGGCCGAAACCTCTGCCAACCGGGCAATTTGCCTTCCACGGGCTTCCACCTTAACGGCTCTACAATTATATAATATCCGAACCAAACTATTGGCACAATAATATAATTACCGACTACCATAAATTTTATTAAATCAATCGAACCGAGCTGGACGTTTAGCAACTTAATCGTACAGTCAACACGGACCTGACCAATAAATACCAATACCTGTCCAGCATATTTAGTAGTTAATGCAATCCTCTGTAATTTCGGAAACAGTGTCCAAGTATGCTACTTATTACGTTGCTACAACTAGTCAACGTTATAATCTTAGCTCCTCTGAGCAAAACAATAGGTATTTTTTACTGTTTCGTAAGATTGCACCTTATTAACAAATCACATATCACGATTTTGCGAGATGATGTAAGGAATAAGTAAATATTTCCTCGTCCCATCAAACAAATAACACGCTCTCGTCAACCACAATATTTCTGTGACAGACAGGCAATTAGGCCAAATTCTATGAAGGTAGACGTTTGGGAATGTTCCCTGGGCGTGGAGTACCTCTCGTTTGTTGTCCATTATCGGTTGTACTCCTCCTGCAAGTCCTCCATCAACATACATATCCAATCCGGAAACGGCGTGAAGTTCAATGCCTTGCAACATTGAACTATATGATCTTCTGTCTTAGTTTAAGGTCCAAGATCATTTCTCCTCCCTGTACCTGGACCGCTTCATTCGAAACTCTTAGAACGTAATAGCAGCTATTATCGATCAACTGAAGTTTTCATGAAATATTTGAAATGTAGAATGAGATCAATTTTTAAAATAATACATTTTATTCCTAAAAACTAGACCAAATATTGTTAACAAAGAGACAAAGGGGTTTTGTTTTGATGTAAAGCTGAAAACTTATTGCTTCCCTTCGAGGTGCTGGGACTGTGGTACGCCGTGGAAGTGGTTCACCACTGGGAGGGCAGCAACAACCAGCAGCTGCGGGGGCACAGCGTGGTGGACACCTGCCCCATCATCCACCTGGACCGCTCCGAGCCGAGCAGGCTGAGGCTGCTCTGGACCGAGAACGCGGGGATCATAGAGTACACCTTCAGCGTGGACCACCTTAGGAACCCCGGCCTCTGGATCAGCATCGGTGCGCAGAACGGTAAGCCTCAACAAATTATTATAATATAGCCTAAGGTCAGGAATAAGACTCTTCATTGTTCTCTCTTCACTCATACTTAGCCACAATCCCTAGATAGTTCATCTTACCACCCTTTCAAGATTGAACAGATTCGATAGAGTTGGTATATTATACGCATGAAAGGAACATGTCACTCCTGCAAGTAAGCGTAAATTTGCATGGTATACATTATTTCTTCTTGTTTAGAGCATTAATCCACTGAAACATCGCCCACCTTCTCTATTCGCTTTCCAGTTGACAGGACACCGCTTTAATCCCTTTCGCCTAGAATTAAAGTGATCCAAGTCAGCAGCAGTTTTCCCCTATACAGAGCATTGGTAGTATGGTTTTCGATCATAGCGAAGTCTCGTTTGGTTCGAGCATTGCTTCTCTCTACAGCTTAGCTCTCGATGCCTCCAACGCCAGCTATAAACTTACCGCCCTGTATGTCAGGTATGACTGTTCCTCCAGAATACCTCTGAAACGACAAATAATACCAGAATGATAGTAAGATCACGTTTGATCGGGAATTTACGTCGAGTTTTTGCCGAACGAGCTAAAACAGAATTTGCTGTTGTCAGCCAAACAGGTTTGCCGAAGGATAATTAAGGTATAACTGAGAGGCAGGCCGGAACGTTTATGTTGGCTAGCTATAGCCTATGCAGGTAAAAATTACACGCAGGTTCACTGCAACAAGGTCTTATAGGGTTGATGCCAAGTGCGTACGTAAGAGGGAGGCCGAAATTAGTTATATTAAGAAAAACTAAGCACTTTAATCTAAATTATTATTAAGAATCATGATCATAAAGTCATTCAGTTGCCTTTGAGCAGGCGGCATCATGACAACTCGCACCCGTCGATAAGCACCACAAACTTTTCTACTTACCTCACAGGTCTATGTCTGGCCATGTTCCTCCATCAACTCATGGGAAGTTTACTTGTAACAAAGAAGATGAATCTAAAATAAACAATCGATTAATGTCATTTGTTAAGAATCTAATAATATCCCTACACTATTTCTAATCATTTAGCCAAAAATAAGATGTTACCAAAAAAAAAAAAATAATAATAATAAAGAAGAAAAGAATACTTTATTTGCGCAGAAACTTCGTGGGCTAAATAAATAAAAAAAATCCACCGGATATCCATTGATAAATCATTAATTGTATTAACAACTATGGACCCAGGGAACTGCACTGATGTCTGATAAGTTCGAAACAATTGGGAACGATAGGTACGTGTTAGGAGTGAGGAACGATTCAGGATTTCCCGTGGGTTGCCCTTAACCTCCTTCGCCCACATTGAGACAGAAAATTGCACATTAGATAGAAAAACCACAAATGGACACCTAATTGTTGCGAGGCCACAATGATGGGTTGGTCATTACTCCATCAACAATAAGATCTCAAAGTATTTATATTAATCGAGTTTTAATAAAGGTATTATATTTATATATATGAAATTATAGGTACATCCGTCGCACACACCTAAAGTTCATGAATGTATATATATATTTTTTTTATTAGAAACTATTTAAAGATGCTATTGCTCCTCCGTTCTTCCACTCGAGGAAGCCAATTATTGTTTGTGAGGTTATTAATGAAGATGAAGGAAAACGAATTAGATCTTTGAATAATTGCGAAAATAAAATAATTTAGCAATGGTGCCATTCATTATATTCATAGTGTGTTTAAAGAAAGGAGAGAGATATGAATATGGAATTGGTTGAAATTCTCTGAGATTCCTAACAATGCCTCGTAAATAATGGGGAAAAATGGTATTCTTCATAATATTTTTTTCATTAGAGATATTAACATGAAAAGTAGACAGCGAAACTACGATTGAAGAGCGACGTACTATAAAAAATTCCATCGAAAAAATTGTTTAAGAAATTTTTCATTTTAAGAAATCAAAACAGTTATAGATTATGAGGTAATAAAACAGTCATATGTCAATTAGGGAAAGAAAATTTCAAAAACAAACAGAGCATTGAAACGAATTATATCCTACCTCATTCTTTAGATGAATCAAGCTTACGCAAATTTTATTCATCAATGTTTTGTCTTCATTCCTTTCTACCCCAAAACCCCATTTCATATTCCTTCGTAGGAGCCCTCCCCCCGCTAAAGCTAACGATTTTTTTATTTTCTTTGGATCATGGGCGTCACCGCTGGGCTGGACGCGTTCCCCCAAATATTTTGGAAGGGGGCAGCTACCTACACTCTAAATGAGACATAAATTGGAAAGTTTTATAAATTCCTTTAAAATAGATCATTGGAGGAGGGATTAAATGTCCCAACAGTAGTTTTAGACTTTGTTATTTCGACATTTAGTCTCTCCAATTTTTACCTCTCTATGAAAATATTATTAGGCCGTCCCACCCAATAATTTGGTGCTGGTGACGCCAATGGTTTGAATTAGCGATGCCTGTTATCATTACGCGACAATCCTATATTCTTATTTATCAAATAACAAACATTTGAGCATTATTTATGCTAAGGAAGGAACTGAATTCAGTGGAAAGTTAGACCTCACACCAATTCTATAACTTTCTTTAAAAACAGACACGGAATTCATTGTTTCTTGGTGTGTAAAACTTAAAATATAAAAGTTACTGATTATGAAGAAACGATCACGATGCAGCATATTGCCTGTCAGACTTCTTCTTAAGGTTATGTAAAAAGGAAAGATGGCTCTGGCTTTTCTACCCAAAGCGTCTTACCGCCGAGAATTGTGGCCTGATATTCATTATAGTTTTTGAAATGAAATGAAATGAAAATATAACTTTATTCTGGGACTTTTAGTCCCCTAAGAATAACAAAAAGGAAACATATGGAATTACATTTGTCTGACTAAAATTAAATCGGTAGGATGAAATTATATATATGACATATGTACATTATCCTAAATTATATATAGGATAATAAAAATACAAATGGTGATTACACATTGTTCTGAATATCCACAATTTTTACATTTGTGAGGAAGATTGATTAACTAGGAGATGGGTGAATAAATGGTGTTTAAATGTTGCCAAGGAGGATGCGCTGCGTATGGAATTGGGCAGGGAATTCCAAAGGTGGGTTGCACGTACTGTAAAGGATCGCTCAAAGGAGGCTGTTCTACGGATAGGAACATACAGGTCGGTGGGATGGGATCTTGTGTTTAATAGGTGGATGGTCGAACGAGATGTAAGGAGGTCGAGGATATAGGTGGGTTTTTTTGTTCTGAAGGATTGGAATAGGAAGGAACCAAGGAGATATTGTCGTCTGGATTCAGGAAGAAGAAAGCCTTGCTCAGAATACAATTGGGAGACGTGAGAGTGCCTGGGAAGATCGAGAATGAATCTGATAAGTCGGTTCATTAATCTTTTTAATCTCATCTCCAGTTCACCAGACAGCCCTCCGTATACCAGGCATCCATAATCAAAATGAGGAAGGATGAGAGAGGAAACTAGGAGATGGCGGGTGCTTCTGGGGAAACATCTAGGGAATCTAAGGAGCTGTTTTAGGACTGCAATGGATTTTCAGATAATTTGGGATACTTGATGGTTCCAGGAGAGATGATTATCAAAGGTGAGACCAAGGTTTTTTATGGAGTCTTGGAACTGAATAGGAGTGCTATTGATATATAATAGTGGATAGTAAGGAAGGGAATTCAGGAAGGGTTTTGAGCCGATAAGGATTGCTTTTGTTTTTTCTGGATTTAGCCGTAGTTTGTTTTCTGTCGCCCAGTGGTTAATGCTGTTGATGTCCTCTTGAAGTTTTATAGTCGCTTCTATTATATTCGAAGGGTGGCATGATATGTAAATTTGGAGGTCATCGGCATATAGATGAAAGCGGGAGTGACGCAATACGGTGGATAGGTCATTTATATAGACGGAAAAGAGGGTTGGAGAAAGGGAAGAACCCTGAGGTACACCTCTGGAGAGAGTTAAGGACGATGAAGGTGGTTTATTAGGAATAATAACTGCTTGTGAACGGGAAGAAAGGAAGGACTGGAACCAGCGTATTGCACTATTGGATATGGATAGGTTATGAAGTTTGGAGAGGAGTATTGAGTGATCGACGGAATCAAAGGCTTTTGAAAAATCGAATAAGACCAGGATTGTAATTTTCTGTTGGTCCATGGCAGAGTAAAGGTCTTGCGTAATTTTTATAAGGGCAGATTGAATGGAATAACCGGAACGGAAACCAGACTGGAGAGGGTTAAGGAGTACGTTTTGTTCGAGGAAGGATGTAAGTTGTGAATGGACTAATCTTTCCAATGGTTTCGAGAGATTGGAGAGGATGGCAATTGGTCTGAAATCAGAGGGCGTTGAAGGATGAGGAACTTTATTGAGTGGACGGATAAGTGCTTTTTTCCAGGCTGTAGGGAAGATGGAATTTAGTAAGGAAAAGTTGTATATATGCAGGAGCGCAGGAAGGATGGCTGGGAGACTAAGCTTTAACAATTTTACTGGGATTTGGTCATGGCCAGAGTCATTGGTTCGTGATTTAAGTACGGAGGTGATCAATTCATCTGGAAGGATATAGGAAAAGTAGAAGTTATTATCATTAAAAGGAATATCTGGGGGCTGGTAGAGGGATTGAGGCTCGTTCGGAAGGGATTTTGTGAAAAAGGTGTTTAAGTCATCGGGCGAGACTGGATAGATAGTGCTGGACGTGGAGCTAATTACTGAAAATTTCCTGAGGATTTTCCACTTGGATTTAGAATCTGAGGCTTTAGAGAGGACATTTTGAAAATACTGTGCCTTGGAACTTTCATCGTTTTCATAAAAAATAAGTGAAAACCCTTTGGCGGTTTATTGATCTATTTAAACTATGGGTTTCTTATTCTATAGAATAACTAAGTATCTTGTTTCGCGAAAGTGAATGAGCCTAATTGATTGAGACTTATGAGTACCAATTTCGTTCATTTTTCGATAAACACACACAAAATCGGGAGTTTTAAAAGTTTATTTTTCAGCACCCATAATTATTAAGTCGTGCACTGTTCGAACTTGCAATATTCTTTTATCTAAAAGCTATGTCTTACAGTAAATAAACTTGAATAAACATAGCCTCTTAAATAGCTTCACCGCTTAGAATTACATCTAATCGGTACATCTCAGTCTTTTGTTTCAGTTTTGTCCGGGTTGAGCTTCCGTTTCCTGGACCAGTGTCATAACATGGCGATTGAGTTTTGTAAGTCAGTTACATCACTTTGGGGATTCTTTCTGTACATTGACTATTCAAAAATGGCAATGTAAATTTACTAAGTCGTTTGTATCATAAGGAAAACCATCCTTTATAAAACTAAGAAAAAGACCAGTTCAATCAACATTTAAAAACTGATATCGGTCTCAGTTTTCCTCGCAAGTTCTATAGGACGTACAATGAAATGAATAAGAAGCAATAATTACGCCGCAGACACCGGTTCCTTAGAATGATTGGACAACCGGTATTCCCAGGGCTGTGCCAGTAGTGACTCAGGAGACAGGAGTACTAGATGAATACCAAACTGAAGTTAATACTCACTGGCCTCTATTCAACTAATTTACTTCAATTGCTCCTTCAATGGCACGTTTTCTTGCTCGCCTCCTAAAAAGATGAATAACACAAAAGACACTAGATCCTACTTGGCCAATTTAGACCTGTCTACAGTACTCTAAAAAGGCATTTCTTTCATTTCCAGCTTAATGTTTAAATAATATACTTCTTATATTAATCTTAAAATTGAATTTAAATTGCACATTACCAAGATTTATTTCTATTTTTTTGCCATTTAAGTCTGAAGCATTTAGGTTTATGGGCATATAATTCCAGAGAGTAAATTACTGTCCAGAACATATAAAAGTACTTAATTTAAAATAAGTATAAATCACTTAAATGTTTATATCGTCGAATCCACTTTTCAATCAAAGGCGCCCCCAGGATTTCGTCTGGGGGGGGCAGGTTGGTAAAATTTTCATCTAGGGGGCCAGGCTGGAAAATTCTCATGACCAGCAGAGGAAATCGGGGTTTTCTGACTTTAAGGCTCTATTAATGTTTCAAATGTAACTTATTGATATTAGAAAATTAAAATATTTGTTTATATAGTACTTAATGAACATAGTTAATGAATACAAATTTATTTAATTTGTAGCTTTTCAAATTTTCTAGGAGGGGGGTGGGGGTAGCTGCCCTCTCTTGCACCCCCACCCCTCCAGCGGTCGCCCATGTTTTCAATTGATGACAAACTATTACTGAATAAAGACATTTTCCATACCAATTTTTTTATAAATATTTTTGCATCACACTTCAGGGCTCTGTGGTACACGTTTTCCTCAGGTAATAGTTATATGAAATTGTGTGATAGTTGGAATAAAAAGATAAAACTTTGAAATAAAAATGGTAAAAAATTAAGGAATCATACATACTCTCACTATTTGAAGTACTAGAATATAAATATTTTTTCATTCTCCTATCAGGATTATGTATGTACAATATTTTCTCATTTTGTTTGGCCATTATAGGAAATATAAATCAAACCAACCATTTACTAACCAATGCACCAAGTACACTTCATAAGATTTTCAACTTTTGATTAATATTCATCATATCACTTTCACTGTTATTTTTTTAAAATCCTATTTGCTTTTGTTTTGTTTTATGTTCAGTTCAATGCGGAGAATATAAAATAATGACATTGTTTTAAATCCACAGAAAAAATAATTAATTAGATGTAATCTAGAGCGATTTAAAGAAAAGAGCTGAAACGGAAACCACAATTGTATTGTTTATATTAGGCTCTTATGAATGACAAGTTTGCCAAACAATGCCCTAAAGAAAAAATTAAATTTGACGAACTAAAATCTTGTTCTATCCACTCAAAATCAATGTCATCAACACAACAAACAAAATCAGTGTTAATAAAACCAAAATTGATTAACTACATTTAAGAAAAGCGATTTACCAGTACAGGAAGGATCAATATTCACGTTATTTCTAATTACAGAGCACAAGATAAATTTAGGCTTCAACAAATTTATATTTTTTATTAAAAACCATTCACATTCGTTTCCTGCAGAACAATGACCTGGCTCGATGCTTAGGTTGTCTGTATGGATGTTCCCTTCTTCATCTGTCTTCTTAGTTAAATGACAAAGGTTCACTTTAAAAAAAAAGTTCTTATCTATATGAGAATAAACAAGGAGTAAATCTTCAAGACAAAATACAATTTCGTTTTTTACTTTTCAGGCACACTGTTGAACCGGAAGTACCGCCAGTTCGCAGGTACAGTGGAGGTGACCAAAGCAGTGGGAGACCATATGGTGCTGACGTTCTGCACCCCTGGCAGGGAGATCTACAGTGTGGTGCTGGCTCGGGATCGCTGGCTGTCCCAGGCAGAGCTCGAGGGGGTCAACAACATGCTCGCTCACAGGGGGCTACAGAGCTTAGCAATAAGGGAAGCTTGCAAAAACTCCTCCAGCATTGTCTTACCTGGCACTTTCCTATTTCTTTTACTTATCATCCAACTTGCAAAAATCATTTCATTCTAAAAACCTAATACAATTACGGAATAATACGATTCAATGATCAATAAGAATTCGATTTGTAAGAGGGAATGAAGTTAACGAATGAAGTTTGTAAAAGGGAACTCTACTAATGAAGTAGAATTCTATTATCATTACAAACCAGTTCATTTGGACACTAAATAAAAGAGGTTTTTATTAATAGATAAAAACTCTAAAATAAAACAACATTAAATAGTAAGGAGCTAATGTATGGAAACTAATTTTTTAAAATTTGAATATTTATAAATCAACAAAAATTTAAATTAAATGCTACTACCTTATTTAGATTAATATGTTAAGGCAATTTATGTATGTATATAATTAATTTATTGTATCTTGTAGGCTCAGTAACTGGAAAAGTGCACTCCTGTTGTAAAATTAGTCCTCAAAATAAGCAAAAGGATTTTCCCTCACTAAAATAATCAACAGGTATTGACAATAAATGTGTATAGACTGTAATTAGTAATTAGAAGTACAAATAGTTATAATTCCAAAGAAATTTTTATTTTTACATAACATTTATTTATTGTTATGCTCTAAACCAAATGTAAAAAGGAAAATGTAAAATATTTTGTAGCACTAAAAAGTGCATAACTTTGTAATAAAATTTGTTAAATTAAATTTTTTTTTCCATTAAATTATTGAGATACATTTTATTCATAATCCTATTTCATGTTTGTACCGTCTAACCAAACCAAAATGCGCTTGTTTTAATCAGTTTTTTGATATAATTGAACCTTCGTGCTTTCTAGAAGCTCTGAATGATATGAATTGAGCTACAGTTTATTTCATTTTTTGAGTAACGATGTCTTTTGCTTGAGCTATGAAAGATTTTGCTATAAATTTTGATAGTATTTTTCAAATTTATATTGCATAAAAAAATAAAATAAAAATAGAATAATCCTCCTATCTGTGCCCAACGACTGATTTGAATTGTCAGTATGAGAGTCAGGCAGGGCCAATGTTAGTAACAGGATTTATCAACCCGAAAGTATGGATTGGTTATGTTGTGATCAACCATTAATATTTAATTAAAATTTATTTTAAGGTACTACTAATAATATCCATTAAATGGAAAAATTTGCAAATCTAAAATATATGCCAATCATTCAAAATTATTAGGACTCCACAGTTATACCAAAAAGTAATTAATGCTGAAAGATTTGGCAGGAATGACTAAAAAAAAAATCTGTAATAATGGTGTCTATTGTTTTATTTTGAAAATTCTTCTAATGAAATTAATAGTGAAAAAATAATATATTTTGTACTAACTTTGTATGATTTAAAATGCTTAATACATTCCTTATATAATAGGTACTTAAATTATTTTGATATGAACTATTAGAAACAATATACTAATTGAAAAATTAAATATCCTAGAATAGGTTCGAAACCTGGCAGTTGCAAAGTTCATTACTTAAAGAACAAAATATCACATTTATTGTAATACATCCATAACACTATAAGTAGTTCAATAGGTTACAAATGTAAAATATTGCCATAAAAAATTATAATAAAACAGATTAAAAAGAATAACTTTTGAATAAGGGCATGAACACAAGATAGTAATTCATTGCTTCATTTCTTTTCTTTTTATTTACATTACTAAAATTATGAAAGGAAAAAAAAAATTATTAGACATAAAAAATAAATAAATACATAACAACTGATGAACAAATGGCTGGCTGGTTTCTCAATTATTTCTTTTACCTTAAGTGCCTATGTCAATGTATCTCCTAAAACAATATTAATAATAACAGAATCTAGAGTGAAGGAGGTTTAGGAGCGTCTAAAACTATCGGAACAATTGTGAAAGTTGATTTCCTAAAATTTCTATAGTTTCAGCAAGTACATATTTCCACCTAAGTTATTAAACAAACTAATTTATTCTTATGATTTTTAAAATAGTTCTTTAAATTAATCCCTTGATAATTGATAGCACAGCATGCTGTATTTCAATAACACACTTAAAGGCCAAATTGAACATAGATATAAACTGATAGATGATTGAAACATAGTTCTTAAAACTAAGAATCATTGATAAAATTAATATTAAAATTGATTTAAAAAAATGTCAAGTAACTAATTAACAGATTCAATAAACACACATATCCTCCGCTAGCTTTCATCGTCATTTATCGTTCAAACATGGTTTTTATGACTGCTTATTTTAAAAAATATTTGTTTCCTTCAGTTCATTTATTTGTTTGGTAAGAACCTGCAAAAAGAGGTGTAATAACTCCAAGCTTCTGAATGTTCTCGACAAACTCTAATCAGGTAACTTATGAATGTCTCTGATACTTTTGATGCACATCTTACAACACAAACCAATATAAACACACCCTAACTTCTCAAGGATTAACTACATTTTGCTACAAAATTAATAAAATAGAGATCGACAAGAAAAGGTTTTACAATACATAATGTCAATAATTACTGACAGTATGAAAAAGCTCAAGCATGAGTGATATGCCATCTTGGTAATAGAAATGGGCTATAGATTTTCTAGGGAGGAGGTCTCTAACTTCTACCTCTTTTGGAGTAGGAAATTATTCCTATCATGAAAGAAAAATAAAAAAGAGAAAATGGGCATGGTTTCACTTATGGAAAAAGATAATCAATGCCAAATATCAAACATTGGTGACTTTAGCTACTCTTCCTTCTTGTCAATAATTTACATTTTTAAATAAAAATTTGTCACTAATGGAAAAGAAGTAAATAAAAAAAAAAAACTAGATGAACAAGTTATATGGAATATTATCAGTTTTTTAGTATATCAATATCAGTATAATAAATTAAACTAAGGTTTCAAAAATTTGTGAGATTGACACATAACATTCTTCCAACCAGCCATTCAAATGGAGATCCAGTGCGGTGTTCTTTAAAGGTCAGTGATTAAAAAAAAAAAGGAAAAAAAATAATAATAATAATTCGGTGGCTATGCTCAAATTAAGTTGTAGATAAAACCCAACATTGAAAACTTGATCACATTCGCTTTAATTCTACAGCAACATTTTCTTCTCGTAGTTACCCTTCACCATTTCTCAGAAAATAAATTACAATCTCGTAATACAATCAAATATATTTTACTATGAATTATTAAAAAAAAAATGTACAATATAAACAACTTTAAGTCTTAAGTATATTCCCTGAACACTCTGAATCAAACTGGATTAAATGGCAAAAGGATTACATTCAAAATAATAACTAATACCACTAATCCACTTTCCTAAGCCACTGTACACTATCTGAGCGATCCAGGTGAGTTAAGAGGTAGCTAGCTCAAATTGATTAAAAGTTCATTCTGACCCCTTGGCATTTTGTTATGCAGTCTATGTTGAATGTACTGAGAAACAATACACTTGATTGAAACTAAAACAATTGCATGGAAGACTAGAAGCCATCACAGCTTACGCAGATCGAGTACGAATACCTGGAAAAAATCATTAATATTAAATTTTAGTTCAATCTTTGGCAAACATAAAAACATGATTTCAATAAATTACTTACACTTCCATCAGATGCGCTAGCTCCAACTTTGTCTCCCCTGGAATTCCAGCAAACCTCAAAAATGCCACCCGTCCCTTTGTAGCTATGCACCAGCTGTCCACTCTGTCGAAAAAAAGTTTTAGTTAACAGTTTACATGCTAATAATTACAATCAGGCTCATATATCACCATTAAATATTCAGATAAATAGATCTCTTAAAGATTATTTTTTCAATCCACACACTCAATGAAAGTTGTCTATGAGTCATTCCATGTCATATCAACACACTTTTTTCCGGCACCATCTCAGATTTTAATGAAATTTGGTACACAGGACACCTTCCTGTAGACTAAGAAAAATACCAAATTTCAGCTCAATATCTCAACCGGTTTTCAAAATATAGCTATGTAAACCCAAGGAAAAATGCACAATTTTGACCTGTCGCATTATCTGGAAATTGAAATAGCAGCTCTTCTAGACGAGAGAGTTGAAATTGATGTCATTTTAAAATTGAATCTTGGGCCTTCCTTATGATATGCAACTCAATAGGGTTTAAGAGAAATTTGTTTTTCAAAATTTGAATCAAAATTTCAAATTTGAATTTCTCAAAAAGCCAATTTTTTAAAATTCTGAAAAAATTCAGTGGGGTTTAAAAGGCTGTCATTAATAAGTGCTATAAAAATAATGATGGGACAGCAATGGGTTCGTGCTTAAAATAATTATTGAAAAATTTGAGGTCCAGAAACAGAAAAAATCATGAATAAAAATAGCTGTAGATTTTTTCCAAATTTGACTAGGACTATGATATTGGTGTCGTTTAACAGCGCATTTGATGCCGTTCCATATGATATAAGACCATATATAGGTTGGGACTAAAGAAACTACTTTTCTTAAAGCTAAATGTAAAATTTTAATTTCAATTTTCTCAAAAACGGAATTTTTAAATTTGTTTATATTTTTTTGAAAAATAGGTCGTATTATATCTATTCATACAGAAAAATATAAAAGTGGGATGAAAATTTCTTCATTACTAAAAAAATTGAAAACTAGTGATAAAAGTCCATAAATCTAGCATTTCATGATTAAAATTAGCTGTAATTGTTTTCCAAATTTGACTAGGACTATGAGATTAGTGTCGTTAAACAGCGAATTCCATGCCATTTCATACGATATACCAAATGTATAGGTTGGTACTAAAGAAATTTTCTTAAAACCTTGTTTAAAATTTTAATTTCAATTTCCTCGAAAAGGGCATCTTTTAAAATTTATCTATTTTTTTTTAAAAAATAGGCTACTGCCTATACTTGTACATTGTTGTACAGGTGACATGGAATGACTCCTACGATAAACTTTTATATAGTTTTGTTGGTCACACTTCCCAACCATGACTAGCTAATGATTTATAACTTAACAAGAAATAAAATATAAGTGTGTACTCCTAAATGTCGGTTTAGTTACTACAACAATTTCATTCAATTAAAGTAGTTTAATGAAAGGATATTAAATTGTTTATCATACCTGTGTAGACCATATATGAACACATTTGTCAAAACTACCAGAAGCAAGAAATTTGCCATCAGGAGAAAAAGCAACACTGTAGACAGGTTCAGTATGTTTCGTTAGGGTGTGAATACAGGCACCTCTTTCGACATCCCAGAGTCTAACAGTTGAGTCAAATGAAGCACTAAAACAAAATTATTTTTAAAAAATAGTGAATTAAGATTAAGAAGAAAAACTATTTAAAAAATACTATGTAAACTTGTATTGTTATAAGTAAATTTATATAGAGGAGCTCTATAAAAGAATACTCGAGATGGGAATTCCATCTAAGATCATTTGCCTGATCTGTTTGATGATTAAGGCAATCAACTGCAGGATGAGAGTTCAAGGGATTATGCATCGACAAGGGATGCAAGGAAAAAGAGATAGCCTCTCGAGGGGGCCCCTCAAATGTAGGGAATCAACTAGGCTGGTCACCTACCTCCCAGTCATCCGGTACAAGCTTGATAATGATTGCTTACGAAACGATCAAGAAACTTAATATTATTACTAGTAAATATGCTTTCAGAAATAAACAATACAAATACAAGTTAAACTTACCTAGCAAGAATCAAATTCATGTTCGGATTAGATGTACCAGGACCTGTTGGACTCCATTTAATAGTATAGATTTCCTTGCTATGAGCCTGAAGATCATGAACGCAAGTGTCTTGTTTCATAGACCAAATCTTTAGGGTCATGTCGTCCGAGCAAGAAGCAAGTAAATTACCTTGCGGATCCCACTTAATTGCATTAACTTCATTCTGTAATTTTAGTAAAATAATAATAATTCAATTTTTGGTATATATCAGGCATATCTTTCAATCTATTTATACACTAAAATAAAATAAACAGCATTTAGCCCAAAAATAAACAGATTTTGATTTTATAATTTGTACTTTATTAGTTTCAAATGCTTTAAAATGATGACAATCAATGTGTACCGAGTGGAAATTTTTTTGTCCACTATTCCATTGTTTAAATAAAGTAATCATCCTTAGATCTAAATTATGTTTATAGACATAATAGATTTTTCTACACTTTCAATGCAGATTTTTTTATTCTTCGAACCCCCTCAGGGAATGGTAAAATCTGCTTAATATTTCTTGATATGTCTTTAATTAAATGTTTCAATGCGAAAACTTCCCATATTTAAAAAAAAAGAAGTCATTCATAAAAGAAATTTCATATAAATTATAAGAATTATATCATTCATAAAAACACAAAGATGTTTAAATTATTTTCAAAACCGATGAAAACATAATTTTTTTTATTTTTTTACAGTAGATTAGATCAAATACACTCGGTTACAAAATGGCTTGCATAGATTGAAAGCTTAATCTTTACTAAGCAAGTGTAACTGTTGGAGGGTCTACGGCATTATCGCAGACCACTTAAGTAACATAAAGAAGCCCCTTCCATAGAAGGTAAATTTACCTCTGCACGAAAAGTGTTAAATTTTGCATTGAAACTGATTCTTGGTGGTCAAAAAAAGATTACATATACAACAAAGTAACTCACAAAAAATTGTTTCAACGATAATAGAGTGAAACAGCAATTACATGTTTATAAATATACCGGAGAAGATGCATTCATAAGAGTAAAAAAAAAAAATAACCGATACAATGATATTCATTTACTATTAACATGAAGCTAATAAATAAAGATATATTTACCGTATGGCCTTGAAATGATTTGATTGGTTTGTCGACGCTTAAACGGCAAACATGGATGCACTGATCAGTTGAACAAGAAGCAAAACTTGTATTTGTCTGCCAGTCAACATCTAGAGCCGGGGCGGAATGGAATGAGAACTGTTGCGTGCACTGCCCACTGCTTGCGTCCCAGATGATCGTAGTCTAGATCAAATATTAAATAAAATAATTAAGCTAAATAATTAATATTGCAAAGTAGATTTATTTTATTTAATTCTGTATTGCAATAAATTTAAGAAGAATTTTTCTTCTATTATTTGTGATGAAAATTTTATTTATTAACAAAACAAATTGACAAAGATAATGAGAGAATGGAGATGGAAGAGGATTTATTAAATATTTATTAACACAAGTTATGAATAAATCCGACAATGTGATAAAACTACAAAACTGAGAAAATACTTTCTCAGTTGATTTAAACTTTGATTAATGGATTTATTTATTGTAAGCATTATTAAATTACAAGTTAAGTATATGATGTAGATACCTTATCGACTCCAGCACTAAGGATGTAGTTCCCCCGCTTGTTCCACTTCAGCGCAAATATCGGACCTTTGTGCTGTCCAAGGGTGGAGGCTAATCTGCCGTTATTAGTCCAAATACGTGCGTAGCCATCATATGAACCAGTTGCTAACAAGGTACCGTCACACTGTAAATTCCATCAGTACATTGGATAATCAATAAATAAACAAAATTCTAATGGATGATTTTTTTTGTTTTTTTTTTGCTTATGAATATAGTATCATTTTCTATTTTTATAATTGGTTTCTGTAATCCTAAAAAAAAAATTAATTTCAACAACTATAACTAATTCCAGATTAACTGGAACCCCATATGTCTCATGCCGAAAATATGGATATGCAGAGTTCTTGATGTGATAAATTACACATGGAACAGAAAAGCAAGCGTGGTGATACATTGTTAAAAGTCAAAATTTTTATAAAACTTATAAACCAACTCGAGTATGCATGTAATTGTTAATAACATTTAGTATGTCTTTTTTAACTCTAATTAATCATACAGACCTAAAGCTGATCACTGTTACATATAAATTTGAAAAATGTATAATTCCACTATGCTAGACAACCAGTTCTATCTAACTTACATTCCAGTCCAGTGAGGTAACATCTTTGTTACTTGGCACCTCGGTGCCCCCTTTCTGAATACAATGCCTTAATACAAGTTGGTTTGGAGAAGAGCAGTTGTCCGACATATCCCAAATTCTAGCAGTACTATCTCCAGACCTGTAACACGATATCATGACAACAAGATCAATATTTAAATAATAATAACAAATATACAACATTCATGATATGTAAGAAAACTATTTAATATTTATGTAAATCCACCAAATCAGTCATTTGCCAATTTCAAAACAATGTTAGTTTTTCCTATTGATCGTTTTTGCTAACTCACAAATATACAAAGGGAAGGTTTGTATTTATAAAGTAAGCTAAAATAATTGCTATTTCCAGGATCGAAAATTTTTCACTTATAGTTTGTATTTTAAAAATTAGAAAACTAATATGGTTCTATCAATCTTTGATCAAATGAATATGAAAGGCGTAATAGCTACAACCGTTAATACAATATAAATTAAATTTAAGATTGTGTGTATTGCAAGGGTTACCTGATGGTAACAGTTCAATTTTACTGACTATGATCAGAAAAATGTTCGGCAGACTCTGAGCATATCAATTCTTTAGAATGATTAAAATATTTACCCAGACGCAAGGAGATCTGTAGTTGGGTTCCAGGCACAAATAAAAACTTCGCTCTCATGGCCTCGAAGAACAGTAGCTTTACTGGCTGGTATTTCAATACTTCCGTCTACTTCCATCGCAGTCTCACTGCTGGCACAAGGAGCTGCTGCTGCAGTTGCTAAATAATAATTAAAGTCAATTATTAACGTTGTCACCAATTCTTAACGATGCATTGTATTTAATTTATCGAGTATCGAAGTTTACATAATTTTTACTTCTTATTATTATAGGATAGAAAAATACTCATAAAAAACAAGGAGACTGACATCAATAAAATTTTGAAAAGATAAATGCCATTATTTTAAAAAATAGTGGTCCATTTTTGCCTCCATATTAACTCATTAAACTCCATTCTGATACTATATTCCCTAAATTATGTGTTGCCCCATTTCATCACACTATCAATGTTATTACTTTAAATAGCCATACTACATCTTGTTTATATACATTATATGTTTACAGACCTTTATATTTTATCTAATTAGTTCATATGTTTTGTCCTATGTATTCATAATTGTTTTTTGTCTGTGTCTTGTTCATTTAGCCCTGACGAAGCCCGGCTTTGTTGGGTCGAAACGTTGGCAACAATAAAGTTTAATACTATTTTGAAGTTTTTTGACCGCCACCCAGGACTATTCTCATGCATATTCAAATTCCGGTCAACCATCATTGATCCAATATTAAACCATAAGTACTTCATAAGGAAACATTATTTCTTCACCATTAAAGCCCCCCTCAGAACCTTTCTATAATGATAAAACCTACCTGATATTAAAGAATATTTGATTCTCATTAAACATGACAAATTTAATAAAAATCATTAGAGGCATTTTTGAGAAAATCGAAAAAAAAAATATAAAAATTAGACGAAATTTATTAAATAAAGTGCTCCATAGGTTTGATCAATTTTGATGAAATTTTTGTTGTCACATCACAGGCATGTACATATATCAAATACCCAATTCAGGTTCGTACGGTTTATAGTTTTTGAGTTTGTCAAGCAAAGACACACACAGACCATTTCGCAGGACTTGGTTATTTGAACTCAGGGGACCCCCAAACGTGTATTTCCAATGAAAACCGGAAGTAAAAATTTTTCACGATACTTTCCATACTATATATTTTATATATAGTTACATGAAAGTAAAAAAAAAAAATCTGGTGCGTGCGCGCAACACACAACTTTCACTTACCAACTTAGAACTTAAATTAGAAATTGACGTGTTTTGCTAAATATCATTTCCCAAAGTCACACATTTTTCTACATTCATATCTTATTTTTGTTAATCGTTAAAGCTGTTTTTGAGTAAATAAAAAAACCCCGTGAAAATGATACAAAATTTATTAAGTAAAGTCCCCCCTCCCGTAGATCAATTTTGATGAAATTTTTACAGTCATATCTCGGGCATATAAATACATTAAATACCAAGTTTGATCAAAATCGTTAAAACCGTTTTTGAGTAAATAAAAAAAACACGTAAAAATGATACAAAATTTATTAAGTAAAGTCCCCCCTCCGGTTGATCAATTGTGATGAAATGTTGGTTATCACATCTTTGGCATATAAATACATCAAATACCAAGTTTGATCAAAATCGTTAAAGCCGTTTTTGAGTAAACAAAAAAAACACGTAAAAATGATACAAAATTTATTCAGTAAAGTCCCCCCTACGGTTAATCAATATTGATGAAATTTTTACAGTCATATCTCGGGCATATAAATAGATCAAATACTCAGTTTAATCAAAATCGTTAGAGCCGTTTTTGAGAAAATCTAAAAAAACGTAAAAAGTTGTTAATTAAAGTACCCCCTCCCTTTGAGCAATTTTGATGAATTTTTTGCTGTCACATCGCGGGCATATACATACACTAAATACCCAATTTCAGGTTCCCACGGTTTATAGTTTTTGAGCTAGTCTGTTCACACACACACACACAGACACACACACACACACACACACACACACAGACCATTTCGCGGGACTTGGTCATTTCGACTCAGGGGGCCCCAAAACGTGTATTTCCGTTGAAAACCGGAAGTCGAAATTTTTCACGATCGCAATACTTCCACTTACTATATATTTCATATATAGGTAAGTGAAAGTAAAAATTATCAAGTCTATGTTTTAAAAAATGAAAATGAAAAGTTTACGTACTTTTATTGCCTTCTTCACCATTGGTATCATGAGGTTCATTCTTCACAACAGGCTTTTGTTGATTCTGTTGTTGCCTGCTGGCAACGATATCAGGCATAACTGCATCGATAAGAGATAAGCTTTCGACCAATCTATTTTCAGTGCCATCCTATACAACAATAAAATAGTAAATGACTTTAAAATACAAAATTTTAAATGTGACATAATATGAAAGGATTTTTTATAAAACTAAAAACCATAGGTAAAGTATTTATAACCCTTACAGGTGTTGATGTCGTCACATAGACTTTTAATATTAACATAAAAAAATAAATAAAAGCAACAATATCTGAAAAGAAGGGATATAGTTAATAAATATTCTTGATTCATGTAAGATTCAATTTTTTTTCCAGCCCTTTTATGCATTGTAAGTTACAATACATGACAATACTATTGAGAATGGTATATCATATCAATTACAATAAAGACGATATAATGTAACATAGTAGTTCATTAGTCATAAATTCTGAAAAAATGGACATATAGATTTCATGAATTATGTGGATAAACAATGGGAAACCTTTCAGATTTAGCATACTCTATACAACATATAGCGCCCCAATTAACTCTATACAACAAATAACATCCCGATTATAGTAAAATCAATGTGATCTGAACTCAAACTTCCAATTAGTTATAATGCTTTCGTAGTATCATTAATAATCATAAAAAAAAAAAATTAATTTGAATTGTATGTAAGAAGACATTAGCAACACATCTATTAAAAACATTACAAAATGTGAATAGAAACACATAAATAACCGAAAAAATAAATAAAAGGCAAAGTCCATTTGGCAAGACAGACATTTTAATTTTACCTTACTGAATGATTCAATGTATTAAATTTTTAAAAAATAGTAAACTTGATACGTTACTAACCTCTCCAATACTTATTTCAGCTTCAGTATACTGTAAACCTTTCTGTAATATACTCAATAAAGCAGCAGGAGGAACGAGGGCCCCATTTATATTTGACTGTGAAATATGAGATTCTATACCAAAGGTATAGGCAGAATGTTGAAATCCTAGGAACAAGTTCATTTATATAAAACATTATGTCAACTTAGAATATTGGTAGACACTATGCAAAAAGAAATAACAATTAAAACTATTACCTGACTCCTGTAGATAACGATAAACTAGGAAATTAACTTCGTCACTTGAAAAGCTCATAATGAAAAAAGTATTTACATAAAATCCATCTAAAACGAAACGCCGCCTAACTCACTGTTAACGGGACATGCAGAAGATGCTATTTTCAAATAATGTTAATTTATCAAATCCCCTAATAGATTTGATGTATTCTGCAGTTCATATAAAACTAATTATGGCTCGTGTCATCGCATACTACATGATAAAAACAAAAAATAAAATTTAATAAAATGCAACGGAACAACATCAAAACAAACCGATCTTCAAACCAAACTGTGGACAGGTTAGCATGAGGTTCATACATGAATTCCAAACAATGAATTTCCAGTTAGTCGATAGTTTAATATTTTAAATTTTAATATATACAAAATTTTATGGATAAATTTTACTTCATTAACTAACATGAATTTTAAATCACACTAAAGGTATTGTACTTTCCTCCCCCCTTCTTACCCACTAAAAACATATAGTATATGAGCGAAAAACTCGAATATAATTTCGCAAGTTTAAGTAGATATTGGGAGAAGGATAAGACATCTATCCTGAATGTATTACTTGTTATTTTTATTGATTTTCTAAAAAATTTCATATTTTACAAAACAATGAGACAAAGAATAATGCTTCTAAAAGTTAACCTTGGTCTCTGGATATAGAAACTTCTGATAAAGAAAACTTTGATTTAAATTACGTTAGCCTAATTGGAATCATTTAAAAGATGAGGACGTATTAGAATAATAATCTCAGGCTATTTCGCTAATATTTGTTTTCGATATTCCTAAAAACGCTTTTTATTTTTAGCCTAAAATAGTTTCATATCAGATCTCTAAAATCATGATTTTTGAGGTAAATATTCAGGGACAACAGCAATAATGAGTACTTTTGTCAAGTAATTTCATTCCTAACCCATAAGTGCGATTGTTCAATATCCATAACTACTACTACAGTTATAATAAAAGTAATATAAAAAGGGTATTAATGTAACTTGTGTATGTTCGCGGTATTCTGCATACTGGGAAACTCTGGAGGATCCCGTTTTGCAGAAATTGCTAATTTATTTGAGTTTGGTGATGTTGGGACAGTAATCAATCTGTCAAGGAGGGTTTCATGTTGGAACGCAAGGTGTTCAAAGGTTCCCAATGTTTTTCTGGAAAGTCCATCCTTACTAAGTCCCGTTTTGTTGAAGTATTTTACTAATTACTGTTTTGTCTTGGATGATTTTTGTCTTATTTTTTCCAAAGTTCGGTAACGATTTCAGGAAAGGCATAAGAGACAACCATTTGAAAATTAAGTTATACTTTATTACGGGCCGTCAGTAAACATTCCATTGATTCACCTTCACGATATATTTACAAAAGCAACTCGCATTAAAAAACAAACAATCAGTAAACAAAAAAATCTCAAATGGTACTGAAATTAGGATTTTTAGGCCCCTTAAAAAAAGAAATGAGCAATAATGAATCCAATAGTAATGAGAGCTTTCAAGTTTTCCAATACAAATTATAATACTGAATAAATCATGGAGACAAACAAAAATAAATTTGGGAAAATGTCTGAAGTTCCTGAATGGCGTTTACAAACATATTTATCAAAACACGTCGATTTCTGATCTCAATAGGTTGGTAAGTGAAAGTTGTGTGTTGCGCTCATCGCATCAGATTTTTATGAATTGCACTTTGATTTTTTTTTCAAAAATAGTGAACGTTAACGCTTTTTTAAATTAATTAATTAAACTGGATTAAAACTTTAAATGATCGAATAGGTTAGGACTTGAAGCTGTGACGTCCAGGAAATTTAAGAGGCATAGCAAAACATGTTAGTTTATGAATAATTTAATTTTTTTTCATGAACATGGTATCTTCATATGAAGCAATATTCGTAGTTCCGAAAACAAAAATTATTTTTTGAATAATTTTTTTACTATATAGGTAACAAAAATTATTAACTCCGAAACTTGGCTGAAACCCACCATCCTGTCCCGTCAAGTTAGCCTCCCTAACTACACCCTGCTCCGTCACGATAGAGTGGATAGGACTGGAGGCGGAGTAGGTCTCTTTGTCCACGATAGCCTTAAGTCCAAAATTCTCCTTCTTTCCCCCACTTCCCTTTCCCCTCACATTGAATATCTGTTCGCTGAAATATCCACCTCCACACATCCGTTACTCTTCGGTGTCATCTACCGGCCTCCGAAAGCTCCCGTTGATGAATCATTTGAGTCCATCCTTTACAACCTGATCCCTTCATATTCCAACATTATTCTCTCCGGAGACCTTAACACCAATCTCCTGATACCTTCTCCTGACCAAGTCTATCTATCAAACCTCCTCTACTCCCTTAATCTCTTTATAGTCCCTTACAGCCCGACCCATCACACCCAGTATTCCAGCACTTGGCTTGACCTTTATGTTCTAGATTCACCTAAAAAACTCCTTGCCTCATCACAGCACCCGGTTCCTTTCCTGTCTTTCCACCTCATACAAATATCCTATAATCTTCCTATACCGCTGTTTTCCCCCAGAACTGTCTCCTTTCGAAACCTAGATTCCTTATCACCTGCAATCCTAGCACCCGATTTTAAAATGATCCAATGGGACCCCATATACACCTCAAACTCAATTGACTCCATGGTAGAAATCCTTAGCACTCAACTTCAAACTATCCTTGACCGTCACGCTCCTCTCAAGTCCAAGACATATAAGCATCCTCCAGCACCCTGGCTGACACCTATGCTAAGGAATTGCATGAAACGAAGAGACGCAGCCAGACGAAGATTTAAACGTACCAGACTTCCCGAAGACTATACCACCTTCAAGCTCCTCCGAAATAGCACCCAATCCTTAATACGCCGCGCCAAATCCAACTACTTCCAGCAATCCTTATCCAGTGCCCCCGACTCCAAAGCAAAATGGGCAATTATCCGTAAACTATCCTTAGGCAAACCCACGCAAAACCAATCAATTCCTATCTCAGTCGATGCACTCAACTCCCACTTTGTCTCCAACACCTTCCATCCTCTCCAAACACCATCACCGGTTCTTATTCCTTCCTCATTTAACCCCAACAACTTTTATTTCACCCATATTACCCCTTACGACTTGCTCAAATCCATCCGTAAGTCTCAAACAAATGATTTTGGACCAGATAACATCCCAGTTAAATTGATTAAAGCCTCATTTCCTTTCATTCTCCCTATCCTTTATCATATCTACAACTTTTCCCTGCAAACTGCTTCTTTTCCCAGTACCTGGAAAACCGCTCTTGTACGCCCATTGAAAAAAACCTCCAATCCAGAAACCCTTAATGATTTCCGTCCCATCTCTCTGTTATCCAACTTATCCAAACCCTTGGAACGTTTAGTTCAATCCCAGCTATCCAAATACCTAGAGCAAAACAACCTTCTGAACCATCTTCAGTCTGGTTTCATACCTAACCATTCCACTCAATCCGCCCTCATTAAAATTTCCCAAGATCCCCACACTGCAATAGACCAAAAGAAACTCACCATCCTTATTCTCCTCGACTTCACCAAAGCCTTTGACTCAGTGGACCACAACATCCTTTTAAACAAACTCAAAAACTTCCACATGTCTTATATTGTCCTCCTATGGTTACAATCTTTCCTCACCAGTCGCTCCCGATTTGTGGCAGTCCCTGACAAACCCCCGTCAAAGCCTCTGCCATTGTCTAAAGGTGTACCTCAGGGTTCCTCTTTATCCCCCACCCTTTTTTCTATCTATATTAATGACCTCCCATCCTCCATCCACCACTGTCAATACCATATGTATGCCGATGACGTCCAGATTTACCTCTCCTTTGACCCCGTTGATTCCCCCTGTGTTATCCAAAAACTCCAGGAAGATATCGACGGAATTTGCGCTTGGGCAAACCTCAACAAACTCACCTTAAACGCCGAGAAGACGAAAGCCATCTCGATTGGATCTCCCTCTCTCCTCAAATCAACCCCTCTTGCTCCAAACCTAGTGCTGAACAACACCTCTATCTCATTCCACAATTCCGTTAAAAACCTAGGCGTTACCTTTGATCAATCCCTCTCTTGGAAACCCCACATCTCACAAATTTCCCGTCCTACTGTCTCTACCCTAAAACAGTTCAACCGTCTACAATATCTTCTTCCATTCAAAACCCGCCAACTCCTAGTCTCTTCTCTCATCTTTCCCCACTTTGACTACGGCTGTATGGTGTACGGCGGACTGTCCGGGGAACTCGAAGCCAAACTTAAACGCCTAATGAATTGCACAATACGTTTTGTCTTTGGGATCCCAAGAGATACGCATATAACCCAGTATTACGCCGAGTTAAAGTGGCTCTACCCCTCCTACCGTCGTCGGTACATACTGGCTTTCTTCTTATACCAGGCCATCAGAGCTCAACAACCCTCCTACATCCTACAGAACCTGCAATTCAAATCTTCCATTCAATCACGCCCAACAAGGTCCCGTACTTCCGATCTCTATCCTCCTCCTCATCGAACTGAAACTTATGAAAAATCCTTCATAATGCAAGCCGTATCCCTCTGGAACTCTATCCCCTCTAATATCCGACACGCTTCATCTGCATCCACTTTCAAATCCCTCCTCTTCGATTTCCTATTCAACTCCCAAACCAACTACTGATCACTGAAGGGACATAATAGAGCTTTAGAAGCAACTCTTTTTAGCATGATTTCTATTAGAAAATATCTTATCGATGTACTCAGGCCGTTTTATTATATTCCGTTGTCTATATGCATCGGTATTCTTTCTTTCTTCCTCTTGTTTTTTTTTCACCTATTATACTTAAAGATTATTTTCATGAAAGAATGCACTTTTTGTTTCTGTCTTATTTTATTTATTTTTTGTTTCTGTCTTATTTTATTTAATTTTTTGTTTCTGTCTTATTTTATTTATTTTTTCTTTCTGTAAATATTATTTGTAAACTGTATTTGTAAATATTTAATATCATTCACATATGGCCACATTGGCTAGATCTCTATGTTATGTATGTAAAATATATTCTAAAGGGACATCAATCCCAGGATAATAAAATTATTTTTCATTCATTCATTCATTCATTTCATTCATTCAAACATGCCGTGAACTTCATTCACGGCACTTCCACTTGGAACACTGTAAACATTTTTTTAATAGTTTCTACATTAATCCTGCTGTCCATTAATCTACATCTAATACCCGTACATTTCTAGGCTTTATAAGTCAACTATCATCTAAATTTATTTGTTTATTAATAATAAAAATTAAAAAAGGTAATAATCACAAAGGCATCGATAAATTTTATTATTTCATGCAAATATACATGAAAATTTGTATTGAACTGAACATTTGGATAATGATTCCAACTTAAACAAATTATTTTTTATTCTTTTACTCTGAAATGCGTAGTCGGGTGGTTTTGTAATGCCACATCAATTCAAACAAAAATACCAAGAAAGAAATTAAAATTCCTAAACCGAAAACATAAAAAATTGCTAAAGTATTAGATAGTCTTAATTTCACTTTCCTGATTCTGTTTACAGTTAAAGGTATTCTTAATTCGGAAATGTAATGATCTTCCAATGTTTTCTTGTAAAACAATTCTCGGTATTGCATTTGAAACAGTCCACTTTCTCTATATCTAGTTATATAATCAGAAAACAATTCATTGAAGGGAGATTGATGCCGAAGCAGAAACACAGTTTTATATTTGCTTACACAGCCGGGTAGTGTTTGGTATTTGTGCAAAATATGTTTACAATCAAGATTATCTTCTAAAAGTACACCATATTCGTAGTTTATAGCGAATATCGCTAATTTATTATCATCATCATGCAAGATGGTGCACAGGCTTTCCTTACTTCTGAAACGGAATCTTTGAAGCCATTTTTGGCCCCATTCATTCTGAAATAATATTAAAAAAATTATTGAAATTTAAGACATAAATGTTCAGAACAATTCTACTTTACACATATATCTATAACTTACATCATCGTCCAATAAATTACTCAGATATGGCATTCTATTTAAAGACCAATAGTAATCATTTTCTACTAATGCTTGTATGGAATCAAGGGGATCGTCATACAAAGTGGCCGTCAGATGGGAAACTAAAGAACTCGAAAACATTGCATTTATCAGTAGAGAAAATACTGCCCACCTGAAAAAATAATGATAAATTGTGTAATAATTTATTAAATTTTTGGTATAGATTAAATGTACAAATGGTAGACATCTTAGATTCGTCCTAGAATTTAAAATAGTTTGTCTTGAGTGTATTTCTAAAGGTTTATTAAACAGTGGATTACACCTTTGGTTGGTGCAGCTTAATAAATCTTTATCATTATATTCATTTCTCTCATACTGCCTTATACAGAGTGAGATACATTTCTGTAAAGGCTGGACCACTCTCCACGATCCTCAACGAGTTCTTTTCTGTCCCAGTTCAGCCTCTTTACAAAGAATTCTCGTACTCTTTCAACCCACGGGTCTTTCTCTGGGCCGTCTACCGTCAGCGTTCACAAAATGATTGTTGTTCATTCTTAAAACGAATCCAAACAACTTTGCCAACATTCTTCATCGACCTTATTAGTGCAGCTTTCTTAGGACAGGATTAAGACATCTTCATTAATCGACCACGAGGTTTGTTCGAATGGTTGTACTGCGGATTCGGTTATCTCTGGCATTTCCCTCCATCTTTCTAAGAAATCTAATTTCGGAAGCGCTTATCTTGCTTCTATATTTCATGGTGAATGTCCATGATTCTGTGAAGTAAGTTAATATGGGGAGAAACGTATATTTGTTAATTATGTCTAGTGTCTTGCTTACTTCTTATTCAGAATTTTTTTATTTCATTTAAAATCTTTTCAACCGATCTCACTCTTTCTTTGGTTTCCTTATCCATGATTCCTTTCTCACCAAATGGGCTTCCAGGAAATTTAAACTTTCGACCTGTTTGTTCGCTATTCTTATTACTCTCTTCTCTCCCTAATGTATAATTGTTTGTTTATTTTCATATTATTACGGAGTTAAAAGCCTGAGCTTCAAGAATTTTTATCTAGTGCAAATTAGCCATTAACAGTGGTTTATCTAAATCGGTAAGTGCACTGTACGCAAAAGAAAAGACTAGACTTACAGCTAAAATACCACATAAATGTTTAAGTTGGAATTATGGATATTCCTTACTTTTAAATTTTCTTATTGGTTCAATTAACGCTCGTCAGTCATTTCAAAAGACGGATCAGCTTGAACAGGACACTTGCTGCAGTCCACTAATCATCTTAAGCTGATTTATGTTCGTAAAAATACTACTGACAAATTGTTATTCGGTACCATACGAGGATCAATAAAATTGGCTAGATATCCTGAATTTTCTACACTTACCAACTATTTTATAAAAGAACAACGAACTTAACTAACCACCAAATTATTGATAGAGAATTCTAATCATGTTGTAAGTAGGATATTGATTATATATAGAGAAGTAAAATATTATGCATTTAATATTTAGACGGGTAAAAATAAATAAAAGCGATTGGCAAGCTGCTTCTAATATAACTGGTATTTTAGATTACGATGGTTTGATAAAAATTCGAAATGTGTGCAAAACATTGCTAAATAAATAATCAAATAATCTCTCAAGACATAATAGCATACTTTTGCTAAATTATTGCTCTATATTTAATTAATATTGTTCATTTTCCCTCCAAAATTTTATAAATACTTCTATTTTATGATAACTAATTATCATAATTTATTATTTCATTAAACAAGTTTTTTTTTTTTTTTTTTTAAATTTCTTATGGTCAAATTTTGTGTGGCTAGTTACAGGTAAGTGGAGAGGAAAATGCTGCATGAGTCAATGTTAGCGATAGTTATAAAGATTATTAGAGGCCAGGATGGCTAAGATTGCTAGAGCGCATTTTCAGTCAGAACTGGGGGGATTAAATCTTGACCTTCCCACCCAAATTAGAATATTTTAGTTATACTTATTTTTATTCCCTTCCATTCCAAGACTTTCCGGCTATAAGAGTTTTTACCAGGACAGGGGTGAGGGCAGTGGATTAATGCTGAGCTGAGGAAATTCTCCACTACTCGGGATTTGAACTCGCAAACTTTGGTTTATCATTCGTTGTCAGGGGCAATGCTTGTAATCCAATGTGTTACACTGTAGGATGGTTATCCCTTAGAGTAATTTGTCTCCCCTTTATGCCACACCCGGCCAGGTAGGAGTTCGTAACAAAAAAATTTTGATTATTAAGAAAGGTAGAAAATGAAGTGTCAGAAGAGAAGAGGCTATTGTATATGGCCTTTTTCTTATTCTCAATCAAAAGGTAACAAGAGTGTTACAGAAGTATTTTTGGAGACCAAAAAGATCCATAAATTTATGAATGGAACAATATTTAAATAATCTTTTCTAAGAAGTTTACATCTTTGTCATAGGAAACCTTTCAATAGAAGTTAAGGAAATCTGTGTTTTCTGTGAAAAGTTGAGTGGATAGTGGATGACACTTTTAAATAGTTGCTTTGAAGTCAAGGTGGAAGTATTGGGCGAAAAATTTGTAGTCAGGAATGGGATACAACACACATGGACCCCTTGGTACCCAACTTTTCTTCTTAGCTAAGCTGAGGAATATGTAGCAAGTACCCTTCGGAAGAATGGCATGATGTATAATGTCGTCACACCTGCAAGTTGTAGATTTGGTTACATTAGCTATATTTCAGTGCCTATGGGGAAATTAAAGGAATCTCAAAATGATTTAAGCAGGGAAGATACTTCACACATGTTCAATAAATCATTACTTACCACAACAAGACATGCCTAAGAGGTCCAAAGATTGCCAAGGATTTTGGGGCATTGTTGCATAAAATTGACCAAGACTGAAGTAAACTATCGTTAGGTTTCAAGAATTCTAAAACAGTTTAATAGCCCATATTGAGGATGTACCCCACTGTTGAAGCCATTAGCACTTTTAAATACTTACTAATCAAATGAAAATCACTGTAACCACACTTAGTAGCCATGAAAGCAATCAGCTGTAAAAATATTGCAGTTATCACAATTGATACAAAAATAAGCGCTGATACTTTCCATTCAAAATTATTAAATAGACCAAGACCCATTTGACTAAATGGTAGAGGCCTCGGAACTAAATAAGTAATACATATTTCATGAATTGGGCTTGTCATAAGGAGTGAGTGCGTTTTAATAAAGGTTGTCTGCCATATTCCGCAGAATGCAACATCCACTGCCTGATCTAAAACCAGCCCAATCAATCCCCTGGTAAGGTTCCCGAATCTACTTTGCCTTCCTCCAATTCCTTCGCCTTCAGGGGGTAAAACTATTTCATAGGTAAAATTCAACTTTTGTGCAATAGCATCAAACAATGTCATTTCTACTCCTCCAACCCAATCTGAAAAACAAATGCAAGTTATGAAAATCATTGTTGACTCATAAAAACACCTTTTGTACAATGTGAGAAAACTTATAATATGCTATTAACTCACTATAAGTCAAAATGCTCTCACACAGATCTTTCCAATACCTTTTTATTATTTTATTTGACAATTATAACAACAACAAAATCACTGAATATTTACATTAGTATTATTTATTTATATTTTCTTAGAAATGATAGTAGGTGGTAGGTCTAATTAAAATCGAAATCATGTAACAGAATACCCTAGTTACCTCATTGTATTCCAAAAAAGTGAGCAGTTTTATCTATCTGTGTTTGGTTATTACCATATTTTATAATAAACTAGAGAGACATGGGTATGAGATAACATAGCAATTTTTTGATAAGTGAGATTTTCATAAATTCAGCTTCCAAGACAAATATAGGAAGGGGAAGTTTAAATAGCAAAAGACAGTTTCTAAGAGTGAAAAAATTATGAGTGATTTACCATAAAATGATCTGCCAGCCTGGTGTCAATAACACCAAGATTGAAAAACATATATAATATATAATGCATCATAAATAAGAAAATTATTGATAACCCATCAAACTTACTTGGCCTTCCATTTGCATCTAAAGGTCCAATTTGTGAATTTACAGAGCAGTTGAATGTCCCAACCCTCAATTTTCTCCCTCCGAAATTCCCATAATTGATTCCCTAGTTAAAAGCCAGAATGATTAATCCGCACAAATATTTTATGATTGACATAATACTAAAATAGATATTTTCTCCAGGCAATATTTCATATTAAATAGCATGCAATCAGATTCATAGCCGGAAGCAGTTAATTTTCATGTATTTAAATTGGAAAAAAAAAATTTATCTCCTATAATTACAAAATATACTCACAATCTTTTTATTTCTAATGTCAGATAATTTATGTGTCTTAAATGTTTTATGCAGTGGAATATACCTATATAAGAAATTAGGGGATTTCAAATCAATAAATACTCCATGCCAATTGGTCAAGTAATTTGCGACTTCCTTAAATGAAAACATACAAAAGTAGTAATAGTAAAAAACAAATGTAGGATGAGAAATTTTCTAATCAAAGACAAACCTGATGGTGTATTTCATAAAGCACGTTCTCATCATTGATATTAATTATAATGCTTAAGAACTTTTCTGTATCTACAGGATGTGTGTTCAAGAGGCTAATAAAATTTTCCACAGTTGATGTTATAAAAACGCTACTTATACATTGGAATCTACCTCTTCTATCAGATACACCACGTAAATATTGAAAAGTATACATAGCCTTCCTAATTCGGTTAGCAATAATTGATTCATCTGCAACCAACTTAAATAAATAATAAGTGAAATTGACGAGTAATAGTCAATAACTTGAAATAGATTATATATAATACCTGGACACAGTAGTTGCCTCTAAAAGTATAATTCATAATTTCAATTAAATAAGAAGAATTGATAGGAAATAGATATTCATTGTCAATATTCAAATTTAATGCTATATTTCCTTGAGCACAAACTAAAATAAAAAGTAGGGAGAAGTAAAAAAGATAAACTTTCATGATTTAAAATCCAAAGGCTGGATATGATACGTTATACACAAAGAACCACTATCTCGAATCAAGTTAAAAATATTTACAAAAATAAGGTATATGAAATCTTAATAAAATTGATTTGACATCAATTCAATGAACACATTTAATATAAAGCACTAATCTTCTTAATCAATACACATTGCATGTTGAACTTTATTGATATAAAAAAAGAAAATAAAACTCTTTGATATCACCAACATATCATTAATAACTAATCAAATGTAAATTATATCAATGACAAACGGGGAAGATAATCTTTATATAAATCAATGGTATTCTGTATTTTCAGCAGCTTAATTCATATCATCACCTAAGATAGAAGAGATATGTATACATGATCATCAATAAACAATATCCTATTTATTATTATCCACATGTACATTTAGAAATACTATTTGACATACATGTATTCGACGTATGTTCTTATGAATAATTCTGTTTTCATTTCTTTCAAATCACTGAATGTTTTTTACTGAATTTCCCTTATCAAATACATTTTACTTTTCTTCTTCAGGGCATCATCCTGAGTAAGTTTATAACCATAAACAGTTTCAACATTTCACTTAATTAAAATAAAATAGAATACTGAATGAATTACTATTAATTGTTATAAAAGTATTATATATGAACTAAAACATTTAACTTAAAATTAAAGAAAAAAAAAATGTATACGGTCGTATAACGCAAAATTCAAAAAGTCATAAAATTTACATACCGGTAAAAGTTAACATTTACACCGTTGAAAATATAATTTAAGTTATTCATAAAAAAATGTTCCTTGAATAGTTATAAAAAAAATTTATATAATGATAAATTTCTGGAAATTAAACCACAGACATCTCTTTTCATATAATTTATTTAACATTTTGGAAAAACTGTACATTTTTATGAAATTCATTGATTCAAGAAAACACATCCTGATGTTTTTTTCATTATCCACTTTTATTTTCTAGTATTAACTTATGAAATTAATTTACAGAAACACATCTTTCTTTCATAATAAAACCTTTTATAATATTATTAATTACTCATACTTTTATTTCTGCCTTACCAAATGATCTCAACTTCCAGATCATTGATATTGGTATAATTATAATTTGCAGTTGTTTGTTAGTCACTATTTGTTTTATAATTTCTTCTAAATTTTTGCGCCAATAAAATAAATATTTATCATTAAATTGTGGCATATATTTAATACTTGCTGCTATCTGGTTCAAACTTTTATATACAAAAACAACCTTTGTACCTTGATGCTTCAATTCGGAAAGTTGTTTAAATTTCAGAAATTTACCGTAACAGAGAAAACTAAATAGGTGTTAACTTTGATTCATTGCAAAAAATTCTCATCTTTTTAACCTTTAATTCATAGAATTCATGTAACAGTAGTAGCTTCTTCTTCAGGTAGTTATTATATTTATTTTTATTTACCATAAACTGTACACCTGCCTATTAAATGCTCTAGTAGTTATCCATTATGTAAGGTCAGCTATGATTTATGGCAAATATTAACATTAGAATATAGAGCTTCAAAATATCTCCATTAACGATGACATGAAAATATTTGCCATAATACTGTTTATTTTCTTAGTTAATCCTCTTCCAATTTCATAAATAATGATATCTTGAAAAGGTCTAGCTGTGTTGAACAAATCTTGAATTATGTAGCCATAAATTGGTACTGTAGTATTCACTGAAAAATCTATTTTCCTACAGGGAATAAATTATATATTCAAATAAGATTCAACCTCACTTGGTATACTTTTTAAAAAAATTGAAACATGATGGATAATTACCCTGTTGTTGGAATTTGAATCTTATTTATTGTGAAGTTGAGATTATTGAGATCTATATTCCCTTGTGTCGAAACTCTAAAATCCTCCACATCTCCTTTCAATTTTCCTATCGGGTTTAAGCTCCATGCAATGACATTGAAGTCACATTCAACCTGATGTGAAAAATCTTATAAAAGGAGGAAATATCAGAGTATAAGTATTACATAAAATTCTTACCTGAAGACCAGTGAAGTGGAAACCCATATTGAATTCAAATATCTTAGAACCATAAGAAATTGAAGAGCCAAAACGTTCGATTGATGTCAAATTATTTATAATACCATTCGTCAAATTGAAAATTATTGGCTTTCCGCCTCCCTATAAAGCAGCATTAATTATTCAATCGAATAAAAGGGCATAAACATTAATCACGTCATTTGCTAATATTTAATATTACTTGGTTTATTTCTGTATGGATATCTTGAAGGAGAAACGAGTCTAACCCAATATCTTTTCCTTTAGTTCTTATATTGTGTGATATTTGATCTAAAATATGATCAAGGCTGGCAGTGGGACTTTAACAAAAAAAATACATAAAATTTAAATGTTAATTAATTAATTAAGAGAGAAAATGACAGATGACAAATGACAGATGAAATTATTCAGATTATTACAGCAGGATTCCTAAAAAATGATTATCTTTCAAATAACACCATCTAGAGCGAAAATCACATTTGTAGAAACACAAGATAGAGTAACCCCTTCCAAATATCTATGGTATGATCATGGATCATGATAGGATAACAAAATATAAATAATACATCATTCCAAGCAATTTAAAATTGCATTCTAGCCAAGAACAGAGAATTCTCATAAAAAAATAATTTTCTACATTCATTTATTTTCTTTCTTTTTGTTCTAGATTTTCATAATTTTATTAGTAGTTGAAAAATTCCAAAACGTTTAAACTTTTTTAGACAAAAACTTCTATATGCCATAATGAAGTATTATGTAAAATTAACTCAATCAACTTTAATATATGAACATTAAACTATATTTACTTATTGAATCAATCCAAATAATTACATATGCAACTATTTAAAAACAAGTTTTTTTTTTAATATTTTGAATATATAATAAAACCTTACATGGTAGGATCATTTTTAAAAGAAATGTTGTTTTCCACAAAAATAAAAAGATATACGAATACTATTATAAAGTAGTTTGACATTTTTTAACAACTAATAAATCTGAATGTAAATCTTTGAAGTAAGGCTTTATCAGATATCAATAATGTTATCTTAAGTTATTGTTATCTTTTTTTTTCTTCTCACCTCTGTAATCATAAGTTCCTGGAATACAAAATAATAAAAAAACACAAAAAATAATTCACGAAAAAATACATAATTTATTAAATAATAATTTTTAATATCTCTTTATTGATATTTAACAAATTTTATTACAGTATGATAATATGCATAAAGTTAAAACAAAAAAATAAAATGAGTAATGTACAAGTTTTCATTAGTAATTTGACAATATAAATTTATGTACATGAAACTAAAGCTTCTTTATATCAGCTTTAATTAAAATTCCATTGATAAATTTTTTTCTGTTAAATACAATTTAATGACGTATAGTTTTTAATCAATTTAAGTTTCTGTAATGAATGTCTATTAATTTTTCTTATATATTACGCTACTTTAACTATACATAGATACAAGTTTTCATATAAATTAGATAAAAACTTAAATAAATGCATCCTTGTCTATTGATAGGCTGTAGTTAGCGATATCAAACTCAATAATTTTCAATCAAATAAAATTAGCCATCTTCCCTTATTTCGTTGATGCAAGCTAAAACAGTTTCAGGCATATCTTTCTTATGCCTCATAAAAAAGCCTTGGACCTGGGCAGCACTCACATTTGGGCAACACTTGAGCACTGAGGTGGCGAACTGGTAGGGGAGCTCTGGCCTATCCGTCAAATAGAACCTCTTGAACATCTGCTCCAATTGGTGCTCGGTACAATACCCGATGTACTCCTTCAGGTCTACCCTTCCTGGCCTTACCAAAGCAGGGTCCAACCTAGAAGAAATAATGGTAACATTTATCGTATCTCAAAATAAATAAAGAAATTAACCACTAATAAATATTTAGCATACGGCATAAGTTATACTTTTTCAGGAAAACAAAATTTCCTAATGTAATAGTTTAAAAAAAAATTCAATCAATATGGTTCATAAAAGCAATAATGAGAAATAAACTACAGTCGAACCTGGTTAAGTGGGACCTGCTTAAGTGGAATACCTCTGAAAGTGGTACAAAACTTGATGTCCCATCATTTTTCCATTAAAAAAACTCTTTAACTGGAATGTTTTCACCTCTATAAGTGGAATCAATTTTTGGGGAAGTTACCTCAGTAAGTGGGACGATTTTTTTATTCACCTCTATAAGTGGAATCCACATTTCTAAGAAAACGTGAAGGGTTATTCTGTTCAGCCACAGGATTGGGAAAATGTGATAGGAGATACCAATGAGAAACTTCAAACAGTTTGCCCACATGAATGACAAAATTATAACAGCAGGAGAGCTGAATGATAAAGAAATCCTTGAAAAATCTAAAATGCCAGATGGAAATGAAAATTTTGACAATCCGGACTAAGAAGATCAAGAAAATTCATAAGAGCCAGAGATGCTACCAGTCACTCAAAATGATGCACTGCATATTATTGAGAAGTTGCTGACTTTTTTTGAAATGAATAAAGGGGCTGAAGATGAAATCTTTGATAAATTATATAGACATAGAATTAATGACATAGAAAAAAACATTTTTAAGTGCCAAAGTGAAGAGCAGAAAAAAATAAGTTATTACTTTCATTAATACATTTGCACATAATTACCTAGCAATCTGCATTATTTTATTTTCACATTACAAAAAATATGTAATAATTGTATTAATAAGATACCTGCACCCTCGATAAATGAAACCTTGTTCAACTGGAATATCTCTGTAAGTGGAATTAAAATTCTGTCACCAAGAGATTCCAGTTATCCAGGTTCGACTGTATTAAATAAATTTTCTTTAATTATTTTACTTTACTTTTATATCAAATTAGGAAACATACCTGTCTAAATGATTAGTGGTCATAAAAACAATCCTTGCTTCAGTACTGGCAACTCCATCCAAGCAGTTCAAAAGTCCAGAAAAAGTCAATCTGTTTAATCCTTCATAGGCAGCAGCCACTAAAAAAAATAAGATAAATAAAAACCATCAGTAATAAAGATTAAAAATATAAGGCCCAAACTCTGCAATGGGCGATAGCAACTAAAACGTATGATAGTAAGATAATAATGAAAAAAAAAAAATACAAATATTTAACTTTGTTATAATCTATATAGAGCCAAAATAAACTCCTATTTCCACCAAACATTTCTGGTTATAGAAAAAAATAAATAAAAGAAGGACTATAAACATTCAATTGTACTTTTAATATTTTTAAAAAAATATGAAAATGTACATAATTTTGAAGGTCCTAGGTTAGAGCCCGTCTCCGTAAGTAATTTTTTATGGTGTCACAAAAAATATAATTTGAATATTCATTAATTGAGGAGAAAACTTGGCAGTATGACTCAAACAGATCACCTCCCGACATAAGGTCAATAAACCTCAAAAAGTCGAGCTAGAAATAGTTTTAGTTAAAAAAATAATTATTAAATATTTTAAGTATAGTAGAATATTATAAATTAGAATTATAAAATATTATAATAAGTATAAGAGCTAGAAATGATATTAGTTCTAAAAATAATTATAAAAAATTATAAGTACGATTCCCAAAACAGAAGAATAATCTTGAGAAAAATGTTGAGGCACAGTTAATGAGATAAATACAATACAGTATTACTAAGAAAAAATCATTCTTTACAATTAATGAAAGTTCAAAATTCTGCAAAAGCCTTTGCACTGAGGCATCCTCAAGCTAAAAGTAGCAGTAGAAAAGGGTCGATTCTCAGAAAATGGTAATTGAAAACAATAAAGCAAGGAACTTATAAAAATGTATACGCTTTATTTCTTACTTCTCAATTATTCTGGCCAGAGTAGATTCTGTACAGTAAATATACTATTTGAACCCTCAATGTGAATAAATTACAATTTTAATTAAATAGAGGAGAATACAAACCTCTAGACGTTTCTTCTCTGCTAGCAAATGCTGCATCAATGTCCTCCAAAAGAATTATTGAATTTTGCGGAGCCACAGCAAGCAGATGGTTGAGGCGATCATCAGTGAGGCCTCGTTCACTGAGATTAAGAACGCATATTCCAAAGTTTAGTTCTCCGGCTAATGCAGTAATGAATGATGATTTTCCACAACCTGGTGGCCCATAAAGCAGGTAGCCTCTGCGGTATGGAATCCCTGCAAAGAACTGCAAAGGTTTTACTGCTTGCATTCGGGAAAAATAGCAATAATAGTTTATTATGACATTAATTTCCTATTAAAAGTATAATCATAACTTTAGCTAGGAGTAAATAAAGAATACATAAATACTTAAAGGTCACATAAATCTAAAATACATTTCATTTTGTTCGGCTGCTTGAAATTTATCTATTAGTTCCACAGACACCTGTCTGCTATTAGAACAAATAGGAACTGTTAAAATAAAATAAAATTTGACTTGAATATATCAACATTCAACAACAAAAAATAAAAATATATTAGACTAAATGCTTACCTCTGTCTCCATACCACTTTGAAGCACTTAAGAAATCCCTAACATCAGCTACAAGTTTCTCAGTAATACCCTTATCGAGGACAACAGACCCAAGAGGCCTCCTTTTTCGAGGGTGACCAAATGGTCTCCAATCAGGACCCATTGCGGTGTACATGACAGTTTTACCCTCATTACGTGTAAGAGCCATTCTACGAGCTGTTAGAGTGACAGAAAATATTTAATTCTAAAACTTAAAGAAAAGAAAAACTTAATTCACTAATATTAATTTTTTAGTAAGCTTTACTAAAAATTAATAGAATTGGTCGTTACACTGCAATTTATTATTCTATTTTATTAGCTAAACATTGTAAATAATCATAATGTATACCTACTAAACAGTATTAGATACATTATTATTACAACAATACACTATTATATGCAATATATAACTACGATTAATATCTCAACACAACTTATAGACCATGATTTTGATGATTCATGAAACATTTTAACAATCGGATAAAACAGGCAATTAATATCAAAGAAAGGAAAAAGAAAAACAGCCTTCAGATTTTTTAGTTAGATCAGTCTTCTTCTGCACCACTTGCACCTGTCTTGTTATTGACCAGCTATATCCATCAGTCTTGATGTAGAAAGGCATATTTGCTTATAAATTTGATTCAGAGTTATATTATTGTAGTTTTCCTAGGAGTAATAGTTTAAAAATTTTAATTTATAATTTTTAGTTGTCCTACCAGAGAAATTGGAATTAATATGACAGCAAAAGATTTCATACTGAAACCGATTATGTGCAGTTTCATTAACATCACAGCATTCTTAAAGAATCTTGTTTAAAACTGTGTTTTTTGTTTGTTTGTTTTTTCAAAATGTTATAGCAAATAATGCTCTTTGCTAAATGATATTGGATATGAAGTAAGAAGAGAAATAAATACTATTGCTATGTAAAGAAAAAAAAATTGCAACTCAGGTAAGAAAATACCTCCTAACCTTCCTCCAATATTTCAAAGTATAGTTCTTTATTTTTTCCTAAAGAAGTAAGAGTTACTGTTTCCCAAGGTGTACCCATATGCAAATCCAGTGTATGTTGCTCTCTGGTTCTCTCAACTTTAATCCAATTTCCTTTGTAACTGAAATAAAAAATTTTATTAACTAATAATAACAGCTATAAAGTCATTAATAAATATTTAGTGAAGCCTCAATCTCTCAAGTTTGAAATATCAATTAGGCAAAAAAATAAAAGTCACAAGTAAAACTCCAAGTTTCCTAATCATAAGAATAATTTCTTCTTTAAATGTCAAAGAAATTCAATGTCTTATTAACATTGGTAAGGTCGAGTGCTGACTTGGTAAGTCATTGACATTAAGGCATTGGACAAAAGGTGATTGTGAATCAGGAAAACAAATGAATGTAAAGAGATGCTGAACACAAGTTTTAAGTTTTACTGCTCAGAATATAAACTAACTACCAACAACCACCATTACATTGTTGATACATTTTTCGAAAACAATTTTTTATATTTAATGTTGAGCTAAATTTTTACAATACTGAAAGGGACAGCAGCTGCTTAATCTGGCTGCCTAATGGTTAACTGTCACTATATACCAACTATTGGTCTGAATTTTGTATAACAGAGGTTTTACCTAGGTTATAGATTTCAAGTAAACTAATCTTAACATGTCAATTATTATCTAGATAATAGGATGATGAAACATTACTCATGCAAGTCATTTACCATCACAACTGATATACATGAGACTCATATTGGGATTTTGTCAATAAATTTAGACAGATAAAAACATAGCGCTTACCGAAAAAAATGTGTTCCAACACTCGGAATAAAGTCATATTTAGTTTTTATGAGACCAGTGTCATGCTGTTCAAAAGTGGTTTCAACACTAAGATGTTGAGTTTTCTTGGCCCCTTTAATAGTAATCCATTGGAGGAGCCATTGATAACTTTTGTCTCGACATGGGACTTCTAAAGTAATCATATGGTTCCTACGAAAGTATATGATAGCACCTTGCAGACCTCTTCTTAAAATAGCAGCACCAGCACCTATGCCAAATAGACCAAATCCAGCACCAAAATAGGGATTATCTCCCAAGGAAGCTATATAATCTGTTACAGTCATTTTAATAAGTAATGTACTACATAGGTGGAATAATTAAAACAGAAATATAATAAAATGAAAATTTTTATAAGAGTTGAACATTTCAATTAAGTAAATTTATTGTTTTCAACCATTACAATAAGATTATAACTTTTATATGTAAAAAATTATATAACCGTGATAAACCCTGGACAAATTAAATATAACCATTGTTCAAAGGCAAAATAAATTTAACCTCCCAAGTTGCGTTCATAAATTGTGTGATCAAAAAAAGTGTTAAAACCAAAGAGATCGTTTAATGCTTACTATAATTTTCGAAAATACACATCCTCAAGTATTGAATTTATTTATAATCTGTATTTACCATGGTACTGTTTTAATAATGTCTAAAATAAGTTGTGTATAAATAATATTTCTGCTTCAAATGAGCAGTTTGAAAATTTATGTTCATTAAATATTAAGAAAATTTTTGTTTTAATGTAAGTTGCTACGTTGCCCAGGAAACTTAAAAATATGCTGACAGGGCAATAACCGTCAATGAGTAGACTACCAAATCAAGCCGCCTCCTTAATTATTCTAAATACTATTTTAAATTACTTCTTCGAATATGTTAATAATAGAAGTGAGGTATGATTAACGATATTGGGTCGTTGTAGGAGCGAACGGGAATGTCAGTGTTCATTATGTAAGCTCTTTTATTAGTTGTAATTATTTAAAATGACTCTGAAATGAGTAAAATCGCAAGATATACATTTTATGAGAAAGTTAATAGAAGTCCATGTACCCAATAGATCTGATTTTTAAAGTTTCAGTAGGAGGTTTTGGAGAGATTGCAGGAGAAGAACGAGACTAAAACGAACGATTCTGGCATTTTATTAATAATTGAATTTTATGATCTTTGCTGAATTAATTCAGATAATAATTTTTATTCTGTGATTTTATCGAGTTATGTTTGTATCTGACACACAAAGTAATTACTTATAGTTTACTTGTTTACTGTATTTTTAATTAATATTTAGTTTTAGTTTTAGTATTATCTTAAAAGTCTTTTCTAACATTATTTTATTACAGGGAAAACTGTTGGAGATGGTTACATATTCTCCCACTTGCTTTCCTAACGTTTTTTACAGCTCTTTTTTCAATTTTAGAGAATTCAAATAGGTGCCATGTTGACTACTCAAAACTGTAAAAAAAAGTTTACACAATAAATTTTTTTTAACAACTTACCAAAATTGTTTTTAATTCTTAAAATTTAAACAACAAAATCAAACTGACACGTTGAGTTGCTTTGACATTGCAACATTCCCTCTGCAGTTGAACAAATTTTCCGGAACAAAATGAAATATTATGTTTAAAAAAATTATCAGTATTGTGTGTGATAAAATTTTTATAACCCTCGTTTAAGAATAATAAAACTTTAACAATTGGATCGTAAATGTAATTTGATATTGCATGGAATGGAAAATTGATTGAAAGCTTTACAGTAAAAGGCATTTATTCTGAAATCAATTGAAGATTAATATTGTGCTATTTCCAGATGGGTGCAATTTATAACTCATTTGAAGAAACAGGTTTGGCGAATATGATTCTCACATTTACATTCAAATTGAGTTTCGCGATCGAGTCTCAGCGTTAGAGCATGCTCAATTTGGATTTTTTATTAAATATTCCTCTAAAAATATTAGGCCTCGCGCCCATTTTTTCTCGAAAAAGTATTTATTTAAGTTCTGTCTCATTTATTTACACTGGTGTTGTCTTGCTGTTCATTATCTGCGGCGAATTAGATTATATCTATAATATATATATTAGAAATGTATACTCAGATATTTTGATACTTGATGGATTGACGAAGTACAGTTACTTAGCCAGAGATCTAACTGGAGTCTTATTCGCTGCTACAAATATAATCGGAACCCATGTTTTTCATAATGTCAGAAATAGGGCTGAGTTAAAATTAATAAAATTAGATAAACATTTGAATATGAGAGTGAAACGGCTAAGGAAATCAGTTGTGTTCTTTGTTGTATATTTTTTAGTTTGGAATCTTATATCGGTGGTGAATGTCATTCTGATGAAACCACGATCGTTTTCACGTCTTTTGTCTTTGACGGTCGGAATATTGAATGCATTCATTATTACTGATTTTATAGACAAAATATATTTGCGGTTTTCTGAGATCAATTCGCAGTTAGAATCATTGCTAAATTGTTGTAAAGAGACAAATCAAATTAAAGGTTGGTCCTTAAACTAAAATGCTTTAGTCATATTTAAAAATGATGTGTACATATATTTTAATTTATGTTATCTAGCTCATTTAAATTATAAGGTAAACACTTCGTAAATGTTTTTCTAATTATCTTTTATTATCTTATTAATTATCTATACTTTTAAATGGAAGATTATAGCATTATTTTCATTATTTTTTCATGGACTGATCTTTAAAAAACCGTCCGATATAGCTAGAATTTTAATTGCACCTTAAATCATTTTTTTCTTGTTGTGAATCTGAAGCACAGTTACTTTTTAATAGGCAAATCCAGGAGATTAAAAGACATCCAGAGAATTCGAGTGTTGGGAAAATGTCATGTTGAAGTTTGTCGAATTATTGATAAAACGAGAGAAAATTATGGCCTTTCAACAATATTTGTATTATTGGTTATAATAATGAATACTATTTCATTTTCAACTTACTTTTTGGTTGGTGGCGTAAGCTGTCGAAATACTGAAATTCTTGTAAGATATGGTTTATGGGTTGTAATCAATGTTGCTCTGGCCTATTTCCTTCTTTATAAGGGAACACAACTTTCAGATGAGGTGTGTGCTGATATGTAATTACAAATTGAAAATTTTACTGTGTAATATAATGTAACAATTTATATTTATTCGATATGATAAAATGTAAACTGGATCATAACGATTTTTATTGATGCATTCTTAATTGGTTTGGTACGTTTAGTAAGCCGTTCGGCTGATCAATATGGAATGCTGTCTTAAATTTAAAAAGGTCGAAACAAGAAGAACTACACGTAAAACGTTTCTTCACCTTTAGGATAATTTTTAGACGCGCATGTTATAATTTTAAATATTTTCACTCATAAAAGTGCTAGAAACCAAGAATTCATATCGGTAACAGAGAAAATTTACAGCGAAGAATATTCATGGGTTTGAGCTTAAAACGAACTCAGTGAGCGATTAAATTTGTCGAATTTCCGCTCATAACTTTTGAAATTAAAATAATCGGTTAATGAATTATATTTAATTAATAGCCCAAATTATAATTAGTTAATAGCCCATTTGTATATTGAAGACATAGTTTAATTTTTCATATATTTCAGGCTTATAGTATTCGCAACATAATCTGGAATAATATGCTGCTTCCTTTGGACACAGATATTTTGTCAGAAGTAAGTAAAAAGGAAATGTCAGTTTGAGTTTTAATGTCTAACCACATGTACATCAGCAATATTGAGAATAATTATCACTAATCCATCAATATTTAGATATTGGATTTTGTCCAACTTAAAATTTGGATCACCAGCTTATTTCATAATTTAAACATTATTTATTCATTCAAAGCTCAATAGATTGATTCCTATAAACCCGAAAGAATAAAAAAATAAATATTACTGTATATGTGTATATAATATTTATTAAACCGTAATTTTGGTTTATTTTAGCTGGAAATTCTCATATTGAAAACTGCACATAAAAAATATAAAGTCGACTGTGGTTACTTTGAACTAACTTTGGATACATTTGGGCCGGTAATGTTGTTTAATTTCATTTTTTAGCTTGATAATAAGAATATTACATTTAGCTTGCTTGTTACTTAATATGTTTTAATAAAAGATTATATTTGATAAATAATGATAACAATCGCATAGACCAGGAATAGCCTGGAATGGAAAATTATATATATTTTTTGGCGATCCATTTATTAATTACTGCATCGGGACGTTCCCCAAATATTTCGCCATTCATGGTTGAATCGCACTGAATTATTGCCTATTGCTTGAAGCAGCCTTCAAGCTGAACAGAAGAACACTATTCTATCACGATAGAGATATTTCTTAGAAAAATATAGGACACATGTATCAAAGTTTTTGTTTGTTTTTAGGTGCTTTCAGTTGCGATCAGACCATTCTCTTGCCTAGTGACATTAATTAAGGCCGGAATTTTGAACTTTCTTTAATACAACTGGCACAAATATAGTAAATCTTAAACACATAGTGAATATGCATGATTGCTGAGATAGATGGCTTTTTTAAAGCAATGATTTAAAATATCGTTGGTGCCTCGGCGTCAAATGGTTTCGTTTGTTTGGACTCACTGGTTTTATAATAGGAAATTCCATGGGCATTTAGATACAACACTAATCATTTTAATTAACCATGTAGAATTGTAAAAGAGATGTGGATTTTAGTTTATGTACCGCCGAAGCGAGTACAAGAGATGGATTTTTTTCAATCGTTTATTTTATATAATACAATTTTGATAATTGAATTACAGTTAAAACAACATATTAAAATAAGAAATTTTAGGTTTTAAATTATAACTTTTTGTAAATTAATTTAGAATGATATAACAATACAATTATCTGCTTATCATTTATTTCATTTATTTAAAAAATAAAATTAAAATAATCACAATTGAAATTATTTAAGACTACCTTCTATCACGAAGAGGGCAGTTACCTACTTATGAATTTTTATCAACAAAAGAAGATACAATGAAAAGAATAAAACAAAAACAAATAATAATCTTTCCCTGAATTAATTTTCAGATGGTTAATTCAATACTAACACAAGTCGTCATCATTTATACATTCCAGTAGCTGAAACAAAGGAATTCTGAAGGTAAGAATAGCTTTATTTACATAAATACCTACCTAAGTAAAAGCACGGTCCCAGAAAAAAATTGGGAGGGGGAATTGGTCAGTATAAAAACAACAGCAAACAATATAAATTTAGCGAACACACATCATACTTATTGATTTAAAAAAAGAACCGGAACTATATTAGATTCATACAAAAAATAATACTATTCTAGAGAATTTGTAATTATGCCTAAATTTATTCCACTAATAATTTTTTTCTGAAATTCGATGGGTTAATCTCCCTCTCTGGGACATTGGCGGATCCAGGGGGGGGGGGGGGGGCTGTGGGGGCTGCAGCCCCTCCCTTTGGAAAATTTTTCGTCATTTAAAGATAGAATTTGACATTCCTTAATGTAAGGGAGCAATTTAAAAAACAAATAATGTGCAGAACAAGTAGAATTTTAGTTGTGGGAAAGGAACATAAAGGTAAAAAAGCTGATTGGCAGATCCAAATAAAGGGCTGTGGGGCTGCAGCCCCCCCCCTTTAGGACTGCAGCCCCCCCCCTTTAAGATCGGCTGGATCCGCCCATGCTCCGGGACTAACCATAAATAAATAATAATCTTACAAAAATAAATTAATTAATATGCATTTGGTGATTTCATATTATAATAGCTGAAAAAAATTATCTGTCAAAGTTAATATTAGTAATTTATTTAGTTTTTGTATTTGTATTAATTTTGTATTTCATGAATTTCTAGATTCCGGCAGGGTAAAGAAGACCAGATTTTTCTTCTTCAACATTTTAAAATCAAGATTTATCATTAAGCTTCACAATTGAATAATTACTCTTTTATTATAAATAGTATTCAGCTGTTATAGATCTTAGTTTCTTTTTTTGCTATTTTTATTTGTATATTATCAAAATACAAATTGTATTAATTTTACTATTTAATAGGAAACAAATGAATAAAGATGTAGTAGTGACAATAAATGATGTAATTTCCTATCTGTACATATTACCTATCTGTACATTGATTCTCCATTCCTCTCTTAATAAATGAAATGGCTGATGTTGAGGTCGACTTCCGATAATCATCCTCTTCTTGTCTGGCTTTCCTCGGGGGGTATATAAGGAAGCGTCCAGTAGGCCGTAGAAATTATTAATATAAAAAAAAAGAGAAAAAAAAAAAACCGTAGCTGAATTATTTTAATGAATCATGCAAAACCGATTAAAATCTCTAATAACCTTATTCATTATTCGTGGTACCATAACCACACAAACACCCTCTCCCCGGTCAATAGCCAGGTAATCATTCGCCCCCGAAATTATTTTCTAGACACGCCACTGACTAGAAACATTCACTATTCAAAGCAATAAACCAAAAAAACTTTAGACACAGAGAGAGGGATTGGATATCAATTCCCAAAATTTCGAGAAAAAGAATAAATGAAATCAGTGGCGGATCCAGAAATTTTCTGAGGGGGAGGGTGCACTTTTTTTTTGTACATTTCATGAGTAATGAAGGCCCTAATTTAAAATACATATTAGTACATAATGGCGTTGTAAATTACTGTAAATGTTTAAATACAATTAATTTTCAATTATTGGACTTGAAAAATGACTAAATATAGCCCATTTTATATAGAAATAGTAATACTTTATGAGTGTCTTCACCTCTCAAGGGGGGGGGGCGCCCCTCCCCTGGATCCGCTACTGAATGAAATAAAGTTACTCATCAATTTTTTACAAAATATCAAGAACAGAAGTATTAGAATTTAATAATATTTATTTTTTTTAATCCCCTTTCTTTATTACTTTCACTTACCTATATATGAAATATATAGTAAGTGGAAGTATTGCGATCGTGAAAAATTCCGACTTCCGGTTTTCAACGGAAATACACGTTTTGGGACCCCCTGAGTCGAAATAACCAAGTCCCGCGAAATGTTCTGTGTGTGAGTGTGTGTCTGTGTGTGTGAACAGAATAGCTCAAAAACTATAAACTGTGGGAACCTGAAATTAGGTATTTAGTGTAGGTATATGCCCGCGATGTGACAGCGAAAATTTCATCAAAATTGCTCAAAGGGAGGGGGTACTTTATTTAATAACTTTTTACGTTTTTTTTCGATTTCCTCAAAAACAGCTATAACGATTTTGATTAAACTGAGTATTTGATCTATTTATATGCCCGAGATATGACTGTAAAAATTTCATCAAAATTGCTCAAAGGGAGGGGGTACTTTATTTAATAACTTTTTACGTTTTTTTTCGATTTCCTCAAAAACAGCTATAACGATTTTGATTAAACTGAGTATTTGATCTATTTATATGCCCGAGATATGACTGTAAAAATTTCATCAAAATTGATCAACCGGAGGGGGGACTTTACTTAATAAATTTTGTATCATTTTCACGTGTTTTTTTTTATTTACTCAAAAACGGCTTTAACGATTTTGATCAAATTGGGTATTTGATGTATTTATGTTCCCGAGATATGACTAGAGATTTCATCAAAATTGATTAACCGGAGGGGGGACTTTATTTAAAAAATTTCGTATCATTTTCACGGGGTTTTTTTATTTACTCAAAAACGGCTTTAACGATTTTGATCAAACTGGGTATATGATGTATGTATATGCCCGAGATACGACTGTAAAAATTTCATCAAAATTAATCAACCGGAGGGGGGACTTTACTTAATAAATTTTGTACCAATTTCAAGTTTACATATTTTTTATTTACTTAAAAACGGCTTTTACGATTTTGAAGAAACTGGGTATTTGATGTATGTATATACCAAATATGTAAAAGCCAACATTTCATCATAATTGGTCCAACTGAGGGGGCACTTTATTTCATGACTTTTTTTCCAATTTTTACCTTTTTTTCTATTATCTCAAAAACGGCTTTAACGATTTTGATCAAATTCGTCATGTTTAATGAAAATTAGGTTTTCTTTAATATCAGGTAAGCTTTATCATTATTAAAATGTTCTGAGGGGGCTTTCTTTTGGGGGGGGGGGCTTTTTTGTTTGTTTCTTTCTTATAAAGTACCTTTGTTTTTGTTTACATGGAGAAATTAACTGTCTTTCGTTAATTTTAACGCCTAAAAATAAGAAATGGCTAAATATGAGATATGATAAAAATAAAGAAAACATAAAGAGGAGAAAAAAAGAAAAATATTCAGTCAACTCGTTGAGCCCACCCATGCGGAGTACGCCTTTAATGACAGACCATTGTTCATAATTAAAGCCGTTCTGTTCATTTGAGAAGTGGCAATTAATAAAACGCATTAATTTCTAATCTAAGTAAGTTGGTAAGTGAAAGTTGTGTGTTGCTAGCACGCACCAGATTTTTTTAAGTAACTAAGTGTGCCTTTTTTACGCTTTAAATATTTTTTAGTTCTACGTTTTTTCTTTTTTATTCTGGCCAATCATCCTCCGTATGTTTTTTACGCATGGGACGTTCCTGACTGGATATCCACTCGAAAACACTACAGATGGTTTCATCCGAGATTAAAAGATATTTATATCCAAAGTCGTTGCTTTTTGTTCATCTTTGGAATTAAGATTATGAGATGAAATAAAAAACAACCAAAAAAAAAAAACATCAGTGTTACTGTCCAAAAAACCGGAGAAAACGGTGCAGAAAGATGAATGGTCTATGGTTACAAATTTAAGAAACCTAAACGTATATGGTAATTATTGAAGTGTGAGTAACTAGGTCACGTGCATTATCTGTAAAGATAGCCTTGAAGTAAAGAAAGCATCACCCCGAGTACAATAATCACTAGTTCCCACATCACTATACTGGGAGTGGGAATTCATGAGCCGAGGCTATTTCGTTGAGTGTGAGTCCCTGTTACATCACACTGTTGGACAATTGGTCGAAAAGGGCGGCGGATTTATCTCTTTCCAATCCCTGGACATCTTTCCATTATCCAAATGAAAAACTGATTGGACCTTTATTTCATTAAATGATAGCGACCACAATCGAAGGTAAGTATCGATATATCAACATTCTAACCTTGCTCTAAAGTGGGTGTGTTTTGATGCAGTAAACAAAACAAAGTGATTTATGTTTTGTTTCTGACTTTATTTTTTAATTTTATTGTTAAACTTTATTCAACAAATGTGTTGCAATCAATAACAAAAGGTAAACATTGGAATATAAATATTTCAAATTCTTATAATTTAAGACTTAAGCATAATTGATATCTTGTTTTCAGATGGCTAAGAAAAGGACTTTGTCAGGAAATGTTGCTGTTGGAGTTTTTATTTTTGCATTAATATGCATTTTCGTTTCATTCTGCTCATCGAGTTGGCTCATCTCTGACGGCCGTATCACTGGAGCCAAGTTTGATCGGCTGGGTCTGTGGACTCACTGTTTCAGATCACTCCCAGATCCTAAAGATGAATACCAAAGAAGATTTTTTGTTGGATGTCGTTGGATTTATGACCCTTTTACCACAGGTTATGATGAGATTAGAGGATACTTAATGCCGCGTAAGTACTTATATTTATAGATAGTTAAATGACTTTTTAAACATTTGTGAGCTTCCCTTCAATTCTCAATACTCAAATACATATAACATAACCGTTTGCCCTTTATTGATGTCATGATTCATAATTTAATTTCTAATTGTCGACATTTCTAAATTAATGTTTATATATTGAACGATTGAACGAGGCGTTTTATTAGTTTCCATCTCAAATATTTGGAAAGTGGATTTGCACATCTATTGAAATAATCAACCTCCTAAAAAATACTGATAGTGGCATTTCATTTTCTTGCGATTGCTGGGATCTTAGGGAATGGCGATCGATGGATGTAATCGTAGTAGGGAGGGAGGGAAGTATGATATGCCTAAGATATTGTTGTTGATTCTTTTTAGGGAAAGGGTGAAAACACAAAATTTATTAGTAGTAAGTGAATTAGCATAGATGATTTTCATTATAAAAAAGAATCAGTTCGATTTATGAACATTCTTTTTGGTATATTTCAAGTTTGAGGTGTGTATTCTGAACAGTTTTGATTTAAAGTGGTAACCCTTAAGGTATTGCTTATCAGTTGGGTTAAATTTTCTTTCTTGTGTCTGTTTGCTCTTTAAGCCAAATGCCGAGATGCTTGCCATTTCTAATCAGAATGGGAGCAGATTTATACCCCAGCATCACCAAAAAATAAGTATCGATTAATTACACTCCTCTGAGGCCTTCTGATAAGCTCATTTTGGAAATATTTAAATTTTTATACACTGATTGTTGTATTTTATTTTATTTTTGCTAATAAGATGTTTTTTTCCAAGCTGGGCACATTTAAATGTGGCATTAAATGAAAAAAGATAAATTACCATACCGCATTCTAAGAAGAATACTGGTATAAGTCTAAAAAAAATGTGTTTTAGAATTATTGATACAATTAAGTAAAGATCGAGGTACTTTAGCTGAGGCATGAAGTGAGATATAGAATTTTTTAGCCATTAGAACAAAGAGACAAACAGAAAATAAGTTCAATCGACTGGCGAGCCACAAACAATCTTTAAAATTCAATGTCCCCTAAAGTTTTATTTTTGGAGATGTACCACTAATCCTTCCAGTGTGCGATATAAAAATGTAACAGTTTTTATACTTATAACATTTTGTTATAATGGTAATTATTTTTTTGTATTAAAAGTTTGACTATTGAAAGTCATCAGGATTTAGGTCATATTTTCTTAACTAAATTGCCTTATAGATGCCTGTTTGAGATAGTGACTAGTCAGTTATGTTTTATTTTTCATATTTTCTTTTTCTTTTATTCCATGAGAATAATGCTTATAAAAAATTTTAAAATATGTTTGATGATCTGTAGTTTATTTATATTTACACAATATAATTGTTTATTACTTATTTTAATTTTTTTTTTTTCAGCCTTTATTATAGCCACTCAATTTTTTTATACGTTGGCCTTCGTTGGAGTCCTACTGTCATTCATATTGGTTCTATTATTCTTTTTATGTTGTGGCCCAGATCAAAAGCATTTTGTAAATCTTACTTTTCTAATAGGAATTATAATGGTTACAGTTGGTAAGTTGTTTAATATACCTATTATATTATATTAATCTAATCTTAATTTGTGGGTGACCAACATTTGAAATTATTTATAAATAATTTATTTTTTGAAGAGAAAAGATTTGGCTTCGCCGGGAGTCGAACCCGGGTCTCCCACGTTACATGCATGGATGCTAACCACTGCACCACAGAGCTCGGCTCAAGGCAGAGCAAATCCTTCCTCTTCACTGATACCTAACTAGTAGGTATCTACTAGGTACCTAGTAGGTGTCCACCTCCCGCTACTACTCACAAAATTTGTGAGATAGGGGGAGTAGGTATCAGTAAAGAGGAAGGATTTGCTCTGCCTTGAGCTGAGCTCTGTGGTGCAGTGGTTAGCATCCGCGCATGTAACACGGGAGACCCGGGTTCGACTCCCAGCGGAGCCAAATCTTTTCTCTTCAAAAAATAAATTATTTATATACCTATTATATATATTAACTAGCTAGGGTGCCCGGCTTCGCCCCGGTAGTTGTGTGGTAGTTTTAATAACAGAAAAACTTTAAAATTAAAGGAAATATAGAACAAAATTAGCACCTTCATGAAACTTCGGTTTTAACTTGGTATCAATATTAAGATTCGAGAACTCCAGAGTCCGCCCAAATAAGGAACCCTATATACTTTATAGGGGGTTGAAAATGGTAAATGAACAATTAATTTCAATGCAACTTTGTCGAGTTATGCATCGTGTTTTATGGTTTCTGTAATTCTGAATCGTATAAGCCCATTCCAAGCAGTCAGTAGATAATAACTTATTAGATTATACTTGAAAAATCTAATACCTCAGTTAAAGATATTATATTTCGAGTATAACTTAAGCCCCGAATACTGTGATGATCCTATTAGATACAGAAGAATAGAAACAACCGAAGATTCTTAGAAACTTTTTTTTAAGACCTTTCCTCCATTTCAATCTCCCTTAAGATATCCCCCCCGTATTTGACTCTGCAGAACTCGAATCTTATTACTATTACAAAGTGAAAAGCAAAATTTCATGAAGGCACAATGTTTTCACCATATATTTTTTTGAAGAACCAAGAGGGATGATAAAATCATATTGAAAAAATGCTATATTTGGAGTTAGTCATTTTTCAACTGGAATGCCTCTCATACATAGTAATCAAAACAACTTCTTTTTCATAACTACTTTAAGAACACTTCAAACTTTTTATTTTCGATTTATATTCAGTCAATTTATCTCTTTTTTTATGTGTCTTTTTATTCGATCACTGTACTATTAAGAAATGTTCACTCATTTTGCATTAAATTTACTTAAGTATATATTATATACTGATTAAACGTAATGTATTGATCAATTAGCCTTCTTATGAGAAAATTAATTTTTTTATGAATCCAGTTGGTTTTCTAATGGATTGCAGAGATGTTGAATTATTATTTTATTTTGAAAGCAAAGGATAAACTAATTATTATCGCTTGATGTTTTAGTAATTTAAAAAGAACAGCTGAAAAAATATATAACCTTTACAACCTCCCTGGATGAATGAACAATAAATATTGAGTGAAACGCATCCTAGCGCTTCCTGGTAGCCTGAAGCTCGAACTAAATCTTTCATTCATAAACTCGTATCTCAATCTCAGAGAGGCTAATTAAATGGTGCGAGAGGCATAAAATTCCAGTCCTTCTCTCTTCAATTTCACACCCTTAAGAGAAAAACGGAAACCTTCTTCTCCGTTAGGGGGCATACTGTTACACGCTGACATAAATCTCTTAATCATACGTGGAGTCATTTCTGAGCCTTATCGGCACGCACATTGTACACTTTGCTTTATAATATATATTGATTATAAGCTAATATATATACACACCCACAGTTTGTGATTTCAAATCCCATGAAATCTTTTACACCTCAGCTTTAATTCCCATCTAACTGAACTTTAAAATTATAAGAAATAATAATATTTATTGCTAAGCACCTATAAAAAAACTGAGGAAGTTTTCAATAATTATTTTCCTTGAATTAGTGCATTTATTAATTACTTATTCTGACATTTATAATTATAATGATATATACAGTATGTAGAGTTATAATTATCATTATATGTTATCAGGAATAAGGATCTATTTTATGTTGAATGCTATGGAAATGTAATCGCCACCCAATCAGTAAACCAGCAATAGTTATTTTATTGAAGTATTTCTGATAGACTGATAACATCTGAGGCTTATGTAGGTTTCACGATAGTTGTTATTTCGTGTAGTGGGGCTATCCACCGTACCCTAGTCTGCTGATGGGGCTGCCATCTCGATGCATGCAGACTTGCATCCTCATACGGTGTTTCTAGGGAAGGTGGCCCTAGGGTGTGTATTGTATGTGAACATATATTATATTGTACTATATAGAACAATATATATTGTGTGATGTTATTGTGTGCTGTATGTGTGTTAAGTGTACTGTTGACCTCCTTATTTTCGAAAGAAAAGTCCTCTGACTTATTTTTGGAGTTGTGAAAGTTTGAGAGGAATGGAGGTAAAACAAGAACTAGGAGCTGTCAAATGCTTTCGGAAAGGCTGATGTCCTGAGAATAATCAAGTTGAGGCGCTTGAGATATGCAGGACATATCGCCAGGATGGCAGATGGAGAGATGCCTGAAACATTGCTAACTCTGCCGATACATGGAAAAAGAAGAAGACAGAGACCAAAGTTTAGGTAGTTTGAGGAAGCGGTAGAAGATGCTCACTATATCCTAGGAGTTCGAAATTAGATGGCATTGGCACAAGATGTTTGGAGGAAGCCAAGATTTGTAACCGGGTTGTAGTGCTGTGAAAAAAAAAAAAAATTTCTATTACAAATAAGTTTTGTTGAGTTGTCCATTTCAGAATTTCAAATAAACATATGATATTTATGAATAACATAATCACTTTTTTCCTCATTGACAATTGAGGCACTGACATGGAAAAAAAAATGATTTCAAAATTTTCCTTAGGAAAAAGGAGTATGAAGTTTAGCCAATAGTACAGGAGGAGTAGTAAGTCAGTGTTTAAAGTGGTTTAGTTGCTATCAACACCGGAAGATGATTTTTATGAATAAACCTAGTTTCAGCAGTTCAAAATCAAAATGTAAAAATATCAAAATAAAAATGGCTTTTCTTGACTTACCTTTTCCACGTCAACACCTACAATTATTTTTATTAATTCTATTGACTGTCATTAGTACTTCATACAGTGGTGTCCCAAAAATGAAGTTTGCCTCCACTTAATTGTGGGTCTCTGTGATTTCTAGGAATTCGTTTTTAAAAATATTTTTTATATGATTTTTTTAGGGGATTGTAAAAATAACAAGCAAGTGTTTACATTGAACGTTTTGATTATATATTGTAAATAGGAATATATAGAAGGGGTTCATAATAATAGCCAATTATTTGAACTAAATTTTCGCTCCAATTTTATAGTGTTTTATATTGATATTTTACTATTCATATTACTGGAATTTTTTTTTCTGAAATTATTAATACCCACATTTATATTTCTGTTGAAAACTAATGCTTTTCCTTGATCCCCATACTTTCATTGCTATTTATTTTATACATAAGCAAGTGAAAGTAAAATAATCACTGGTAATATAAAAATTATGTGGTGCCCCTTAAGAAAAAAAATTTTATGCTAAATTGATGAATTTCAAGTATTTTTTACCCACTTACCTCGCACTAAATTTGCAATCTCCTTATTTAATTACTTAAAAATGAATACCAATACTTTCCTCCAAAACCTTTTAAACCTTGGTTCTTGCATATAGTGATGCTTAAGTAATTATCATTATTGTTTCAGGTTTTTGCAGCGGCATAGCCATTATAGTATTTGCTATCTGGGCAAACCAGGATGGCTGGATGTTGGGGCATGAAAATAATTTCTTTGGATGGGCATTCGCCTTAGGTATTGCAGGCTGTCTTGCGTCATTCATTGCCGGTGGTCTTTTTCTCACTGAAGGGGTTGTTCAAAAGAAGAAGAAAAAATATCTTAAAGAATCTCAAAGTCGATTTGAATTGGAACAGGAGACAAAAGCATAGTTGCTGTTTATTATGGACATTATCTGTTGAGAAATTTTTTCTCAGAACTGATGTATATTCATTAGGAGAAGGAATAGGCCTTTTAAATTTTTAAGTTAGTATTTACGATTTCATGGTAATAGTTCAGTGTTTACACGTCTTCCAGGTGATTTATTATTACTTGTCCGTCCAAATGTACCTTTTATTCAATTTAATGTTTTAAAAAATTGATCCGTCCATAAATTATTATTTTTTTGCAGTAAGTTTATGTTAAGAGTTTACATGTTTTAGGCTTTAATTGGTTGATCCATGTGGCTTAATTTTTTTAAACCTGTAATGGGTTTGCTATTCAATTGTGCCAGGATTTCTGTTTTATGAATACCTGTGTAATGGATTTTTTAAGTTGGTTTTTTCATATCACTTAAAATTCTATAGAAGTTTTATGTCCAGTATTTTTATTGATATAAGTTAGCAAAGTTTATACTTTAAAAGGTTATTCAATTTTTTATACCTCTTTGTATTTAATTATTTTTTACTTGACTTACAGTACAATGAACATTAACTTAGCTTATATCTTTATAAAAAGCTATGTTATTACTTTATTTTATTTCTTTACAATAATGTAGCTTTGACTCTATATTTTAAATTTAGATTAAATTACTGCTTATAGTCTGATATCTAATATATTAGTATGTTTAATTTTTGTTTTCATATATTATGATTTTTTAATATGTCAGTTATCAAATTATTATACTTTAAAATTTAAGAAAAAAATATGATACATTTTGTTGGCTACAAATTTAATATTAATGATTACATAAAAATTTCTTTTATTGGTTTTGTTGCTACGTAAAGTTTATATTGTTTAAAAATTAATTATACTTACCATAACACCATCAAGTACAATTTCTAAGGTTTTGCTTTATCCTGCATTATTATGCCTTCTTCAATGAATAATTATTAAAAATAGTGTAGCCACAGAACAAATCTTTAAAAGAAATTCTGTATTCTGAAATAAATAGTTTTCTGAATTTTGAGTATCATGATCTATCTCATTTCTCATTAATTTTAAGTCATTATTTACAAAGGGAATCTCAATTTGAGCATTTTAGGTAATAAAAACTTTGTGTAAGTATGCTTTATGTGAAGAACGTCGAATGGCTTTCAGTATTAAGATAGTCTGGATATAATGAGGATACACATGCATAAATATGTGTGTGTAACTATTAAAAGAAAGTGTAAAGTGTGTGCAACTTTTTTTTAAATAGCGTATTATAACTGGGACATAATTTTTTAATGATAGTCAATTCATATTGTTGATTGTATTCATGATAGTCAATTCAAAATTGTTGATTGTATTAAAAAACCTTAGCCCAATGTAATGAATATTAGTATTTTGTTTTTGTTTTTTTAAGTGTAGCACTGTTGTTTTACATAAATTTAATTCTAATAAGATGTATTTTAATAATAATACATAGTTTTAGTTTGTATATTTAACTGTGAATCTTATTTTATTGATTGTTAAAAGTTTGATTTATTATTTTTGTATTGACATTAAACTATTAACAATATTTGTAATTTATTATGAATATATTTAAAATTTTATCCAATTCTTTCTTTCTTTTTTTATGTAAGTTGTGACTTCTTTCTCTCTTTTATTTATTTACAATACAAATATTTTTTCAACACTATACTCTAAAACATTTTTCTCCCACCAGATCCCTGGTATAAGATAGAATACTAAGGCAGTATGGTTAAAAATTTAGGGTTTTATTTTGGGTTCTTTCATTCAATTATTTTAAATGAAGCTGAAAACTGCCTATGGGTCATTCTCGCCAATGCGGGCACTTTTGATGGTGTTTTTATTTTAAATTTTATGGTTACAAATAAACATTTTTTTTTTGTGTAATACTATTCCTTTGGCTTCAGAAATAAGGAGAGTAGTGGCAGAACACTAATTTTTAATTTTCTTTTTCTTTTTTTCACCATTGTATTTGGATGTTTACAATTTTTTTTCATTTAAATTTTCCTTGTTAGGGACTGATGATGCTTTAAAAAAGTTGAGCAGCAAACAAAAACTGTATTACCCGTTGCTATCTTCATTCACCTGCCGTATTTGATTTACTGTAAGACGGGAATGAATTTTTAAGGTTTGTTTGATAACCGTAGAAAGGGAAAAAAAGATATAATAATGCCACTTGCCAAAACAAAAGCAGTGCTGCAAAATCATTTATCTTTGAATAAATTACAAAAGAAAAACCTTACCAGACCAAAATTATGGAGGACAGAGAAATGAAAACCATTTAACATCACCTCTCAGGTTAAAGAAACTATTTGCTTCTGGAGAGCTTGAATTTGTACTAAGGTTAGTTAAACAGTCGGGGTTGTCAGGGGAGAGACCCCTCCCTGCTGACTATATTTTTTACTAACGTCCCTCCTAAAAAGGAGTGGTGAGAATCTGATTTTAAAAATTGACAGGGGAATGAATGAAAACCTGTGGGACAGTATAAAATGTAGTTTTTTCAATTCTAATTCTTAATCACACGGATTTGACTGCTTTTCTTAAATTGTTATGTATTTTGAATAAATTGAATAGAAAAAAAAAAATGATTGGGAAATGACTGCAAAGTTTTGGATGCAGCATCTGGTTAAAAAGTGTCATAGAATTGCCCGACAATGAAAAGAAAATACATAGAAAAGGGGGAAAGGGTTTAAAGGTTTCTTATGAGAAATAGCTTTTCCTTTCTTAAATAATTTTTATACGAAATCACTAGTCAGCATGTAACCTATCTGTGTCTTATAGGAACTTAGCAATACCATATATTTTCAGTCAAAAGTTTTAAATAAATTGACAAACAGACTTGAAATATATGTAGGTAATTAAACCATTATATATTCTTAAGTTTTTTATTGTTTTCCTCACATCCAGATGAATTTAAATGGATTGAATTCTGTTTTTATTAAAACAGAAGTATAGAAATCCACTAAATGATAGCTCAGATCCAGGGAAAACCATCAAGATTTCAAGAGACCACTCAACCGAAAAGCCAAATTGAGAACATCTTTCCATGTAATTGGTTAAAAAGCAATCTAATTAGCCTGCCATTTGTTAAACCAAGATACCTATGTATTTATGGGTCTCTGGATTAAATGATCAGAAAACAAAAATAAAAACAAGCTTAGGTTCTCTACATTTATTTTTGGTTTACAGAAAATCATTTGTTTATTTATACATTTATCCCATAACCAAAAACAAATTATACATGAATTAAATAAGTACTATTAATATGTACACATTTTAAAAATAATAAATTTATATATACAATCACATGTATAAATATATACGAATAAACAGGTTTTAATTTACATGGTTAATGTACAGTTGAGTACAAATTAGATTACATTTGAAACAATATTTTACTTACAAAATTAAATTATTAATTAATATTACACATATAATTAAATAAATAAGTTTATATTACTCTAGTAATATATAGATAGATAAAGGAAGGCACAACCAAATGAAGGCATGTAATTAAATGAATGTACAATATTGTTGAGTTTAATATAAAAACCAGTAAATATTTATAATAGGTCTAATCTATGAATACTGGTTTCAGTAACATATTTGTGTTGCAATACAAATATTTATATCAGCATTTATTGGTGATAAATTAAAAAAAAATGAAAAAGATCCAAATTTCTATTTTTTCAAATGCATGCTACTCAATATTTTCAAAATTAGATTTATATTACGTTCCCTGATTTTTTTAATTCATTACTATTTTCTTACACATATTTTGGAATATATTGTTCATGCATTTGCTTTCTTAGACCTGCCAAAAAATTCATTATATTGAGTTTAGAAGGGTTAATTTTTCAACTGTTGACAAATCAATATAATATAAAATGTTTTTCAAAAATTGATGCTTTCAGCATTTCTATCTTTGTACTAAAAATTACTAAACTAAAAGATTACTTAGTTTTCCCACCTTGCTAGAAGAAAACTAAACAGTACTGATTATAATTGCAAGGTTAATTTAAAAGTAAAATAAAATAAAAATATAAAATAAGCCTCTTTATAAGAGGGTGCTAGAAGATTATTCAAGAATGGACCTCATAATTGTTGATATTCAGATCTCTGTTCACAGACTAATAGAGTGGGGACTAGATACTAACTAACTAAATCATACAAAATGTAATCATTGTTTGCTTGTTTTGTTGTATATAATTGTGTCATAAGTGTCACATACATGTATAAGATAGTAAGATGTTAACAAACAGATACATGAACGTTATTTAACAAGAAATGCTTACAATAAAATATGATTAGAACATACATATATATGTAAATATGAACTAAGATCCTCATTTCATAATGCTGTGCACAATGTTTAGAAATAAAAATTCGAACATATTTATCTGCTATACAGATAATGTCGCGTAATATACCGCATAAAATGTTTTATATGAATACTGAATTAGTATTTCATTAATACTAATAATATCAATATTTAAATTATTACAGAGTAGGCTTTCCAGTATTTAATAGTATTCAATACTGTCCACTATTAGGCTATTTACAATAAAGCATTTTTACAATTTGTGAGCGAGCAGATAAATACACCCGTACACATATACAAAGAAACATTATATATACTCTATTAAACAACAACATATATAATTTTATAAAACAATCATTATTAATAATTCATTAATACATAGTTCTTATATAAGTCCGTTTGAAACGGAATATCTAAATTTTTGAGCAATAATAATTGGTTATAACATTCTCAGTCACACACATCCATAGCAAAATATACTACTTTTGGAAGAAAGAAAACATCAATTAAATGAGTATTTGTGACATAAATACATACATTTAAATCTAACCATAGCACATCCATTCGCCCTTTGGTGTAAACCTATTATTTAGAAATCTAAATTTCCTTTCATTTTAGGCACAGTCAGCTACTTCATTCTGTTTATGACCAAATCGGGAACTATGATCAAACCTTTTTGATAATCCGACTCAACTATCGAATTGGCAAGCCTTACAGCTTCAAGGCAATGCTTCTTGGCGAGAAATTGTGTTTGTTCCAAACCTTGAGATTTGTGTACCAAATCAAAAGCTTTTTCTACGTCGCCTGGTTCTTGAAACCGACGCATTATCATTGGATTCAACTCTGGATACTAAAACAAATGAAAATATCAGTATATATTGTTTAAGATGCAAATATTATAATGTTGACTTAATTTAGAGACAACTAATGACTTTAAAATCAAATATTGATTAGTTGGAAATTATGAAAAATTCCTGCATTGTTTTTTTTACTTGAGAATGACTACAGCAAGTAATTTAATGGTTGCAAATATTGACAGTTCGTATATTTAACTTCAAATCACTGCTCTTCACTACTTATTCTACTAACTCTTACACACCATTAAGGTAGTAAGCTTAGAATTAGGACACCGAAGCAAGAAATTTTAAGAGTTGGCTGTTCTTTAATTAAGTCACAGATTGATAGTCTTATTCCTAGGTTAAATGACCAGCAATGTGAAGAGAAAAGTCGCTATACTATTTTAAATAAGAGAGGCAAAACATGAACCTGAACTCATTTATGAATTGATAAAATATAAGATTGATGTTTCCGAATATGTAATTTAAAATATTTTTAAAAGAAAAACAAAAACAACTGAAGATAAATTTTGGAAGAATAGGGCAGAATTAAATATATGCGGTTTTGGTTAAGCAAAGTTTACATTTATTTAAATATATTTAATTTTTTTTTTAATGAATGAGGAAATGCGGCTATATTTGTTTTTATTTTTTCTCATTTTTATTTATATTTTAGCTGTAAAGATGATAAGTTAATTACTATCGACTCTCCTGGAGCACACCCAGCCTCTCTGATGTTGGTATTCTAAATCGAGAACTTAAATAATTGGAAAAATTCTGTCAGTTGAGCATGATCTTGACCAAATAACCTCAAATCACCATATATCCTTAAAGTACTGAGCATACCTTTCAAAGGTGACAGAGGAAACAAAACAGTATTAGGGGTCACCTGTGGTGTAGTGGTTAGCATAGCAACCTAGAATACCAAAGGTCGCGGGTTTGCGTCCTGTGGTGGTCCTAGGATTTTTTAAAGGGAGTAAAAAATCCTTGGCATTGCCGTCCCTCGAATAGGGCGTAAAATGGAGGTTCTGTCCTGAGCCTGAATGATGTCAGGTACTTGTTAAAGATCCCTATCCTAATTAAATCTGGATAGGCAAAATTTAGAACTCCCACTAAGGCTGATCGGCCGATTAGCCTTAGTAGCATTAAGGGACATAAAACAAAAAACAAACAAAACAGTATTATGTAAACCATAATCAAGGATTGTGTTATTGAACGAAGACATAATAAATGCAAACTATATTGAATTTAAGTGTTTTCTTACGAAATTGATTAAAACATAAAATGACACTTCCTATTGCACCACATATTTCCTGCATTTAAATATATGTTATTCTTTCATACATCAATTGTATACTCAGAAAATAAATATAGATATTAAACGAGAAGTAAAATTTTAACCTTTTCGCAAGCAAATAGAACTGGTGCAGTGGCCAGCCCTAATTTTAAGTCAGCAGCAGTTGGCTTTCCCATTGTGTCTGAAGATGAAATAAAATCTAACAAATCGTCAACCAACTGGAAAGCAAGGCCAATATTTCTCCCGTACTGGTAAGCTATTTCTACAAGCTGATCATCTGCTCCTGCAAGGAGTGCTACCTGCAATCATAATTTCTTAATAGTGCGTAATTGTAAAGGATAAGTTAATAAAGGATTATCAAAGCAAGTAGTAAACTTGTTATACTATGTTAGCATGACTTACTGATTTCAATGAATGCGCAATTAAGCTTGCAGTTTTTCGGTAAGTTTTAGTCAAGTAGTGGGCGAACCTCTCGTTTTCAGTTTCTTTTGATCCAAGTTGCATGAATTCACCTTGGCAAAGATCGTTAATAGCCTGAAATAAAAAAATTCAGTTTTATCATATTAAATATCTTAAATGAAATATAAACTGTTTTGATATAAATGAGGAGTACTAATAATGGGGAGATTTTCTTGATTCATTTTCAAATAACAAATGTTGCATTTATTTTATTATATTTTTTTATTGTTGTCTTAGCTTATGCAATTATAAAATTTAGGTTAATCCTATATCACATAAAAAAATTAAAAATAACATTAAAAACATTAAAATATTTTCCCATTTAAAAGAATAAGGGAATATAAATATTACATCTATTTTGATAAAATATCTAATTTTTTAGGGTTAAATTTTCAGTAAAAAATATCTTTGAATATAAATTCTAAATAAATTAGACAGCAGTCTTAAGAGAATTATATGAAGTTATGCACAGGCTTCAATTCTCTTCCACTAAACATTAAAAACTATAATCAACATAACTGTCGAAAAGTAGGTAAACAAGAATCATAATCTCTATAACTGTTGAAAAATACACGAATCATTTTCTAGGATTGATTTTCATCAGCAAAAGAATAAAATATTTGAATCAAAATAAAATAATTATTACGATTGCATATTCTCCAGGAAACTATAAAGGCACATTTAGAATGGAATTACACGAAGCAATGGCTAATCAAAACTATTCGATGTTTAAGATCTGTCAGTAAAATAATTTAAAAATGAACCGACGTTAAAAAAGTAATAATACATTCTTGCCTTATTAATAATAATTTATTTTGCGTTTTTTAAAAAAAAAATAAAGTTGTCTTAGTATGGACTAAGTAAATAAGAGTGAGATAAATGAGAGTCCCTACATATCGAGTATGCATGCCATTGTCTCAGAGCAATAAAATTATAATCATTAAAATAAAAAAATAAAAAGGAAGTGAACATTATCATAATAAAAACTATATTATAAAATTACCTGGCTCATGGTTATCACTACATCATCGTTTTCTGTCCTCCCAAGCAGCATAGAGGCAACAGCTATAATGAAATCTCCAGCCATTGCAACCTGTAAATAATACAAAAAAAACAAACTATAAATACATATAAGCTCTAAAGGTAAAAACATATTTCAAATGTACTATTGGAGACAAGGTCTAATCTCATTCATATCAATGTTTGAATATATAATATAAAGAAATATAAGTCTATACTAGGTATAATAATAGAAATTAAAAATTTAAAAACATTAATTATAAAAATTCCACTAAGCACCAACTTATGTATTTTATTTGAATTAAAACTATAAGTTATGATTCCATGAAAATTTAACCGAAGTTTTTGCCAATAAAATAACTAAATAAAAGGTATTTAATATAACTTTTATTACGAAGTAGACTCCTAGTTCTAATGAAAGTTTAGTTAGAGACCTGCTAAATGGCAAAAATAAAACATTTCTAGATCATTTCAGTTAAGCGCCCTGTAAGAGATTGTCAATAAATAAAATCTTTAGCACTACTATCAATGGACTCCCTTGTGCAAGGAAGTGCAGTTTCTTGATCAGATCTGTACAAGAAGGTGATTTGACCATTGTCTCATGTGATAGTTTTCGATAATTTTTATTTAAGTTTTAAGATAATTTTCATTAAAGCTAATTGCACAGCAGTCATACTATTGAGCACTCCCGTTCTCCATAAAAATGATGAATAAAAAAACCCACCTAATTATTGAAAAATGACAAAATATTAATCGAAAAGTTAGGAAATAAACCTTGCCTTCATAGGAACTTTTTGGTAGAAAATTTCCTGTCAAAAATATTGTGTTCAATAAATTTTCGCTTACAACTATGTCTAATGAAAAGAGATATTAAAACCAAGATATAGTAACCAAAAAAAAATTAACATAATTATTAATCTTTCTTTATTTCTGTGAAAGGGCTAATATTTATTAAAAGTGTTCGAGAGTATAAAAAAAAAAAAAAAAAAAAAAAAAAAAAAAAAAAAAAAAAAAAAGTTAACTGGAAGAGGAAAGTAGTTGAAAAGATTATCTCATGTTTTATGCGCCAATACCAAAAAAGGAAAGATATATTCTACAAAAATTGGTAATTATTTATGAATTTTTTTTTGCTTTCATTACTATAATGAAAACTCTAGGAAAAACCAATACTAATTGAAATGTTGAAGATATCCAGAAGGCCTATGTGGGGAAAGTTCCAACCACTCCCCAAGAGTTAAATTCCTACCACTTTCTCATCTGTATCTTGCTGTTTCTTCTGCTGCTACCGGTAGCTGGTGCAGGTCCACTGTGTCTTTAGTCAGATCAAATGAATATAATTTATTTACAAATTAAAAAAAAAAAGAAGTAGAAATCATTTAATATTATACGTTACTCGCACAAGACTTACTTTCAGCTCCCTCCCCCTCTCACCAACCCCTAAATTTTGTTCAAATTTAAACTGTCCAGCCTAAGTTGAAACCGAGTCATACCATTTACTTCATTAGACCCCCTAAGTTGCGATTATAGCCTATTTAACATTAATGAAGTCTCTGTATTTCTTTTTTCGTAAGTCCCACAGTATAGAATAACATTGTAAGTTTTTTTCTCTTTTAGGCCCTATGCACACGGGGATATTAAAAAGAAACTGATTAATGACGCGAATTTCCAACTGGTTTACTTTGAGTCACTACCTATGCATTACAATGGGACACCGCACACAAATCTACTGGTTGGGGACGGATTTGTGATTCAGTGAACTCGTTTGTAACTAATCACTTGAGTGATTCGCATGTTGGGTTGCCTGGTGATTTGAGTTTCCAGTTTTTTACTTTCACTTACCCATATATGAAATATATATAGTAAAGGAAAGTATTGCGATCGTGAAAAATTTCGACTTCCGGTTTTCAACGGAAATACACGTTTTGTTTTCCTATAAAGTATCTTTGTTTTTGTTTGTATGGAGAAATTAGCTGTCTCTCGTTACGCCTAAAAATAAGATATGGCTAAATATGAAATATGAAAAAAATCAAGTAAGCATATACGGGAGAAAAAAAGAATAATATTCCTTCAACTCATAAAACACGATGAGCCCAGGTATGCGACAGACGATAGTTTATAATTTTAAATATCACTTGACTATCCCACATTGCTCGAGCGATATCCATGACAACACTTAACGAACTGGAGATTTCGGTTGCTGTTGAGTAGCCTCGTATGCGGAGTCAAGTCGCCATTCAGTCTGTAACTGGTGAGAAACCCAAGTTACCAACTTGTTTAGTTCATTTCCAGTATCCCCGTGTGCAAAGGGCCTTATATTTTTATGAATAAATTTATCGAAGAAATAAAAAACAAGATACTCTAAATAAACCGTTTTGATAATTTTGCCCACTATGTAGCATTTTAATACTTCATTTAATAAATTAGACACCTAATAAAAATATCAACCCCATCTAAGTTTTAGTCTTGATTGATTTTGGAGCATTAATTGATCGAATAAAAGGTAATGAACATTATACAAATAAAACGAATTATTTTCCATTATTATGAAATAAATATTAGTTTGATTACTCACTAATGCGAAATCTTTTATAGATTAGATATTATCATGAGAATTTCCTTCTAGACAAGCTAGTGTATTCTTAGATGCGGCAGGGTAGCTATCTAAGCATCTCCTTTCTAGATAAGACGAGACTTGGAAGATTGAGTAAATAAATAACCTGATGGGAAACAGTGTCAAGGAAAACAGTTACAAAAGACGTTTCTCCTTCTCCGAGGATTCACCTTTGCTCAGGATTTTTTTGCAAGAGGCACAATATGTGGGGATAGGCAGCGGCATCTGCGAGTATCCCGAACGAACGATCCAAAAAAAAATTGACAAAACATAGATGGACAATTATTGAATTTTTTATTTCAGATTCGTGTTAAGTAAACATACATGTACATAACGAATTCGGTCATTAGTATCAATGTTATATTGTTATATATAGCGACTAGCAAAAGTATCCATTAGGTACACTGCCTAATTGGATTATAAAAAAATCAATACTAGAAATATTTTTTAATACTATGTATGTAGTATGTATGAGTGACTACTGCTCTAAAAAATTATATCAGAAAATTTGGTAAAGAATAAATAAATATACATTTTTGAAAAATTTAAATAGAAATTCCACAGTTTTAATGCTGCATAAGTTTTCATACAATATTATTTACTAATTTGTTAATTTGTTAATTATTAAGTACGAAATCAAGATTGCGTTAAATTAACCCATTATTATGAAATTAACATTTTATATGGCCCTTTTAAAGTATTTTAACTATTTTTTAACATTAAATGTAAGGGAAATAATATTATTTTTCTTAAATGATTTCCAATATTTAAGCAATACAAATTGGAACTAAATTATTCAAACAATCAGGCGGAAAAATCGGCAGTAGTTAAGGCCACAGAATACACTTTAAGTCAGACAGGAAACCGGACAAATTTTTACAATATTTATACAGACAACAAATCTCTGATAGAATCAGTCAAAAACTTTAAATCATATGACTTACTGACCTCACAACTGAAGGAAAACTTATAAAAATTAAAATTATGGACAAAGGGATTCAAACTAGACTGACGTGGATTAGAGGACACGATGGCATCGAAGGCAATGAGAGAGGGGAAATAGAAGGGGAAAAGAAAAAAGAAAAAAATATTAAAGCGACCCCACGTAAAGGGAAATAATGCCTGGGAATTGATGAATTAACGAACAAAAAAGTATTTCCCCAATTCTGATCCCCAAACTCAAAACTCGTTTTTCTTGAAATTAAGGTTACAGCAATTAAAGCCGTGTCAAACAAGATTGTTTTTAAATTTTTATATTAAAAATTAATTATATTAAAAATAATTAAGTAGAATATCGAGTATAAGTATACCGGAGTCCAGAACAAATTATTTATCCAAGATTTATAAATTGGTTTATTCTTAATAATTCCAACTACTAAGATAATTTAAACTTAAAAATAAGTTTATAGTTTATAGCTACTCCGGCTAGATTAGAAATATCTTTTGGAATTCAAAACGTACCTATTGACCTCAATAGCTAAGCCTGGGAGGAAAGTGGCCAACGGAGAGCCTTTGTTGGGTTGGGGGTGATGCAAGGGAGAAGTGGTTGGGAGGAATCCTCCTGCCTGCGGGCCCAAAACAGGCAGCGGCCTTGGCACCGATCGGGTGCAAGCCTAGAAGGGGTTAAGTTCAGCGGAGGAAAAGACACCAGTGACATCGAGATCATCCGGAGTAAGTAAAAGGCCGGAAGAGAAGCTCAACCTGTCGATACACGACGAACCATATATGTGTCACCGAATGATAATGTTCCAACGGGAGAGCATAAGAACGCATATGTACAAGCTACCTAATCTTGGAGAAACTTGGGCCATAGACAGCAGCATCGGATCGAGATATCCTGGACATACATGGACAGCAGGATGACCAAGAAAGGAAATCGACGGCCCTTGTGGTCGTGGAAGGAGAACGAGACTGGTCCATCGGATTGGAAATGGACAGCAACAGAGAGAAGAGTATATAGCAGATATCCCAACTCCTAAGGACATGAGTAATCAACACTAATCATTATTCCTTTAGATGCTTCACTACGCAAAGCATAGAAATTACGGTAATTTGGAAAAGGATGAGAGGTGCGATAATAAAAAAATAACATTTATATGCATATTTTACATAAATATTGTGTCCGACATTTCTACCTGGATTCAGGTAAATAGGGCTTGTTGGTCGAAACTCAATTGAGATGGTCTTTATTCTTCAAACAACAAGCCCTGGTGATGAAATGAAAGGTATGACACAAATATTCTTGCGGGCCTTGCAAGAAAAGTGGAGTAAGTTACATATTGAGTAATTTTAAAGTATGAAAATATATTTTTATTTGGATTTGAAAATTTAATATATTTTTTTATTATTATAAAACCTGAACCAGGTCTTCGGCCCTCAACATCAGCTCTAACTTTTTAATATTTTTAGTTATAGTCATTTTATAATATATTGTGACTGCATGCCCTCAAAAACTCGTCAGCTCCTAGTTTCCTCTATTATATTCCCCCATTTCGATTATGGCTGCCTTGTATACGGTGGACTGTCTGTTATGCATGAGGCGAGCTTGAAGAGACTAATGAATTGCTTCATAAGATTCATTTTCGGTGCCCCCAGGCGTTCCCACGTCTCCAGCTGGTACGCTGAATTGAAATGGCTCTATCCAGTTTTTCGACGGCAATACTTCCTAGGTGTTTATCTTTCCCAAACCTTTAGAACCAAGAAACCTTATATCCTCAGTTTGTTCAAACCCTGCTCCTCTATACACTCTCTAAATACCAGATACCAAACCTCTAACCTCTATATCCCTTTATACCGATCTGCTTCCTTTACAAAATCCTTTATCATCCGTGCTGCCACCTTCTGGAATTCATTACCTGTCTCCATCCGAAACATTTCATCCATCACCTCCTGATTCTCCAATCTCCCGTAAATATGTAAATAATGAAAGCAATAGTGAGGATATATCTATACATATATATCTATATGATTTTTTTTATTTTTTATACCTTTTAAGCTCAAAAGCTGATCAAAGTTTTGTACTTAACATTCAAATGTTTATTTTTTATTTCTTCTTTCAATATTCTGTTTCAGTTATTTTTCTTTTTTGTGTCTACTTTGTATTTTAATTCTTTATTTTTTATTGTATTTCCTTTAACTAGCCAGACAAATGGCCATTAATTTTGTTCATGCCTGTTATTCTAAGAGGAATTAGTGTCCCAGAATAAAAATTACTTTTTCTTCTTCTTCTTCTTCTTCTTTTGTAGATACAGAAAACAAAGTCGGGTTAGTTAGATTATTTATGAATCACAAGAACGGCTAGACAGATTGTTATGATTTTTGATTTTTTTAAGCACAAAAATAATCGAAAAATGGAGGGATTGAGCTAATTATAAACTTTCTACTATTTTTTCTGATTTTGATGAGATTTGAAAACACATTAAAGTAGTAGAGGCTAATTAAACGTAAACGTTATCGTAGATCGGTTTAGGGTTGAGATGGAGAGAGAATTATTAATTAGGTACCGGTCTATCCGATTTCGACAAACTGGTTTTTAAGATACTATTTTTAAACACGCTGTTTTTCCTAAACGCACCCCCCCCCCCACAATCATTTCTACTATGTATTTACGATTCAAGTTTCAATTGAATCGTGGAAATGCATAAGGGTATAAGTGCCTTAGGAAATTTTTACAGAAATTATGTGACTTATACCCTCTAGGGCGAACCACGTTCAGTGCTTACACCCATGCCATCTTTCATACGTTCAATGAACTCTTTTCTAACAACAAAACATTACTTATACCCATTTCTGAAGGATGGCTTTGGCACCTATAACAATTTGGCAAAAAAAAACTTTGTTTTATTTTTTTTGCACTCAGATCCTTATGCTTTTCCACTCTTCAATTGACAGATCTTGAATAGATTTCGTGAATAAAACATTTATCTTGTTTGCTGTTTGTTTAATTAACGTAACTTTATGCCAAGAAGGCTAATCGGACGATGCTACAGTAGGAGTCCTAAATTTTGCATATCCAGGTATGATCGTACAGGCTCGGGACCTCCATTTTACGCCCCATCCGAAGGACGGCGTAGCCAAGGAATTTTTACTCCCTTTATAAATCCTAGGACCACCGCGGGATCTGAACCCGCAACATTTTTAACATTTATCTTTATAGATAATTGTTAATAGAATTATTTATTGGTGTATCCCATGAGTGTATCATAATCCTAGTAATTTTTTGACTACGTCCCTTCGACTAGAATTACTCATTTTATTTTAGAGCACTATTTTTTTAAGTATTTATATCAATCTTTCGGTCTTGAAAGTAGAGCATTATATCGATTAAAGAAAGGCAAGGCTATGAACTATTCCCTAGAAATTCACTTCAGTTTTCCAATACTATTGCTATTACATATTACTATAACTACTACTACTACCACTACTATCGGACTACTAGAACTGGGAGCGGTAGAGCGGTGGGAGCCCGGGGTGCGTGGCTGCACGTAGCTGCTTTCTCGCTCTTTATGCTTCCCCTAGGCCACTGCCCCGCTGGAGAAATTTCCCCTGGCCTCAGCCGCGCCAATTACACACCGAATTAATAACAAATTAGCCCATTCATATGCCAATATTATCATCCTCTGTCAAGCGTTCCGGACGTTTATTCCTAGACCTATGGACGAAGGAACAAATCATCTTAGAACCGTCAACTCTACCCAATTGATAAGAAGAAGAGGGAGGAGGCTGGAGAGAGGGAATCGAATTTAGCCTGAAACGTTAACAGGGACATAAGGTTAGGATATAGGCAAACCTAGTAATTTCTTTGTTACTCTTTATCATAGTAACGGTTTGTTATTGATATCTTCTAGATTGAGAACTATTATTCAAAGCTGGAGGTAAGCAAATGATTAAGGATATAAAAAAAAAAAAAAAAACAGAGTTAATCGGCCACATTTTGTATAAAATTTTTTAGTTTTATTCTTGTTTGTCATTATGGGATCAGTCAAAAGCCTCAGTTTAATAAAGTCGGGAAATACAACATTTAGTCATTGAACCTTAAATCAAATTCAAATAAAATAATTAATATACATAAGTTTATAAGAAATGTAAATAATAATTTCTTTGTTATGGCCTTGAATTTTAAGATCAATTAAACAATATTTATGAGTATTACGTATCATATTTGTATAATACAAGAATATTCCGGAGTGGCGATAGAAGTATCTACAAATATCTAAGATAGAGACGTCAGAGCCTAGGATCAAAAAATCTATTCTAGGCCCGGGCAACTCCAACGTTACGCCCTGAAGAAGAGCTGTTTTCTTGGGCCGAAACGTTAGCTGCAATAAAATAGGTTAATACTAATTGTAGATTTTTCGACCGCCACCCCGAACTATTCTTATATTATACAAATATGATATGTAAATGGAAAAGAATTAATAAAAATCACCGTAACAAAATATTGGTTAGAAAAAGTACCTACACAGATAAGACTCAAACAAAAAAAAAAAAAAATCCAAAACTTTTTTTGTTCAGATACACTACCTTCCCCTACTATTTAGCCAGGATGAGGCAATGATAGGAACCAATTGGACCATTACATAGTAACTATTACAACAGCTACGAAGAGCATTCGAACCTCAGATAAAAGAAATGAATAGAATGGGTCGGTATCAGATGGAACACACCTGCTCGCCCAACTTTCTCCGTCCGCTAATGGAAGTACTAAGTAATTTATCATAGCTCGGTTGTGCACGGCTCCGAGTACAGCTTTGTACTGTGCTCCTTGCGTCAACCTGTCTAAAGCAACTCCTTGCTAAGGCCTCCAATCTTGGGAGTTTCGGGGTTCCTACTGGATCAAGCAGGACATGTTTGTAACATTTCGGGCTGAACTGGTTTGGAGAAAACATATTAGATAAGGAGGCGCCAGTCCAAGACTTCCTACATATTCAGCTTTAGAAAAAATATCGAAGTGGCACTGATTAGCGAGTTCAGATTTACGTAATAACATGTAATTTTTTTCAATGTTGTGCGTAGTCCCTAAACGTTAGTTTATTAATAAAACAAACAATATTGTCCTATGAATTAAACACCGTTCGAACTTTATCATTTCTGTTTGGTTAGCGGAATCTTCCAGTATTTATAGAATAAGAGACATTCGACGAAACCGTTTCACCAGAAAAACGCAAAAGCATACTTATATTGTCCACCAAACTTTTTTTTTCTCCTCCCCCTTTCTCATCTTTTAACTATAGGTTGTTTATTTTTCGGGTCCAAAGGAGAGGCCAGGGGATAATGCCGAATCGTAATTGCATAGTGTAGATATGACACCTGAGTCTCTTTAGGTATCCTGAGCCTCTCATGGAAAGGTAATCAAACGGATTTTCAAATATGCATACTACATCCAATGTTGGTCTTGGTCAAGCGCACCAAACAGGAGTCGAGGACATGTCAAGGAAAGTGCAGAAAATCAGAAACTCATTAGACGAAAAAAGGGCATAGTTCAACGCCAATCGAAATAAATGTCTCCATCTCGTGAGATTTATAATTTCTAGAACAAAATAACTAAATTTCAAAAAATTAACTCACCTGCATCGAGAAGTAGCATCGAAACATAAACAATATTAACATAGAAAGGGTTGGTGGAAGCTGATTTCTAATCGGCTGATATATGTTTGGTTAACGAATTGATCGAGAATCAGCACAATCTTTATAAGTGTCACAGACTGGAATCATTCATAGATAAGAATCCTAAACCATCGTATTAATGACGAAAAGCGATTACTCATTAAGCGATTGGCAAAACACGAATTCAAATGATTAAAAGCAATGAATTGTTTTATTCAAAATTAAAACAAGATTCAAACAGATAAAGGTAACGATTGCTTTACAAGTTAATAACAAACATTAAATATCTGTCCTTATCTATTGTCCTTGTCCGAGCGGAGGTTATCAATACAGATAAATGGCTATGTTTTAATTTAATTTACAATCAAAGACAAGAAGCATTTTTTAAAACAAAACGTAAATTAGCTAATGTTGTTGTATACAATATTAATTAGAAATATTATAGTTTTAATGTACATTTTTATAGCCATAACTGTTGATGAAAAATGACGAGATCGATATATTGTAAAATCAAAAACGAAAAAATCGGTATGGACCCTTCTTTATTTCCGAAGAAATAAATATTGCATGAAATAAATAATGAAATACTCTATGAATGATAAAATTAGTAAAATGATTAATATTATTAATATGAGCCCCGCAGGAACTAAGACTGCACCTAATTCATTAAGGGTAAAGAAATATACTTTGATGAAAAAATTGGTTAGAGTAGGTCGAATTTTTTTCAATATTTAATTGCACACAATTAATATTCATCTTATAAACTAGAGAGAGAGTGAAACAGTTTATTGAAAAAGCGATGCTGACCAATTGTACTGGATTGTTGCTACACAGCATCGTTTTTAGAATATTTGGTAAAGCTTAAGTATTAATATAGCCCAATTTATGGATGATTTATAAAACAGGTATGATTGTTATTCGTATTAACCAGATAATAAGTGAACTACAAAAAATTTATTCTCAAGATTGATAAAAAAAAAAAATCTCAAGTATAGCAGGTATATTTGGTCCGATTTAATTGTCCCCGTAAGTCAAAACGTGAAGCAGCGTTTGGTTCCAAATTTCGTCACAAAATCTTAACCGTGTAATCATATTTAACCTTAAGAATCTTATTTTGTAAAAATTTAATACTATTAGATATGTATTTAAATAATTTATTTTTTGAAGAGAAAAGATTGGGCTCCGCCGGGAGTCGAACCCGGGTCTTCCGCGTCACATGCGCGGTATGCTAACCACTTCACCACAGAGCTCGCTTCCAAGCGGAGCCAATCCTTCCTCTTCACTCATACCTCTCTCTCGATCTCACAAGTTTTGCGAGTATTTACGGAAGCTGGAAAATCTTTTCTCTTCAAAAAATAAATTATTTAAAATAATTTAAAACGAGGTGGTTACCCCCAAAAATAGATTAAATTAATATAATACTAAATATGTTGTTTTCAATTCGATAATTAACGAAAAAATAACTGTATAAATGACACTCAAGATTAAAGACACTTCACTTTTTTCCCTTGATATAACTTATTTCATGGTGTCATACTACCTATCACTTGACTCACATGTTAGTGAAGTGAAACGGTGTAAGCGACACTGTGACATAGATGGAATTTATCTCGGTTCTTGTTGGAAATTATATAAATGATGATTACATCCGATGAATCTGCAGGTTTTTTATCGCGAGAGCCACACAGCCCACTGACAACACTTCGCTCCCTGGTACAGCGAAATAAGTTCATTCATCAAGGCATTTTTTGTGTTTAATGTCAGTTTTATTTCAGAGGTCTGACGAAAATATTTATGTATATGATAGACAATCAGTTTATGTGACCGAGTTATTGGTGAAAATAGGTCTTAATTAGCTTTAATTAATCTTAGCTTTCCACTCCCTCTCTCGCTCTTAGGGGATAACAAATCCCCAAGGGGTTCTTTTCAGTAGAAATCGGGACGTTCCTAAACGGTGACACATACTCGACCAGACGCTGCCCTCATAAAGTTCTACCGAACAGAGAAGTAAAATAAGAATAGAGAAGAAAAATATTCTTCTAAATAGAAAGAAACGAAGATGGTAGAGATGGTAGCACTTAAGTAGGTAACTGAGGGTAGGCTGCAGCAGCAGTTTGTTTACGTCCTGATTTCCAGAGAGTACCCATCTTAGTATATAGGCCTTAAATAATAATTTATTGTAATAATAAAGTTAATATTTTAAAGTTAATTGAATAATTAAATCAATAAAATAATAACTGTACAAGTATGTACCTCGGATCTTGAGCCATTACTATGAAGCATTTACGGTTTATTAGAACAAATAATTTTTAAAAAAATGTATCCTACTGCTCATTTAGATTTGTGTATAGTGACCCAAATCCAATAAACATTAATAGAATTTTCGTTTGAACTTATTATATTCGCCACTTCGAAGCAGAGTTCGAACTGACCTACTAGATTAATATCCACGAAAGTCACACTTTGCCAAAAAGAGATTGGGCCTTACCGACTGAGACAAGAAAGTTTTAGGAAAGACATGGGAAGGCGGTAGACACGCACCAGTTGGAGCATTAACGACCAAAATGTATTCTCATTTCACTTTCTCCAACTGTGACACATACCTCGACAATGACGCGGTCATAAAAGTAGAACGAGAATACACGTCAACAAACCCATTCTTCGTAATGGCCGATTGTCGAGGAAGTGAGTACCAACGGTATTTCCCCTTTGCCTCGTGCAAACAGGCGCCTATTTATTTTCTCATTTAATTTCAAAACTCTACGATGTTTAAGAAATATAATTTTAAAACAAGGCTGAAATTTACTCTGGTACTGAATTCCAAAAATCACCATACAAGATAAGAAGGTCGACAACCTTCAACATTTGTTCTGTTTAGAATTCGAAGATTGTAGCCCCCAAGTACTACTACAATTACAAATATTTCAATAGATCTTACTGGTTTGGATTAACGGTTGGTAATGGATCAATTATTTTCCTTGCAGGATCAATGGAATTTTACAAATCTGCCTTAGGTGTTTCCATAATTTTTAAAATCAGACCTTAGGTCCTCAAGAGAATGTTATTGAGTTCAAATAATACCAACATTTACTCTGATTTCTTACATTATTTCTTTCTTGAACACCTTGGAGAATAAAAGCAATTCAGAAAATGAAATCGGCTCATCACATAACTAAAAAACTTTGCTTTGATTTAATTATTTCTGTGGATATGTTCGATATAATAAATTCACCTTTACGGAATGACTGATGGGATACAGTTTAAAAAAGGATTAGATTAGGAACAAAATAATATATATATATATATATAAAGAGCCTATAGCAAAAAAGGTTCTATATAAATAGAACCCGCAGATATAGGTCAGACTAAAACCGGATCGGAAATAGAAAATAAAAGTACAATACATCCCCGACACTTAATTGTAAGCAATTACCATATCATCAGTCCTGAAAATAAGATTTGAGTTAAAAAAAAACAATAAAGAGTTTTATTATTACATATTTTAGAAATAAAATGCAATATTTTAATCAAGCAAAAACTGAAAAAAAAAATTTTTTGAATATATGTTATGGATGTCTAATCGTCTATGGATTCTATATGAAATAGAAATATGGAATTCTGGTTTATAATTTTAAATCCGAAGAATTCTCCTATCAAAATAATCTTCTTTTAAAATAAAATAAAAAAGTTTAATTAACACACATTACAAATGAAATGCTGTATTACTACTACAGAGTAGAAAATGAAAAACTTTTTTTTTTTTTTGGAAACATTATTATAGATGTTTAATCCGGTTATAAATTATTTTTGAAGTAGAAGTATAGAATTCTGGTTTACAATTTTAAATTCAAAGAATTCTTCAATCAAAATAACCATCTTATAAAGTTACATAATCCATATCAGTGTCGGAAATAAGAATATTTTGTGGCATTCTTTACAAACACAAAGAATGTTTAACTTTATTAGGAAACAGGATAACATGTTTTTATGATGTTAACAAATGTCAGGAATAAGTAGGTATCTGATTCAGAGGATCTGACTGAAACTCGTGAAAATATTAAAAATGAATTATTTGACACTTTAAATTATACCCTGTATCCCTACCCGTAAGAAGCACACATTGAAACAAAAATGGCAAAGAATCTATATAGGGAAATAGTATGTTCATTTTTTTTACAAGGATAAAAACAAAAAAATATAGAATATTGCAGTTTTCCATTTTTTGATATTTTTTCCTCCTGCTTACAAACGCAGGAAGAAACAGGTTTTTGTGGCTAACCTTCAAGTAACGAAATGACAGGCGTCTAGGGGAAGGAGAAAGTGGATGCAACCTCTTTCCCTCAATTCGGACAAATCATACATGAAAGGATTCGAATCGAAACCATTAATATCAAGTCTCTGATGAAAAAGCGATTCCAAAGTAGGAGCTGTCTCGTGTTACGTGGGATCGCCGGACGGAGAATTCAAGAGCCATTCAATGTTAGAAATCTTTTGAGAAGCCATGAGTTTTTGTAGGGCGAAATGGTAAAAAAATGATAGTTTAAAATCACATAAAAAACTGACAGTTGAAAATTTAAAAATATAAAACATAAGTGGTCAATTTATACATGACATTCAAAGAAACTTCTGTGTAATGATTATTACCGTCTTGTATGAATAACTGGGCTGTCTACCGCTGAAAAAAAAAATATTTAAATGAAACTAATACAACTTCAGAATAAACGATATTTTATCATCCAAATCCGTTTGGTTTAAATTCTCAAACGGATTTAGAGGCTGCGTGTAAAACCTATATATAAATACAGGTTTCGCATGCAACCCGATAAAGTTAATGGGATAAAATTGCGTTCAATACAGCACCACCCAACCATTTTCCCTAATAGTTGGTCTTTATGTCCCATATTGTAATATCAAATGTTTTAGTTGACCTATATTTCCTCCATAGATTTAAAGAAAGAATTAAACCATAGATCCATAGATTTAAAGAAAGAATTAAACCACAGATACATACAATATGTACGCAGATAGTTTCATGGCTAAGAATAGCTGAAAATATGAATTTAGGACCTCAAAACAAGAAAGATTTTTTTTCATTATATTCTAAAGGTATAGAGTAATTTCCTTAAACGCTTTTTATACGATATATTCACTTCTAAAGATTTCCCTTTTTATGGATAATTATCAGGAAGGTTATGATAAAAAAAAATTAAAAGTGTCTTCCTACTCCTTTATTAATAGAAAATAATAGCAATTAAAGATCAGTAAATAAAAAGAATTACAATAGTCAAAAGTGAAGAGAGTAGGGCTCCATCAGAATGTCCCATTAAAGCCAATATACCTGTTTCTATATGTTCCTGAAATGTAGACCTAAAGAAAGCACTATATGGTCATCTTCTGTTCGAAAATCGCAAAGAATATTCAAGAAGAGCAGCATTAATATTTCCATTGGAAAAACCATAAATAAAAATTACTATATCAGCATATTCACAGTTTAAATAAATGTTAGTCATAATGAAGTTAATTGTGTTAAAGTCAAATAAATTGATAAATGGTATTAAGGAGTTACTTATTCATAGTACTGATATAAGTGGTATTACTCCTTGCAATGTGTATATTGGATATTTGCAGAAAGGGAGGCAATGTCATATTACATATGTCATAGCACATTTTAAATTAAAAAGAATTAACCATACTATCTAAAATCTGTATATGTTACTATATTACAAAGCGTTAACGGGCTTAATACCTTCATAGGAAATCGTTTTTTGTTTTGAGGTAAAAAATCATATTCTCAGTCATGTACATAATTCTGAAATACCCTATATAAGGGGGCGTGGTGTATGATTTAATGGGGAGAATAGCCCTGGAGGTTCTGAAGAAATCACCTATTCGAACAAACATCCATTGAAAAACAATAAGTATAGAAAATCAATATATTCTAAGTTTGAACATCTAGTGGTAAAATTATGCTAAATATGTGACCAAGAACAAAATTAATGAACCCAGCATATTCAGTTTTGTTCGTCCTCTTCAACAAACAGAACAACACAACAGTACCACGAACCACGAAGGCAGGCCCTCGCAGGCCTCAACAGCGGAGGCAGTGACCAAGAAGGCAGGGACCAGGTGACCCGGATACCGAGCAGCTCTCTCCCACTTGCCCTTTCCTCCTTCCTCCGCTCCCATCCCAATAAATACCGACCCCGAAGGAGAAAGCTACCTGTTCCGTCTACCTGTCCGGGCCGCGTAACAGCAGATCAACGGGGGATCGAACCAGTATCACGGTAACCAAAGTGGCAGGAATCTTGGCCCCGCTGGATGGAGGTGGTACATCATCAATATACAAACTCTATTTCAGGCTACATACATTTAGGCACCTCGCAGAAATTTCAAAATGAATTATTCATGAAAGCAACAGATGAAGAAGTCAGCATGTCAAAATATTTTTAACCTGCGACGTTCACTTTACTTTAATAAATGCCATTAGCAGTTTTAATAAAATTCATATTAACATTTCTGCTTTAATTTTGTCACTAAGTACGTCCACTTCCTACTTCTCCAGTTGGTATGCTGAATTGAAGTGGCTCTACCCAGTTTTTCGATGGCAATACTTCCTTGGTGTGTACCTTTTCCTAACCTACAAAACCAAGAAACCTCCTTACATCCTCGATTTGTTCAAACCCTGCTCCTCTATACATTCTCTAAACACCAAATCTCAAACCTATAACCTGTATATCCCTTCCTACCGAACTGCCTCCTTTACAAAATGCTTTATCATCCGTGCCGCCACCTTCTGTAATTCCTTACCTGTCTCCATCCGTAAAACATCATCCCTCACTTCCTTTGAAATCCAACTATTTCACCATCTCCTTAATCTTCAATCTTCTGTAAATACGTAAAATAGTGAAACCCGCATACAATGTATATTTATTTAATTTATTATAGTTTTCGAGCTCAAAAGCTGATCAAATTTTTGTACAGGGTTTTTTGTTTTCTGTTTTTCTGCTTATTTTTTATCTTTATTTTTAATTCTTTCTTTAACGAACCAGACAAATGGATCTGGATCTGACCATGTTCTGTTATTCTTAGGGGACTAGATGTCCCAGAATAAAAATTATTCTTTTTTTTCTTTCTTAAGTAGAGAAACCATAAGACATACATTAAAAGGGAACACACAATAATTTAGATATAATGATATGTGTAGAGAGCTGAGGAGATTAAATTTGACATTTTTTTGACTTTAAGGCAGCCGACAGGGGCTGGATTCATTGATCCCAACCCCGATGTATAAAAATGATCCAAAGAAATTGTACCATTTTACTGATTAAAGTGATGAACACCCAACTTCTTATTAGTGTAACAATACATACGTCAATACAATACATATTCAAAACACATATCACTACAGATTTCAAGCCAGAATGCTGACATCATCGGTAAAACTAATGTCAGTTCAAACAATTCATTATTTAAGAATACGATTTTTTTTCTTTTTCCGTCCCATGTGCCGCACTACCCGAAGGTCAGTGTCATCGGCTGGAAGTGGACCATGGAATAGCAATGCGCCCGTCTCCACTCCCGCAGGTACCACATACATACGGTAACAGGTGGAAATGAAGCTGTACAGTCATCTATATTCCAGCGGACACCTCAAAGCTACGTCAAAAAGGAGGCACGAATGTCAATGTCATTGAAAATTCAACAAGTTCGGCATCTTTATTAAACAAATCGGATCCTTTAATTTCAAGGAATCAAAGGTCCAATAAAAACACATCGTATTAAAAAAAAACCTTTGACGGTTTATAACCGCTTATGTTATATATATGAGCAGTTTATGAGATTACGAAATAGTGGCTAGCATGGCAGCTTAGTATACTAATGTTCGCGGGTCCGCATCCCACAGTTTCCCTAGGATTTTAAAAGAGAGTAAAAATTCTTGGCTATGCCGCCCTTCGGATGGGACGTAAAATGGAAGTCCCGAGCCTATAGATGTCAGAAGTGTTTAAAGATCCCTATTCTAATCACACCAGGAAGGACAAAATTTAAGACTCCCACTGTAGCATCGTCTCATTAGCCATAGTACCAAGGAGCGATGTTAAATAAAATAAACATACTTTTAAGAACATAGGGATGGTTGATTTTTGAGAAAAATGTTTTGCATTTGAAAATTTTTAGATCGTCGAATCTTTCGAAAATATCAAAATAAAAATAGTTTAAGACCTCGGAGTCTTTATGACATTCGTTCTAATCGCAGCCACTTATGCTTCCAACATAAAGTATCAACTAAGGTGTAGATTTCCCGTGAAAAACTATCTTGACTAATTCAAATGATATTGTGGAGAAAAACATTATATCCTAATACAACAGGAAAATAGAACGAAAATTATAATTAACGCGATAGTACTCTAAGATTTCTATACATTATGAAAAAACGATTTCTCTACATTTAAAATGAGATTTCTTTACATTTGAAACGTTTCGTCTTTGAAACGTGTGGATTCAAAGGATTAACCTTGAATAACCTAAATTTTGGCTATTGCCTTACCACAACCACTTTTTATCAAGTGCCTACAACACAGTCCCAATTCGGCGCATTCCAGTTACACAACAAGGCGAATTTGGCCATAGGGACTAAGTCAAATCCTACGTCTCTCAAAACATTCACTCTAAGTTAACTGGACAATACTTACCATTATTTCAATGGGCTAAAATTTTCAATTTGAAATTTCAGTTCCATCATTATCAAAATATAGAAGCACTAAAATAAAAATTAGTAAACAATAACTATATTAATATTTGAAGTATAACTCCCAGTCCTTAATTTCCGCGCAGTATTATATTTCCTTTTTTTGTAAATAATTATTTTTTTATTATTTCACAGAATAGTCAAATTTTAAAATTCAAATTTGACAGGACACAAGTCTGGCGCCCTTCAAAACCGTGGGCATTTCATATCCTTGGAATTTGTTAGCGTTATAGAGTTTACAAATCTATTCCTATTATCACCACAGAACTTTTTAGCATCCTTTGAATCCTACCAAGGTCAAGTTTACAATTGATTTTCATTCATTTTTTCGGTACTCAATGCCGAATTAGACATTACAAATTTCGTGTAAAAGAACAACATACGTTTTCAAATAAACCAATTGAGGCCCATGTCATATCAGTCATAACTGCGATTTTCCATGATAATGTCGCTTACACAACAAACTGTAGAATAAGAAAACATTTTTATTTTTTTAGATTCGATACTATTGATTAGGGCAAAACCTAGGAAAGGGACAACATTAAAACCATTTTTTTTCTTTGTTACGAGTGGAGGCAACGTCTGGTGTTTTTATGAAAAATTTGAAAGCAATATCTCTAAAAATAAGGACACAGGGTCGAGAGAAAGAAGAATTTCCATTAACATTTTTAAGTAAAGAAATTACCAAAAATAATTAATTGCGGTGGTAGATTTATCTTTTGTGTTTTATTTTTAGGATAGGCTGATAGAGAATCAAATTCTGCACATCATAGAAATTTTCCCGAAAAGATTGGACGAAGTTGAAATTAGTGGCAACGTCGAGCGGAGAAATAAAGACAGTTACCTAGATCTGCGCGTGTGAGAGAGACAGAACTGCCTAGGCTAAACACATACTGCCGTCACCGACATGGAATGGACTATAATAAATGTTGATAAATGAAAGAAGATTAAACATAGCTAAAAGAAATATAAAAACTTACTTTATTAGAATTAAGCTGATTCGAGGATAACCATTAAAGATATATATATATTTTTTTCTGAAAATTACCTATTTTTACTTTCAATAGTTTGACTTACCAAGGACGTTATAGATAACATTTGTCGCTTATACCGATCAACTTGCTCAGAAAACTTGTGAAAACTAACTTTACAGAGTTTGAATTCAACTATTTTATAGTTTGATAAAAATTATTTAAGGGTAAATGTTGGAGTTTTCAAACACATTTATGTACATTGTTTTTATGGAAAACTATACCTGATATCGATATTGAGGTCGATTTTAAGGTTATCAGGGGCTCTGTTTGTCAAAAAAATATCGGATTTGAGATTCCGCGCTCTGATCTCGATTAATTATATTGCTCCCGCAATCAACGATTTTAGTGATCCCATAACCTAACAATCGTAATGAAATTATGGAGACAATATGACAAAAAGAAAGTAATAAACAAGATTTTTTTTTTTTGGAAGTTGATTGTGTAAGGAGGAGGGTACTGAGTAAGATAGCTTACCTTCGGTTCTTACCTAAAACCATTGGAAAAATCGCTAACGATTTCAATATAAGGGCGCACTCGACATCATCAATATTCGTAATGACTACCAAAAAAACTAACCACAGCTCGTGATGTGACAGTGATTAACTGAGGCAGCTTCTGAAAACGAGATAAAATCAAGAATAGATTTCCCACGGCACCTCCCACTTAGCCTTGATAATCTAATTAGTCATTCTTTGCAACGTGCGGTCGGTTGTCGCTTTCCGTTTTTGATGTTTCAGAGCCACTTATTGGGGATTACTTCAAATGTTTCATTTACGAAACATCCTATCTGGAGACACAAAACCTACTTGTGAGAAATATGTACTAACTTCATCTTTTTAAAACAATTAATTATCAAATCGGTTTTACTACTGCAGGATAAAACAAAACGTATGCATAAGTGAGAAATCTATATTCTAAATTTCATTCCTTTATTGAAATACACGTCCCATTAAATAAAAAAAAATACAGTATTTTAATGTTTTCAAAATACCTCCATCTGAAAGTATACAACATGATGTCGATTTATCGGCAGAGAGTTTGAAAAAGAATGGACAATAATTATTTATAGAGGATAATTTTTGAGTTACTTATCATTTCAGCCCCAAATCTGGAAAACTTTTAGATCCGAAAAGAAAAATAAATGGTCCAAAACACTTTAAGGAATGGATCTATATTTCAGATTTTACGGATATTGAAACTTGTCAGAGCAGCACAAATTATTTACAGTCCAAATAATTTCCATCGAAATTAGGTCCACGCTATTTCGATCACTGCAAGTTCGATGTCAAAAACATCACATTAACGTTTACCAACATAATCCAACCTCCATTCATTCCATAATTTATTGATCTTGATTTCTCTATTGGAATGGATGGTGAAAAATACTTCTTTTTATATTCTTTTTATATAGCGGAATGTGTGTTGTTTACTGCTTCCATAGGTTTGATATATAGCTGAGATGAAAGATATAACTAGATATGATAGAGAAAGTTTTTATTGCTTGAAGGGGTCATTAAATGTCAGATAGCAAAGAGCAAAACATTTCAATAGGATTCATATATGAATGAATGAATGAACGTGGGTGGGTGGATTGGTGGATAACACATACACATAAACAAATTTCCCTCTTTAACGGATAATCACCGAAATCCAATGTAAATGAGGAAAGCAAATTTGATGGATTAGTGCTTGTACTTGTGATACAAGTTAAAACTAAAACAATTCATTAGCATTCACGACATATGAGATCATAGCGAATCATCAAACTAGATTGAATATCGTTAAGATAACGGATCTGAGGTCGAATAAAATTTCAATTCTCTCTGAATTATAGAGATACAGAGATAACATAGCAGTATAAATGTTATCGCGACCCATGGTGATGTAACCGGAGCTGGTTACCATCCAGCGAGAATACATAATGTTTATGTTAATAAAAACAACGTCACCGCGCAGGAATGAAGACTTCCGTTGACGAGGAGTTAATCGCAAGTAATAACGCTAATAGGAAGAAAATCTAGTAACAATGTCGTTGCGGGAAAAGAAAGAAAAAAATTATTGGCGGGGATGCTCCAGTGAAAGTCCGACGTGAAAGCTAGCCAGAGAAATTCTCTACAAGGACACAGTCCCGCCCTGCGATACGTCGAGTTTAATAGCGACATCTAATGCCAAAGAAATGTAAACTTGCTAAAACTCACCTCACGCAACATATGCGCATGTGTGTAATGATTGCCTTAGAAAGCATTACGACTATGGAACTATGGATCTTGGCCCCGGGTCAGGAAACAATAGGATATCCTCAATGCACCTTTAGCGCTCTCTTAGGCAACAATAGGCAGCTAATGAAGGCTAAGTGTCAAAATAGTTACTTTTCCATCCTTATTATTATTATTATATAATGCAACCCTGATAACATGTAATAACTCACTCCAAATTTTTTTCATGGGACCGTTAATTAAAGCCCAAAAGGAATCCGGCATCATTTCATCCAACATCTTGGACGATAATTAGCCGTTCTACTTTTATAACATCCTGTGATTTATACTGTTTAACACTTTATATATGCAATCCCAAACTGATAAACTCAAAGGTGATTTATAGCAAAAAATATAGCGCTGAAAATTTTTTAAAAAGTCTCATTTCATTAAGAAATATTAAAATAATTGAAAAAAAGGTTAATTTTTCTTCTTGGACTAAATTAATAGCAATGAAATTTTTATATGTAATATTTTTCATGGCCCAGGATTTTTTTGTTCAAATGATGGAATAAAATTATCCAATTTTAAAACATTACTCCATTAAGACCAACACAAAATAAAAGTATTGTATGTATACAAACGCTTCCCGTCCCATGTTTCATAGTTCGGACACATAATTACTGAACATAATTTACGGTACAGCAGTAATTGTTAGAACCTATCACGAAAACGATCTTTCGTAAATCTGGAACAGAGGTCGAAATTATCCGAGAATTGGATTACAATACAATAGAAAGCGTGTTTCTGATCCTGTTTTATTTTCTCATTCATTTACGTACAAAAATACTCCTAGCATTTATGACATAATTTAAGCATTACTAGCAACTTATGAAACTTTAAGTGCAAAGGAGTAAATAAGGAATCATTGAGAAACAGATCAAAATTAGGTACTCAAAAAAACACTAAAGAATTATCTGCAGGTAATAAAGATAGCGGCAAAGTCATTCGCTGGTTGAAGGTGAATAAACTGCGTACGGTAAAGATACGACAGAATTCATTACACCAAAACAAAGCACTTAAAATGAACCATTTGTTTCAGAAACATGAAGAGGAAATTACTAGCGAGAATACCACTTAATACCAATAGCCATAGCTTAAAAACATAAAATATAACGCTTATTTAAAAAAAAAAATCATTTTTAATTCATCATTATTCAAAAAAATTTAATTTCGCTTTAACGATCCGGGGACCCTTTGTCCCCTTCAATCTTCAACACCTAAAATTTAATAAAAATAATAAATCATTTATGAATATCATTATTCGTAACTTTCTTAAAATATTTTACTCGTTAGTCAAATTGAACCCTCCAACACACTACCTTGTAAAATACCTTACACAACTGAACAAAAATGTAGAAAAAAATAAAAAAGCTAAACGATTCTGTTGGTTGTTTTAAATATATGTCCTGGCCATTCTAATATGTAGTTAGAGAAGATGAAAGTTCATAACAATATTTTTTAGTCACATTTTACAGTAAAAAATATTATTAGAAGTAATCCCTTTTATTATTATATTATTATTTATTTGAGCCTACGTATTTTTAAAGTAGAATTTCTTTAATTTCAATGTTTTTATTTTATTTTTGTTTAAGTATGGCTGGACTTAATTATAATGTTTTAATTCATTTTAACATTAATTTATATTTGTATTTATTGAGTTAATACAAGTTTTTCATTGAGTTTAAATATCTCAGCTATGTCATTAGATGATTTTCCGCTGTCGAATTAATCTCAGCTTCCATTAATAACAAATTATCTTGCAATTTGCGAGAATCAGGAAACATGGAGATGCACCTAGAGGTAGAATGATGATTCCCCCTTTGTTATACATTAATATAAAAGATCGAAAAAGTTTAATAAAAAATAAGTGAATTATCTTATCTTTGAATAGTGTGACCTAAATACTAATATTAAAACCTCTAATAAATCAATTTTTCTTAAATCCTATAAAAATTCAAAGATAGAATCGTATTTTACTAAAATACTTTTTTTAAAAAATAATAATCTTGATTTATTACTAACGAGGTATTTGGGGAGCGGGGTAGCTCACGGGTAAGGGTCTGGCCACACATGTCCGCAACGGATCCGCACCGTAGCAATAATATAGGTTATGTTCAGAATATTTTTAATTTAACTTACATATTACCTTTAGTTATGCCTAAAGTGGCTTGTGTCTGACATGTGTGGCTTGAACTTTAGGCATAACTAAAGGTTCAATAAAGTTAAATTAAAAATATTCTGAACATAACCTGTATTATTGCTACGGTGCGGATCCGGTGCGGACATGTGTGGCCAGACCTTAAGGCAGTGAATTGCCGTACTCAAGGTCCCGAGTTCGAATCTGGCTTGGCTCAGGATATCTTTATTATTCTGCCACAGTTCGTCTCGTGGGCCTGGCGGTTGAGCGTGATCTCGGTCAAATCACCTCCTAGCACGACCGCTGACCAAGAAACAGTGATCTTCCTTACATAGTACTGAACCCAAGACCCTTCATGGGTTGAAGTGATACAGGTAAAATAAATAAAAATGAGGTATTTGTGTAGTGGAGGGACGACTGAAAATGGGACTGGCTTAGGAAACCAAAGACTAAATAATCCCTATAAGAAATCCCTCTCATTCTAAAACAGGAAGGGTGTCAGACTAATCGTTGGTGTCTGCAAATTGGAAAGAAAATGATGATGAAAAGTCATCTGTTCAGAAAATTACGAGAAATGGCTTTACTTTCCATAAAAATGCTAATAATGTGCGTATCTCTTGGACTCAGATACGAGTAGTATCCCCGAATCAAAAGCTCCTTCTAAGCTAAATGACCGCTTCTTTTGGACATCTGTATAAGAACTAATGTTTTGAGATGGAGGAAAGCTCAATATTTTTTTCTGGGCTTAGAAAAAAAGAACGTTAAGCCCACTTGTTGCACTACCCCAGCCTTACCAATATCAGTAGAGAAAATCCATTAGGATATTATGACAACAGCCAATCAAAGTAAAGGACGCCCCAAACCCCTTTGAAATTGATTTATATGTTTTGTTATGTTACTTTTTTTCTAGATTTCAGACGTTCGCTGGCTCGTCTTCGTGGTTGGTTGAAATGTTGCCAGTTATTACAGAATGAATAAAGACAAAAAAATCTATCAAATTGAAAATAAAAAAATGAGATGTGCGCTCTCATCAGAAAGTTTCTGGACCCGCTATCGGATTATGACTTAGCTGATTAATGTGCATAATGGCGATTTGGCTTTGCGGTGTGGTTTGGAGGTGATGTAGAAAGTTCGGTAACGGAGTATGAGCAAAGGGTGTATAAAGAGTAAAAGATATTCAGAGAAAGTCGGAGCAAAGAATCGTGGCAATTAACGAGGCTACCTGCCCAAAGAGAAAGACTCCCATCCCCGTCCTGCCTAACTACCGTAAATATCTACCGCGCTCTTACACCCGAATGAATTCGGGGGATCCCGTCTGCTAATTCGGTAAAGCTACCGGGTCGAGATGGTAATTGGGTTAGCGGGCTGTTAGGGAAGCTGAAGATTTTATCTGGACACTTCACGAACGAGATGCTCGTGCTGTGCAGTCGGAACGGAACGACTAAAGAGCATCAAGTAATTCAATTAAATGAATGATGGAAAGCCCTGGTCAGATTTTATAAACAGGAATGCCTATGAACAAATCGTCTGTAATAAGGCATAAAAAAAAGGAGTTTCGGTTCCAGTGATTGTTTGATGATAGGAGAGTATGAGAACTCTAGCGACCATGAGACCGTACGGATACGGAGGAGAAGAAAACCATGGACGAATAGGGATCTAATGAGACTCCTAATGACCTGCCAACAATGAAGGAAGAGTCTAGAACATGCTCTCTGAGACAAATCTCTTCAAAAGTGACAATACAGTCCTTTTTGTAAGATAACAAAAGGGACGGATGTATTAGGAGGCGTGGGAAGGTTTTATTCATCGCAGTGACAATTAAAAACGAAGTAAGGTACACTCATGCCCTATTTTATCTAACATCTACCTCTCTTAGGCTACGACTCAAGTTATCTGCATGCACACAAGCAGCATATTGATCCAACTATCTTATTTTTTGGCCTCTTTTGGCTACAGATAAAGCATTTTTTTTTTAGGGTAAAGGCTCCACGATGGATTTCTTCAAGCAATATGTTCTCCCAATCTTTCATTGATTAATTAATATTTATAAGATAGGTTAAATGATTTTCAGGATTTTCAGTTTAAATTTTCGCTTCTTTTAAAATTTTGCTTCGTTTAAATTTTTCTTTTAAATATTCACTTCTGTGGCCAACCTATCAACTGCAGGCTAATATGTGATGAAAATTTGGATAATTTAGGATTAAGGTCTCAGGTAACTAAATAATGACAACTAAAGGCCTCTCGCATCATACTTATTTAGCCATGAATAAGAAATTTCCTGAAGGGAAGAGTTATTAAGGTTGATGAAGGGAAATGCTTTCTACACTTCCGCTGCTCATTAGATTCACACAGGGTCAATTACAGCAAAGAAAAAAGTCAAATATGAGGCTGGCCAAAAGAGTATCGGATCCAAAAAAAATTCTGAGGGGGTCGCACATAAATTTTTACATTTCGTGATTAATGAAGGGCCTAATTTCAAATATGTATTGGTACCTAGTGACTTAAATTACTATTAAATGGTTAAATACAATCCATTTTCAATTAGGGGACTTAAAAAATGACTAAATAAAGCGGATTTTATATAGAAATAGTAATAGTTTAATATTGTCTCCATCTCTCAGGTTGGGGGTGCCCCCGGGCGTCTCCCCTGGTTCAGCCACTAATCCAAATATATATTTAAAGTCCTTTGACCTTTTTTTTTTTTTTTTTTTTTTTAAACCAATAATCATTATCCTGATATACAACAATCGTATTTATTCGGAGGGCTTTTCTTCATCATTTGATCATTTCTTCGTTATCCTGGACGAGAACCTAAGTTTCGCTATCGTACATCACCATGAAGTTATCAGCTCAGGGGCGATTTCGAAAACGGAGTATCTTCTGTGATTCATGACAACAATCGTTAGTTTGTTACTTCTTCTTGAGGATTTCTACCATTGATGCTATATTGTTTTTTCGCTTCAGGACAATTTCATGAAAACTCTCAGAGCAATGACCATCGAAAAAATCATGATGACCTTGATGAGGTTTCTTTTATCTTTCCTTAACGAACTTTTACAGTAAATATAATTTCGACAAATGGACAGATGCCGGATTGGACTCCTACAATTACCTGCTTCGTCTGTAAGCGTTAACAAAAAAACCGTTGTCCCAGGAAGGTTTTCAGTTTTTTTTTTTTTTTGTTGTTTATTTGTTTTAAGAAGGACAAAGCAGATATTGTAAACATGTAACAGGAAGGAAGCCCGCTAACTCAACTCCCATGCCTCGGCAAATTTGAAGAGTGATTAGCGAGATGTCGCAGGTAGTTGTTCCTTCCTTCAGTAAACAACACAACAAACTCATCCCCACTTCTACACTTCCTACCCAGGTCATCGTGGTGCTATTTATATTCATATTACTATACAACTTGTTATCGTTAAAATTAGACGAAAAATAATTGACACCACATGTCTTGGGCTCTGTGAAATGATGATGAGTTTAACGATTGATGAAATAATTTTACTTCATCCCACCTCAACCCAGAGAAAACATTTATGTCCAGATATGTAAAACATACAGCCAATAAAAGGATTAAATCCCAATGAAAGAAAGATTAAGAAAATAATTTCAATTGGACAATTACAATAGCTTTAAGATGAAAAGGGTGTTGTTGCGAATATTGAAAAATCACAAAAGAAGAAAATATATACACAAGGAGAAAAAATACGCTAATGGTATATTTCTGATGTCGCCCAAGCTTTAGATAAAGACTGGCACCAGGGTACTATTCTTCATATTCAAAAACGTACTACCCCACACATCCCACAGAATTTTCTCTATCCGGCAGGGCTCAGAGATTTCTTCAGTCCGACCAATCTTAGCAGGAGTTCCGGAGGGGGCGGTACTCGCTCCCTTACTACACACTATATACACACATAAAATTTCAACAAAACCAGAAACATTATAATTAATTTAATAAACTAAATAAATGTAGATAAATTAAATAAATAGATTACATTAATTAATTAAACATGGCTTTAATTAAAGTATTAATTTCATTAAATTCTCTTCTTCGTAATCTTAGGGCCACCGCCAGACGCAAACCCGCGACCTTTTGTATAGTAGGATGCTATCTGACAACTACATAACAGGTGACCCCCGTTTGGTAAATATTAACTGACCAGTTAGTAATCAGAGCTCATAACGTTCTTAACCGGGAAATCTGGGACTCAGCTGTCGTTTGCTGAAAGCATTCCTAGTTTTATGCTATACCTTCGGGACGTCTAATAGTTTTCTTATCCTACTAGTTTTCCTGGCGGGTAAATGACCCATGACCTTTAATATCGCAAGACCCGACTTTAGGAATATATACCGAAATAACAAATATTGATGTTATACAGTTGATTTTGCATATTTCTCAATACGGAAAATTAAAGATTCTAACTAGGATTTTTTATTATAATGGTTGGATGATTTTATGGATATGCGGAACACAAGAGCTCGATTCATTAATGGTTAATGTATATGAAATTTATTTTAGGAAGTTTAGAGAGTATGTAAACTTAACGAATGTAGTAATCGAGATCAACAAGCAGTTTCTTGGCGATTAGTTATAAGTGTATGAAGTTATAAGTAAATATTAAATGCAAGTTTCGTTGGTTCGATGGATTTTAAAACTACTTGCGATTCTGCGAACCTGATCAGATAGCTTATCATTTTAAAAAAAATCATGAAAGTGTCCTGGAAAATAAGGATGCTGTATTAATGTATAACATTTACCGTAAAGTTACTCAATAACATTGTTTTCCGTTGTAGTGAACGATATATGAGAAAGATAATCGGACAATTGAAGCGTGGAAATGCATAAGGATATAAGTGCCAAAAAATAAATAAAGATTTTTTTTTGCCTAATTGTGATGTGTGTCAAAACCATTCTTCAGAAATGGATATAAATAATATTTATTTGTTAAAAAGTGGTTCACGGAACATTTGAAAGATAGCATGGGTGTAAGCGGCAAACGTAGTTCACCTAGTGGATATAAAGCCATATCATTTCTGGAAAATTTTCTTAGTGGCACTTATACCCTTATGCATTTCCACGCTCCAATTATCTTCTATAATTAATGTACTTGTCATTTTTACATCACAAGAGAGACGAAATTCAATATTATTAGTTCGCTGTTATGTCTCAACTTACTCCTATGACAAAGCCACTATTTCTAGCACCAGCTTTTAATTCAACGTGCGGATGCGCTAATGTCCGAGACAGTCATCGATTGCAATTCTGGTGCGATTTCTTATCGAGGAGAAATCGAAGCAGAAAGGAGTTTCTAAAAGAAAGGAGACCTGGCACTTGCACATGTCTTAAACAAAAACGGAACATCTTCGAGGGGCAACATGTGCTACTGGGAGGAAAAAATTATCATCGGTATATGATATTATTATACGTATGAATATGTTGAATAATAACTGACGGATTTGCTTATCAGGGTATTATGATCAGAGTAGTGTTTAAAATACTCATGTGACGGATAAATTTAAAACACTTTCTGGATGACATAAATGCTAATGACGATGGCCTTTATCTTTCCTTCTTATTAAACTAAACTACTAAACTAATCCACGGCATGATAAAACATCCATTGAACAAAAATATTGTTAGTAGGTCAATAAACCTCGCACGTAATAGCTATAATGACTAACAAATTAACCATTTTAATTGTAGTTCTTTTCGTTATATTTAAGGAAATATATAACTTCACCTCTATGAATTAGAAAACTTAATAGAAATAACAATAAAAAAAGTCCGCAAGTTCGCTAAAAGTTAAAAAAAAAAAAAAATGAAATATATGACCTATATTGAAAAATCCAACAATGATAGAGAAGAATTTTGTTCTTCACCGCATTTCTTTGGAACACTTCACGACACACCAAGATAAGTAAAATCAGTGTTAATTCTATTATGTTTATCATCCTACAATGATTGATAAACAGGAATTTAAGTCGAAAAAAAGTCCAACATTTTTAAATTTAAACAGCCTATGTTTCGACGTAAATATATGAGTTAAATTAAAGTAACTATAAGTAACAAAGAAAATATGAAGAATATACACATATTATAAGGAATACATGTGCTTCATGATAACATCAATTACAGACTGTGAGAATTCCAACGAATATAGGAACAAGATCAAACTAGTGATACTTTTTTGTTAAATGACATTGATATTATAAAATATAATAAAAGTTACCAAAATATCGAAAGCAATGAAATGAAAATGATTGGCTCAATAAAGTCTGATATTTACCTTGGTGTGTCGTGGGGCATACACAGAGACTGAGATCAACATAAGTAAGAGATGTTACTTTTTTTTTTTTGTCTTATTGTATTAGGTACGAAGCATTTAATCAATTACGAACAATGAATCATCCCATGTAATTTACCAAATTTTTATATCTCCCCCATTTCACAGTTCACGAGATATGAGTTCACTTTTTAATGTTGGTGGACTCTTCAAATCTCGAATCCTACTCCTCTGATGGAGTTTCATGAAGATACCTTTTTTTTTCGAACATTGGCTATTTTACTTATACTACATCAAAGGTGGTAGGTTTAGAACATTTCGACAATGAGAACATGATATTCATTTTATGAAGCACAATGAGAATTGAATTGAGGGTAGAGCGTTTAGTAAAATTATATTACATCTTCAATTATTGTTGTGAATAGTGAGGTATATATCCTCCTGTAGGAATACAATAAGAGGAATATAGACAAGACTAGAACCTCATTGACTGGGAAAGAATTTAATACGAAAAAACCTAGAGTATTATTACGTTTAATGATCTTTTTGTAAGTTTTTTTTAGAGATGATTGTAGCAGATTGAATATTTTGGAGGCCGGGAACTGATGTCGCAAGTTTGAACTTATCTTCTTCGCTATCTTTAAGCATTACACCTTCCGTAGTCATCAAGATGTGGCAATAACCTTACTACGTCCTTTGGAGTCGGGATAACAGATTGGGATCTCACAACGCTTATGTTGACATCAACGAGTAACTGTCTGCTTTTGACGATACAAAGTACCCTTATTTCATGATTATTTTGACCATTAATTTATATAACCATAGGCGCAAGGTTTGAATTCACTATGTGCCTGGTGAGACTTGACTTGGTAAGTATTGTTGATAATCAAAGTAGGACTTGAAAATGAGCAGATTTAAAAATATTCTTGCCTTGAAGAAGAAAATGATTACGATATTTAAAATAGACATTGATACATAGAGCGATGTACTGAAAAATAGGCGCAACGCTGAAAACCGATCGCCGCGGCGGTAGTTTCGAAAGCAACCCACGTGTTGGGGGATCTGACCTTTGGGTTAGGCAACAACCTTACCATCCTCTGTAGAAAGAGCTTTCCTCATGCCGCTACAAATATTTTGGTCGATATGAAAAGTCTCATCGGGTGTAGTTATACTTTAAGAAGGAATCATTTACAGACAGCGGATTAAAAAAATGGTTAAAGGATTGAGAATATACAAGAAACAGAGGGGCGCGTACAATAAGAAAATAAAAACAATTTTATTTAAAAACAAAAGCCGGATATTTTTAAGAACAGGGTACAGTTTAAAATAAATCCGAATTTTCCTGCGAAATTTTGGTTGGTAAAAAGTATTTGCTTAGGACAAAATCTCGACCTTTTTAAGTGTTCAAGTCTGTAGTTAACTGCTGTTATTACGGTTATTTGCAAGAAGAAAAATGGTTTCGGTGATGAATTATCGGATTTTATTAATTTATTTCTTTAATTAGGCATTTTCATAATTTGTTAGGTGTGGAAGAACACTTATGAGATTGGGAAGAACACTTATATTATTAACAGTAGCTACCTCTTCTTAGCCTTAAAAAACTTGGGCCAAAAAAACTCATAAATAAAGGTTTAGTAAAAATAATTTTTAAAGACTTATGTTTAATCTATTAGCAAATAAATCAGAATTATTCCACAGTAGGAAATATAATAGTTATGGTAGTGTATTGTTTATAATTATAATAGTAATATCAAATAAACATTTGATTTTTTCTCCCAAAAAATCATTTATGATGCATATAAAATTTACTTGATAAACCAAACCCAGTAATTATGACATGCCAAATCCCTTACGTATTGAGCCACAGCTTATTATAAGCTCTACTTATGATTTGGACTGCGCAATCGATTACCTGATCGATTATTTAACACATATTTTCGACCTATCAAATCACGGTGATTGACCACGTGCTGGCGTGTGTGAACCTAATAATGACTAACTAAGATATGCTTATTGGTTAATTAAGAAGTATTACAAGTGGTGAAAAGGCGAAATCATAATTGGATTTGAAAACGAATTGGGAACAGACCGAACTACAATTTTGGCAGAAGGCCTTCATTTTTCTTTTTTTTTACCCACTTTCCAATAAAAGTAACCAGATTTTAAGAGATGAATTTGTAAGTGAGTCATAGCGAAAAAAAGAAAAAAAAAATTGAAGCAGGTCAACCTGGTGCAAACGCGCTCTCAGGTTGTGCCTTTCTCTAGTTTCTGATTTTAACAGACAATCTGTCGCCACTAAATGTCGGGTTTCGAACTAGTTCGGTCTGTTTATAAACGACAGCACTCCAGATTGGATAGCTAAGCTTATTGTGGGCTTTTATGATAACTTTCTGAGTCTTCAAGAAATTTAATGGTAGGTACCTATTGGAAAAATCAAGCTAAGGGGTACAAAGTATGAAATCACTGTGTTCCACCGCGTTCTGTAGGAAGTTCGGAAACCTTCATTGTTTAGGCCCGAACTTCCTACACAAAAAATATTGATATAAGCTATTACATTGCTGGATAGAATATAATGGGGAAGTGATACAGGGAAAGTAGCAATGGGAGGGAGCGGTAAGCGACGCCCACAAAGCTAATAGCACCGCAAGTAGGAGCCAGAGAAAGTGAATGGATAAATATTTAATTCCTGTGCTCATACTGCAATGTCTAGAAGGCTCCATTGTGACTGTTGGCATTCAATTCACCAGAGGCTATCATAATGTCCTCATTCAAAGGCAAGCGCCGCGGAGGTTTTCATTCAATAGGATTCTGATCGCTTCTCATTATAAAAAAAAAAATACAAGCACATCATATTAGCTTAATTAGCTAGTAACCAAATAATAGATCACAGGAAACACATAATATATGTATTACATTAAATATAACCACTTCATCATGCTATTGGCTTTACAAAACTTATATGTAGCACGTCGTCAAGATAAGGGTCTGGCCACACATGTCCGCACCGGATCCGCACAGTAGCAATAATACAGGTTATGTTCAGAATATTTTTAATTTAACTTACATATTACCTTTAGTTATGCCTAAAGTGGCCTGTGTCTGACATGTGTGGCTTGAACTTTAGGCATAACTAAAGGTAATATGTAAGTTAAATTAAAAATATTCTGAACATAACCTGTATTATTGCTACGGTGCGGATCCGGTGCGGACATGTGTGGCCAGACCTTTATGGTTACAACTCAAAAAACTGTTTTTTTTGTTTCAATTTGACTATGTATTTACAAACAGCGACTAGGGGAAATAGTCTTTGATCACAAATAGTCTACTATAGGGGCAACTAGTACCACTTGTACTAGCAGTAACTCAGAAATAGCCCTCTATCTGTGTTAAGACGATCATACCCTCCAAAAAGGGGTCACCTGTGGTATAGAGGTTAGCATGGCAACCTACAATACTAAAGGTCGCGGGTTCGCGCCACGAGGTGGCCCTAGGATTTTTTTAAGGGAGTAAAAAATCCTTAGCTATGCCGTCCCTCGGATAGGACGTAAAATGGAGGTCCCGAGCCTGTACGATGTCAGGTACTCGTTAAAGATCCCTATCCTAACTATACCTGGATAGGCAAAATTTAGGACTCCCACTGTAGCATCCGATTAGCCTTAGTAGCATGAAAATGGACGTTAAACAAACAAACAAATCCTCCATAAAAGATACGGTAAAATATTAATACTACGGAGCGGAACTATTAATACTATTATGACTATATTACCATATAAAGATCATAGGAAACACATAATATATGTATTAGATTTAATATAACTATTTTATTATGCTATTGGCTTTGCAAAACTTATATGTAGCTCGTCGTCAAGATAATGGTTACAACTCAAAAAACTGTTTTTTTTTGTTTCAATTTGACTATGTATTTACAAACAGCGACTAGGGGAAATAGTCTTTGATCACAAATAGTCTACTATAGTACCACTTGTACTAGCAGTAACTCAGAAATAGCCCTCTATCTGTGTTAACACGATCATACCCTCAAAAAGGGGTCACCTGTGGTAAACTGTTTTTTGTTTCAATTTGACTATGTACCTAGAAAGAGCGACTACGGGAAATAGTTTTTGATCACAAACATTGGCGGATCCAGGGAGGGGGGGGGGCTGTGGGGTCTGCAACCCTCCCCTTGGAAAAATTTTCATCGAAAGATAGAATTTGACTTTCCTTAATGTAAGGAAGCAAGTTAAAGAACAAATAATGTGCAGAACAAGTAGAATTTTAGTTGTGGGAAAGGAACATAAAGGTAAAACAGCTGATTAGCATATCCAAATGAAGGGCTGTGGGGCTGCACCCCCCCTCTTTAGGACTGCAGCCTCCCCCTATACGATCGGCTGGATCCGCCCATGATCACAAATAGTCTACTATAGGGGCAGTTAGTACCAGTGGTACTAACAGTAGCTCAGAAATAGCCCTCTACCTGCGTTAACACGATCATACCCTCCATAAAAGATACGGTAAAATATTAATACTACGGAGCGGAACTATTAATATTATTATGACTATATTCTGGTATTGTAGCTTTCGTCATTCTGATTACAACGGTATGCATAACTCAATATCAATATATTCCTATATACCAGGTCATTCAAAAAGTCCTGTCGTTTTTTTGGGGGAAATTATAAATAAATAAATATTTTCAAATAATCACCTTTATACATCAAAATATCCACCGTTACAGTCGGTAACCTTCTCCCAACGAGATGGTAAAGCCCAAATTCCTTCCTTAAAAAACTGTTGATTTTTACTGCAAAAATAAGTGGTCAGTTCGTGAATTAGGTTGTCACGGTCTTGAAAACATTTCTGTCTCAGATTGTTGTCGAGATCTCTGAATAGGTGATAATCAGTGGGTGACAGGTCAGGGGAATATGGTGGGTGAGGCAAAACTTCCTAGCCTATTCAAGCGGGAAGTTAACGAAGATGCAGTTGTCAAGCGAACAAGCATATTGGCATCTGAAAGCTTATGAGGAATCCATTTATCCAGTTTTTTCACTTTTCCCAGTTCTTTAAGGTAATTCCAGGCAGTGGTGGCTGAGATATTAAGTTGAGAGGCTATCTCTGAACAACTTTGACGCGGATCCAACTCTACTACTCTTCGAACGTCCTCCTTATCAACTACAGTTGGTCGACCCGAGCGTGCCTCGTCTTCTAGTGTCTCGTCGCCTCCACGAAATTTTGAAAACCAAAATTGTGCCTTCCGCTCAGACAGCACATCTTCCCCAAACACGGAGCATATTTTTCTAGCTGTTTCGGCAGCTTTTGAGCCAAGTTTAAACTCATAGAGCAAAATCGACCGAATTTGAGTTTCAACTGGAATCATTTTAACTAGACAGTTGGATGGTGACTGCATTAAATTAATCCTCCTTAGCCTCCTATTCATAAAGTATAAACATTTGTGTTTACATGGATAAAAGTTGTATAGAACGGAATTAATTAGCAAACACTCTAGAATCAAAATAAACAACGAACAAACGAAAAACGACAGGACTTTTTGAATGACCTGGTATGTATAACCATCTTCTTACCGACGCACGATATATTTAGCCGTCTGAACCATATATATTTAGTCTACTACTCCTGCCTATCTTGGGCTTTCGTTGATTTTATCTATCTATTTTCTTTCTGGACTACTTTATTGTCGTGTAGAGGTTTATAGTACGAAGGAAGATCAGATTCTCTCGAATCTTCCAATACTTATTTCTATGGCGTTTGTTAGTGTCCAGATCCATCAGTCCTAAAAAGTAACAGGCATTACCATTGTACTTTATACCCTCAATTTTGGATTTCTAATCATTTTTTTAGCTTTGAAAGAGAGATGCAAGATATGTTCGTTCACAATTCATTTTTCAATATCCATCATTTCGTCATTTACTGAAGATATTGCAGAGCCTTTTTCTTTCTTTTCCTCTTCAGCCATTTTTCCTTTAGAAGGTCCATACATCAACGGAGGCATCCGACCGGATCCTGAAACATCCTCTTGTCTATGACAAATCCTCGCTTCGAGTAATGAATAAGCAAAAAAAATTTTTTTTTTTTAATTTGAAATAATTAATTAGAATTAAATTTAATTCTAAATTATTGTCTAGTAATCCTTGCAGAAGACTGAAACGAAAAGAAACTGCTGGATGTAGGCGAAATTTCAGCATATCCATAAAGACCTTGAAGCCAAATAGAATAGGCCGAATCAATATATATCTACCTTTCCTAATGAACTCAATACTTATCCTTATCTACTTTTTTCCAACTTTGCTTCCAATGTTTCCAAATATTCCTCCATCTTAGCGCCTGAATAGGAGATGGTCTTTGGACCATCTCGATTAGAGCTTTGTTGTGCTACCAAAGGGATAATTCTCTATACACCATTCCATGCCTTTACTCTTTTTTTCAAGACATATTTACTAGTTGTATTTTTATATTAAAATAGTATTTATTTTTGTGTATTAAATAAATATGTTTAAAAAGTCTTTCTAAAGAACTATAAATACTTTTGGGACTTCCAACTAGTAAAATAATTAAATCCATAGTCCCCCTAAAACAAACCATTAAACGCGGTCTCAGTTTAGATGGCATTTATTCCACTATCTGCTCCCAGCGGTAACCATAGCTATCGACTCCTGGCACTACCGCATTCTTCTGTACGAAACGGCCGTTGCTATAAATGTCCCGGAAAGGAGAAATCACTTTCAAAAATTTTTAGAAGATTGATGAACAGGTTCCTTTATATATATTTATATATAATTTAAGCATGCAATATTACTAAACTGACATGAGGGCTGTATTTGAAAATTAGGCTAATATCATTAGTTCATAAATAAAATCGTTCAAACTAACAAATACGAGCAATAATATTTTTGCTCTAACGACAAGAACCAATATCAACGATATATCGTACATTCCATTTCGCAACGTTTAACTTAATGCCTCGTTAAAGGTATAACACTATTAGTAAAATATGAACCTTTCAGTGGACAGAATGACAATTTCAACATTTTTCAGGAAAACACATTGAATAATAGTTCTCTTTGGAATATTCGTTGACTGCAATATCTATACAAAACCAATAGGTACGAATTTTCAAAAAATAAATATTAATTATAAGGCTCCTTCAAAATGGCGAAATTGGAAACAGTCATTCAGTCGACTGAATATGTAACTCATGTAGTTAGTACTTTATTGTGATAAAGGGGCGTAGAATATATCGATGAGATTTTTTTTAAATTACTGATATATTTTTTTTTTTAGTTATTCATTTTTTCATGAGACGATTTTTTTTCTCATGAAAAATTTCTTAAATTACCTCACAACCAGCAGATTCATTTTAATATACATTGTTGGTCTTGATTGAGACAGACTGTAATATCGCAAAATAAAAACAGTTCATTGAGCTGTTTTAGATTTTAACCCTGTTTTAAATATAACGTAATTTAGGCTACTTGTAAAAAAAAATCAAAATAAATGTGGGATTACTTTGATTACTACTGTAATTGACAAAAAAGTGGTACTAAGAAATCAGAAGAAAAAATAGAAGTGAAAATAAAATAAATTAATTATATAGAGAAAAATCATTCAGGAACTGATTTGCTTAAAATCGTTAATAAGGATCCAGTGCTACGGAAATCTACTGGTGCGATTCTTTACCCGAGGAAAACTCAAATTTAAGGTTCAATTACACACATTATACAATATGATTCGATTACATCTACTACTTACGGTTACATATGCGCAACTCTATATCACATGATACTCCTATGATTTAAAAACTGTCAGATTTGACCTTGAACTTGAAGCAAAATTTTGGAGTAGTATGAAAATGGTTCAATTTAAATAAACTGCTCACAAAATGAAGTGGACCACTTATGAAAATAAAGATATTTTATAATTTAGTTAACATGATTGATTTGAGATTTTCCTACATTTAAAAAAAACTATTTTATCAGCCCTTTCATGGTGTTGAGAAAGATAAAAACAAAAACAAAATCTTAGTATCACTACTTAGAGGTGAGCTGCTTATTGGACTTGGTCCATAAGGTCATGTTTGTTAGTTTCCACTTGTGTTTTGCAAACATTATTTCCCTTTTATCGTCAGTATTACTCCAACCAGTTCAATAGACAGTGTTTAACAATGTCTTTACGACGACTTAGTGCTGAAGAACTCGGTAGGGCATTAGCACTTTTAGAGTTAGGTCATTCTCAACGTGATGTCGGTCGTAGACTCCAGTGCTCTCACACAGTCATTGGACGAGCATGGTCTCGATACCAGGCAACAGGTACTGCTCAGTACACGCATGGAGGAGGCCGAGTTCAAAAAACCACCCTTCGGCAATACCGATATCTCAAAATCCAAACCACTAGGCAACGAGGTTTAACAGTTCGGCAGCTGCTAAGTTCTTTTCAACAAGCAACGGGAGTCCGCATTTCAACTCAGACGGTTAGAAATTGCCTACATGAATTTTGTTTGAGAGCAAGAAGACCGGCGAGGAGGGTTTATTTAAACAGACATCAAAAGGAAGCACGACTCCTAGGGGCTCATGAACATGTTGATTGGACTGAAGAGGACTGGGACCATTGTTTATTTACTGACGAATCGAAATCGACGTTTTAGTGTGTGGCGAGAGACAAACCAGCGATTTAGCCCAGGTATGACTGAACCAGTTCGCTCTTATGGAGGAGGCTCAATAAAGGTGTGGGGATGGATAATGAGTAATCGAAAAACTCAGCTTTTATTGTTTAGAAATGGACATGTAACCGTACAAACCTACCTGAGCAATGTCATCAGACCTGTAATTGTCACTTTATCCCAAGAAACGGGTGAGAACTTCATTCTTGTTGATGAGAATGCTTGTCCTCATAGGGCAAGAATGATTAAACGTTGTTCTGCTGAACAAGAAATAACGCGCATGAACTGGCCTGCTTGTTCACCAGACATGAATCCAATTGAACATGTTTGGGACAAACTCCAAGGGCAATTACACATGTTTTCACCTTGTCCAGATAACTTGGATGAACTTGCTGCCGCCTTAATTGAGGAATGGGCTAATTTACCTCAAGATTATATATTGAGCTTAATGAGGAGTATGAATCGCCGATGTGAAGCATTAATTCAAAGTAGAGGGGGTCCAACACCCTGCTGAAAAAGGTTACATTGAAATGAAAACGAATTTTTGTAAAAATTTAAATGTTTATTTTGTACGATTTTTGTATTTAATTTAAAAAAATTAATTTTTCTTGAATTTTGTTTGGTGTATTTATTTTTGTTGAACAAAAACCATTAACAATCGATAAATGAGGTACTATAAGCACAAATATACAAAAAAATAACCAGAAGTATGTTTAAAAAAGAGAGTTACCTAACTTTTTATGAGTGGTCCACTTCAATTTGTGAGCAGTTTATTATTAGATAGGTAAGGAAGTGACCCTGACCATTTTCCGAACATATTTTTACTAAAACTGGAATTTAAAGATATATATTTTGGGAAATTGTGAATGCAGTGGTATTTTCTTCCTTCAAATATTAACCTATTAGAGAAGGTTCAATAAATATCTAACCGGTAGTGGTAACCGATGGAGCTTGACAACCGACGGTGGAGGTGGCACGCTACTGAACTGGAAAATGATCAACGCATAGCTGTGGCTCTGGGCATGCACTATGTCAATCACAAGATAATACGCAAGAAGTCGATGACCGTTAGCAAGCATATGGTAAATTCAGGTAAGTTTCTTTGACCGATTCTAGTTGACATCGAACACTTCACCATCGCATCTTTGTCTAATTCTGGATTTGAATATGTTTTGATGAGTAAAACCTGAAATGAGAGGAACAAACATATTTTATGTAATTTAGTGAATGATAAAAAAAATAAAAAAAAATTAGATTTTGTTTATACCTCCCACCCAAAAAAAAATCACTATAGTATGGTATTAAGAAGTAAATTGATACTCTCAACTTGCTGATTCCCAAAATCATCGTTTGGATGTTTCCCAACTGTTTCGTTACACCCCACGCTCTTCAAACCTTTACATCCCTTCCTCGCGACCTTCCAACTCCCATCATCTTGAGCAACGTACAATATCTTTATCGAATTTCATCACAACAGTATCCTGCGCGCGAGGTCTTCTTGGAGCCTTGCTAAACGCCAAAATAGGGAGGTTAATCATTAAGGGCTGGAGTGCTTCATTATAGACTTCCCAGCTAATCTTCTTCTCGTAACGAGCTTCATGGCCCTGGCAAAATAAATACAATTCACTTATCCTCTTATGAGAATTGACAGAACGTACTTGATGACACCAAATAAGACCAACGTTATTTTTTATTGAGTGTTGGCAATTTTTCTTACGGCAAAACGTAATCAATATGGATTAGTATTGTTCCAGAAAAAAAATTCTTTACTTCAGAGCTATACAATGCGGAAAACATTTAGGATTTGCTAGTTAATGTAATCCATAGGTAGCGCCAATCGCTACCACTATACCACTTCTAAACATGGACTATTTTGACAGATAAAGTGGGCGTTATATTAGTGACCTTTAATCTTTGAATTTCCGCTCGCTTCGCTCCCTCTTCAGGAGTAAATAACTCCCAAAGGGACCTTTTCAGACCTAAATGCCAATGGCCAGAATTGACATAGCAATAATTATATAATAGTTCAAAAATCAACAGATGGTATTATCAAAACTAAAACGACGGTATTTTGCGAATAAAACCTTTTACAATCGGGCATTATTTATTAAAATTTGTACATATTCCTTTTGTGTAGACAATTTTCTTTCCATGGGTATATAGCGCTATCATAAATTATTTACTTTAAAAAATGGTTTCTATAATGGTCTGTGCCAGTTTAGAAAGCCATTTCGTACAAAGATGCTAAATAATTTCAAAAATCAATAGAATGCTGGCGAAAAAAAACCATTGGTTTTTCTCGAAGCCAAGAAATGCTGTGTTGAAATTTTTTGGTCTCCATATTATTATTGTTTTCCTGATCTAGATGCATGTTTCCCCCATGTTTGCTGGTCCAAAAAGACTTTATTCATCTAAGTAGGTTTTATATACTTTAATAGGTATTAATTAATTTAGAGGTGTAACAGTCAACTGTTTTTCTTTATGTCTTTATGAACTGTTTTAGGATGATTAATAGTCAGGATTTTAGGTTTAATCTTTTTTTATTTTGAAAAGCCAACGTCTCGATCTCTACATGTGGATCTTCATCAGCGTTTATGAGTCCAGAGTAATATAGATACTCTAGTCCTAAGTAATACCCTGGACTCAAAAGGGACATGTAGGGATCGAAACTTTGGCTTTTCAAAATAGAAAAAGATTAAACAGAAAATCCTGACTGTTGATCATCCTGATTAAAATTTAATTTATTTGAATTTTTCGATTAAGTCTTTATCATTAAACATAATTCTAAATCGAAGGAAGAATTATGAAAAACATTCTTCTAAATTTGTATTCTTTTGTACTCTTATAATATACACATTGTTACATGATATAATATAACAGGTAAGGAAAATACAGTATTATTTGAAATGTTTTCTCCACACTCAGCTTTCTTTATAAGGAAATGTAAACAATAACCTAAACATTATTATTCAATAATTACTGGAAAAAATCTGGATCTTTTATAATTTTTTTTTATGCCCAGGAGAGAAACTCTGAGCTTTATGAGCTAACCCACATAAAATCGCTACTGAACTGCAAAATGCACCCTTTATTCTTTTTTTTTATATAATAAGTCAAAATTTTAACTCTAAGAAGAGTTGTAAAAAAAAAATATATGAGATAAGAAGCATGATGTGAAAGTGCCGAGTAACCCATCAGCAACACACGTAATTAACGTCAGGCAATGAAGGACGCATTTCCATTCATGTATATATAATCAAAGGAGAACGAAACAGAGTGAATCATCGAGTAATTACTATAAGGAAAATCATAAAGAAACGAGATTATCGGAGAACATGAAGACGAATTGTCCGACTGAGTCATCGAAGTGTTTATAATACTTTTTTCATCAGTGAAATATGGTAATGCACTTAAAAAATACACAAAAAATGCGCATGTTATTTATAATGTGCAATGAACAATAAAATAACTAAAATCACAAAAAAAAATGATTTTATATTACTAGATTTTTATTTACTGTATCCTGTTATTTATGAGTTTTTCAGTGAACCCGATGACCAACTCCAATTTCAACATTTTGCGATAGAGCACTCTAAATCTGTTTAGAAAATTCTTTCCTTTTGACATTTTTTGTTTATTTTAGTAAACTATGATGGTTCCGTAGTTACCTCATACTATTCAAATATTAAAAAAATATATATTTTCCTAAAAGAAGCATTATGGAAAGTGCTTTCTTGATTAATGTTGAAATTGGAGTTATAGTCTATCATTCCGTTAACTGAAAGGCACACATATCGGATGCCACATATCGGATATGTCTGATTTGTTCCTTCACTGGACATACCTTATCATATGTTGGAGATTAAAAGAAAACTCACATAGAATTTAGAGAAACCAAAAACAATCAAAGATATAAGAAAAAAATGTAGTGAAAATAAAGAATTGAAAAAAAGATTCAGGAATATTTTAGATTAGATTCAGGAGATTTATATTTTTCCAGCTATCTATAACAAATCTAAAAGAAGTACCACGGCTGTTCTATTAGATCTTTTGCAGACTATTTAAATTAAAAAAATTGTAAAAACAATAAACCTAGTAAAATTACAATGGTTTTTATTTATGTTTTCTTTCGTAGATACTTGCAATTAAACTATATTGCATCTAAAATATATATTTCTTAGCGAATTTCGTTCATTCCTTTTCGGGAATCAATCACATAAATTTCAATGGATTCGGGAAAAAGACTTAAGGAAACCTTCATGATTATTTTAAATCTTCGGAACTTTTTTGGTCTCAAAATTCCACCAATAATCTCGGGTGATGTATATGATTACTACCGTCTCAAAAAACCTGTAGATTCGTAGATTTTTTTTTAAATATTTATTTTTCGGATTTTACCAAACTTGAAACTCAAATTTTGAGGAATGGTTAAAATAACTTTTATCATGTGTTGATAGAGTAGAGTTCATAATTGTTTCAATATTTTATATCTCCCATTAAATGCGGTTAGACGCTTGATAAAATGAGCAATGATTATTTATAGAAATTGGTTAAATGATGATTAACCTCAATTTGAAATATGTTGCCTTTTGTAATATTTAGTATTTACTATTTTAATATTTAGTATTTACTATTTTAATATTTAGAATTTACTATTTTAATATTTAGTATTTACTATTTTAATATTTAGTACAACAAAATTTTATCGTTTTAATAGTTGAACATATTTCGAAAAATTCAATCTTGTAATGTTTATAGTTCATAATTTTGTCACCAATAATTGTAATCTTATATACTATTTTACATTATATATAAGTGATCATAATCTTTCAATAGAAATATGTTGCTACAAAAATTTTCAAATACAATCGACCGACGTAGGTGGGCATGCTATAAAAAAGGTCAGTGGTTCGTGATATCCAGAAAAAATTATACGAAGGGAAGAAAAAAATAAAATTAGTTTAAAATCCGACCAAAAGACAATTCGAAGGGGTACAATTGACAAGAAATTTTAGAAAAATTAATTTTCATCATTTTTGTATAGGAAAATATACAGTGTGGTACAGTGAAGAATGTTTATATATGATAAGTACCTATATATCAGTACCTACTGACTTACTGTTCAGTTCATCAAACCATGAATCAAAAGGTGAAATTTTGGTTCGATGGTTAGCCAATAATTTAATACTCTTCACTCGGAGTATCTACACGTAATTATTAAATAATATTATCATTTATGCTTATATAAATTGTATACGAAATTACTAAATAGACTTCCTGCTCATATAATTTACTGATCCCAGTGGTAAAATAAATAATGAATGATCCAAAATTCCTTTGGAACAGGAAAAGTTAGTTCCCGCACCAAGAGTTTCACATTCCACCACACTTGAGTCCGCAACACGGATGTAATCTAATGCCGTGTTGAGTAAAAGGGCTACATCACCCATCGCAACAACATATCATATGTCAAGAATTGGAATGACATTTAAAGTCATTTTGAACAAAAATCGAAATAGACCAGCAACGAGACAAAATAATAGGACTTGGAATTATTGAATGGAATAAGTTTTACTCGCGAAAAACGATAATGCAAAAATTAAATATACTAATTTTGATCAAAATTAAAAAAAAAAAATAAATAATTAAAACCCCAAATAAATCTCAGTTTTTTTTTTCCATTTATAAAAGATATTTCGGAGATATTTTAGGATTGCATCCTACTTAAGCAAGTAAATCTTTTATCAATACCATAAAGTTATGTCTTCGGTTATGTGGCTAAGGATGTCAAATCTAATCAAATAACCTGGTTGGTCATAAGTATTATTATTATTATTTATCGACAAAGATACAAAATAAATCCTAGTAAAGGATTTATACCTTCTATGTCTTGATCCAATTTCATTCTTTATCTTATTTAATTTAATATTTTATCCTACCATATTAGATTTTACCCATTTTTATTTTCTCACGCGACTTTAAAAATATTTTTTCACCCCATTATAGATAAAATACTTCATTTTTTGGTGGATGTATGGACGTGAGACATTTTGAGACTGCTATATCAACCCTTATTTCGATATTTTTACTTTCACTTACCTATATATGAAATATATAGTAAGTGGAAGTATTGCGATCGTGAAAAATTTCGACTTCCGTTTTCAACGGAAATACACGTTTTGGGACCCCCTGAGACGAAATAACCAAGTTCCGCGAAATGGTCTGTGTGTGTGAACGGACTAGCTCAAAAACTATAAACCGTGGGAACCTGAAATTGGGTATTTAGTGTAGGTATATGCCCGCGATGTGACGGCAAAAATATCATCAAAATTGCTCAAAGAGAGGGGGTACTTTATTTAAAAACTTTTTACGTTTTTTTCGATTTTCTCAAAAACGGCTCTAACGATTTTGATTAAACTGAGTATTTGATATATTTATATGCCCGAGATATGACTGTAAAAATTTCATCAAAATTGATTAACCGGAGGGGGGACTTATTTAATAAATTTTGTATCATTTTCACGTGTTTTTTTTTATTTACTCAAAAACGGCTTTAACGATTTTGATCAAACTGGGTATATGATGTATGTATATGCCCGAGATACGACTGTAAAGATTTCATCTACATTTATCAACCGGAGGGGGACTTTACTTAATAAATTTTGTACCAATTTCACGTGTACATATTTTTTATTTACTCAAAAACGGGAACAACAATTTTGAAGAAACTGGGTATTTGATGTATGTATATACCAAATATGTAAAAGCCAACAAAGCCAACGTTCATAATTAAAGCCGTTCTGTTCATTTGAGAAGTGGCAATTAACAAAACGCATTAATTCTAAGTGAGGAAAAAGATCCTAGAAGCATTAATTTCTAATCTAAGTAAGTTGGTAAGGGAAAGTTGTGTGTTGCGAGCACGCACCAGATTTTTTCTTATCTCTCCGTCGAATCAAAACTATAAATACAGATATAGTGCCATTCCCGCTTCTTCTAGAACTTCAGACTTATTTAAAATTGTTTTTAAAAACGATAAATTTATTTTACCTAAGGATTAAAGACAATTAAATTCTGCAATGAATTGGCGCCTTGTATGCATGGAATCGGCTCTAAAATAAAATAATAAATAGTTTTCCAGAGTTTTTATTATTTTTCTAGCATAGAGTTTTCTGAAATAAATCAGAATTCAATTTTGGGTTCATCGGAAATTTAGTAATTGGAATATTAATAATTCGGCATAATATATTTATAGACAAATTCAAACTTTAACAAAAGATTAATTGTTTAGTTAAACAAGAACTCGCTGTAAATGAATTGTTCTTTAATCCTTTAAATATGAAAGTTTGCACTAAAAAAACTATTTTGAAGTCATAAATTAAAAAACCCCACAAAGAGTTAAGTTTATAAATATTGAGTTTTTTAAATAATTTTATTATAAGATAACTACCACACATGAAAAGTGTTTGTGATCGGACCTCAGAAATCACAATATCCGAACACGTCATATAGGATGGAACACGATTTCATTCAACTCAATCAAATTATAATACAAATCGATTATATCTAATCAATGTATAGTATTATTTGTTTGTTTTTTTCTGGTTAAATTTCCAAATTAGTCAAAATTTCTTGAGAAAAAATAATTAGAAAAACGTACCTTCTTTTGATTCCAGAGGGCGTTTACACTAGGTTTGCCCCGCCTGAAATCTGATTGGTCGATAACATCGTCGTGTACGAGGGAAGCTGAGTGTATCATTTCGGTGATCATCGCCATTTGTACTTGCTTCGGTAGGATACCACTGCAAAGAAAAAAGAAAGAAAATATATTATTAATCATATAAATTAAACAATCGAAGAAAATTGGGAATAAAATACATTTAAAGCGAGTAACATAAAGTCACGAATTTTTTTCTTTATGACTATCATAGTTGCATCTATTAGCAGAGGAAAATTGAAAAAATTTGAACTTTGTAATGCATGCTTTACCACATTGTCAAAATATTCCAAACTATCGCTTTAACTAGTTTTGACGCACAGTTTATATGTGCTGAATCACCGAAACGAGAAGTATAAAAAAAATACTAGCTCCAATGTTAACAGCTTTCGAATTAACATAACGTTAAAATAAAGTTTATAGAAACCAGTTTTACTAAAGTTATATGCGTGATCATGACAGTCAGAGCAATGGCTGAGAGGCCACTTTCATAAGTTGAACTTGTTCCGAAATGGGGAAACCTGCAGTAGGTTTCTGCTTCTCTATTCAGAAGTCAATGGAGGAAAACGTATGCTGCGCTTATCAGTGTATGTCTTTTTTTTTTTTCAACTAAAAATATAATAAATATTATTCCATTTTGTATTATTGTCTTAAATAACGGAACATTTTAATGAATTAAAAACTTTTTTTTACTAGCTGACCCGTTAGACGTTCTCTCCATTATACATAACTTTGTTTGTGATGGTTTAGAGAAATTCGGTTCAAGGTGTGACACTGAGAAAAAAGTATATTTAATTAATCATAACATTTATTGATATTAATGGCACCATATTTTCAATGTGAGTGGAGGAAAAAATCGTTTAACATAAAGTTTCTCAAACATTTTACTTCGAGCCCCTTAATATGGTTTTAATGCAATACAGGTCCTTCTCTAGATAGATAGATAGATAGATAATCATGTTTTATTATATAGTAAAGTTATGCAATATAAAATATTACAATAGCAACACACTATGATAATGGTTAATACCGTCTGCCAGGAGTTGCCTCTTTAAACAACAAATTTAAAAAGTCTGAATAAAAAAAAATAAATAAATAAATAAAAGCCTTCAATAAACATACAGAAGATACTTAATATACTTTACAGATCTGTTTGTCTATTATGAATCTAAAATTTAATTAAAATTAAATTCTGAAATTAAGAATTTTCTGTAGCTTAACACACATTTCATAAACCCATATAGCCTGTCCCAATCCTTCCCATTTAAAAACTCTAAAATTTGATGTTCACTCAACTGATTAGAGCCAAAATATTTATTTCTATAAGAATTGAAGATAGGGCATCTGGCTACTATGTGATATGTATCCTTATCCTCATTTAAATTACACAAGGAGCATGTATAAACAATGTCCTCCAACAAGGTTTACAATTGAAGTTATACAATTCGCCTCTTGTTTTAAATATTGTTTGAATTAAGTCTATGTTACGTTCATTATTAATGTAACTAACTTTAAAATCTAATTGTTTGTACAGCAAATGATATTCAGCCGCTGAGACCGATACCATCAACTCTTTTCTAAAGAATTCTTTGGCTTTTTGTTGTACATTTATACATTTGGTCACGCCAACGTTCCACTGATACAAATAGGTCCTTCTCTAATATGCTTAGATGTGATTTTTTTTTTTTTTTTTTTTTTTTTTTATAACAGTATTACTTTAAGAAAATCGTCGTTGATACTGCAAAAGGTGATTTTCAGGAGAACAAAAATATAATTTTATTTGCAATTTATTTTTTGTGTTTAATTATTAAAAAAAAAACATTAAAATTGTTATTATGTTCACTTGTGAAACTTTTTTTGTGTTAGAATTTAAATTTTCCTCATAAGCTGGTGTCACTCAGGATTAATGACCAAGCGACTCCTGAAATTCGAATATTTTTTTACTTTGCATGATTCTTCTTTTCTATTCACTGGTGACATACTTCTTCCTTTAGACTCTAGAGCTACTCGCTTTGATTAAAAATTCAATAAAATCGTAAAATCGAAAATTTCTGACATACGACCTTATGCAGTATCAGTGACGATATGCTTGAAATTAAATATAAACATAGTTTATGCATGACCAAATGTAATACACATTTCAAATATCGAATTTGAAATCTGTTGAGCAGTTTTGAAATGGATTAAAGATATTGGGTTGGGTTTTTAATAGCCGATATTCGGAGGCACAGGTTTGGGCAGAAAGCGTGCGTGCCCACCCTATCATCTCCCGTTCGCCGAGAGTTTAAATGTCGAAACATTATTACGAAACAATATTCAAAGTCTAATCCATTAAGTCAGGGGATTTCCTGTAACCAATTGCTAAACAAACATGGCTATGCAAATTAAAAATTGAAGTTATGTTTGTTATTTGGATGGGTTTATGGAAATGTATGATTACCATAAATACTATTAATTAATCACTTACATAATTAACTCACATACGTACTATTAATTAATCACATACACGAATTAAAATTAAATATTCCATTTTTAAAAATATTTTTGGTTGATTCAAAGTAACTAACAAGATGATGAGAAACATGAGTATCTTCACACATTCACCTTTCATAACAATGAAAAAACAAAACAATATTATCTTCATTAAATTTTCTACAATAATTACAATTTATATTCAAATTAAATTGGTCCCGCTAATTAGAGGCCTGGAACGCTAAAATCTGATTAAAAGAAATGTTTTTGTCTCCAGAGAGATCCGCAGACAAAGCAAGGTACCTACTTACCGGGTTTAAGCATTAAAACTCATTCAGATAATTATATTATTTCTTTTCACAAAATTATATAAATATTTTAAGTGGAAAGAAGAAAAGAAAAATGTTTATTTACAAATCTTTAGTAGAATAATAGAAATCAAAAGGGCACTTTAAATATATTGCAAATAAAATTATGACAACAGAAATTGTATGTTTAAATCAATTATCTTAAATTTAAATGCAACATATTGTGATGGCTCACAAGAAGACAGACAAACTTAATAATTCACTTTTGAGAAAAAAGTTGAATCAATCTCAGCGTAAAATAATATTTACCAATAAACATCACTAATTTGGTATAGATCCATCAGAAATCGAGAACATTTACCAATTTTTCGCAAATACAATGAAAAAGATGATTATGATAACGCCCAAGTCATAAATTTGTTTTTAGTTATGCCGATCTTATTTCAAACTAACGATATGTTCGATGTTCGTTTCAATCTATATCGTATATATATATATTTTTTAAAGAAGATAAGATAGATAAGAGTAAGCCTCGGATAAGATTCCTTAGCATTTATTGAGAGATAATCAATGAGGTAATAAGAACCCTCTGATTACATAATGAAAATCTGTTTTAGGTTTAAAATTAGTAATATATTATTTTTATTTTTTTAAATAATTTATGAATAAGAAAACTCAAAAAAGCGATATTTAAGGAGAGCCGATTAAAATTTCTTTTCCCTTCCTTTGATATCCTTTTCGTACTTTATCCGATTTTAAAATGTTTCACTAATCATCACTAACACGGCCTACAACCGGGATCGTGTAGAGATAGGAGAGGAAATTAGGAAAAAAAAAAAAAAAAAAAAATTGCTCTGGAACAGCGATATTTACATTTGGAGTTGGTCCGAAAATACATTTTCAGAGTTTTTAAATTTTTTAGGCAAATAATTCAGAAATTGTACGGACCTTAATGCCTATTCCGAAACACCGCAGATGAAGCCTCACCCAGAGCAACATTTAGTAGACAATAAAATAAAATATTAAACTAGTGGCATATCGCCAATCTAAAGGAAAACCACGAATTTAAAGAAACCAAGGTGTGAAGTTTTCATTGTGTTTCAAATTAAAAAATCACATTCTCGGTATCAAAAGATTTTACATTATTTCTTAAAATCAGAAGGTAATTATTTCATACTTTTTAACGCATTTATTTTTAGTTCCTAGTATTCGAAGTCGGTTTAATTTTTTGTTACTTGCTGAATATAAAATAAGCCAATGGATGTCATCATTAGCAATGAAAATTGATACATCCCAAAAATCTACCCGACTGACCTTATCAGCGCGCGATGAGTTAGGCAGTAGGCGTCATCGCTTTGTCTATTTATTATTAATGGAATCTCGGTTACGTAACGAGCTGCCTCCGATTGTAGTGAAGATTTATTAATATGTAATAGACATAAAGGATAATTATTAATATTAAATAGACAAGCCGTTTAGATATAGACATCAGGACACATCGGAACAGCGTCACTTCCTATTGCGAGATCATTGGCAGTTATTGATGACTTCAATGTACACGGAACATGTACCGTATTCTCACAGGTTTTGGAATGGACTTTTAAGGTGCTTCGAAAGCAAACTCACGATTATTTGTGGAAGGCAATATAAGTTAAGGGTAAAGTCAATAGTATTTTCATACAAAATCGAATATTTTTATGAAGAGCCAGGCATTCATTATCCATTTCTCTTTGTATTTATCCTAACAGAATTTCTAAGGGGCTAAAAATCATACGTTTGGATTGGCAATGTCTTAGGATGGATTCGACATACAGCTAATTAAAGGTACCGCGAAACACAAAACAATATTTCAAGTCAACCAATCAAGGGTTTTTAATAAATAATTGAGGCGTTGACATGGATAAGGTATTAAGTCAAGAAAACCCATTTTTACTTTGATATTTTTACATTCTGATTTTGAACTGCTGAAATTAGGTTTATTCATAAAAAGCATCTTCGGGTGATCATAGCAACTAAACCACTTTAATCAATGACTTACTACTCTTCCTATATTATTGGCACGACTTTATACTACTTATTTCTTTATTAAAATCTCAAAATGTTTTTTTTTTTTTTTTTGGCTTACTAGCTTTTCAATGTCAGTGCCTCAATTAGTTATTAAATAACGTATTACTATTATTTTAAACAGGGATTGAAACAGTTATAACTTATTGAGAAAAAGTATAAAAATAACTGTTATAAAAAAACTTTTATTAATAACCTCTGAGCGATAAAAGTTTTTTCAAAACTGTTAAATAAAAGTTCTATGAAAAGGGGGGGATTAAATAATATTTAAAAACTATAACTTTCGGATATGTTCGATAATAATGAATTTAATCATGTTATCCTGGGTCGTGCTTTTGAAATAAATATATGCCATGAATTCCTTGGAGGGGGGAATTAACTATTTTGGATAATTCCTTATTTGTAATTTTTTTATGCTTCAACTATGAAACTTGGTAATATGGGTATTTCAATTGATTCAAGACCAGTTTGAAAGAAAAAAAAACTATGCTAGTATCGCTATTCTTCTAGTATGGCCAGTATGGCGCACTTTTTGAGGCGCCCCCCCCTCCCGCTGAAATTTAAATTTGAAAATATTTTCGAATTTCACTTATCTGAAAACATGTTAATACTCCTCATTTCAATGAAATCAGTAAATATTTAAATTAATGTTAGCGCCGCCCCCCCCCACATTCCCTCCGCAACAAAAACCTTAAACTTATAATGTTTCAAATTCTAAGAATCTGAAAATATAAGGATACACCCTCATTTCAATTAAATCGGTAAATCATGCATTACTGGTAATGCCCGCGCCCCCCCCCCCCCCCGTGCCACTGAAATTTAAAATTTATAATCTTTTCGACTTCAACGTATCCAGAAACATAGGACCGCACTTTTTCAATAAAATCGGTAATATAAAATTACTGGTAATGTGAGCCCCCCACCCCCACACCACCGAAATTAAAAACTGATAATTACGAATTCTACGTATCTGAAAACATAAGGATGTACCCTCATTTCAATGAAAACGGTGAATGTTTAATTACTGGTAATGCGACCCCCCCCATAACCAAAATTTTAAACTTATAATGTTTCGAATCCTACAATTCCAGAAACATAGGACCGCACTTTTTCAATAAAATCGGTAATATAAAATTACTGGTAATGTGAGCCCCCCCCCCCCCACACCACCGAAATTAAAAACTGATATTTACGAATTCTACGTATCTGAAAACATAAGGATGTACCCTCATTTCAATGAAATCGGTGAATGTTAAATTACTGGTAATGCGACCCCCCCATAACCAAAATTTTTAACTTATAATATTTCAAATTCTAAGGATCCGAAAACATAAGGATGCACCCTCATTTCAATTAAATCGGTAAATCATGCATTACTGGAATTCCCGCGCCACGACCTACCTCTGAAATTTAAAATTTAAAACATGAGAATGTACCGTAATTTTTTTTTAAACTCAATTGTTATAGTTTGGCTATTGTATCGGTATGTCATTTCCAGTCGTTAAATGATATCCTGTTCACGTATAATGTTTAATTTTTTTTTTTTTTTTTAACCAAGGAATGCGGAGCGAATCAAAACCCCTATCATAGCATGAGCTCATGACGAGACTCAAGAGTTTTTATTGCATCAACATGATTTGTTCCTCCCCGACAGACCTGATTTAAAATGGCGTTTCGCAAATCATAATCACATTTGAATTGTACCATTGTCTTTTTTCACCTTTTTATGATTTATTGCCCCGAGGGAAAGCGGCCGATGGTGCTTCAGCCTGAATGTAAATTGTTGACATCATCAACGGGGGGCAGTAGTCCACATTCATGTCCTATCACACCCTCAGGTATGCTAACTGCTCTACCAGGCTACTCTATTTAACAATCAATGATATATTTTCAATGCGCAAAAAAAAGGCACAGAATGTCTGAATTAACATATATTTGTATAACACAGCAGGTGTGTAACCGATTCAAGATTCAAAGAATGTCTTTTTTCTTTCTGTTTTTTTTTTTTTTTTTTTTTTGTTTGATGATTCTTATGGAAGCTGTTCATCTTGCATAATACATAACCTGTTGAAAATGATTGGTCGCCATGAATGAAATTTTCTTTTAAGTTGCGATTAATTTAAACAGGACACTGAAAGGTCAATATAAAACTAATGAGCAACAGTAGAATAACCATCAATAGAACAATTGAAGATCGTCTGAGATTGACGCTTCAATCTCATTCATTAAAACTGAAACTTTTAATCAATCCAATTATTCTTTTCGACGAAATTACCAAACATTATAGGAACACCTTAGGGTCTGGCCACACATGTCCGCACCGGATCCGCACCGCAGCAATAATTTAGGTTATGTTCAGAATATTTTAATTTAACTTACATATTACCTTTAGTTATGCCTAAATGTCAGGCCACACATGTCAGAAACAGGCCACCTTAGGCATAAGTAAAGGTAATATGTAAGTTAAATTAAATATATTCTGAACATAACCTATATTATTGCTACGGTGCGGACATGTGTGGCCAGACCTTTATTTGTACCCATCAGATGCACAACCTTCCTTGATTCTTGAGATTGGGATTGATATGTAAATGAAATTAGAAATAAATAAAATAAACAATTATTTTTTATATGACTTTTTGTAAACAGATCAAATAACATAATAATTATGCAACATAATTAGTAAATAACGATCGTATAAAAAGAACAATCAAATAACCGCCAAATTAATTAAAACTAATAATTTAAACAACAAAAGGAATATACTTTTTTCCTTTAAGCAAGAAGTCCATTTCGTATGGATATGGGCTAAATCATACGCCAGTTAAAGCATATTGATGTCTATTCATTTCATTTGAAATGAAATTTTCAGGTATGTTATCAATATTAAATTAATATTTATCATGCAAAGTAAAACATTGAAATTAGCCATGAATTATAGATGAAGACACTTGACACCAAACAATGAAAGAGAAGGTATTAAGGGCAAGACTTGAATTTCGACCTCAAACCGAAGTAACTGGCAGGCATTAAGACGGGTGAGAAAAAAGAAGATTATAACATCATTTTCACTTTTACTAAACACAATCGAATCTGTGAGATAAGAAATCGCACTGTTTTCATTTCTTTGAAAAGCTGGAAACCATTCTGGTTACAATGAAATACATCTGATAACTAAGAAATGTCAAACTTAAAATGCTAAGCATTCAAAAATTAAAGAGTTACTCGAACCAATATGGGCAAGGTTATCTCAAAGTGTACTGAATTCCGTAGAAATACAATTATTTTTCCAATATCTCAATCATCTATTTAACCCAGATGATTAGAGCGGGTTAAAATGATAAAAAAAATTTCTAAGCACCCACATGTTAAATGCACAAAACAGTACAAAAATTATATTTCTAAAAAATCTGGTGCGATGCGCGCAACACACTTTTCACTTACCGACTTACCTACTTAGATTAGAAATTGACGTGTTTTGTTAAATGCTATTCTTCAAAGACACACATTTTTCCACAATTCACTTACTTATTTTGTTTCTGTTTGCTCTCTAAGGTACACTAAATTTCTTTATATTTAAACAAAAGTTTTTACTGGTGATAATTATGCAATGCAAGCAAAATACTCCATTGCGTCTGATTTTATTTAACATTTAGTTACCATGAAACAAATAATTTCCATTAAATGAACAGAAGGTCTTTAATAAACAAGGGTCTGTCATTAAAGGCGTACTGCGCATGCGTGGGCTCAACGTGTTTTATGAGTTGACGGAACATTTTTCTTTTCTTCTCCGTTGTATATTTACTTGATTTCTTTCATATTTTATATTTAGCAATTTCTTATTTTTAGGAGAACGAGAGATACATAATTTCTCCATATAAACAAAAACAAAGGTACTTTAGAGGAAAACAAAAAAGGCACCTTCCCGATTTAAGCCCCCCCAGAACATCTTAATATTGATAAAGCTTATCTGATATTAAAGAATACTTGATTCTCATTAAAAATGACGAGCTTAATCAAAAACGTTAAAGCCTTTTATGAGAAAATCGAAAACACATAAAAAATTATGAAATACTGGCCCCTCCTGTTGAACCGATCTTGATGAAATATTTGCTGTCACATCGCGGGCATATACAAATAGTTTTTGAACTAGTCTGTTCACACACAGATTTCGCGGAACCACCGACTCGATTATTTGGACTCAGGGGACCTCAAAACGTCTATTTCCGTTGAAAACCGTAAGTCGAAATTTTTTGAGATCGCAATACTTTCCTTTACTACATATTTCATATATAGGTAAGTGAAAGTAAAAATTTACTTTCTGAAAAAAATCAAGCCTGACATAAATCACTATCGTTTTAATCACATCATATGGTCATCACACCATATACTATGTTTTATAAAGTACTAGCAGACCCGGCCATGCGTTGCTGTGGCTCAGTAGTTATATCCTAATATTTTTAAACAAATACAGTCGTACCAATATTCATTAATAAAGATGAAAACCTTTCAGCTAATCAAAATCCAACGTGATTGAGAATAGAGCATTACACCATTTAAAAGTATTTGGTAAGGAATATAGGAAAGTTAAAGTTTTTATTTTTTTCATCTCATATTTCAATTTAGTTTGATTAAAAAAGAGCTGATTGTGTTTACGACTCACAGCGCTGCCTACACTCTCGCCCTTTTTCAAAGTTTTTTGATGCATCGGTATAAAGTAACTCGAAATTGCTATATTTTTCCACTAATTTTAAAAAGGATGACTGAACTTCTACCGGGTAAGTTTTGGTAACCTCAGCCATTGATCTATTGATTATTGGCCTAACACTACCTCAACTTGGTATTGTTAGTTTAGCGACGGGTTTAATATTTCTCAGGGTCATGCCAATTTTGGTTAACGCGTCATATATGTCCTTTTGATTGGCGTTTTTCTCAATTTCTTTGGGACCTCGATTTCCCGACCCTTCGGAAAATAAGTGGTCGGTAGGAGGGTGGTGTGTTGAAGCTTTTAATTTAGCAATATATTTGAGTGATAAGAAATCTCTTCTTAAAGAGGTTTTTACATAATACAATTAAGAATTTTTATTTATTCAATTACTAATTTGTTCAAAATGTTTTGGGATATCCTGTTTTGTTTTTTAACACAAACCAAAGATTTGATGATTTCCATGCACGTGAGCAGGCGATGCCCACGTGAGGTATGCCATTTCCCATGGGAAAAACACGGTTTTTAACACGTTGAGCGCCAAGCGGTACGATCGTACCGCTGTTAGACTATTGGCTGGGGCCGAGGCGGTCCCCAGGTACCGCCCGCTCCCGCCAGCTAAAAGATTGTTCTGGGCCAGGGGACCGCCTGCCGAGCGTGATTTCAAGGCATATTGGACCGCTCCGGCCCCGAACAATTCGCCAATGCAATTGGCCCAAATGTTTTTTTTTTTTTTTTTTTTTTTTTTTTAAATTTGGGGGGTATAAATAAATAAAATAAATTAATTTTATTTATTTTTTTACAAAACAAAATATCTTATTTATTAAAACAACATATTTTAAGGGCACAAGGGCTGACGTCGCGGTCATAACCGGGCAGCCCCCGTACTACTATAGGTAGCGGGCTTTACCCTGGGGCCGGGCGGTACATACGTACCGCTCACAAAATTATTGTTTAATTGCCAAAATTAAACTTTTTATCTATTTCTTTTGAAATTTTTGTATCATTCTAATCATATTAAAGTTATAAATTAGGAAAAATTGCTTTGGCCCCAGGCAAAAGGACATCATCTTTTTCCTGGCGCTCAACGTGTTAAAGTCCAAGTGGACATTGTTTGCCCTTGGGATTTGTTTATGGTCATGGCAAAAGCCAAACGAATAGGATATTGAAGCCTTTTAAATTTTATTGAAAATTCTGACGATTCCAGGGTAATATATATCTCCTATAAACCTTCCAGGCAACATTTTTGCTTCAATAACATTTCCTGTGATCCTTTTAATGACCAAACGTGTACCGTTGCACAATTGAGGTGGATTTAAGTTACGAAGAAGAATAATCGGTCAGCCAATCTTCAACTGGAGATTGTTTGGGTGTATATCCCAGGTATATCCAGGGAATTCAAAAATTCAGATGGGAAATTTACAGCTTCGTTTACATCTAGAACATTGTCAATTGATTTTAGAAGTTTATTTAATCGAAATAAACATTTTTTGCTGCCAAAATAGCACGACTACCCAGCCAATTATAGTCCAAATAATTGTTCAAAATATCAGGAAAGACACTTTATATTAGTTCATTTTTCGTCTCTACAACAGTGGAGAAATTTTCTGGTAATTTGATAAATTTTGAATTTCGATGCAGCTCTATTTCACCGTTTCCAATATAGAACAATTGTTTAGGAAATATATCTGCCGATGGATCATTATGCAGTAGTACTCTCATATTTATAGTGGATAAATCTGAAACTTGCTGTTTATCCAAATAACAGTTATTCCTGTTTAGTAGAGGTGTAATAATCATTATATGTAAAATTTAAAAAATGCCGCGGAGATTTCCTTTCTTAATCAAAAATAATTTAAAGATAAATAAAAAAATGTATTCTGGTGAAATTAACACCGAAATATCATTCACATCACCATCCCTAACCATCCCAATAATAGCCTACTTTAAATTAAAGAAAGGATTAAAATCTTCGCTGACTTTTCTTAAATTTTACATATAAAGATAATTACAACTCTATTGAATAGGCCTCTATTCGATTGGGATTAAATTTTCTCAACTTTAAATTATTGTTGATAAAGTAGGAATTACAAATCTCCACCGACATTTTTTAAATTTTTTGATTTTAGAGCACGGGATAAAAATATTAAAAAGGTTTGGTAAAATAAAAAAACACTGTATTCAAATAATACTAACAAAACGAATAATGAAAATAAAGAAACTTCTGTTAAATAAATCAACTGAAAATATAATATTAAAGTCTTAATTATGCAGTTCTTTAGCAAAACACACAACAGCTAATCAAAACACACTCAGGGAAGTTGCATGTCTGGTTACCGGCAGTGTAGCCACTAATTTTCACAACTTTTTGGTAACACTGACTCCTTAAGTCAGGTTTCTATTAGGTTACACCTGTGACAGTAGGTTCTATTACAGACATGTATATTATTTCAAATAATAGCCTAATTTAAATTATTAAAATGTATTTACTTTACTAAAAGTTGATATCAGGGTGGGCCACAGCAAAGCGTTTCAGCGCTTAGCTAGTAATTTAATTGAAACACAAATAAAAAAGGAAAAGGAAGGAATTACCTACACTTTTGAGAATTTATTGTAACCTTTTCTTGAATTATTTATTCTTTAATGAAAATTAACAATAAATACAAAGATTTTTATTACTATTTGTCTGTGGAAAATAATAATATTGGAACCAATAACTTCACACACATAACACAATACAAAATTATAATAATGAAAACCTGTAATACAATAGCACGCTTATAAACAAAAACGTTATGAAATCGACATATGACGCCATGTTAATAAATCGAAACCCGTCCTACTGTATTTGCAATAATTCGCTATATAAAAATTATTTTGGTAACTAATCAAGTTAAAAACTATCATGTCTATTAAGTTGGCCATAACTATAAACATTGAGCCAAATTTCATTAAAATCGGCTGAGTAGTTTCTGGGTAATAGAATGACAAACATCGGGACACGAGATTTTTATATAGATAAGGATAAATATAAAACTAACTATCTATTATTTTTTTTTTATAAGATAATACAAAAGACAAAGTGAAATATGTTGTACTCAAAAGCGATAGAAGTAAACACAACCCTATTTCACAAAATTCAACTTTAAGGTCAGTGGGCGCTTAGTTAACGTTGGGGTCACACCGACCGTATATACACACAATCATTTGAAAATAATAAATCACTTAGGAATAATATGCTGCGATGATCATATTAACAAAAAAGAAAAAAAAAATCACGTGAAACGTCGAAACGTAATTAAATAGTTTAGACAAACATACGAGTATATGTAGGATCGAGTGACACGTCAGTGTGTCGGGCATTACAGACTAGGAAATGAAGCAAAGATGCGGTTTTGCGTTGTTAAAGATAGATTAGTTTTCAGGATGTCAATTCCAAGGAATGAACAAACAATTATGTCAGTAACCATGAATGGAACAATAAGGATACGCAACTTACCCTTATAGCGGATTCATAGCAGCAGTTTTGCGCAGGCGTCCTTCCAAACTTACAAATGACAGCTAGATTTTATCAAGGCATCCTCTAACTTTCCAGACGGTGAGTAATCTAGATAATCATCAGTCCAATTGAAAAACATGACACGATACGTCTTAATCCCCTTACAATTAATTATTCGAATGCTGAAATTCGACAACCATCCAATACTCCTCACTTCTTTCCCTCAATTATTTTTACCGAATTATTTAAACCTATAAAATTGATAAAAATATAGTCTAAAACAGTCTTGATTAATTGATGAGCAATCGAATCTCGTTTTATGATAAAACATAAAATAATGGAATTAAGTTAGTAATTTAAACTTTAAATTTAAACTGAGGCAATGTATAATATTAAGCATTAATACCAATATTAAACCATAACCAATCGAACGGAAGAAAAGAAATCAGTGAGAATGAAAGCCAATCCATCAAGTTGAAATTGACGGAGAACGAAGTGCAATCTGGTCTTAGAAAGTCTCACTTAGGAATAAGGCATGCTATGGTTACTGGTACAAATTAATTTCGAAAGAAACTTAGAGAACAAGGCAGAACGGACATCTAATTTACACCAGGAAGCTAGCGAAATTACAGGATGCAATTGTTTCTATTTCCAAAGGCAACTATTTAAAACAAAGCATAGTACTTTAAGGCCTAAAATAACTGCATAAAATAAATAAAATAAAATAAAATAAAATAAATAAGAGCATGGAGCACTGGTACATAGTTGGTTTAGGGGATTTTTACTTTCACTTACCTATATATGAAATATATAGTAAGTGGAAGTATTTCGACTTCCGGTTTTCGACGGAAATACACGTTTTGGGGTCCCCTGAGTCCAATTAACCAAGTCCCGCGAAATGGTCTGTGTGTGTGTGTGTGTGTGTGTGTGTGTGTGTGCGTGCGTGCGTGCGTGCGTGCGTGCGTGCGTGCGTGTGTGTGTGTGTGTGAACAGACTAGCTCAAAAACTATAAACCGTGCGAACCTGAGATTGGGTATTTAGTGTATGTATATGCCCGCGATGTGACAGCAAAAATGTCATCAAAATTGCTCAAAGGGAGGGAGTACTTTACTTAATAATAAATTTTGTATCATTTTCACGTGTTTTTTTTATTTACTCAAAAACAGTTTTCACGATTTTGATCAAACTGGGTATTTGATGTATGTATATGCCAAAGATGTGATAGCCAACATTTCATCAAAATGGATCAACCGGAGGGGGGACTTTACTTCATAAATTTTTTATCAATTTCACGTGTTTTTTTTATTTACTCAAAAACGGCTTTCACGAATATGATCAAACTGGGTATTTATGTATATATATGTCAAAGATGTGATAGCCAACATTTCATCAAGATTGTTCAACCGAAGCGGATACTTTATTTCATAACTTTTTTTCTAATTTTTAGATTATCTCAAAAACGGCTTTTAACGATTTTCTTCATATTCGCCATGTTTAATGAAAATTGAGTGTTATTTAATATCAGGTAAGCGTTTATTAAAATGTTCTGAGGGGTTTATAGAGCAAATGAAAACAAAAATAAGAAATGAATGTGGAAAATGTGTAACTTTGAGAAGTGGCATTAACAAAACGCATTAATTTCTTATCTAAGCAAGTTGGTAAGTGAAAGTTGTGTGTTGCGCGCACGCACCAGATTTTTTTCTTTTTGTTTAAAAACAATGCAACTGGGAAGTTATAAATTGCTAAAAGGGTAGTAATTAAAATATCTTATTTATCTATGTAGATAGTTGGTTGATATTGGTTTAGGGAATTTTGTTATTTTTCATTCTTAAAAATGCAACAATGAAGTTATAAATTGTTAAAAAAAAAAAGTAATTAAGTAAATCTTATCCTATATTTATTATAGACAGCATTTATTTCATCTATTAATCTTAAATCATTACATCAATAATTAAAAATTTAATTTAGTTTTCAACCTTCATAGATAAAAGATAAGTTGTTTTGCTGAACCAAACTTTTTAGTTTCACAAAAATGCTATTTGGTCCCTAATAATTCGCACCATACCAAAAATTGAGGACCAAGGTTTAACAAAAAACAATTATTAAATTTCAGGAGACACATCTGACACCCTCTTCTGCTTATAGTGATCCTCGTGTTTTGCATAGGTTACCGACTCCATTTTCCAACTAATATAGGTAAAAGGAATAAAACGTAAATAATAAATAGCCTAATACCATTTTTTAACAATAAATATCGTCGGGTTTTCAAGAAAGCCCAAAAGCAGTATCTTACTTTTAGTGCAATCAGCGCCTGCCTTTGTGATTTTTATATACAATTTTTCGGGGAGGAATCCACTGGTAATAAAAGTAATAATTTTAGGGTTTTGAATCGTCTGGTAGATTACTGAGATATTTAACTATAGGAATAAAGATTTGACAGATTGTAAAAAAAAAAAAAAAATATATTTTTTACAGATTCGTCAGCGGACCATTCATCCGACAAGATAATTCCTCAAATTTATTTTACATAAACAACAAAAAAGCTATACCAACATTATTATTAGTATTATTACATTACATTATAATTACAATATAATTACAACATTAAGTATAATTTTTAGAAATATTAACAAGTGTATGATTATAAATAAATTTTTCACGAATAGAAACTTGGAAAACATAATATTATGCAAAAAAAAAATATATATTAATGAAACAGGGAGGAAATTAATTAATATTTTAGTGGATCTGCCTAAAATGAGAAGATATCCTTTATGTCCACACCTACATTCGGTTGAGCGAACAAACTCAATACTTTTCTGATGCAACCGTATATTAAGTCTATTAAGAAGATGTCGAAAGCTATTAATCATACTACCTGAGGGTTTATGGAGATTCATTTAACTTGTGCAATCTTCAAGCAAATAATAATGTACTCATTGCTAATGCTATGGTACATACCCTCTACCTTTTTATTACCCTCTAGGTTATGGTAGTAAAAAATGTTTAAATATGTCATTTAAAATAAGAAAAAAAAAAAACAGTTCTCGAGTATTTGCTGATAGTAAAGATTTCCAAATTAAATGAGTAGTATAGAGTAAGAGTAGTGATATCAATCTGAGTGATGGAAAATAGTCAAAAGTTTTGTTATTGGTTATCCATCTAGTAACAGTATCTAATAGTTATAATTTATAAAGGGTAGAGATAAGTATAAGTTAATCGATGAGTTTTTCTTAAAATTTTGCCATATTCACGCATTCATACACATATCACTATTGTAATGTAACGAACATATTATAAATATTTATGTTAATAAAGGGGGTGCTATAGCAAAAACTATAGAGGAGACATTATTTATTATTTATGGGTTTGTTTGTTTGTTTAACGTCCATTTTTATGCTACTAAGGCTAATCGGACGATGCTACAGTGGGAGTCCGTCCTAAATTTTGCCTATCCAGGTATAATTAGGATAGGGATCTTTAACGAGTACCTGACATCGTACAGGCTCGGGACCTCCATTTTACGTCCTATCCGAGGGACGGCATAGCTAAGGATTTTTTAATCCCTTTAAAAAATCCTAGGGCCACCGCTGGAATTGAACCCGCGATCTTTAGTATTGTAGGTTGCCATGCTAACCACAACACATTATTTATGGGATAATCAATTTTCGGAGGAAACAGATTTTTGTGGGGAATACATTTGTAAAAAAAGGAACGATAGGAGAAATAAAATAGTAGAATTAACTGCAAATAAGGCACAATTACCTACTATTTTTTCAAAGTCATATACATCATTTTTAAGAGGAGTAGTGTAATATTTATCGGATTGTGGAGGGCCGTGATGCAGAGATTTGACAATATATTTGAGCGATGGATAACCCATACGGAGTTTTTTTACTGCTTCCTAGTTCATTTCGATCGAATTAGTTAGCCTTTTCGGTAAGGTATACAAATCTATCTGTTAGGAGGTAATAATTTCTAAACTGGTGGGAGGTTGAAGGTGGAGAGGACGATTCCGCTCAAATTCACGTTTGATAAGGTAGCCTTCGAAGTATGATAACTGAATTTTCGCCGATGGATTTAGGCTCTAATATACTTAAAACATTTAATATATTGTTACTACACAGTAAATGTATTGAGGGAATTTGGAAAAAAAAAAAAAATTGATTTTTGGGGCGGGTAAGCTACGGTTACAATTATTTTTGATAATTCCACCGCAAAATATTGTTATATATAATAATTTTGTGACCACTGTTATATAGTGTTAAGGGTATTTCATGTTAGATGAAAATCCCTAACAAAAGTTGATAATTCTCTCCGTGGATAATGAGAGCAGTGAAAGGAAGGTCACAACACAACCGCAAGACGGAGAATGCAATAACAGAAAATGAATCGACAAAAACACTATTTTTTCTTTTAATGGTAGGCATATACTTATACGATACCACAACAGCAATTATCAACGTAACAACCTTTTACTTTGTTTCATTACATTCAAATTGAAGGTTGATTCTTCTAAATACCTTACTGAGTTGTGTTTGTCTTAGTTAGAATACACTTCGGATGTGAAAGCAAATTTGGATACAGTTGTTTGTTTAACTTTTATATATGTTTTATTTATTTGTTTGTTTTTTTTACTATAATTTAGGCACAATTGTTTGAATCTCTAGCTAGGATAACGATGGAGTGATATATTTTAAACATTAATTATAATTTGCAGAAAATATTACAATAAGCCCTTTTCAGAAATTATTTGCGGCTAATATAGCGACGTCAGCGATCATAATACAAATAATAACAGTGATGTCAAAGTGGACCCCCCTCGCCCGGTCATTCATGGGGGATAAGGGAATTTCTATGCGACTTTATATTATAGGCAGTACCAATATCTTATGTTCCATATAATCTAAACTATCCATAGTTAAAAAAAACTACTTTGTCGCGTGGTATGATCTATATAATTAAGTATTTAATTGTTAAAAAGTAGTTTGATAAAAATATAAACTCTGAAAAAACCTGAAAAAATTCCATAATTCTTAGAAATACACCGATCTTTACAAGGTTATTAGTCAAAATGGTTTAAATCGGTAAACGATATGCTCGCTTATAATTTCATATCGTTCCATTCATGGTTACATGAGTTAAATAAATTATTATTACTACAGTTTGCAACAAATCTGTTGCAACGCATGAAGAAAATAATTCAGGGTTTGATTTTCTTTGTTTTTTGCCAATTTCTGTTTATTTGCAACAAGAACACCTTCGTGGCATAGATGAGCATTTTTCCAATCCATTTAATAATAAATGGATTTGAATAATAAATATAATAATTATAACATAATAATATAGTTTGAATAATAAATATAATAATTATAACATAATAATATAATAGTAACATAAAAATATATTAATAAGTAAAAATATTTTGAAAGTGAGTAATGATATTTAAAGAATTACAGATGCTCCTTGGGTTTCAATGTACCTTTTTTTTCTTTATTGCAAGTCGTTCAAACACATATTCACTTAGACATTCAATTCGCCTTTGGAGACTGCAGCCCCCTTCAAAACTGGCTGGTTCCGCCCTTCTGTTGAGGGTAGAGAGAGGCCCACCTACCTTACTGGCAAAAATTACCTTCCCCACTCCAATTCCAGTGATAACTGTCCCGAATTTCTCCAATATCATTATGCAAGAGCCACTCCAATCTTCATTTATTAAGTTAATTAATACAATTCCACGGGGCATAGACCGGAGAGAAGGAATTCCGTTGCAAATTACAAGCAATTATTGATGTAAATGATATCTCAGCCCTCAAATAGAAAAAAAATGTTTTCTGTTCCGTGACCTAACGAATAAACCGAACGAGCGGTTTAATTAATTAACTAACTTGATCCTCTACTTTTAATGATTTATTTATTGTGTTTCATTTAGTTCATTAGTAAATAAAATTATAATCATTAAATGATTAATCTTAGGTCAACAACTTTTTCCGTTGTAATATTTCAATTAAGTAAAGAGGCAGGGAGAAGACATTAAAAAAAAAAAAATACAAAATGGAGTTCATTGAATGAAGTAGCGAATATTTTCATTAAAGCATATTGACCATTTTTATATTAATTGGAGATCAAATTAGTGAGTTGTATAATTCATTTAGTGATTATTCACTAAAAATAATTACTTAAATAATTTTATCAGAAGATAAAAGATTGGCAATGGGGGGGGGGGGGGGGGGGGAGGGTGGATTCGAAACCGACCCGGGTTATATATTCTCTCCTTATATTCTCCTTGTCATCGTAGCGCAGCCTAGGACTAAATTATCTTTCCTGTTTCCTTTTTATTATATACAGGGAGTCTCTCGAATGATGAAAAAATCTTCAGTAGCCTACGTGAAATATATCAATACCATGGACTGCCATATATTATTAAGACCAATATAATAGCTGCAACCGCGATGCAGAGACCCGGGTTCGAATCCCGGTCGTGGCCAATCTTTTCTCTTCAGATAAAGTTATTTCAATAATCACCATTAAACATTTAAAATAAAAATATGCGATTGAATTTCCTTAAGATTAGATAATTTTCAAGTATTGCAACAAATATCTAAATTTGTAGTAAAATTTACGAATTTTGTAATCTAATATGTATTAATACGACTAAAATTTATAATTTATCATAAGATGGCCACGTATCCAACTAACTAATAAACAACATTTGATTGTTGTTTATCACGTCATGCTATATTATTATGTCACATTTATTGAATTTATTGTTTATCATAAATAAAAAAAACCAATAGTTAAAAATATATTAAACATGTAGTACATAGTTTGGAATAGTTAGTGATCACAGTCTCTTGAATCAAAGTTATATTTTATTGAAGCTATACGGTCATTCCATATCAAGTGGTCCAAAGTGGTTGCTGGATCATTATAGAAAAAAAATTATAATTTTACCACCAATTACGTATAGAATCAGTAGTTCAAATCAATTTTTAAAACAATTTTAGGATCAGCTGTTTCAAAATGGCAGCCATTTTTGTTTCACTTTTCAGGCCGATTTTTGAGTTTTTAAGCTCTCACAGCAAACTCATTTTCTCAAGGCTGGTAAGTCAAAGACTAATAATTCAAACACAATTGTTTTCCTTAAAGTCTGTTCTATATTTCGTGTTCTCTTTATTATTTGAATATTTTGAAATCCAATACTTGAAAAGTGCTATTGAAAACAACTGCTTTAAATTCTCAAAACACCGTTTTTGAGGGAAGTTTTGGTTATAAGGGCAAGTACGCCAAAGCTGATTTTTGGTATGATAATAAACCTAACTAATTAGCTTTCATTAAAAGTACTCTTAACCCTATATTCTTCACCTAATTTTTTTATGAATTTTTAAAGTTCACATTTTTTAATTTTTTTTTTAACATTAGGCTCTAATATCTCTGGTGGGCTAGTTAATAAAACTTTCATTTTTTAAAATGTTATGCTTGCATGCAACATAAACCTACTGTAAGAAATTTCAACCTGTATATTTGAGTACTTTGGTAGCTACGAATTTTTGAAAATGGCCATTTCTTTGTTTATTTTACAACGAAGAAAAACTCATTTTCTCAAGACTGGCAAGTCATAGACTAATAATTCAAACACGGTTGTTTTCCTTAAAGTCTGTTCTATATTTCGTGTTCTCTTTATTATTTGAATATTTTGAAATCCAATACATGAAAAGTGCTATTGAAAACAACTGCTTTAAATTCTCAAAACACCGTTTTTGAGGGAAGTTTTGGTTATAAGGGCATGTACGCCAAAGCTGTATTTTGAGTACTTTGGTAGCTACGAATTTTTGAAAATGTCCATTTTCGTGCTCATTTAACAATGCGCAAACTTGATCATACATACTTCATTAAAGTTTTACTGTTTGTGAATTTTTTACTTTTAATAACCCTTATTAATTGTTTTAGTAGTAGACCCGCAAAAACTGATATAAGGTAGTCCAAAAAAAGTTAAAATAAATCGTAAAGTATTTTTTAAGCGTTAGCTTTCATTAGATTTAGTGTTAAATTAATAATATTGATTTTAAATGTTTATTTTTCTCAAAGGCATTTAATTAATAAGAACTTCAAATTAGCCAATAGCCAGTTTCGGTTAACCTTTCTACAATCGAAAATCACTTTCTCCCATCTTCCCATGTACCCTTGGGGTCAACTCAAGTCGTGAGAACGAAAAAAAAAAACCTTTCAAAGATCAACGACTACATTTGAATTTTGCAAAACTAAGAGACAGAAATCAACATTATATTAACAGTCAAGACGCCGTTAAAGTCAATGTATACGCCATAGGGATGTGGGAAAAGAATATCGTTACCATAATTAAATAATTCAACCCTACTTTTTAATAGCACCTATAATACATAAATAAGAAATGAAAACATCAGATCTCGAGATCTGTGAACTTCAATTTAGATTCCTATTTCCAAAACATTTTTTTTTTACACTTTAATAAAAATGTAACATAGAAATCCAATTAGTTAGTTTAAAATATAATTTAAAAATATAACCTTAGAAAAGATTCTGGAAGTGCTCAAGAGTAGAGGGGATAAACTTAAAAATTAAGATGCAATATGATGACTAACTGATGATGATTAACTGATTGTGAATTATATTTCTGATACATTCAAAATTATTGTTATATTAACATTAAATTTCATTTAACCAATTCCTCTAGTATAATTAGACAAGTGCAAGATAAAGAAATTAATTATTCTCAGTAAAAGTCTTTTTTAGAACTCACAATCAGTTAACCTATGAGGGTTAAAACCTTACATTTTGATATGTGTTTTGTCGTATTTTTAATAATAATTGAAACGGTAAAGTATTTTTTAAGAAATTGCAGCGATATTATTAATTATTCCAAACAGCATCACTGAAAAAATCAGAGGAAAGCTTGAAAAAGTCACCAGAACAAATCACGAAGTATAAATTTCATGCTTGCTCGATCGGCGAGATAAAACATAAAGATAGGTTCTAGGTGAAGAAGTCTTACCATATACACCGCTATAGGTATAATAAACATGTCCCGCTATAATATATCTTCAATCTTGGGTTCAGTAACTGGTAAGTGCAGAACAGCTAATGGATGATCTTAAAAGGAGCACGCACAACCGCCACGTTTTTATAACAATTAAGTAAGGGAAGTTTAAGGTCATTAAGACCCGTACTGCTGATATCCTGGTCCGATTCGAAAGGGTAAAAAATACATTACCTTTTTCTTTATTACATTAACGAAGCTAAGCCACATAACAACTTCATTTTCACGACATAATTCGTTTTAATCAAAATTAATTTGAAAAAAAAAAGAGTTGTATATTGATCTCCAAAATAACCGAAAAATAATTGAATTAAGGGAACAAAATATCCTAACAATTCTTATACCCCCTCCTCTCCTATTTTGTAGCCAATTTGTCTGAGGATTATTTGAATAGATTATTAGACCTCCACTAAGTACCTTCCGCGTAGATGATTAATGAATAGATTACTTCCTGTTGATGTCAGTAGTCAATCGTTATTTTCTCTGTTGTCAATGTGAAATTGATGACTTATGCCATAGATTATGCATAGGATATGAATTTAACTATTATCTTTTTAATCCTTTAAAGTATAACTAACTTGTGTAGGTACTTAAAGAATCTACGTGAATATTATCACATTCATTCTCAATTCGAGCTTCTTTTATACAAAAGTACTGATCTTGAGAATAGAGGGCTTTCTAGTGGTACTTAGTTGTGGCATCAACTGTAAAAGATTTAGAGCGGGATCGTTTCTAGATTACCAATTCTAGAGTATTCTAGAGTACTAATTCATTTTAGCAGAGAAATATATATTAACAGAAACAATCAAATATAAAATAATTTGTAAGACCGGCCCACTATCCAAGCATCACTACTTTTGTATATATGAAGCTGGAATTGGGAATGAATATGATAATATTCACGGAAATTCTTACCCAAGTTAGGTACTATAAAGGATTAAAAATTATTGGTTAAATTCACATCATATGTATGTTCTATGGCCGATGTCATTAATTTCTCATGAAAGAATATTATCATTATGAACAACAGAAAAAATATCGATTGATTGAACGAGGGTATTGAAAATTGATATATGAAGTAGAATCTTTGTTGGTGCTGAATTATAGACTCTATTAATCTTTCAAGGAGAGTTGATTTAAAGACACACCAGTAAATGAATTCAACAATAAATGACCGATGATTATATATATTTATAGAACTTTGTAAAAGGTTCTATGGAAACCGATATGGACTTGTTAAACAGACGGTTTAAGATTGTGGAGTACAGCTAAAAAAATCCAACATTAAACAAATTCCATCTTTTCATTCGAAAGTGTCACAAAAATAGTAGACACGCCATTTTATGTCAGCAACGATATAATACATGAAGACTAAAACATCTCAACAAATGCAATAATATTTAAGGAAAATTATATTAACTTTCACCTAAGACTGACTTACAATATAAAACCACTGACAAAACATTTAAAATTCTCACACAACCCGTATAACCCAACCACTCTCACGACTACCCAGGCGCTGGCCAAGAGACTTGATCAGTTGATTACCCCCCCCCCCCCAAATTTAATATTATCATAAGTTATTTTAGTAAAAAATAAACATTTAACTTTTTTTTTTTTTAAACGAACTAAACTCTTTTGCTCCTATTTAATTTAATTATTTACTGTTTTTGTATTCTTAAAGCCAATCCAGGTCCTGAAGGTGACCCAGTCGTTTCCATTTCTTTGCACTTCGCAACCTTGCACTCATCTCCTTAACCCAGCGCTTGGACGGACATCCTCTCGCTCTTGCACACATGGCTACTCCATGATCTTCTTAATCCGGATGTCTTCTTACGTCTGATAATATGTCTTCTTACTTTCATACTGTTCCACTTTCTCTTCAATATCACCTCGGTATAAGAATGGGGTTACCTTTGATTCACTACTTAGACAACGTCCAGCACCACGGTCGCAATCTATGTTAGTATGATAGAACTATAATTTACGGAGTTTCATAAAATGTTATGTTCGGGCCGGGATAGCCGAGCGTGTTGGAGCGATTTAGCACGAACGAGCCGAACGGCGGCGGTTCGAATCCGCCATGGGAGGGTTGACTTTTATTTCGTGGAGGCCCACGTAGAGTAACACACATATAGAGTAACCCCCAGTATGCCACACATGGCATGGTAGGGGTACCGAACAAAAAAGTGCTATTTTCAATCACGAGAATCCGGAAGTTAGGCGACCAGTTAGCGACAGGCATTTGAATCCCCATTGGAAGACCATCAGCTCTTGGCTTGAACATATCATTTCACGTGAAAGTGCCCAGCAAATATTCCATCACTATTCCACGGCCGATATTCCCGCTTTCATGAAGGTTTAGAAAGTGGACCGAAACACCTGGCTCACGCGTTATCAGCGCGATAAGGAGGCGGCAGTCTCCTGGCACACCTTCAGCACAGAAGCGCCACCAGCGGCGAATACTAATAGTTCTCCTCATCTAGTACCTTCCTCTTCCTGGTCTCTGATCGGCATGGCCTTCTTACCTTCGACAATCCTTCACTTCAACTACAATAAAAAAAAAAAAAGCAGATTCATCAACAAGGTTATGTGTGGTGACAGGTACTTCAAAGTTTTTACCTTGGAAACTGTACTTAATTACCACTTATATTACAAATTGAAGCAGTTGAAAGAATAGGATCGTTATTTTTAAATGATTTCCCTTCACCATGGTTTATTAACATTTAAAAGTGTTTATAACTATTATATTCGCTTTTACAACAAGAAATGAAATGATCAAGACGTGACTGACATTAATAGTTTTGTCGATAATAAATAGTGGTCTATTATTTTAATTTATAACACTCCGGAGTTAAAACAAAAAAAACAATAGAGACAAATCCAACCACAATAAAATTGATTTTTATTCTAAGAAATATTTTGTTTTTAAAATTGAGCATTTGTAAAGTCATTTTTATAGAAACAATTAGAATTAAAAGAAAACTCTCGAGTTTGCCTTTGCTGAATATGTCATTGGTTACATTATATACAACTATCAGTAAATTGTATGAATATACAATACTTCGACGGAGGTAATAATACACATGTTTCGAAAAACTATTCTATTATTCTATTACTATTGCTGCTTTCTTAAAGGATGTCTCATTTCTGTAGGGTTGGATTTCAAAAAGTTTACTCGTCTCTTACAAGGCAAGTTAAAAATTGGTATTCCGTGCATGCAGCTAGCTTTCAGCGGAAGGGCCGCGGTTAGCAAACCCCTGGTTGAGTGCAAAACAAGAAAAAAATGTTCGCTAGTCTATAAACTTTTTAAGGGTTTATGGACTAGACGGGTTTCTCTAACTACGAATTTAAATACTACAAAACACATTAAATAAAAATTATGTGATTATCTCCATATCACAGGTAGTTACATCGGAGGCTCCACCCTTGTTGAAATAGACGTCAGAAATTTCAAATATTGATTCATAATGAGAATTGGAATGGATAGAAAGTAAATAATTATTGAAATGATCTGAGAAGACTGGCTACGAAATCCAAAGTATGTTGCCACGTAATAACTGTAACAAGGTGTAGATAATTAGCCGAAAATTCGTTATGCAACGGAATAATAATGGTTATTGTTCAATTGAGAGGAGAATAAGAACAAGTCATCGTGCCCAATAAAACTAAGCCGCTAAATTCATATGACCTTCACCCTATTGGAGCGATGATTTCTCTGGGAACATCACGAAAGTCGAGTAATAACCCGTACGTAACTCTTTGGATTTCTTTTATTCCATTCTTATTTTCAATAGCTTATGGTATCTAAATTATCCTTTTTTTTTCCCTTAAAAATTATCATTTTTCGTGTTATACAGGGGGAGGAGGGGCACAATGAAACACAAAAGTTTTTTTTTACCCATAGCACCCCACCTGAGACTTTATTTTCAATTTTTTATTTTTTCCATGTTACCTTATGATTTAATCTATGTAAGAAATGCGGTAAACATTATTTTAGGATTATATCTGACCGCGAGCAGTTATTTTCCAAAAAAATAATTTTGTTTCATTGTGCCCCATGCACGGGGTACAATGAAACAGCTGGAAAAACAACACCATAATTAACAAAAAAACTTTATTCGGCTTCCAGTCGGTTTTTCGTTCTTCTGCTGTAGGATACCCACGAAGTTCTTCAGGAAAGAGGCAAGTTTGACTTTGGAAGAAATTTGTCATAAATTAATAAAGTTTTTTTGGTGTTGCGCTCTTAACTTCGCACCAATCTGTAAGAAAATGAAATAAACCGACTGCTTATTGCACAATGAAAAACACATGCGGCACGATGAAACACTCGTGGGGCTCCATGAAACGTATTTGATGTCAAGCCATTTTGATGTTCTTAACTTCCTACGATGAACGTGAAGAGATAGGAAAACCTTAGTCAGGCAAAATCTTAAGAGATACATGCATAATGAAAAAGTTGTAAGAGCAGATTGAATAAAATAATTACTCATACCAAGAGACGAAAATCCGTTCGACGAAAATTTTTAGTTTTGCCACACAAAACCGCACTTCAGCACGTGGTGTCACGAAATAAGTCGAAAGGGGACAATATGCTGACTTTGTTTGGAACCACCCTTACCACTTGCTGTCTGAATTTGGTTGCTCTAGACCTTTTGGTTCGCCAAGTGCACCATATGTTTCATTATGCCCCACCCTCCCCTATATTATAAATATTAACTAATAGAATATATTTACAGGGTGATTTAGATCTGGCCATATCTGGGCCAAAATCTGGGAGGGAGATGCTTCTTGACGTTATTCGCAACAAAAGACTTAATTTGATGAATGGTGAATGAATAATTTTAAAGTTTGTTATGTATTTAACAAACTTGAGTATTTAAGTATTTAACAAAATTATTAAATTACAACTTAATTAAATGAGATTTGTAAACATTTTTTCATTGTCATCTTTTTTTTTTAATTTCGAGTAATTTCGAGTCTTAAAAACATAAAGGTATTTCTTAAAATTTTATTTTATAGAATCCGTAGAAATTGATTAAAAATTCTCCCTTGGAATATTGCCTTTTGCATTTGACCGGAAGTGGTTAATGATTCTAATGGAGTAATGCAGATGTGAGTTGAAATTATTTCATGAATTGACCTCGACAGTATGAGATGTGCCTAGCGTTGGTTGCAAGGAATTACAAAACTGCACAACTAAACCTCGCGCTTCCAGCTGCGCTCTATTACTTTATTTATTTAATGCCAATTTATGCTACTAATTCCAATCGGACGATTCCACAGTAGGAGTCCTCAATTTTGAATATCTAGGCATAATTAGGAAAGGGATCATCTTTGACGAGTACCTGACGTCATAAAGGCTCGAGACCTCCATTTTAAGTCCCCAACGAAAGAGGGAATAGCCAAGAATTTTTTACTCCCATTGAAATCCTATCGCAATCTGATAGGTTACGAACCCGCGACCTTGATCTTGTATTCAGTAGTCATCATCACAGGTCAATCCAACTTGTTTTTTATTTTTCATTTTTGTGTTAAAAAGGAAAAGAAACAAACTCCTATAGTTTAAAAAATATCAAGATAAGATTAAACGAAATCCCTTTGTTAAAAATTACATGATACAGGGTTTATATTATTTACTCTTTTATATATATCACTTTCTGACTTAGTGATTTGTTATTTTTCGTAAATAAAAATTATTTTACCTTTTCAATTATATATTATAATGATTAGACTACCTGACCCGTGCGAAGCACTCGCACTCTAACTTACTTAAATCCCACTTAATTAAAGTACTCACAGTATATTTAGTATAGAGTATAAAGCGTATTTATTGCGTCATGGGCATAGGTGAGGGTTGAAGTAAAGAATAGATGTGTTTAAATTGTAGATTTTTTATTTTTTGAAAGTGTAAGGTATTTACATAGTATTTAAGTGTTTACTGGACCTCTTTGAACACTATGTTTGAAGTTACAATATGGTCATCTGTGATTGTTTGTTGGTTGGTTTGTTTTAAACAGACATAGATGCTACTGAGAGCGCACCCTGGAAAACGCCACATATGTACTTAAATACACCTATCGGTTTCGCGGAAAGCGAGTGCGCTGAATTGACTGAAATCCCATGTTTTTGCTTGTAACTTGCAAGCAATGGTGGCAATCGGAAAAGTGTGTATAACCTAAAATGTTCATCTCGAAAAACTAAAAAAAATGACACCTTCGAAAAAGCCCTTCGACCATTTTCGCTTAGAATTGCAGTTTTTCGCTTACATCTCGCAAACGATGGGGTTGATCGAAAAAATCTATATGACCGAAAATGTTCTCCTTGAAAGCCTGAAAAGATTGATACCATTAGAAACATCTACTACCAAAACTCCATTAGCAAAACCGCGTTTTTCCGCTTATAACTGAACTCGCAATCGAAGGGGAAATGAGTGGTTTGTATATTTTTCAGGTGTAGCGGTTAGGGAAAGCTTTAAAATAATGCCTCATTCATGAAATTTGATGAAGTATTAATGACTTTATGGCTTTGAGAAATAATATATATGATTGTAACGTGAAAAATACTCACAATTTGTTTAAGTGGTAGTTGATAGCTCTGGACATTAGCAGCGTCACCATCGGCCGGAGGGATTTCCCCTGCCCATCGAAATAATACGTAGCAATCCTCTGGAGTTCTTCTTCATTTGTGTTCATAAGAAGTTCCTGAGAACATAAAAATTCACCACAATTAATAAATAATAAATATAAGCATTATATTTATAATAATATTCATTAGTATCAATTCATTTAACTGCGCAGGTTGATAGCTTATTCTCTCCTGACACATTGGCTTCATCAGCATGCCGTTCATAATCTAATGAATAATCTTTAATAGCATACTAATATAGAGGGCAATCTTTAGCAATGGAGGCACGCACAGGATGGATGGTGGGATTTGTTATAGGGATAAATTGCCTGCAAACTAGTTGATTCGTCTTATGTTACAGCGATATTACATTAAAATGAAATGTTCAACCTTTGTAGTTAACCACCCTTTAACTAAAAATGAAATCCTTTGTTTTCAATGTTTCTTGCCTCGGTTGCGATTAAAAGAGTTCATCTGGCAAATATTCTTATAGTTGTGAATGTATAAAAACCCGCTTTATATTCCAATTTATTTAACTTTTATCAAACCATTTAAGGAAATTGTACGGATTTCTTAGATCATTTTTAAGCAAATAAATTTTCTTGCGTGTTTTTTTCTTTTGTACCTCCTTGTCTGTGAAAGCGTTTAACTTCAAAATAAAAATCATTCGAAGTATGATTCATATCATCAACCCTACTAAAGTTAAGTTTCAAAACCATGTGCATGAAGGGGTGGTTCAAAGTAAAATTAGGATGGGTAATTTAACTATTAAGTTTTTGACAATCATTTGTTAATTGATTATGTTATGTTTGTTTGTTTTGAGCCTTCTTAAAAAAAGATCCCTCACTTTCTGGTGACTAAAGTAACCGCTACTACGTGATATGATAATGTAATGCATAGGTAAGAAAATAGGAATTAATCTGCGGTTTTATAACATTTAAGCCTTTCAGTTTAATAATATTTCTCTGCAATGTTGAATTTGTAGTTCATCATTCTGTCAACTGAAAGGCTACGTTTTCTTAACTTAACTTGCCAAACATTTAATTTGATTTTATCTGTCACCGATTTTTCAAAGGAAACATTGGTTTTAGTTATGGAAAACTTTTACAAAATTACTTTTACAAAAATTATAAAAAAGGTTTGAAAACGTAGAGTTTAAAACTGAAAAAAGAAGACCTCCAATAGTCATAAAAAAAATCAATGTTATGATATATGTATTTTTATATCTTTGTTGCAAAGCATAACACATCTGTAATTATTATGCACTATCTCACCCTTAAATTAATATAAGAAGTAGTTTCAGATTCAGGACAAGAATATTGTTACTGACAAGGAGAGGATTTTTTTTTAAATGAAGTAAATAATATCTTTCTGAAGTAATGAAGCTCATGGATTTCACTTCGTCAAATAACAATGAAAAGCGGCTATGATCCTTCAAACAAAAGAGGTATGCACATTTTCATGGTCCCATATATTTCACATAAAAGCGTTAAATAAAAACTACAAAGGCGGAGCTCATGGCAATAAAACCACGATCCATTGTCCCAAGACCGAAATCTAAAGCTATCTTAAGAGATCTTCCATTTTCTATTTTTTTTTTTTTTTTGTTTTTTCCGGATTCAACCATTTTAAGAATAATAAAAATTGGTTTCTATTGTATTTGGTCAAGTGCCGTCATAAATAAACATTCAAGACATTCATTCCTTTGGGCCTATTTCAATATCCGTCCATAAAATTCAATATCCAAGTAGATTCATTATATTTTGTAAATATGTTTGGATTAAGAATAAAAATTTAAGTCCCAAGAAAAATCTGAATGTTTAAAATAGTAAAGATATTAAGCAAGAGCCAGTGTAACAATAAATTTGAACATTAATATTATGCTTAAATTTTTTTTTACAAAATCTGGTTCGGTCATCACACGACTTTCAATTACCACTTTCTTTTCCTTCCATTCATTAAAAATAACATAAATTTTTGAAAATGGCGAACATAAAGATCGTTCAATTCATTGTTAGTTTCGTATTCAGCCTCAACTTAGGACGTAAAATTAGATTAGATATAGTAAGTATGGAGTTAAGCATTAAACATTTTAAGGTGCATTTACACAGTGTCGAACCTCACCTTCGAACTGCCCGTCCCGGATAATATTCCGCTAATCTAAATAAAACACGAACTTTGTCTGTATGGCCGTTAGTTCGGGGATTTTGAGTCAGTTAAGATAAACTTCTAGACCTTCTTTTAGCATTTTTCTGACGTTGCTTATATCCATAATAGATTAGAGCTAGATCAACATCAGCCGTCTTAGTAATGAAAAGTTGTATTAAGGCGCATATCTGTGGTCAGAAATCAGTGTCCGCTCGACACCACGTTTTAGTGTTAATACTGTGTGTAGTACGCCGGTACGAATAAAGGCGCGTCCACAGCGCATTCGGGGCTGAATTTGCTTCGATTCGGCCAGAAATGCTCTAATGTGGACCATCGGGCCGAGCATTCAGCATTCGCCCTATACGTCAGTTGTCGGTTCTTCAAACGGAACGCCCTCGCTAACGTGGACGTCTTTTTGTGGAGGGTCGAAGTGCATAGGTACAAAGTGAATGGGTCACTCTATCTGTTTTTAAATGTTTCTCTGATGAATAATCATTATGTTTTCAATCTGACTTTATTAAATAGTTTGGATATGTTTACTTGTGCTCGTGTTAGCCCCCCTCCCCTTCCTGCCTAACAACCGGGAAAGGTAGCGTTCCCCTTAGCGTCGAAGAGACCGCACATTTCTGTTAATTACAGAAGAACCCCTAATCCTAGCAGGCCCACCTTCCGGGAGTTCTATCCCCACTTAGTACTAGAACAGATCCTATAGGTAGAATGTCGGTCGATTTAGGTAAGTCAATCATTTTCTCAAGTAACGTCAATTTATTTTTTTGAAGTAACGACGGCAGCAAGACGAAGCCCTACCTCTCATATATAACTTTGTGTCAGTCTTGGAAAGGAAGTGCTCCCTGTTGTCTTGAATGTTTGTCTTGAAAACTGATTCTATCTGTAGGTGTAATATTTATGGACTATTTGGACTTCGAGAAACGTATTAATTTATTCCTTGAAAGAAGATAAGAATGTCAAAATCTTATTGTATTTGTGGAAAGTGCATTTGTGGAGAGCATACGGTCAAGTTATGTCCAGATTATAAAATCAGGCTGTGACTTATATATTACCAATAATTAATGAGAAAATTTATTAACTATAAGTCCAATGTAAATTTTCCTATTATTTGTAACTCATTGTTCCTGTTTATTTGGTACTGTAGTGTATTCCTATTGAAATGCTTTCGTAGTTAATTAATTCTATATACTGTTTCATTATTTCTTTGGCAACTTTGCTTTTGTGGCATTTCTGTGAGGTTTTTTGTATGAAATGAATATTCTTTCCAATAAATCATACATTAAAAAAGTGTTTTGCATGTATTGAACTTTAACTTTTTGTAAGTAAATTACACCATTCTTAGTTTTTTATTGACAAAAGGCATACAAAGTGTAAATGTAAATAAGGTCTGTTTCGAAGTATTATAAATACTGCATTTACACGATGATTAGGCATCCCTGAAACGATAATAAGGTCACTTCGTCTCATCGAAGAAGCGCTACCTAAATCAACCCTTCGATTAGCCGCTACATTTCCCGGGTTAAGGGGAATTATCTGTTCGTCATATGGTTCGACAGAGAGTAAAGCCACCTTTAAAGTGGATGCTGAACAGTATGGAAATAATAAAAAATGATTTAAACCATTTAATTTAATTGTATGTATTCCTTCCTTGTCGATACCCAATATTTTGTTTTGTACCTACCTATGACGTACGGACTACTCAGACACCAAAAATATATTGTTTTAATTAAATAACGTGGATAGTTTTTTTTTTTTTTTCAAATAGGGTCAGCGCAACATTAACCATGACATTTATAAACTGGAGACCAGTTTGCTTAATACATATACGGGTCGGCTGAACCTCGTTGGCTAACTCATCGGAACATGCTGTGCCGCGCAGAAGAAGAAGATAGAAGAGAATTCCGACGAAACTTCAGGTCACCCACCGCCTTTCCCTGCGATAGAAACGGAGACCGCTGGGATGTTACCTTGCAGTTTCTTACTTTCACGGAGGGGCTATCTTCTCCCCGTGCAGAAACCTGGAGAAAGCAAATCATTCCGCTCGGTCCTACAACAATGTAGGGATGTGTAGCAAATTGTTTCGAGGCCATTATTGAAACAATTGTACAGGCTCGGGTTAGTCTATGAAAAGTCAGGCAAAACGATTTGTTAAAATACTATATGAATGGAAAGAATTTCTAATACAGAAGCTATAAAGAGTTTATTTTAATTTCATTAAAGAACTTTCAGACCATCGCAGAATCAATACATATTGTGTTAACATATTAGTGGAATTAAATTAAGATAAAATGAATATTCAACATTAATTAAGTTCAATAAATTAACGGAAAAAATCATTAAAAAGTGTTTTTATTTGCATTGAATTTACATAAATATGGATGTGAGGGTTCAGACGAATCCAAAAATATCGGAATGGGACGAACCAAAAGATTATCGGTCCAAACCGTTCTTGACTTAAAAATGGTGTAACTAACACGACTTTGTTATTTACAGATATAGATTTAGCGAACATGCAAAAATTAAATGAAAAAAAAATGGCTTTAACTTGGTTAATAATTTAGGAAAACTCTAGGATGTGCTGCACAAGTAACTTGGTGTATGACAAAGGTGTACTATTATTTCTATCCCTCTGTCTCTCTCAACTTCCTCAATTATCTTAACTCAACATAATACATTGCAGAACTTTTTTCTGTATGATTAAATTTTTCTCTAGTGAAACTTTAAAATCTAAATTAACCCAAGTTATCTATATTATTTATTATTGTCCTATTTCCATTACTTTTTTTTGCTGTTTGTAAGGAATGGAAAAATCTTCCAATTTCTGTTCTACATCGTTACCGAAAAACCTGATAGTTATTGAGTTATGTGCGAAAAACGGTCCTTTGCTGATGGGAAATATTTTGTCTGAAGGAAATTTAAGCAGCTTGCAGTCAAGTTTTACAATGTTTCTTTTGTCTGAATCTAACAAGGACGGTTACGTACTGTTTAAAACAAAAAGTAGCCAAATTGGTCAAATCGTGAGTGATTTGATGATCCGTTTTGCAAACGAATATTGTCGTAAAAAAATGTATCATTCTTTTCGAATTTCTTATTCTTATTATGCAATCGGGGGCAGATACGAATCCAAAAATCGAAAATCATAAGAATCGGTCAAGCCACTTAATAACGGTGTAACTAACACGAATTTGATTAACATTAAAAGTAAGTAAGTAGCATTTCCAATAAACCTATTACTTTCAATTACATTTATTTATTTATCCTATGTATATAACTATAAACTGACAACTGACCCCTTTATGGGGTAAACTATAAAGCTTAGTAATGGCATGCAGAGCATAAAGGAATATCATTACCAAGTAATTTCCGTCTCCTTTTCATATCTATAGGAGTTAGACGTAGTGCGTCCTACTCACTAATCCGATTCATCGGGAAATATAATTGTATTTTTTTTATTATTGATTTAGATCGAAAACCTGCCCGCTTGACGAGGGTATTCTTAAATGAGAATAGCTGAGCTTAATCAATCAACGATGGATAGTAAATTAACTAAATTAATTTTTTAATTTAGAAGAAAAGATTCAGTGGAAGAAATTAATTACCTAGCTATGGTAATTATATTTTCCAGGAAAGGAACAATCACATGCACTTGTTAAATGAGCAACTCAGCTGCATGCTTATTTCTTGAACATGATCAACCGAGCAAATATCTTCTATGAAGTTTTGAAGACATTGGTGAGCGAATGATAAGCGAGGTAGTGAAAAATCTGCATAAGAAAATAACAAAATAATTTAGTTAGCTGGTTTAATTGTAGCGAGAGAATTAACCACAATAAACTACGCAATGATCTTAAAACAAATGAAAACATAACACCACCCGGCTGCACTGGCTTGTGCAACTTAACTCGGATGGGCATTCATGGTACGTCTTTAATTTGAAAAACAGCGAGGTCAATGGTCATCGTTTAGCCCTCTTTTGGTATTTCTAGGTCCCACCAATTGGTTATTTGGTTATAACGAAAGCTCAAAGTTCCGGGACACTCTTTAAACAGGTTCGTACACTTTTGCGGTGTCATTAAAACTCTAGATTCAAGAAACATAGAACCTTCCACCATTCGTCCAAAAACAGCACATCCTTACCACAAAACGTATTTTTAAAGATGGTTAGTATATTTAATAAATTAATTTTCAATAAAACAAAAAATCTTTAATGAACATGCAATAGAAGAAATATAATCATCCTGTTGTAAATTATTAAAACAACAGGCTTTACATTTTAAAATAAAAAAATATTTATTCAATGATGTATAAATTCACAACCTATGTGGGATGAAAAGTGTCGAATCATTTATTCAAGAATAATCTGTGAGTCACGCCGCGAGGATAAAAGGCTTCATCAGCAAAAGAAATGACAATTTAGTTGACATTTTGACATTTGGTAGCAATTAGGGACATTCGTTGCTTTGCCAATCTTCACAGTGAGGAAAGGGGTTTCATTGTCGATTAATCGAAGGGAAATGGATATGGCGAGATTCAATAACGGCAAAACAATTTACTCTATTAGTAATATATAATGTCTGTGTATGTATACATATATATTTCACAAACCGTGTTATTTTTGGATTTTTAACTAGGACCTAGGATTTTTTAAAGGGAGTATTCCGGCTATTCCGTCCCTCGGATATGAGGTAAAATGTACGTGCCGAGCCTGTACGATGCCAGGTTCTCCTTAAATATCCCTATCCTAATTACACCTGGATAGGAAAAACTTTAGGACTACCACTGTAGCATCGTCCGATAAGCCTTTTATTATTATTTTGACGATTATTTTTTTAATTCGTCACATTGCATAAGTAACATAAAGTCACTTTTAAATAACTTCTCAATAAACCTGAAGTTTGGAAGTTTATAACATAACACTAAATAAAAGTAAGTTGATCTACACGTTGTCGCCGGCCCTATCATTCGAATTCAGCTCATAAATCGTTGACACCCCAAAGAAGAACCGCAAGATGTCTTCTGGACCCGGTGTAGGGGACATTAGAAAGTTTTGAAAGTGCGTTTGTTGTCGCGAGAATCGGTTCCAGGCGAGGTGATATATTACAAGTTAATGGACCCCATATCTTGGAGAGGGCTGAGGTAACCCAGGGCTGGGGGAAGGAGTGTAATGGGCCGGCTGCTGGGGCACTGTGCTTGGCTACTTATATTGCCGGCAAATCCGATGCAGTCACACTAAGCACTAATGTTGAGTTACATAGTTACATTAAGAACTAATGTGGGTTCCCAAAAGTGTTGCAATATATTATGGTTAGCTCTAGAAAAAAAGATGATAGCATGAAAAAAAAATACCCAGTTTGATCAAAATCTTTAAAGCCGTTTTTGAGTAAATATAAAAAACACATGAAAATGATACAGAATTTATTAAGTAAAGTCCCCCCTCCAGTTGATCAATTTTGATGAAATTTTTACAGTCATATCTTGGGCATATTAATACATCAAAAACTTAGTTTAATCAAAATCGTTAGAGCCGTTTTTGAGAAAATCGAAAAAAAACTTAAAAAGTTATTAAATAAAGTACCCCCACCCTTTGACCAATTTTTATGAAATTTTTGCTGTCACATCGCGGGCATATACATACACTAAATACCCGATTTCAGGTTCACACGGTTAATAGTTTTTGAGCTAGTCTGTTCACACACACACACACACACACACACACACACACACACACACACACACACACACACACACACACACACACACACACACACACACACACACACACACACACACAGACCATTTCGCGGGACTCAGTTATTTCGACTCAGGGGACCCCAAAAGGTTTATTTCCGTTGAAAACCGGAAGTCGAAAATTTTCACGATCGCAATACTTCCACTTACTATATATTTCATATATAGGTAAGTGAAAGTAAAAAAAACCATTGAAATATACATTATTCATATTAATATGATTATAAAATTCCTGAAGTATGGGATCATGCAGAAAAGGGTACTTTTCCTGGAAAGCGATTATCACATCACTCAAATTTTGCATAAATTTTCTTACGGTTAATTTTTAAATTAGCATTCAAACGTACTTCTTTCTGTCTAATGCAAATAGCGACAGAAAAGTGGTGCCAGACACGTTGCATTGCAGGGCTGAGCCCCCCTCGAGAAATTTGATGTAATTTAAACATAGGATTTAACTAGTGTAGTATGTTAATTGTGGGAAAGGAAAATAAAAGTAAAAAAGCTGCTTGACTCCCCAGGGGATGTGGAGCTGGACCCCCCTTTTACAACCTTACAGTTACATCTACCCAACTGGACTAAACGTAAACAGAGAAGGCTGGTACTGGATCAAATCTAATTTAAATGTTAGCAATAATGTTCAGAGAAAAAATACAATAGGACTTATTTCTTATCAACTTAAATGCGCGGCATTTGAAAACATGTTATAAATATCGATTCGATTATTTTATATATAGCAAAAGACGGCCTCCTTAAGAAGAAGAGACTTAAGAAGTTTCGTCATCCGGAGAAGGCTAGGAAGGAGGATAATGATACGGTTATGAAAGACAGAGGACCTGTTGGTGTGGCAACCCTTCCCCTTTCTAATGGCCAGGTTCAGGGTCGTGCGCGGCTCGGCCCTTGTTCGGCCTTTGCTCGGAACATTAGTCCGCTACAATTAGAAAACAAGAGCAACAAAACGTTTTGTTGTTTTAATGGCTTCATCTATATCTATATATTAGGATTATCCTAAGTTTTACCCCTCGGCGGAGTTATGCTAAAGTGATGGAGGGGGTAGGGGGTTAAATAGACGCCCAAGGGCATGTCTTTGCGATTGTAAAGTTATATCTTGTAATGAATACACAATAATGAAAAAATATTTCTATTAGAATATCAAGGGCACTACATACTGAATTGGATGAGAAAACCGCATGTTTTTGGACCATTCCTTTCCAATTTAGAGCTCATCAAAGTAAGATAAATTTTTACTTTTTTATGAAAGAGTTTCATTTTACTTAGAAGTTCGGTGAGTAGGTTCGGGAAAAGGGTATTTAAAAAATTCACCTTTTGTTTCATAAATTGCAGAATTTATGACTTTATATCCATAACTTTGGTATGAATTAATTTTTTAGATTTAGTTTACGTTATGCTACATATTTTAAAAGAAATTTAAAAATTAAAAGTTCCATTTTTTTAATGTTGTTTGGTGATATAGCTAAAATAAGCCAAATATCATGTGGTATAATAAATGGAAATAAAAATGATTTAATTTTTATTTTATTTTTTTATGGCATATATGATTGAAATCAGGGCATATATTATTGAATGATGTTTACTTTTTCAGATATAAGCTTTATGCGGAATTGTATTATTTAAACGGTAAATTGATTAATACTGGTGAGTAACATTTTAGCTATGACTCACCGACCTGAGCCTAATGAGCTAGACCGTGGTCCGGTACATACATATATATATTTTTTTTTTTTTTTTTTCGGTACCCCTACCTGGCCATGTGTGGCATACGGGGGGTTACTCTAGAGGTGTAACCAAACCTATTCTAACCATGGTGGGAGGGTCGAGATTTATTCCGTGGGGCCTCCACGAAATAAAAGTTAACCCTCCCAGGGCGGATTCGAACCGCCGCCGTTCGGCTCGAGCGTGCAACAGCTGGTCGCGCTCCTACACGCTCGGCTATCCCGGCCCCCCGTACATACATATATAGTCCAGTCGAATAGAACCAAGCATCTAGACCAATCGGTCACAATTACAACCAAAGGTTTTATGGTTTTAATGACTCGATTCGTATCCCAATAGGACTATCCTAAGTTTTGTCCCTTGGTGGAGTTGTGCCAAGGTAGGAGAGTGGGGGCGTTGAATGGACCCTTCAAATGCGTGTTATTTCGATCCTTGGTTATATCTTGTACTCAAAATATAGAAAAGTTTTTTGTATTAAGAGTTATATGTCGTCCAATGCTGCATTTAATAAGACCTAATGCATGTTTTTATACCAGCTTTTCCTAATTTAGAGCTCATCGAAGTAATAGTAATAGGAGAACGATTATACCTTGTTGTAAATTACTCACAATATCGAAACCAATTTCCTATAAAAAGTTGTATTCTGCATTAAATGTGACCAAACGCATGTTTTTTCCACCAGCCGTTTCCATTTAGAGACCATAAAATTAAGACAAATTTTAGTTTTTTTATGAAAGATTCATTTTACTTCGAGTAGTTAGAGAAAAGGTTAATTGAAAAAATTCACCTTTTGTTTGATAAATTGCAGAATTTATGACTTTATATCCATAATATCATGTGAATTTTTTCAATTAACCTTTTCTCGAATTTACAGAATACAGAACTTGCAGAATACAACTTTTTATAGGAAATTGGTTTCGATATTGTGAGTAATTTACAACAAGGTATAATCGTTCTCCTATTACTATTACTTCGATGAGCTCTAAATTAGGAAAAGCTGGTATAAAAACATGCATTAGGTCTTATTAAATGCAGCATTGGACGACACATAACTCTTAATACAAAAAACTTTTCAATATTTTGAGTACAAGATATAACCAAGGATCGAAATAACACGCATTTGAAGGGTCCATTCAACGCCCCCACTCTCCTACCTTGGCACAACTCCACCAAGGGACAAAACTTAGGATAGTCCTATTGGGATACGAATCGAGTCATTAAAACCATAAAACCTTTGGTTGTAATTGTGACCGATTAGTCTAGATGCTTGGTTCTATTCGACTGGACTATATATGTATGTACCGGACCACGGTCTAGCTCATTAGGCTCAGGTCGGTGAGTCATAGCTAAAATGTTACTCACCAGTATTAATCAATTTACCGTTTAAATAATACAATTCCGAATAAATCTTATATCTGAAAAAGTAAACATCATTCAGTAACATATGCCCTAATTTCAATCATATATGCCATAAAAAAATTAAATAAAAATTAAATCATTTTTATTTCCATTTATTTTAATATGGTAAAACATAATTAAAAACTAGTTTTCTGTCGACGTTTCAGACCATTTGACAACATTGATGGCTTTTTTCATCTACATTAACAATACAAAGTATAGCTTAAACTATTCTTTATTTGTCGTGCAGAACATTACTAATAATCACAGCCATTTTTTCACAATTGATGCATATTTATCAACCTACGATGCATAGCTGACGAATTTCGATTAAAAAGTTAAAAGAAAAACATGACGGGTTAAAAATATTCTAAAGACGAATTACGAATCGATCACGGTGTGTAAATTTATGGATGACATTAAATTTATTGTAAAAAAAAATCACAATAATGGGCACCGAGCCTGAAACATACGATAAAGTTGTAATTGAAGGAAATATGAGTTAAACATTGGAACATTTTATTGCTTCAAAGACACAAACAATTAATGCCTAGTTCGTTTTATGGACTGGTTTAGTTATTTTGCGAATCTTTGACTGTTTAGGAAGGATTATTAACAATTCACAACCACCCATCGAACGAAGCATGATCAAGAATAGAAACCTCAACCAACCAGGCAACTAAGAACTTGGAGCGTTTAAAAATATTGGTAGTAAACCGTGGGTAGGTCCATGAAGGACCATAGCCCCACCAGATGATGAAGATCAGATCACATAAATATAGCGAAGGACAATCTTTTAAGAATATTAGAATCATCTTTCCCTTAAACTTTAAAGGTAATTTTTTTGTACAGATAACTTTTTTTAATGCATACTAACACAAAATAATAATAATAAAATTTAAAACTCGTTTAGCAAAAAAGTTGTGAATTCTTTTTCCAAGGTACATCCTATTCCTCCTATTAATCGTGCACTTGATGAAAAAACATTCTTGCAATCTATTTTGTTCTCAATTATTCAACAAACGTGTATTAGGTAAAGCGCACATTGAACTGTGCCACGCAAGCGACGCAGAGCAGAAAAGGTCCAATAGACACATCTCAGGGCAGGGCGGCACGAAAAAAAATGCGTCGCACAGTTTTCCGCGGACATTGGAACGCGCGCTTCCTTTCTATGTCATGTTTCGCAAAAACTCCTCTGTGTCGCGAGTTTTTCAATGTGCGCCCGGCCTTAAGCATGTATAGCATAAGGCGAAGAATCAGAAACCATATTACTCAGAGAAAACATCAAATTGAGAAATTTCAAAATCATTCAAAGGAAACCTTGCAAAATATGAAACAAAATTTAAAAAAAAAAAAACTATACATATATGAACCATGACTAAGACGCCGCTGATTGCAAAAACCTGACACAAGGTGAAATCCATTAATAACAGTATACAGCCGAACGAGATGCCATTAGCAGGACTGACCAATTAAAGTAATAGACATATAACACCACTTCAGGCAACGGAATTAGTACCTGGCTTTCTGTAATGTAATAAGCACATTCTGGAGGAGATGAATTAGTTTTTAAGTATGATGCTCTGAGTTTAGCTAAATTCTATTTTTTAACAGATTTATTATTACAGATTTGATTTAAGACGTTGACATATGTCCCTTAATTATATTCGCAAAATGAATTTAAAGGAAACGTGGAATGACAAAAACTATGTTACAAATGGTAAAACGTTTAAAAGATTAACAAATACCAGAAGGTTTACTCTGACAGCTGTCTGGCAGGGTGATTACACATATCATAGGTATAAATGGTATTGATAATGAGACAAACATGTTTTTGAAAAAAATCACAAGTAACAATTGTATTATGGAAATTTAAAAACAATAAGCAATGAAGAACAGATTTGAGTTATTCCTTAAAATCTTTTTATAGGAGGATCTTGGATATTTTTTTTATACAAAGTACAATTTGTATTTTCTTTCAGTAACTCAATGGCACTAAAGACCGATGTGCTTACGTTCAGCAGGTATCAAGAGATTCAGGATTTAGACATTCTATTTAATTTGGTTCGCCGTACTCTCCAAGCTAATTACGCCTCGTTTCTCAGTTTTCAACTAACTTAAATGTTCCAAGTTCATATTACTTTGAAATATAAACGTCTCCAAACATTTAGTGATTTTGCGGATTCAGCCAGTTGACATGTGTGAACAGATAGAGGAGAGATTAATAACTGCGGGAGATGACCTAACTTTTTTGTAGTTCTAGAGGTTAAGTTAAACAACAAGCGTAGAGATCGAAATCGAAATGTGCAAAGTCTCTGGAACACGTCCAAATGCATTCAGTGCATCTGCTGTCATTCATAGTCACCTCAATCAATGCAACGTCATATAGACCCCTATATATAATTAGAATGAATATAATTAAGACTATTATGCAATGTAGTCATAAAAGCTTGAAAAATCAATAAACAGAGTATTTTGTATATATAAAATAAATAAATATGTATATGTATACAATATATAAACAATAAACAGTTATCTTGATATTTTTACTTTCACTTACCTATATATGAAATATATAGTAAGTGGAAGTATTGCGATCGTGAAAATTTTCGACTTCCGGTTTTCAACGGAAATACACGTTTTGGGACCCCATGAGTCGAAATAACCAAGTCCCGCGAAATGGTCTGTGTGTGTGTGTGTGTGTGTGTGTGTGTGTGTGTGTGTGTGTGTGTGTGTGTGTGTATGTGAACAGACTAGCTCAAAAACTATAAACCGTGGGAACCTGAAATTGGGTATTTAGTGTAGGTATATGCCCGCGATGTGACAGCAAAAATTTCATCAAAATTGCTCAAAGGGAGGGGGTACTTTATTTAATAACTTTTTACGTTTTTTTCGATTTTCTCAAAAACGGCTCTAACGATTTTGATTAAACTGAGTATTTGATCGATTTATATGCCCGAAATATGACTGTAAAAATTTCATCAAAATTGATTAACCGGAGGGGGGACTTTACTTAATAAATTTTGTATCATTTTCACGTGTTTTTTTTATTTACTCAAAAACGGTTTTAACGATTTTGATCAAACTTGGTATTTGATGTATTTATATGCCCGAGATGTGACTGTAAAAATTTCATCAAAATTGATCAACGGGAGGGGGGACTTTACTTAATAAATTTTGTACCATTTTCACATGTTTTTTTTTATCTACTCAAAAACGGTTTTAACGATTTTGATCAAACTTGGTATTTGATGTATTTATATGCCCGAGATATGACTGTAAAAATTTCATCAAAATTGATCTACGGGAGGGGGGACTTTACTTAATAAATTTTGTATCATTTTCACGGGTTTTTTTATTTACTCAAAAACGGCTTTAACGATTAACAAAAATAAGATATGAATGTAGAAAAATGTGTGACTTTGGGAAATGATAATTAGCAAAACACGTCAATTTCTAATCTAAGTAAGTTGGTAAGTGAAAGTTGTGTGTTGCGCGCACGCACCAGATTTTTTCGATATCATTCGGGAACAAAATAACTTTGGACCCTACTGAAAGCCGCCAAACATTTTCAACTTCTCTCCACGTAATCAGGAGGAGTTTGGATCCTGAAGAAGAGAAATTTAATTGAGCAGTTTAGTATTTTCTCATTCTTCAGCAATGGAGAAATAGGGGCTTTCTTTCAGTGATGGCATTCAGAAATAAAATTATAGAAAAACTGATTCCCATTTTCAATTTTCATTTTCAACTACACAGTCTAAGGAAGAAAGTATGTCCTACTCCTACTAAAGAAAACGATGACTTCTTTAAATTGACATAATTATATAAAAAAATTATCTATCAGTAAGTAATAAACATTTACATAAGTATATAATTCATATAGTATAATAGTATATGGTATATTATATGTCACCAAAATCAATGCCAACAACGGTGTAAAATGGAGATAACTTATTTCCATATAAATAAGAACACTTATAGTAATGTTTTTTTATTAGGTATCTGTAACTTTATTTTGCCCTTGAAGGAGCTTACCAGACCGCTGAAACGAAAACTTAACACATCTTTTATGTTAACTTTAACTTTGATCCGTTCCAGTATTGCTTTTAATTAATTATTATAGTACTTGAGTTTTTTTTTTTTTATTGTTACGCAGACAAGTGACTCGAAGTGGTCATAGGAAAACCGAATACCCCCATCTAAAATCGACTTTCGATGCATTCATCCGGTTCGGCATTTAATAGAAGATAAAACTACTTTTTTTTTTTTATTGTATTCGCGGTTCCTAGAGTAACATTCTATTACCGTGATTTTGCTTCATGACAATGGATATGTAACAGATTACCACATCCGGCAAAGATATAACTGCATCACAGACATGTTATGTATACTTTCTCGACTCCTTTCAATTGTGCAATCAGGACAAGTTGAAGGAATCGAAGAATGTGTACTGGAGAAAGGATCATTTATAAACGATATTATGATTATTTATTTAGTTTTATATGAAATAGTATATTTAAAAATAGTATATTTAAAAATAGTATATTTAAAATAACAATAATCAATAATGATCAAAGGAACAACTTGTAAAAAATTTAGCACAAAAAAAATAGTACAATAAACAAATAACTAGCTGACCCATGCGAAGCACTCGAACTCTAACCTACTTAAATCCCACTTAATCAAAGTACACACCGTATATTTAGTAACGTATAGAGCGTATTTAGAGCGTCATGGGCACGTTTGAAGTAAAGAATAGATGTGTTTAAATTGTAGATTATTTATTTTTGAAACATAAGTTTACTGTATTCACATATTTACAGGACCAAGATACATAGTATTTACAGGATCTCTTTGAACACTATGTTTGAAGTTAAAATATCGTCATCCGTGAGTGTTTATTGGTGGTGTTTTGTTTTACACAGACATAGATGTCACTGAAAGAGCGCACCCTTTAAAACGCCATATACTTATTAAATACACGTATCGGTTTCGAGGCGAGTAAAAAGTAAGATTCTATTGATTGAAATCGCATGTTTTTGCTTGTGACTCGCAAACGACGGCGACAATAGACAAAGAATAATCAAAAATATACGTCTCAATAACTGAAAAAATGACACCTTCGAAAAAGCCACCTGCGACCATTTTCGCTGAGAATTGCAGCTTTTGCAGCAAATGAATGGGCTAATCAAAAAATTTATATGACCGAAAATGTTCTCCTTGAAAACCTGAAAAGATTGAAACCATTTAGAAACCTCTATTACTAAAACCGAAGTTTTGAGCTTATTACTCGTAATCGAATGCGAAATGAGTGATTTGTATATTTTTCCGGTGTAGCGTCTAAGGAAAGCTTTAAAATGATGCCTCATTCATGAAATTTGATGAAGGAAGTTATGGCGAACCGACTAAAAAAAGGCTTTGAGAAATAATAAATATGATAATATATTTTAGGTGGGACAAAATTATAACACTTAAATTATAAATATTATATTAATTTATTATATTAAAATACAATAATAGATTTATATTAGTGCAAAGATAACCCATGAGGACAACGGAAGAATTTCGCACTTAACCTAGTTCAGTGGAAAGAGGGATCGGAGGAAAATACGGTTTATAGATGAAACAAGACAAAAAATAACATGGATGGTACAGAGAGCTGGATTTATCACGACACGAAAAGAAGAAAAGAGATTTTCTATAAGCAAAATTAGAGGAGGCAGTGTGATGGTGGGATCGTGTATGGTAGAACGCCGCACTATAACAAAAACTTATCATAATATTTCAGTTATCGACACCCAGTAATTTATTTTATTTTTTGGGCAGATAGGAGGATAAAAAAAAAATGCACGTTAAAGTTATGTTTTTGGTTAAATAGTTTAGAAATATTTCTTTGCTCTCATTATCCTGTGTGGTTTCTTGTCACCCAGCCAACAAAAATAAATAAATAAAACCAATCTTATTAGTAATAAAACAGAACCCGATTGTTTTATACATTATATAGCCAACGATTTAGCAATACTAACATTTAGTAAGGAGAGAATGAACTAATATTCTAATAGGTCGTACACAGGCTTTGCCTTGAACTTTACACTTTGCCATTTAAAGAAACAAATAAAATTAATATAGGCACCAACTTAAAAAGAAGCATACTTAAATAGATAACTAAGAATCATTTATGTTTCAAACGACTATCAAGCACAACTTAATGTGTCAGACTATGCAATGACAGAATAATGATTGAAACCAATTAATAAAAGTAATACATATTTTAAGTATTTTAATGGAAAATGGATTGCATTAAAATAAAAGCGATTTACAACTTAGCTCTGTACTCATACTTTATATTGCTCCATCGTGACTTGTGGAATTAAAAAAAAAAAAGGGGACCCTTCTCAAAACGTTTCTAGAACTCTAAATAATCATTGTAAATGGTTTTAATTTTCGAAAATTAATAAAAATTGATGTTTTATGTTCCAAGAATTCCCGTTACTAATCAATCATTTTTAAATTTTCAAACATTAATTATTTATGGTGATTTTTTTTTCTTTCTCTTTAAAACTAACGACATTTAGACCAACGTAACTTTCTTTCTTCTCAGTAAGTGTGTTGGCCATGAACTAAAGAAAAATGATATTATGAAAAATTATGTAAGTGAAACAACCCATTGGTAGGACTCAAGATCAACGTAAAGAATAATTAAATAAGTAGGTAATAAAAAATATCATAAATAATAATAAATATCTGACTAAATTATTTTGTTTTAATTATGGCTGTCTAGAAAGCCTACTAAAGGACAAAATACAAACCCAAGCCGTTAAAGATGTTCACATAACTTTCTCTTCATTATATTTTGTTTCAGACTTCTTACAATTGGAAGAACAATAGTATCCAAACCGTTATACTAATTATAATTCTACGTATAAATTTAGGTAAGAATATGAGATTGTTATTTTTATTTTTTTTTTTCCTTCTTCAAGGTTTACATTTTAGTTATTACTTTTTCTTTTTCTTCTTTTTTTTTTTGTTATGTAGTTACATCCGTATACAATTATTGTGTGAATGAGTCCTTACAGCTCTGAAATTAATGCCCTTAATTGCGGCAGAATGTATTAAGTCTTTTAATAAATAAATTTTTTAAATTAGTATAAAGATTATCTAATGAAATCTAAAATTATAGAACTATCTCGTTTATTCATGCTAAGGGGATCCAAAGGCAATCGAAAACCGAAAAATACGAAAATATGGGTAAAAAAAAAACTTAAATAAGCGAATATGAATTTTTTTACAATAAAAAAACATGTCTATTTAAAATCACGTTAATTGTTTTTAAAAAGTTCTACGTTAACAAAAAAAATAATAATCAACGTTTCCCACCATATCATTTGAAAGAATTGGTCCACTGTCAACTGCTTTAAACATGCGTGGTGTTAGAAAGAAGAACTGTAATTTTTTTTTTCGATTTCGAAGGATTATATCAAAGTTAAAGTGATTTAATTATAATCACATTTTTTTTTTTAATTTAGGAGTTTCTTCAATATGAAGTTTTCCTCAACCAAACTCTTGTATTAATAGGTTTCTCCATCTCTGCCGGTCCATCGTATCCTCCACCGACAGTCCCCTACCAGCCATACTCTCCATCACCCTATCCTTCCATCTGACTGCAGGTCTTCCTTTTCTCCTTCTACCCTCTGCCTTCCAATCCATAACAATCTTGCTACCATAAATAAAAAATATAATCTAAATGTGTGAACATTTAAAAAAAAAATAGTAAAAATATCATTCAGACAACCCGGAGATCTGTATAAACGAGGTTTTATATTGGTATTTACATTTTAATATCAATAAACATACGGACACTCAAGAACAATAATTTTTTACTGTTACATTCCTTGAGAAAAACGCAATATTAAATCTATGTGCACTTTAAACAATCAATCAAAGGACGTAAATTAATGATAAAAAAAAAGCATATCCTAGACTTGCGTAACTCCCAACACGAACAGAGGATTGTTCAATAGAACAATCAAGATCGACGCAATAATGCTTAATCGAAGATTACAATGACACCGATATCTCTAATTACTCTGGCATTATACGCAATGCGATAATTATACCTCCCGGGTTGGGATTTGAACATTGATAAAATTTACAAACCATAAATATCAGAGCTGACATAGATTATGTATAATTCGTAAGCGTTTAGCAGGAATTATGGCCGGATAATAAATGGGAGAAGATTCAAAATGCAAGAGGCGTCCGTTTGTTCGACAATAGAGATGAACGCGTGTAGACAATACCCAACAAGGCTTTATGAATGAAAGGTATTGTGAAGAGTTCCCATTGACTGGGTGCAAGGGCGGCTCAAGGCCGCTACTACTCATTCAGTTAGCCTCTTATCTAGTACTAACAGTTCGGTTAGCATTCAAGGTTCCTAACCCATAACTGGATCAATTGATTCCATATCATTATTGATGGATTCTATAATTCAAAGGAATGCGGTAGACAACTCTAGTTAGTCGTAGTAGGCGTCAGGGGTGGATCTATTGGGCGGGAGCCACAAGGGTAATGACACCCCCTCAAATATTTCAGGTCTTCATATTTTTTTTGTCTTTTTAGAGGAACAATACAGTCACATTTTGTTGTTTTGATCGCAGACCTCTTTACCTTTAAGTATAAAATTGGTAATTAATGATATGGGTACATGTGAAAAAATACAAACAGGTATTTTGCAATCCTAAATTCCAAAATAATCGATAAATACAATAAACAAGAGAAAGATACGAGGAAAAGAGAAAGCAAATACGTGAAGGCAAAAAAAAGTTAAATAAAATGGCATAAATAAACTGATAAAATAATATCTGTTAAAGACAAAATCAAACGAAATTATTTTGAGAGCTATCTTATGTTCCTTAGGTGAATTGGCCGTCGAAAAGGAACTTGAAGAGGAGGGATTCGAAAGAGGAAGTCGATAGGGCCAGTCGAATATTGGAAGAGATAGAATTCCAGAGGGAGATATCTTGTATTATAAAGGATTTTTCCAAAATGTCAGTTCGATGTGGTGGAGGATAGAGATCAGACGTAGAGGATCTGGTTAGGCGGGATTGGATGGAGGATTTAGATTGTCGAATGGAGGAGGGTCGCTGAGTTCTGGCGGCCTGGTATAGGAACGAAGTCAATATTCTATGTAATAATATCCTAAAAAAAATCGAAGATAAAAGTGATAACAGGTAAAAGACAACTCGTGATAATGAGGCCGAGAAAGGGGGTGGGTGTGCCACCCCTAAAATTCGGTGCTGAATACACCTTTGGTAGATTTAGTAATTACTATAGAAAATCATACGATAGAACTCGATTTTATTTTCTGCGTTAAAAAAAAAAATAAATAAACAGAAGTATTCGCACAGTTTCTCTTAACCGGAAGAAAAATACTCTACTTAAATTCAATGGAAATGAAAGACATTTCCGATCTCATTAAAATTAACTGCATTTTCAAATTATATATTTATGCTAAAGAAGTATTAATTCTTTTTCCCTATGCATTATTGATAAGATTACACAATATTTATGATCTCTGTCTCATTCTTGAGGGTACATTACTTACTTCAATCAATATTTTACAATTACTGGTATTCTTAAAATCCTTTTTTTGTTACGATTTAGAATTATATGCCTTTCTTTTAAAAATCAACGAATCAAAAATAGTAATTTAAATAAACATAAGTTTTCATCACTGCTTACTAATCCATTTAGCATTTCAAGGCAATGAACCATAACACGTGTAAAAAATTAAAATCGTTTGATAACATCGCAATAATCGATTATAAAATGATTCATATTTTAAAATAAAATTTAATAATTTCCAGATACAATGAAATTAAAAATTAAAATGAAACGAATGTAATTATAAAGATAATAGGGGAAATATAAACTTGACATAGAAAGCTGACCTTTCATTGTTCCGGATTTCTTAGCATTAACTGGCTTGAAAACCAACCAACCAGAACAGAATCTTGCCGAGGAGACTCTGCTATCAGATTTCACAACGTATTTACGAAACATTAGTCAAATATTTGTTAGCAAATGCAACAATAACCACCAAATAATAATAATAAATTATTTGGTAACCAGACAATTAAATGGTTGCAAGAGATTCACTTAGATTAAAATGTACATGTATTTTATACTTACTACTTCAGGGTATAGGGCATAACCATCCCTAGAAATTTTTGAGAAACAACCACTAAAAATTAAATAAATTCATATTAATAGACTATATTTATTTAGTATATACTTACATAGACTTATATTTAGTATATACTTACATAGACTTACATGTATATAACACATATTTTTAACTTTTAAATATCAATAAGTTTCATTTGAACAATTAATTGAACCTTACAAGGTCAGAATAGCCCGACCACTTCCTCCAGGCATAAGAATTTTTCTGGCCTGCCCCCCCCCCCCCTCAGACGAAAAATTTACCAGCTTGCCTCCCAATAGACGAAATCCTTGCGGACCTCCCTGCGGACACCATTCAAACTTACATAATCAGCGAAATATTAGTTATCTCATCGAAACAGATTAGTAATAAACATTCCAATAGGATTTCAATTATTTAGTTACACTAAATTCCATACAAAGAGGATTAAGCTTTTAAGTACTAAGCTATTTCAACTGGTTTGAATATATTAAATAACACGGGCGAAAATAAAAAGTTGGCTGGAAAAAAAATCAGTTCAAGGTTTTTTAAAACTCGTTCGAAACCCTCAAAAAAAAAAAAAAAAGTCGCAAAACTTGTCGCAATTGATAAAAAAATTATATATTCCAATAATTACTTTGATGCGATTTTAATTGCACTCATGAGGCTGCAAATTAAAAATGTTTACCTGAAGAAAATGTCTTTGAGTTTTTACATTCAAGACGAAGAAGGACTAATTATTAGAGAATAGTACTTTCTCAATTATATTTTTTAAATAAGTGGCGCTCAGTCATTGATGAAGAGGCCCTTTTAAGACCCACAAGAAAAAATATTTTAGCGTCAATGGTGAAAGAAGAATCTAGATATAAGAAAACTCGGAGGACGGAACTTTTAATATGTGAAAAATATTATAAATAAGGAGGCTATGTTAAATAAAGAAAGAAAGGAAAGCCTCCACTTCATCACCTAAACAATGAGGTTCTGGTGGAACAGCTGAATAAATAACAAAAACAATATATAGATAAAAAACATGTGTAAGATCCAGGTAAGTATGCTAGAGGAGCTCTACAATCCATCTCATTAGTAAAAGAAATTGTCTGGGAATAAGGAATCATCAAATAAATTGTATACCAATTTCAAATTTGTAAATACTTACAAGATTGGACAGCGGAGTAAAAAAAAAAAAAAATTGTGTCGTTGCAACCTGCTCCAAAAGCCAATTGACACAGATATCTAAGAAAAACTGGTGAATGTAAGGTGGGAGCTGAGAATTAGGTTAAAAACTGTAATGCTGGGTTCTTGGGTTCCCTCCCACAGAGGAATTATAGGTAATGAAAAAGCAGACTAAGCTGCAAAGTTATCGAGAAGAAGAGACAATTCAAACATAGTTACAATAAAAGATGTTACCTAGGAGGACTGAATATCAAAAAAATATAGGAATATTTAGAAAAAATAAATAAAATAAAATAAATCATCAAAGAATACAGAAATAAAGCCGGAGTGCAAAAAAGTAGATCAATAGAAGGTCGAGTAGAGAAGTGAGGTATTCGAATCAGGCATCGCGAATACACTCAAAGGTCTAGAAGCACCAACATGTCAAAAGTGCAACCATAAAATCCAAACAGTAAAACAACTGTTTTAAGATTGTTTTAAGACTGTTTTAAGATTGTTCATCACACCAAGTTTATGGTTCACTAAAAGTTTGTTTGTTTAACTTCACCTTATGCCTCTAAGGCTAATCGGACGATGCTATAGTGGGAGTCTTAAATTTTGCCTAGGATATGGATCTTTAACGAGTACCTGACATCGTACAGGCTCGGGACCTCCATTTTACGTCCTATCCGAGAGACGGAATAGCCAAGGATATTTTACTCCATTTAACAAATCCTAGGGCCACCGTAGGGCGCGAACCCGCGGCCTTTAGTATTGTAGGTTGCTATGCTATCCACAACACCAGAGGTGACCACATTCACTAAAAGTTATCATAAATTATATAAATATATAAAATTTATTATAGGTGAAAACTGCTATTGACCCATCCGGTTTAAATACTTCGAAGAAATAAAATATTACAATAGATATAAAAAAGCTAATATCAATGACACTCTTGAGTAGAGGCGAAACGATAAATAAGATTGATAAAAATATTTATATTATCTTTAGGTAAATTAGGTCATGAAGACAGGCGAGAGCCAAATGAGCGAACTATAAATTAGAGAAACTTAAGGATATAGGGATACATCCGCTTACATCACTGTGATATCGGACATAGCCTATCGCCAGGATGGACTTACTTTAAATTAGAGTCAAGAGTACAAATTTACTAGGACAATAGTATTTCTTATATGCATAAGAAATCAACAAAGATCTGATTCTTTTTGCAAATAAATAAATATGTTTTTTGCTTTAAGTATATTTATTTTGGTGTTTTTTTATACCAACCAATACCCCTAGAAACATTTTTAATCTGGGATCGCCAGTGATGCGAAAGGTTCCAGTACATAACTGGGCCATCCTGTATTATATGCGTTTCAATTATCTAACAAACAGCCTTGCAGTTATAATTATTTTTTATAATTCATGTCAGTGAATGCTAAAACAATGTGTCGTTTAAAATGTTCATTAATAAAAGATCATACTAAAAATAAATACAACTCATGAATATTCCATGGCTTTAGTCATAGGAAAACTAACATGTAGCAGGAGTAAAAAAAAATATTTCATTTAAATCCAATAAATATAAATGTATTCACATCAATGCTGCTTAGGAAATAGAAATTCATCTTAACACTTATTAGCAATATAATAAGATGTGTCACGATATTAATGATAAACCAAAACGGGAACCTGAATCCTAGAATACTTCAAGGAATAAACCTTGACACGACTCTTAAAGAAAAACTAACAACACCTTATTATTATATTTTTTTCATATAATTGACAAAGACACCACTTACCTCAATTATATATGGGAATGGGTCAGTTGTATTTACACTCATTATCGGTCAAACGACAAGTTGCAACAATGAGGTAACAGATATGTCAACGAATTATGCAATGATGACCTTGCAAATTGCAATTTAACGACTACTTGCGAACATTTCCATCCATAGTTGTCGCCACAACTGCATATTGCTAACGTAGTTCGCGGGGCACTGTTATGATGCAACTTAAACATTTGCCCGGGGTAAACAAGGGTCACCGTGAAACCCTTCAAGATTCAACACGCTCTAGGAATGACCCAAGGCCAAAACGTTGGCATTAAAAAAATAAATACTGAAAATCCAGATTAATTCATGATACTATTTAAGACAGCCAACTATGAAGTAACACAAAAGTAACAAAATAGTTTTTATTTATTTTATTTTTTTATAATGTCGCTACTATGAAATGTATAAAATAATTTTTTAAATCGATAAGTCTGAATTATGAAGGAATATTTACTACACAAGGGTAAAACGCTTATGCATTATTTATTAACCCCATTAGGATAAGAAGGAACGTTCTCGGATGCTTAAAACCGAAAGCGGGAAGATTTTCCAGCTGGATAACGAAATATGAAAGTTCTGGTCTCATGTCTTTTACATTTCCGATCATCATATACATACAACAACCGATCAGATAAACAAGTTACTAAGATAAATTACATTCTGTTTTTTTGTTTTTATTAAATTGATACTTATTATTTATTTATAGTAAGGTAAACCGTACAATTAGTTATTGGCACACTTAAGACTACATTTCTGTGGTTAAATAAAAAAATACTTTTTATAAAGGGATCAAATAGAAATTTCCTATAGCTCCTCATTATCTATCCTCATAAGGACTCAAAAGAGGTTTTTTTGGGTCAAAAGTTCAATAGTTTTACAATATGGCAATATTTATTGTTAAAAGTGCCAAATCTAGTTATTGGCACCCTGTGGATTTAATTGTGAAATCTTCCCTATGGTTAGTTGGTTAAAGTCTTACTTCATAGATGTCTTAGAGGACCCTCCAAACATTAGACTCATGTATATCTTACATCGTAATAAAATTAGGACTTGTTAGGACCATTCAATTAGGACCTATCTTTTTAAGTTAAAGTTGTGGTGCCAATAACTGTACTGAGTGCCAATAACTGTATGGTTTCCCTATTAATTATTTACTTACTATAGTAAATACTACTATAATATAGTACAGAGTATATTATATAATAATATAGTACATAGTTACCATAGTATTAATTACTTATTTATTTATTTAATTTCAGGCCGAGTTAGAACTACTTTTTAAATTTTTATTTATTAAACGTCAGTAGTCAGCAGAAAAACGCGAAAACAATAGGCATCTGAGGTCTCGACCATTTCCATTGACTGATTCAATAAAATTCATTCATTCAACAATGGGCTTAATTGGGGCAAAGCCCGTTAACCTTTAGTATTATTATAACCTTTAGTATTATTTAAATAATTACAATTGAAATTAATTAAATAAATGTTTGAAAGTGACAGGCTGTCAATTAGATCCCACATTTGGATATATAGGAACACAGAGATAATGAATGAAGAGAGAAGATTGACATGGGTAGGGTAAGGATACTTGGTAACTCAGATGGTTAGACCGTTGCAAAGGTGATGCAGATACCAGAGTTCGAACCCAGGCCGCCCTGGCTAATATTTACTCTTCAGATAAAATTATTTTAAAAAAATATAACTTATGTATATAATATAACTGATTTTCTAAAAATTACTTTTGCATAAAAAAGAATCGGAATAAAGTTAAATAATATCTTCAGTACAATGATTATTATAATGAATTATTATTATTATTATAATGAAAACATTAAAAACCGAACTGTATACGTTTATCGTTATGAATGATTACCTGAAAATTCATTTTGCTTAAAAAATAATCCGAATAAAATATTTTTTTTCAAAATGGTTAGAATATCTACGTAGTTAAATAATATCTTCAATCCAGTGGCGTGTATGAAATGCAGCCCCTGATATTACTAATATAAAGAAAAAATTAAGTACTAACAAAACCTATTAAAATTGCTATGTTATTTAGTCGTCTTTGCAGCAGTACCAAAACCCAACAAACATCACTCAAACGTCAGTAGATATAGTTGATAGGTCAATCCCCCCCCAGTCAACTTGCTCCCCCCTAGAGATCTTTCCATATACGCCACTGCTACAATCAATAATAATGCAATAAATAAATCAATAATTTTTTATAAAGAAAATATTATTAGAAGCCATTACCACATTTATATATCAACAGATTACAATAATAATATATAATCATTAGAAATCAACGTCCGAGAAAAATCGCCCTGTGTGAATGACTCAGCTCAGCGATGGAAAGGAATTCGTTACCGAATTTAACGATTACAGAACTTAGAGCCAAGTTACGAAACCAGAAACCAGTTTAAGAAGTTCTTTCAGGTTCTAGGCCTAAGGGGCAGGTGACAAATTTCATATCTACTAAAGTTGACAAAAAAAAAAACTAATGTTATTTTAAAGTTTAAGTTCACGGCAAGGTAAGTATTCTTACCTCAATATAATAAAGAGAAAAAAATATTTGATTTAATTGTAACTATATCTGAACTCAAGCAAGTATCTTTGAAGTTCATTGGCTAACATATTCATGATTCAACAAAGTTAGTTGCATCACTCGTGACTATTCAGTCTTATCAGATGATTGGGACAATGTCTTGTTAGTAGAAAGAGATCGTACAAGCTGATCTGGAAGGAAATGCACAATTCTCTATATACGTATATAATGAATGTACGTAGGTAATGTAAGCTCCAATCAGATATAAAATTTATTTTCTTAGGAAAAAGCAACTAATTATTTAGTAGGTACATTAAGAGAGGAATTCTATTTTTAATAGAAATTGTATTTTTTTTTTAAATCTGTTGCGAAGCAATCGCAAAAAACGTAAACATTTGATACAATTTATGAAATAAAGTACCCAATCCGTATACTCAATTTTGACGAAATTTCTGCTGCCACATCACAGTCATATACATACACAAAATTGAGCTAGTCGGTACACACACACACACCATTTGGCGGGACTTGTGTATTGGGACTCATGGGAACCCCAAAACGTGTTTTTCCGTTGAAAACCGGAGGTCGAGATTTTTCACACTCGCAATACATTCCCTTAATAGATATTTCATATTTAGGGAAGTAAAAGGAAAAACTCAATAGTAATTAAATTACTAGAATTATTTATATATTTAATTAATTATCATTATTTTATATAGGTACTTTAGTTGGATAAAAAGTAGGAAGGAAACGTAAAGCAAAGTTTCAAAGTAAGGTTATTGCCGATCAAGAAACAACCCTAAAACGATAGGCTTATTGTACTCTCACCTCAGTATTTGCTACTTCATTACTTAAATAAGACTAGGATTCAAAAAGGAAATAAACGAGCTTAAAAAAATATATATGAAATAAAAAAAAAATAAAAACGCTTTGAGATCACATTTTATTATTGTAGAGATTTTATGTAAGGTTAATGATCAAGAAGTTTCCATTAATTAAAAGTCGGATAATTAAAACAGGTTACAATCCAATTATTCAGTAAATATATACTTCAAGGGAAGTTCTCAAGGTGTTATTTCGCATCACAAACGGAAGTATAGTTCCGAGATTACGAAAAACTATTGCCGAAACTATTAAATTAGAGAGGGACTTGATTCTTATCAGTTCTGTTTTGATTACATTGGTTTGATTATGGAATAGTTAAAACATTTCACAAATCGATTTAAATCAACTTCTTACTGCAGGATTATGAGCAAGTAATTGAACCGTGGAAATGCATAACAAAGTTTTTTTTAGGCCAAATTGTTATGTGTGCCAAAGCACAGTTCAATAATGAAATGTTCATATTTTTCTTAATGAATTAATTATAATTTTATACTAAGAGATAATATACAAAAGCACTTCAGAAGCTGTGGTGTAGGAGTCTCAAGATTGATTCCGTAAGGAAGGTGACATAATATGACGCCAGATGACGTTATCAGCTGGAGAATCCATTAATCAACGTCTGCGAGCTAAAAGAACGGCGTTGCCTAAAGAACGACTCCCTATCATTATTCTGTAGGCCCAATTTTTTTCCAGAACAATGCAGTGCTCCAAAACTTAAAATCGTATTACCATAAAAAGATAAAAGGGTATCCGACAGCCAGGCTCGAATCCCGGGATCTTGAACATAGTAGTATATACAATTTCCTACTCACTGAGCTACCATATGTTGGATACATTTTTCGGCGTGAGTAAGTCATATTGCTAAATCGACCCTTTTATAAAATTGGTAATTACAGATATAGATAATAATAATAATTAACTCCAATTAAAAAATCTCCATAATTCATTATTAACAAATTGGTTATTCATATGCGGAAATGCTGGTAATGGTTGATGGTAGATACATTGAAGAGGAAATGGTTAGGGGCGCAGTCAAAATGAATAGCACTAATATGTAAGAATCACATATTTTATTTTTTGCCAACGTCTCGACCCAAATTTTAGGTCCTCATCAGGGATTTTTGCCCTCCTTTGCACGTTGCTGTCTGAGTGTGACATATACTCGTATATGACTCTACTTACATATTAGTTCTATTTATTTTGACTGCAGCCCCAACCATTTCCTCTTCCACATAATTAATGTATAATCTAAAAAAAAAAAAAAAAAAAAAAAAAAATTGCCCTCAAATTAAGTCGATATGTTAGGAAAAAGTAAAAAGGATTACATATTTTATTTATTTTTTTTTTTTATAATTTCAATACTTTTAAAAAGCAGTGAGTATAAGAGGTGTCCTTATTGCAAAAAAAAAAAAAAAACGAAGGAATTCCTATCACCTCTTTTCAAATTCCACCACCTTTTCTAGGAAACTCCCTCCCCTGTATGTTTGTGTTTTTACCCCTTTCAAACAAATTCGAATCAGTTGCGGCCTAGTTCTCGAATAAAAAACTTGAGCGTGGTGATATCTGGTTGTTTGTTTGGTTACTAGTTGCGGTTTTGTTCTCCATACACTTGTGCGTGGTGATACCATGTCAAAGAGAAGGGCATTTTTGTTAGAAGAAAAATTGCACATTTGCTGTCGGCTGGAAAATGGGGAGTCGAACAGAAGTCTTTCGGAGGAACTGAATAAAAATCATTCAACTATTTCAACCTTCCTTTTGATAATTCTAACATGAATGAACTTTGTTGTAATCAGTTAGTACAATAATTAATTTTAAAATGGTATGTCATTATTTCAACCCTAAATTCTTCTACAGGTATAAATAATAACTGACTTTTTTAGTTTTATTAAATGAGAAGGTAAGGGGAAAAAAAAGGGATCATTCTCCATTAATTAATCATCAAATAGAAATGATCATGCTTTGCAGGTTAGTAAGCAGAAAAAAAATTAAATATACATATGTATTAAGACATTTTATAGGTGGATATCCCAATCGTTATTGGGTCCGCAGGATGTCTAACACTCATAACTTTTAACACATCTAACACATCATGCTTTTCCATCTTTCGATTTAGGCACTTTGAAAGATTTTCCAAGAGTGGACGTTCTCGACTTCAACTCATATGCAAGATATGATTCCAGAATTCAATCAGTCTGGCACGGATTGTGACACTCACGTAACTCAAGACTATCAAGTGTCCCAGCTACTTCTCACAGGCCACCATTCCCTTCAACGTTGAGTAACTCTTTCACAACCGACTCTTTGAGCTAAATACCAGCATCAATTGTTGGATTGCTAGAACTGTAAGGAAAGCTAGCATCTAACCCGTTTAACAAAGGGAAGGATATGTTGATGTTTTATACTTGATGGAAACGAGGAAACACACCTGCCTATGTGAATATAAAGTGTGATGGAAATAGTTGGGAGTGAGGTAAAACAACACTATAGGTGTAATAATATATATTATACCGACGTTTCGAGCCGAGATTAAGGTCTTCATCAGGGCTAAGTATGAAACAAGATAGCTACCAATGAAAATATATAAAGAAAAAAAATATGTACATGTATAAATTAATTAATAATTACAGAACAAAAGAATATGAATATAACTTTTGAATTAGATATTAAAATATTTGGTTTGTTTTTGAATAACGATGTGGATGACAAGAAAATGTAAGACAAAGAAAAAAAAAATGAAAAGTTATACTATAGAAATAATGAATTCATGGGGATATAAAAAAAATTCACATCATTAAATAAATTTTACATTTTAAAAAAATTATATTTCCATGATCTTATTATTAATGTTGTATCAATTTTCATTATTTATTTTTTATTACTCTAATATTTTCTTGTCATAATTATTAATAATTGAATATTGCTATTCAAAAACAAACAAAATACTTTAATATCCAATTCAAAAGTTATATTCATATTCTTTTGTTCTGTAATTATTAATTAATTTTCATATTTGCATATTGGATGTTTTCTTGAAACCGTGTAATCTAAAAATTGACAAGGTACTACCTACCGTAACCACATTCATCTGATTTTGCCATTTTTAATAAAAATTGAATTAAGAACGGGATATGACCTATATGTAAAGTGAAAGGATACTACTTCAAAATACTACCACCATTACCAAGGAAATGTCACTGGTATTAAAGAATAAACCGCAAATCTGCTAACATTAACGATAGCCTAACACTAACCGAAAATGTTATTGTTTAATCTGATGATGGCGAACCCACAAAAGAATACGCAAGAGAAAACAAATAAAACATGATAGATGGATATTAAAAAAAAAACATTTTAGTGCGGGTGGTATATTCGAATGTACTGCGGTCAACGTGTCTCAAGCACTTGCTTCAAATATCCTAAAAATTTTAGTAATTACTCATTCTAGTATTCAATCAATACGAAGTGAATCACGGTTCTCATCCTGAAATTATTTAATTTATCTTAAATAGAATATCAGAGAATTTAACCATCATTTGAACAACGAGTTTGTTCTATCAAAGAAAAACAGGTCTTTGATTGATACATGTACAGAATTTAGATTTTAAAAAATAATAATAAGAAACTTTAAGAGAACCAGGCAAAATAGTGAGAAAGATGGAAAATATCTTACAATATTTAAAATAATATGATTGGGTCAAAGAGAAAAGCTACGAACATGATTAGTATGGGTGCGTGAAGGGGAAAACGTCAAATTCTACATTTATGCTAATTTGCAAGAAACTTATTTCCCATAAGGTTTGCATGGCGAAAACAAACATAAAATATAAGTGAACATAATTATAATAAAACACAATAAAAAAATAAAACTTCAACCGGATAAAAATGTTAGTGAACAAAAATGTCAAGTGAATTTTTTTTAGTAAAGAAACTGGACACGACTTAATTGTTCTCCAAGACTTTTACGATCTTTAAAAAACACTTTTATGTTTACAATATTTAGAATATCATAAATAGGAAAGTATGTGCGATAATAGGTGATTATGAAACCAAAATCACAACATTTAGAGCCTAAAATGCCAACATATTCTTTTCTTGCATTTCTAAATTAAGAAACAAAAATTTAAAAACGTAATAGCCGAATTCAAGGCAATTCTCATCCAAGAGGTTAGGCTTATTTAAGAAAAAATATACCTGAAGAAAAAACTAAATATTTATTTATCTGTTGTTTATAAAGCAAATAGCGAAGGAAATTAGCCAATTTATAACATAGCGCTCACCCTTTTAACAATGCCATAAAAACAATTAGCTACATAAAATTGGCTATTTGGAAAACCGTGTAGCCAAAACCACCTACGAGACTATCGCAGAGGGAAAGAGACCCCAAGGAAGACCCAGAAAGACTAGGGATGAGGGCCAAAAGGAGGCTTTTGACAGACGAGGATAGGAGTGGAAAAAAAGGAGTAAGTTGGCATAGGACCGCGATTTGTGAATTAGGCTCTATCAAAAGGCACCTCGCACTGCGCTGCGGTAAAGAGGAATGATCGAGAAGAAGAAGAAGAAAAATTGGCTATTTTTACTTATGACTGTATTGCGAATGAATCTTCTTGCAAGATCGCCAATATTTTAACTCCATTTCATTTTAATTTATTCCATGATTAACAAAAATGTCATAAATCAAAAGTGACTGTTTAAAATGTAAACATTTTATATATTCTTTCTTCTTCAAACAGAGAACAAAATTTCATATTATCTAAAAGGATCCGCTGCCAAGTAAAAAGTTAAATAGAAGGCTTAATATTCATTTTTTTTTAATAATACACTTATTTTTTTTTTTTTTTTTTAAACTTTTAGTTCAATCCCATCAAAAATCATCTTTTTGGAGATATGACGATGTTGAAAGGAGTGAGCGGTTTTTACTCAAAATCAATGAAAATGGAGGCCAAATGAAATCCAATTATTAATGAACAATTAGCCAACCATTTACTTTCAGTATATTTAAAATAAATAATCTCATAATCAATATATATTATAAAGCAAAGTGTACAATGTGCGTGCCGAAAAGGCTCAGAAACGACTCCACATACGATTAAAAAATTTATATCAGCGTGTAACTGAATGTCCCCTAACGGAGAAGGTTTCCGTTTTTCTCTTAAGGGTGTGAAATTGAAGAGAAAAGGACTGGAATTTTAAGCCTCTCGCAACATGTAATTAGCCTACCTGAGAATGACATACGAGTTTATGAATGAAAAATTTAGTTCGTGCTACAGACCACCAGGAAGCGCTATTGTGTGTTTCACTCAATATTTATTGTTCATTCATTCCGTTATATTTGTAAAGGTTATATATTTTGTCAGCTGTTCTTTTTAAATTACTAAAAAATCAAGCGAAAATAATTAGTTTCACCTTTTCTTTTAAAATAAATTAATGATTTTACATATCTGCAATCAATGAGAAAACCGACTGGATACTTTACAAAACTAATTTTCTCATAAGAAGGTTAATTGATTAACACATTACATTTAATCAATATCTAACATATGCGTAAGTAAATTTAATGCAATATGAGTGAGCGAATAAAAACAGACATAAAACAAAAAAGAAGAGCTGAATAGACTGATTATAAACCGAAAATAACAAGTTTGAAGTGTTCTTATTGAATGTAGTTATGAAAAATGATTTTATTACTACGTATGATAAGTATTCCAGTTGACAAAATGATGAATTGACTCCAATAATACAATTTTTTCAATAAGATTTTATCACCGCTCATAGTTCAGGATAAAAATAAATATGATGATAAAATTGTGCCCTCATGATATTTTGGTTTTCGCTTAGTAACAGTAGTAAGATTGGAGAAGTGTAGAATTCGGCCAAATTAGGGTGGGGGGGTATATATTAAGGGTGGTTGAACTGGAAGAAAGGTCTTTAAAAAAAAGTTTCTATGAATCTTCGGTATTTTCTAAACTTTTGGATCTAATGGGACCATCACAGTAGTCGGCGCTTAAGTTTTACTCCAAATATAGTTTTTTTAACTACTAATCTAATAACTTATTATCTGCTGACTGCTTGGAATGGGCTTATAGGATTCATAATCACAGAAACCATCAAAAACGATGCATGACTCGACAAAGTTGCAGAACAATTAATTGTTCATTCACCATTTTCAACACGCTATAAAGTATATAGGGTTCCTTATTTGGGCGGACACTGCAGATCTCGAATCTTAATATTGATATAATGTTAAAATTTTCAAGAAGGTGCTAATTTTGTTCTATGTTTCCTTTAATTTTAAAGTTTTTCTGTTATTGAAACTGCCACACAAGTACCGGAGCGAAGCCGGGCACCCTAGCTAGTACTTCATAATCCGAAGTATAGTAGCCAGTATGATCTAGTTTCCACATGCCAGAGCACACTCGCTGGGGGCACCCATTGGAACACTGCATTCCGGTCAACCTCTAGTTCCCCAATATCACAATGGCCTTCTTTCCTCTTACCGAGAGCAAGTGGGTTTCTCTTCTCCGCGTTTCGTGAGAAGGAATCTGGCTGGCCCTCTCTTATTTAAACATATAGGTCGAAGAATGCACGAAATATTAGTAACTGGACCGTGATATTTTCTCTAGACGTTCAACAAACAGTAGATAAAAGCGGATAAAAAATTAATTAAAAATACCTAAATCAAAGATCAAATCCTTCCTGCCGGTCACTCACACGGTCACACGTTTCTGTAAGGTGAAATTCAGATAAATTTATACAGATCAACAGTTGTTATTTGACTCTCCAAATAAAACTTTTGACTAATAAACATGATTATCAATCTTCCTTATCTTAACTTCCTATATCGCGCATCAAAACTTGAAAATGACGTCGGTTGCTCTTTTATAACTTGCCCAAACGTTAGAACATTATTTATTAGCCAGATTTATGCTTGATATTTACTGTAGAATCCTCCGCAGTAAGGGGAGCACTTAAACAAATCGAGTCATATGGCAGCGTGAATAAGGTAGTGGAATGGGCCAGACACTATGAGTGCACTGTTAGCCATCGAAAATACCAAGCCCAAAAATGGACTAATAATAGAGATAAGAAATAGAATTTTCGCACCTAATGAGGTAACAATATTAACTGCTATTCCTCTTGAAGACTTCGTGAAAAAAATAAAACTTGAAATTTGTGAAATGTGGCAAGCCAGATGGGATCATCAAGTTGCCAAACTAAAGATGATAAAGAGGAACCCAATCAAGTGGACAACCTCGAACAGAGTATCGCGAAGGGAAGAAACCTCCCCTTGTCGAATAAGAATAGGACTATTCAAGTGTGAATATTCATACGCATATTTATTAAAAGGTCTCGCACCTCCAAAATGCAGAATATAGAGTGAAGAAATTACGATACGTCATATCTTAATAGACTGCAAAGATTTTAAGAATCTAGGACAAATAAAGCTTTAGAGGGTACATTGAAGGAAGTTCTTAGAGACGACGAAAAACTTTGGAATACTTGAATTCGATTAAATATTATTCGAGAATCTAAAATATAGATGTTGCCAATGATCCTGCAGGGTAGAGGCAACAAAAATTAAAATAAATATTATCATTATTTCAACTATTTTGCGAAAAATCATAAAAATAGTTAGCATCTTTAACGTTTTTGTAGAGAAGAAAGTAAGTGAATAGGCTACTAAGAGCCCATACCTAAATAATTAAGATTCCTATAAGAGTTCAAACAGTGCTGAATTCAGGTAGGGTTTACATAAGTTAGTGAACCACTAGAAAACGCTACCTCAATCCAGACAGTGTCTGAACTCGTGTAGTGATTGTAATCACGCATGAGCCATTAGAAACCCAGTCTTGATTCAGAACTGCCTGAAATCGTACAAGGAATGTAATTACGCAAACGAATCCGGAATCAGAAGCCCAGTTAAAAAATTTCTCCTGGGGAACACCCAGTCACTGTAGATTGTGTACATGTTCATTCGATGTTTTTAGGGAAAACCTTGCGGTTGGGAGTAAATCATCGTTCCTTGTTGCTTAATAAAACAGTTTCGTAAAACCTAATAAAAAATTCAAGACAAAGGCCTTCATACTGACGGCGTTAGTGTCAATAGTCGAGGCTCACAACAAAGAATAATTATATTTATTTAATTTTAAATTATTATATTTACAGAATTTCACCACTGTATTAAAAGTAAAAAAAAAAAAAAAAAAAACTAGTGGATCTTAAATTAAATCAAGAATAATGTTAATTACCCGAAAAGAAAAGAAGAAGAAAGTATCGAGGTCAACATCTCTTAATAGAGTTATAAGACTTTCAGAAATAAATGAGGGTACGAATATGTTCCGATATGTTGAGAGTTAATAATTAAAAATAGCAGAACCGATCAAAATCGGTAACATATTAGTTATTGTAGATTATTGTATTTGTAAAAAAAAAAAGGAGAATGATTTTGAGTAGTAGGGATTGAGCGCAAAATGAATTCAGTAGTTGGATGGATTTATTTATTTTATTACTGCATATCATCGTACAAAATTGAAACAAAGAGGCTCAAAACTAACAATAAATTGCAAAATGCTCATTTTCATGATTGTAATAAGACGTATTCGGAGTTACGGAATTAAGCTTTGGTGCTAAATCCACAGATATGTGTCTGAAGATATAACATCCATAGAGGTGTCTGAAAAGAAGATACAGAAAAATTGTAATTTAGACCTATTATTATAGTGCAACCAATTTTTCTATATGTCTGTGCATATCATTTTTTCTCCTTTGAGCACATTACAGGATGTATTGGTTTTTAATACGGATATAAATATCAATAAATGGTTAAACAAAAAATTACTGCCTATTATGTGCCAGTAAATCTTAAATGTTTGGTCTAATTTTTTTTTCCTTCATCAGAATTAGTTTGGAATAATACATATATGTAATCTCAAAGCCAAGAAATCATACGGATGATGCTTCCATTTCACTAGAAAATTATACCTCTAGGGCTATGGCTGATGACCTCGATACTATCGATAAGCGTAGGTTTTCATAAGTAATACACGGAGCCGGAAGAACAAAATAACTTCTTCGAAGAGAATAATAAGTCAGGGAAAAATAATAACTCTATAATAATATAATATTATTATATATTGATATAATATACAAAATCCTCACCTGTGTGATACCGGCGTGAACGATCTTCAAGTCATCCTCGATGAGGCGGTAGGGGTCGACCCGCTGGGGCTGGTAGTTGGGCTGGGACCCGGGTCCCGACGCTTGGCTGCTCAGGCATCTCCTTTCTCTCTGAAAGTAACATCATCATCATCAAATGATTTGTCGATAAGCTCAGATCGTATCTATATTTCCTAATAAAATTACTTCTTATCCAATAATATTTCCAAAATATTTCGTTCAAAATTTTTGGAATATTTTACGATGGAATAAATCATCTAAGTAAAAGTTGAAAAGAATATTCTCCTTTATACGAAGAAATGAAGTATTAAGGAAGTTATGGCGTACCGACAAAAAAAAAAGGTTTTGATTAATAATAAATTTGATAATAATCGACCAGAAACATAATAAGTAGAGAAGTAATGTAAATAAGTTTTGGATAACTAATAAATTAAGTGTGAAGAGCATGGACAATTAGTCCGAAATGTCTACCTAAGTAAAGCGGAGCGCTGTTGTTACATACATAGTAAACAAGCATCAAACAGCCACCGAAGATCAGTCACTTAAAATGGAACAGTCGAAGGTGTTCACCAATGATCATTTTACATAATTATTCCAAATGAAAGTGGATTTCCACCCAATCCCGATTCCAGCGGGATAACGGTGGATCCATTTGGGATGGAACAGTAGGAGTAGACAGTTCTTCACTTCAACTTTAACCATAAGGAAGGTACTTTATAATGTCGAAACAGGAAACTGGAAACAGGTACCACGTGGAGTTAACGATAAGTAAACTCATCCTCCAAAAGGATTACAGTTCAACTTAACAGCCCTAATCATCTAATGCCCACTCTACGCCTAAAATTAGGGGAGGCCCGGGCAAAATGAATAGGTCGGGCAAAGCGAATAAACGCTTTCATAGACACGGTAATAAGGCTAGCGCTTTGGGGGGCTAATGCGAGAACTAGGGGTAGAAGTCGCCTCACAGGACGGAGAGATATTGGTTGTGTTTCATTTTAGTTGTGAGATAATTTGTTTAAAATGAAAAGTGGTACGGTTCTTAAAATTTGTAAGGTAAGTTTTTATATCTTTATTGTATAACCAATACAAGTGTAACATCTATTGCATGGTTTAGTTTAAACTGTAGTATAGGCAGATAGTTTTGGCGGGAAATGCCGATTTTTAGATTATATGGTCGTAGTCTAATTTAGTGTTTAGTTAAAATGGCGCGCGCCGGGCAAAGTGAATAAGGGCAAAGTGGATAGCAGCCATTGCCCTGGTACATGCATTTGTTATATCTGTCTAAGATCCTACGGGGAGCCTTCATTTGACGATTGGATACAGTGCAAGGATTGGGTGCATAAAGGATGTTCATCGTACTTTGGTTTCGGATCCTTTTTCTGTGATATTTGCCATGAATCATAATCATGAAAACGACACATGTATAGCATAGAAATGTGTATCTGTAATTAAACAATGTCTTCTTAAAATTTGTTTTCATTTTCCAGGTTTTATTCCTAAGCTGGAGTCTATATTCACTTTGCCCGGGTAGTCCGGGCAAAGTGGATAATTGACACAAACTAAAAAAAAAATATTTTTTAATATGTAGGATTGGCTTAACATAACTGATATTTTTATAATAAATTGATAATATGTCTCTTACTCTAATATATGAATCAAGTTGTAATCATATGGTTCCAAGTATTTTTAAGGAATATTTCTCTCTTAACATATTCACTTTGCCCGGGTCTCCTGTACATACTGTTTCTTATCGCACCAAACTGCTTCCATATTAAAAATTACAAAACGTGATATTAAGAAGTCCTAAAAGAACGTAAATCTAATTCATCATTGGGACGAAAATAAGAAGAACGGGGGGGGGGGGGCGAAAATAAATTAACGTTAGAGAAGCTTGAACATTATCAAGATGATATTGAAATATTTTTATAAGGTCCTTTCTAATAAGACCCTGGAACAAGAAAGTAATATGATTGTGTGATATCTTATCAAATATTCATCAAATGTTGATAATTTGATCAAATCAGATTATGATTCCGGTTACAAAATATTTGTTTAATTGCTACGTCTGGAATTGTCTTCTGAAACGAAACATTTTGCAACTGAAATTTCAAACACAGATAACTTTAACATCTCGGATAACATCGGGATGCACTTTACTAATAATTACAAATTAATATTCTTAAAATAAACTGGCTCATATAAAATATATTTCCTTTCATGTACCAAGTATTTCAGTTATGGTAATCGCAATATTTTTAACACATTACAATTGCTTACTATTGGATAACACATAAACAAAAAAATATAATTATTACAGTATTGATATTCTATAAAAATTAATAGGCTATGATTTCGAATAAGGTGATAATTTTTGTTCATTTTACTAGACACCATTTCTAAACCAATGGTAACCGTAACAATAGTCATTCTTTATATATGTGTATAGGACAAATATATTTTAGAGTAATATAGTATTAAACCACTGATCAATCTGTTTTCTTAAGTTGTTAGCAGACCTCAGACACAGAAGGTGATTATTAAGGATCTACGACGTTCAAACATTTAGGCGGATATATTACTACAACCCATTATTTAATGTCAAAAAGTATTTTCTTTACAAACTTTTTTTTTTAATCCCAGTCCGTTTTTGTAACAGAGAATTAAAATAAAATTTTAAGCTGGTTGGTAGTTGTTATTAGGAAGGTAAATATTTTTCGGGGAGTATTATGCACTTGTAGATGCATATCGTAAGACATTTAAACTATCTGGCGTTAAATAACAATTAAACAATAAAAGTAAAAATTAAGATGAAATTTTGGTCCTTAGATATTTTTGTGAAAACTGTTCCCAGAAAAAACATGATAACAAGTAAAATCTCATTGATCTTCAAAGTGATACCGCCTTAGAAACAAAATGGAAGCAATATATTTAAGAATTGACAGTAAAAGTAAAATAGTTTGTACAGTTAAAGTAATTTGTAATTAAAAATATTTGATAAGTAAAATTTAAAAAAATACACGCAGTTATATACCTAAATGGAAGGGATTCGTAGATTGTTAAATCATATACGGAGGGCTTCAAAAAAAAGTTAGCGTACCGCAGTTTAACACAATTAAGTCGTTACTTTTCTTACATCTTTCAACATCTTCATATAAGAATAAAGGGCAATTATTTATTATTTTTTTATTAAATAATTTTACTTATAAAGGTCAACAATAGTCTTAGTACATCACATTTGTAAACCCGATTTCCTTTAAATTAGGGCAGTAGTAACCTTATATAAACAGGTAGCGTTCTATTAATTGCAAATTTGTTAAATAGCAGATTAATAAAGCAATCGCCAACATGTATAAAATGTTAACATATGTTTTGAATATCGAGGAGACGGGTTAGGGGGGAAGACGGATCGCCGATTTCACTTCTGCGGCTATAAGAGCTAATCACATACAATAGGGGTGTGGCCAAAAGAATTCTGAATGCCATCCATAACTAAATGCGGAGAAAGCAAGCTATGTGTCAGAGTTCTCGGATCAACTGCACGATTGTCAAAATGCGTAAGAATGTTTTCCGCATCGATGTCATAATCGAAATCGTCTCAGAAAACTATTTTTATTGAAAAAGACAACAAAAAATATATTAGGAAAAGTAAGAATAATAATATATAAAATATAAATAAAAGTTACTTATACTGGAAGTGATATCCCAAAATTGTAAACAGTTAAAAGTTAAAAAACCGTCGTTCCAAACGGACGAAAAAACAGAACGTGTAAGGGCACTTGTTTGGTCGTTGGTAGTCTCTGATAATTTCTTTGGCATATTCAGTGATTCGACTAGTCAGGATTAACTTATATATTTTATAACAAACCGGAAGGAGTGACATTCCGCGATAGTTTTTGCAATCCGTCTTTGATCCCTTTTTATAAATAGGAATAAGAATATATTCTTTCGACTCTTTGGATATTTTCTCTTGTCGCCAGACATTTTTCACTAAAAGATGTTTTTTAGACATCCCACCTTTGATTAGTTCACTAGGAATATTTTATACTATACGCTGCTTTACATGATTTCAATTTTCCAATGGCTACTTCAACTTCCTCTTTATTTCGGTTACTATTAACGGATCAGCACTCTTTTTTTCCGTAATTAAAATATTATCGGAATAATCCTTGAAGTTACTTAATATATCTACCGGATGGATATTGCAATATGTAAATCAACGTATCATAAAGGAGGAATGGATGGGATCTGAAATCCAAAAGCTATCGGTAATGGTCTTTTTTTTTCTTTCTTTTTTCTCTGAAGAAAAAGAAAATTTGGAAAAGTTGTATCGTACTGAAGGTGTAATAAAACTGTTCCGCCAATGGCAGGAAGGTCTCAATTCATTCTGTCCATACAATCTTATTTATATATTTTTATAGATCAAAACATCAGTGTTAAAAAAAGGCATCAGAAAGGATAGCCGCGCTTCTTCGATATTCTTCTTCCTGCTGAAGACATTCCTCAGAACACATCCTGTTCAGGCACGAGCTTTCTCCGTGAATGTTTTCTTTAACCTCTTCCTCATGTTCTGATGGATTCTATAACACGATTTTTGGTGTTTTGAATATTTATTTGTATCTCAGAATGGGCGTGCTTCAGGAAAGATTTTTTTTTTTTAAATTTCTATTACAGCTTTAAGAATTTGCTAATTAAATAATTACGAATGGCTCAGACCGGTTTTTAACTGACTAATTAGTAAAAACAAAAAACAGCAAATGGAAGGATTAATTTATAATGTTTGAAATTTCGAGAAAATAATCATAATTGGAGATCAAAAAGGTATGTATATAGTAGAGTAAAAATCTGGTGCGTGCGCGCAACACACAACTTTCACTTACCAACTTACTTAGATAAGAAATTGACGTGTTTTGTTAGATATCATTTCCCAAAATCACACATTTTTCGACATTCATATCTTATTTTTATTAATCGTTAAAGCCGTTTTTGAGTAAATAAAAAACCCTGTGAAAATGATACAAAATTTATTAAGTAAATTCCCCCCTTCGGTTGATTAATTTTGATGAAATGTTGGCTATCACATATTTGGCATATACATACATCAAATACCCAGTTTGGTCACAATCGTGAAAGCCGTTTTTGAGTAAATAAAAAAAGCACGTAAAAATGATACAAAATTTATTAAGTAAAGTGCCCCCTGCGGTTGATCAATTTTGATGAAATTTTTACAGACATATCTCGGGCATATAAGTAGATCAAATACTAAGTTTAATCAAAATCGTTAAAGCCGATTTAGAGTAAATAAAAAAAAAACGTGAAAATGTTACAAAATTTATTAAGTAAAGTCCCCCCTCCGGTTAATCAATTTTGATGAAATTTTTACAGTCATATCTCGGGCATATAAATAGATGAAATACTCAGTTTAATCAAAATCGTTAGAGCCGTTTTTGAGAAAATCGAAAAAAACCTAAAAAGTTATTAAATAAAGTACCCCCTCCCTTTGAGCAATTTTGATGAAATTTTTGCTGTCACATCGCGGGCATATACCTACACTAAATACCCAATTTCAGGTTCGCACGGTTTATAGTTCTTGAGCTAGTCTGTTCACATACACACACACACACACACACACACACAGACCATTTCGCGGGACTTGGTCATTTCGACTCAGGGGACCCCAAAACGTGTATTTCCGTTGAAAACCGGAAGTCGAAATTTTTCACGATCGCAATACTTCCACTTACTATATATTACATATATAGGTAAGTGAAAGTAAAAAATGAAAAAAATCCAAACTCGACAGGGAGAGAGCATCCTCTGCCCCCCCCCCTAAATTCCCGTTTTCTCATTTTTTTGCACAAAACGGTTTATATTTTAAAGACATCTGTAACATAAGAAATGTTCCTATTAAGATTCTACTCAAAAATTATCCTATGCATGATCTAACTGAGACAAACCGTTATAATTATCTTCCAATTTGATTATTACAAGAACCGCATGCAAAGGATCATTTTTGAGCAGAATTTTATTAGTAACAATTTTTATATAACAGAACTCTTCAAACTTTATATCCATCATTTTCTTAATGTCTCTTGTTTTTGTTTATATTGTTTAAAACTTATTTAATATTGGGACTTTACTTACTAATCAGAACAAATAAATAAATAAACAACTATTACCATTATTGTAGCAGTGATATTAACCAATAACAAAAATTTATGCCAGACATTCGATCATTTCCAAAATACTGTTAAAAAAAATTAACCCAGTGAATACACGTCTTTGCCATTTTATTTTACCTTTAAAAATAATTAAAATATGTAACGGATAAAGGTATTCTGAATGCTAACCTCATTTAAATAAAGTAAGATTATTGTACTTTTAATATTAGTTAAGAAGATTAAAAATGATGAATTAAGTTTTTCCTAAGCTGTATAGAAAACCTAAAAAAAATTAACAACTAATTGTGTTTCACCACTAGACATTATTTTTTTGTTATAATTTATGTAATATTTATGATAGCGATCAAATAAAATCTGGTGGGTGCGCGCAACACACAACTTTCACTAACCAACTTATTTAGATAAGAAATTGACGTGTTTTGTTAATTGCCACTTCACAAAGTCACAAATGTTTTCACATTCATTTCTTATTTTTGCCGAGTAAATAAAAAACACGTGAAAATGAGACAACATTTATTTAGTAAAGTGCCCCCTCCAATTGATCAATTTTGATGAAATTTTTACTGTCACATCGCGGGCACATACATATGCTAAATACCAAGTTTGATCAAAATCGTTAAAGCCGTTTTTGGGTAAATGAAAAAAAACACGTAAAAGTGGGATGCAATTTACTAAGTAAAGTACCCCCTCCGTTTGAGCAATTTTGATAAAAATTTTGCAGTCAAATCTCGGGCATATTAATGCATCAAATACTAAGTTTAATCAAAATCGTTAGAGCCGTTTTCGAGAAAATCGATAAAAACGTAAAAATTTATTAAATAAAGTACCCCCTGCGTTTGACCAATTTTGATGAAATTTTTGCTGTCACATCGCGGGCATATACATACACTAAATGTCTAATTTCAGATTCTCACGGCTTATAGTTTTTGAGCTAGTCTGTTCACACACACACACACACACACACACACACAGACACACAGACCATTTCGCGGGACTTGGTTATTTGGACTCAGGGGACCCCAAAACGTGTATTTCCGTTGAAAACCGGAAGTCGAAATTTTTCACGATCGCAAAACTTCCACTTACTATATATTTCATATATAAGCCGCGCCAAACTGCAGTCTTGGAAAGGACATAGATCCCCTTTGCCCCAAATGCAGGGTTCCGGAGACGGCTGAGCACATCATTATGGACTGCACCGTCTTTGAGGCACTTAGGGCCAAACTGTTGAGGGAAACTGGACTCTACGTGGTAGCAGAAAATGATTTCCCTCAGCTAGTGACTGAAGCAAACTACCCGTACTACAAGTCCTTTGTGTACGGGTGGAAAACTGCTGTTGGCCCTGCCCATTTCAATTTGACAAGGCAGGGACCTTTGCCTGGAAGACCACCTGAAGGAGGAGATGAAGAAGAAGGCCAAGAAGAAGGTGAATTGCAGAGTAGCAGCTGAAAAACTGAAGTAAGAAGAAGAAGAAGAAGGAACAGAAAACAGAAGAAAAAGAAACAACTGAAGTATAACTCCAAAGATTTCCAATTGCGACATTTGTAAAATGTTGCCAACACCCGTGTTGCCGAAAGGCAAGAAAGGGCGAAATAAATAAATAAATAAATATAAGTAAGTGAAAGTAAAAAAGTCAATGTAAACAAAAAAATTAAATAATTTCGATAAAAAACGAATCATACAGCAAAAATAATTTAACCATCGAAAGATTTAAGATGCTTAATATAAAACATGCTCTTGTACCATTTTAATCGATCCAAAAAAACATATGAACATGAATATTAAACGGCCATAGTTCATTACTGCTAAATTGAGATTTTTAAAGGATTGATATTTCAAGAAAGGTGTAATTTATCTACATGTTTGTTTGTAAAAAGAGTTTAAAAAATGTTGTCTCTCTGTTTAATAATCGTAACTTGAACACAAGAAAGTTATTTCAGTTAGAAAATTAAGAATTAAACATCGATTTTCACAACAGTCGAACAAGATCGATAATAACAGACGAATGTAGGGCGACCGATATATCGATTTCCCAACCCCAGCCGGCCAAGGTTATAACGTATCAGCTTTTTAGTGATATGGAAATCCAAATCAGAGTGTAATAACCTGATTTCAACAACTGTTAAATGTCTTGTTTTTTACTTTTTTTTTCTTGAGTACGAAGATATAATTGAAAATTCATTGAGCTTAGCTTAACTTTTATAGCACTACCATGTACAATTATCTAAATCAAAATGGGATAGTTTCATATCATATTCAGAACTTAAAAAAAAAAATGGTATTTTTCCAAACCAATTGGAATTTCAGTTTTATTACGAAATTTCTGAAAAGTAGTGAGTCTTATGAATATTACGGTGTAATAAAAATTCATAAATTTGGTTAGAAAAAATTCCAATGTGATTTGATTCTGAAAAAATAATAAATTGAATGAGATTTGTAAGAGAAACTAAATGTGATCGATAGAAGCAAAGGAAGGCAAGGTTTTCCTGGATAACATTCCTTAGGAACTTTCATAATTTTTTATTAGCATATAAAAATAAAGTATGCAAACTCAGCCTTCGATATACTTCATTACTTTGTGTGTTTCTTTAGAGGCATCTCAGTGTATCTTGAGTAGTGTATATTGTAATAATTGAAACGGATATTAACTTTTTTGAACCAGTTGGGTTCCTCAAACGTCAGATTCAATTGTTACATTACTTTCAGAACAATTTTTAGCTTAGGTTTTTATGTTAATTCTACTTAAAATTATAATTCATCTTTTTTTACAATTCAGGATATTTTGGTCAGTAAAAAGTACAAGATATAAAAAATGCTGTTAGGCCATAGATTTTGAGAGTTCGGCTGCGATGATTTAGATGTCTTTTCGAAGGACATGGCACTCTAATATAAAATATTCCTCAAGTTCTTTGTTTCCTCCTTAGCTTCTGCCAGATTACGCAAGAGGAGATCAGACGGATGATGAAAGTAGCCGAAACGTGAGCGAGGGGAGATGCTGAGCCGGGCAGTGCCCCAAGGGCGACCCGTGTCCGGTGAAAGCGATATAGCCCACGTGTGTCTCTGCCCATCGTCTTCGGCGGTACCTGGGGTCTTCAAAGGGCGGTGCATGCCTCTGCGAAGGGGTCTCGCGGAAGTAGACCACGTTAAAGTATTCAACGCCACGCCTCCGATATGGAACCCTGTACTAGCATTAATGAGTAGGCATTTCGATCACTCGGCAATACAAGTCCCAGTCAATTGCTTATTTCTATATTTACACAGCATATGTATGTGGACCATTCTCGTTTAATTTGACCACCTATTTTAGTTTATAGGATTTTTAGTTGAAAAAAAAAAGATTAATTTATATGAATTTCCTATTATACATTGGATACAATTTTAGCATTAAATACAGAACACGTAACGAATCTTTGTAACCCCAAGGTGGGGAAGCCACATATATTCACGCATAATTAAAAACCTAATTCCAGCTATTTGAAAAAAGAATTTGATCTAATAGGCTGAAAGAACTCATTTTATACACAAAACGATTGCCATCCCAGATCAATTGCCATAAAATTTTATAGGCAAACAAAGAAAAAATTTCCAAATTTCTTCGGTTTTTTGGATAGGATCGATAATTAATCGAAAAGAATTCATCTCAGAGAAAATGGTGTTCTATTTAAAATATATTAGCATTTATAAAATTATTCAAAGTTTAAATCGGTTAAGTCGTTTCGCAATAATCTATTATTAAGTATCGACTATGTTTGCCATAGAAGCGGAGAAGAGAATTTGCCTGAGGCGAAGAGAAGTAAATATGAGCAATTAAAGGTAACGGAAGTACCATGTTCCTGGTAAACATTCCTTAGATACGTTTTAAATATTAGCATAGGAAAATAAAAACATGCGAACGCAGCCTTCATATGCATGAATCATTCTAAAAATTAAACGATATTTTTCAATGCTCATGTTCCATCCAACGCATGCAATTAAATATGGGCCACACCAAATGAAAAATGTTGCATATAAAAGTTGTAGAACATCAAATGCTGTGTGAAACGAGCTCCATAATTTTAAAATTGTGCTCTGCTACAATGGAGAAAAGCGTTAATTAAAACATGAAAGTATTTCGGTTAGTGACCTAAAATCCGCGAATATTCTTGATTTTTGTTCGGTTTCTTGTAAATAACTCGCCAGTATCGTGCGATATACTCTTGTTAACATAAAAGGCTATATATTCTAAATACTCGTAGAATGACATGTTTGAAGTTAAAATCGTTTCAGTGATTTAGCCATATGCAAACATCAATGATCGGCAATTTTTATAATTGGAGGAAGGTCATGTTCCAAGGATTGCAATTCGAAAATTACTCTAAGTGAAAAATGTTACAGGTTTACAACATTACATTTAGCCGTGAAAAAGCTCACTAATTATCGAATTAGCTTACTCCTGCGTATAAATACAAATAAGAACGTGAAAGTATGTATTTGTGGGGCTAACTTTCAAGTATGATTAATTTTCATCTACAAATCATTCACCATTTTCCATTTTTTTAAATTAAAGATCAATTTTCTCTAGTACCTACCTACCTAATAGTTATTTCTATGTGATACTGTATCATATCCCCTTATTCCTTATAACAGCTTGCAAAACCGTCGTGTAAGCCAGGATTTTACTTAAAGGTGAGGGGACTAATAATTCAGTATAATAACAGAAGTAAAATGGCGTTATCGAGAACAAGATAAATCTCCAAGGAAACAATAAGAAAATGGTACTGACGAATGACTTGACTTCTTCGCAAAACATCATCAACTCCATGCGAACATTAGTACAATATATATTTACTTGGATTTTTAATGGTTCATTAAAAATCATAACCATGCTAAGATTTCATAGTAGAATATGAGCCTGACAGATCCCACAAGATGTTCAGATGAAAGGAATCTATATAAACTGCCAAGATTACACCCCGGTTAGAAAGCACTCACTGATTCGACACCCTTTCCTTCTATAAAAACACAAAGTACCGGAGAAAAATGATTGTCCGGAAAATATACCAAGAATGAATTTCTGCTCTTATTGCCAATAAAAGTGAAAATTTCTCAAATTTACTAATTAATGCCTAAATTCAAGTTAGATACAAAATATTTAAACGTAATATAAAAATAATTGAGTTTATAAATTATGAAGTGGAGCATTTTATAATATTCATCTAAAATTTTAATATATCAGAAAATAACAAAAATGGAAAGAAAAGGGGGGGACTCTTTTATAACTTAAAATATAATTTTTTTTTTTTTAGAATACAAGCAATCATGAACCGAAACGTTATTCAATATCAGTAAATCGACGGATTTTTCACTTTATTTTATAACTAAATAAAGTGCACTCACATATAGTAAGCTGGATATTCCCTAGGGCCACTGCATTTTATTGTGTTACAAAAACTATGACACTTCTCTACCAACTTCTGTTAGTTTAAGTTATCCAACTAAACTAAATCCTATAATATGGAACGATTTTTTTAATTGAATCGGCTGCCTTTGTAGAAATTCATAAGATAAAAGAAAGAAATTTTTACAGATAAAATAATTTTTTTTTTTTATAAATATAAAACTCGTGAAATTATTAGAAAATTGAAGAATAAAATGCATTTCTGCCATATTTAAAAATGTACCGAGCTATATCTTTTCTTTACTTCCATAATGTATAAAAAAAAATAGGTAGGTCAATGATTTGTTTTAAACAATTTTTTAAGCCAGTAAAACCATTTAAGGTCAATGATTTGTTTTAAACAATTTTTTAAGCCAGTAAAACCATTAAGAGATTAAAATCTACAAGACTAGTAGTATAATTAAAAAAAAAAAAAACTTCACTCCCCCCCCGACTTTAATAAATAGATAAACGCAGCATACATTACAATACAAAAATGTATTACACATCGCGGCATTTATTATGGAATATAAATATGCACTTATTGAAACAAAAGCAGCTGATAAAATTCATTTCTTAGTGGGGTAGTGAGACATCGAAATGGTAAAAACTAACGATGATTAAGTACCTCAGTAAAAAGACTTTAAATAAAGCGTTTTTAAAATCAGTTTGTGTTTTGTTTTCTGTAGAGAAATTATTGAAAATTCTGCGTTATGCGAATGAAATTGTCAGTTAAATGCTATAATATTATGTAAATGGGTTGGACTTAGAAACAAACATTTGCCTCGAAAGCACAAAAAAAAAAAAAAAATGTTATCTTCGTAACTAAAAGCCAACAATGATCGGAATTACATTATAAGTACAATCGTTCATTAAATCGTATTCAATGCGAACTTTATAATTAGCAAGGAGTTCGCATGGCGTGCGATAGGAATCGCAGAATAGGTCCCGAAGGATCTTTCTTGTACGAACACTTCATTAGCAAGCATTCATTAGATATGTTGTGTGATATAGAGGAAGAAAGCGGTAAATTAATGACTGATAAAAAATTACTAAATATTTCCTTCATAGTCGAACACCGTATCAATAAGTTATTATTTGTAGCTTTATGTTTGTCGCGTGTGCATGCATAACGTTGAATATGCATGCCTATAGGATTGAAAATTATACATAAAACACCGTCAAGTCATAAATTATGGTATGGCAAAATGGACGTGTATAATATTTCGGCCTTGAAAAGTGGGGTGGAAGTAGGTTAGAAGGGAATAAAACAGGTTAAGGAGGAATGCGGGGGGATGAGGGGATTACGACAGTGGGTTCTGTCGTAATGTCTAGGGCCTCACTCTGACCACCGGGCTCTCCGCTTTATCATATGTTTATATCCAACGATAAACAAATAGATAAATATTCATTTTTAACTAAAAATGGTAATGTAAATATAAAAAATATTGTAATAATGTGAACGACTCAGAGAGGAAAACTGGCTGCTTGGATCGCTTTTAACAACAAAACGGAATTCACATGAAAATTAAAAAACTAATCTTGATGTACACTTTTTGTTTTCATTTCATTTCACTTATAGGTGTTTTGTTAAGATCTTCTGTAGGTACCAATTTCTTAAAAATTCCCTCTCTCTTCAAGATTTTCTTCAACGAATCCTTTCCCAACCCCCTAATTTTTTTTTAGAGTAGTGATTTGATTTCTGACTCAAGAAATTATTAGCATTACAATGAATTTTAAAATTAAGAAAAAAAAAGTACCCTTACAAACTCATATAACATTTGGTTCAGCAATGTAGAAGATGATGTAGCAATGTACTATTTCTTGGTCAGAGGTGATCGTGTAAGGAGGTGATTTGACCATGGTCTTGGTCAACCGTTATTTTTTCCCTTAATTTTTCAATTAAAAGTACTCAGTTTGCAGAGTGGGTATGCTACCACGAGGGTCTCTCTCGGCTCCAGGGACGACCCAATGAAAAATTGAATAAATATTTACAAAAACATAATTTACTACCGAACATATTTATCGTAATCCAGACGTACAAATATTTTTCATTCGGCCTTAACAGGTCAAACTTGCTTGATAAAATTTGATATAAACGAAACTTATATATATTATAATTGTTTTATAGTAAACAGTCCAGCTCTAGTCAGAATGAAAGTTCGATTCTAAGTTGAATTTGTTTAAGTATGTACTTTGAATTTGTGAAAACAGATTTAGTTATTATAGTTAAGATAGTTAAATTAGTTTAGTAAGATAGTTAAATTAAACTAAACAGAAATTCAATTAAGTTCCATTTGATTAAAAAATCTAGAAACCGATTAACTAGAAAGGTAGCGAATGTAAAGTTTAAGTCGAAATTATTTATAGAAAATCAGATAAATGACCAAACCCTCAAAAAGAGAAATTAACTATAGGCAGCGATGTAATACCTTTTATGCTACAACCAGCAATGATGGGGTAGTAATAAAAAACATTGAAAAGTTGATTTAATAAAAAAAAAAGATTAACTATAGATATAATTGCGATTGATAAAAAAAAAAAAAAAAAAAAAAAAAAAAACATTTATTATATATACTTAGATTTACTCACAACTCTTCTAAGTTGGAAATTCGCAAGCATTAAATAAGTTGTTTTTCTTTTACAAAAATACATACAATAAGTTTCTTAAAGTATTCTATGAAGACACAATATTGGGGGACCAAAAAGAAAATTATAATTATAATTACACGAGAATTTCTTTTAAAACGAGAGATTTTCTTTAAAAACGGATTTTGAAATATTCAAATAAAGCCGGTAAATCATCACAGGTTTCTTTTGAAGGTCGACTACCAGAAACCATCTAGCGGCAATTTGAAGAACTTTGAAGATTCGTTTTCTCTTTCAGCACAAACAATTCTAAATATGAAAAGACAAATGCTTTGATTTTACAAATCTCTTAAAGTCAAATTCATGACATGACAAATTCACCAGTAGGGGTCCGAAATAAAAAAAATATTTTTAACCCTATTAAAGACAAATTATAGTGCTAAGTTGCTAAATCCATTTTTGACCCGTAATTTTAAATATAAAACAAAACCCAAATACAATTAGGGATCTTTTTTACTTTACCCACACCAGTTACTTTTTGATATTATTATTGATTTATCATAACATTATTTAGTAACATATATCTATTTTAAAAGAAAAAAAATTATAGATGAAAGAGGTTCTCTACTGAAATTACCTCCTACAATTTAAGAAATGTTGAAGTTGATAGATTGGACAGGTGATATGTACTACATAGAACATCATGATTTAACCATATTTTTATTTTTCTTATTTCTTTTTTATTTATTTTTTTATTTCATATAATTTTCTAATTTGATATTATTTGAATTGCATATTCTGTTTACTATATTATTGTAATGTACATATTCAGGAATACTTAAAGTGTTTTGTAATTTTGTATTTTGTTTTTGTATTTTGTAATTTGCATTTTTTTTTGTATATATATGCTTTAGTATTCTGAAAAATAGTATTTAAATTATTTTCCTGCACGCAGTATCATCTGATGGAACGAGCAGAACTTTATGTAACAATAAACTCCCCCATGCCCAGGGGGTTACTGGAATGGGGAAAACATTAAAAAAAAAAAATGTTGAAGTTGTTTTTTTTAATAATGAATCTGATACAACTGAGTCGTGTTCTTAAATAAGAGCAAGTGACATTTTAGATGTTTCAAAGGTTCGGAATATTGCATAAAACACGGAAATGTAGATGAGGACACTTATGAAGCTTGCTTTTATCAAAGAAGATCTCCAGCATTTAGATGCAATTTGAAAAGTTGCAAAGAGGAAATAGGTGGTTATAAATCAAACTATAATTTTTGTTTATATTTAAAGCTTGTTATATATACCAGACCTGGGCATTATTTTAAATAAAAGTATTTTAAATACAAATGAAAATACTTTTTTTTTATTTTAGTATTTTAGAATTAAAATAAAATAAATCACATGTTTATTTTCATTTTAATTCTAAAATATTCAAATAAAAAAAAAGTATTTTCATTTTAATTCTAAAATACTAAAATAAAAAAAAAGTATTTTCATTTGTATTTTAAATAATAAAATAAAATAAAACTTAAGTAGGTTGTTTGAAGTTAAACAATTTTCGTAATAGTATAGTTTGCACTAGAGTTGTCACTTCCTAAATATTGAGCAAGTATATTTATTTCAGTTTGATGTTGCCTTTTTTTTGTTTTGTTTTTTATGGGGGAGGGCGCAATTATTAAGATTGTACCGCTTCATCCGATTTCAACAAATTTTGTCCCATTGGTGGTTTTTGATTATCTAAATAGACGTCTAATGAATTCATTTCAAATAAATGGTTTTATGAATAGGTTTTGGGGTGGAGTGTTAAATATTAACTTTTGACCGCCATATCCGATTGTCACGAAATATGTTACAAAGATTGTTCATAAGTCAAATAACAAGGCCAATTCCTCATCATTTTTATAAATAATAATAATTTTATAAATAAATAGGTTTTTTATGGGGGGGGGGGAGTTAATTGTAGACTTTTTAACGGTTTATTCGAAAGTGAAAAAATCGAAAATTAAGTTAGAGCCATAAACGAAGGCATAAACAGGATCCCAATTTGGAGGCAACACCAAAAGATCAAAAGAAATGAAACTTAGTAAAAATGTGTATGACTGATACATTCAATAAAGTCGGTGATTATTTTTCCGGTTGAGGTTCGTTCGAAATTGGAGTGGAAATTCAGGCAAGATTAGAGGTAAGAAATTCTAGCGATTAACGAAATTACTTAGCTCACGGCTTCTTCCTTAAAACTTAAGAATTCGGGTTTACAAAAATTTTATTCCTCCTGTGGTTCTTTAAGAATGCAAAACGTGCACGCTAACATTGAATGATGAGCAAGTAAGGTGATAGCAGACAGATAAAATCGAAGTGTGAAATTGCAAAACAGTGGTGAACGAATTCCATAGAAATTAATGGCAGTGACTAATGGAAAACGTCCGAAGGAAGTAAGGGCTGAGAAGCAGTAGTTCGCGTTAGGGCTGATTTGCTGAAATTCGTAATACACGGAGATCGTTGGATGGTGTATGGGTAGCGAATAGTCTAAGGGGTAGCCCAATTAGCTTAAATAGGTTCCGAATCAGATTGGTTCTGTAGAAAAAGAAATTTAATTTAATAATTTCAACAAAATGAAAGTGAAGATGATCTGAGTATCAGATACATTACACCAAGCAAAGACAACCCAAAAAAAAAAAATAATAAAAGCTGTCGATTTATTAATCAATTGCAATATTAAAAAAAATGTATTTATTAATCAATCGCAATGCATTAGCTAATAGGTTTTAAAAGTATTTTGTATTTTCATTTTAATTTTTTTTATTTAAAATACAAAATACTTTTTTTATTTTTCATTTAAAATAATTTTATCGAAAAGTATTTTAAATGATTTGAGGTTAAAATGCATTTTATTCAAATTTATTTTAAATACTTGCTATTTAAAATAAAGTATTTTAAAATAAAAATTAAAATACTTTTTGCCCAGCTGTGATATATACTACTTTAAACATCTGTTCTACACTTTTATTAATTTAATGATAAGATAAATCACTCTTTTAGAGATAGGCAACTGGTGTGGGTGAAGCAAAAAAGACCCACAATTAGTTTATTAGATAAACGTTTGGACGATTACTAACTTATCACTATTAGGAAAAAAAATGTACCACTTCAACGGATGAAGAGTCAAAGGTTCAGTACATTGTAATAAAGAACGGTTTCCAGGCCGAGAGTGCAACAAGGATTGTTTGTTTTAACGTCACTTTATGCAACTAAGGCTAATCGGACGATGCTATAGTGGGTGTCCTAAATTTTGCTTATCCAGGTATAATTAGGATAGGGATTTTTAACGAGTAACTGACATCATACAGGCTCGGGACCTCCATTTTACGTCTTATCCGAGGGACGGCATAGACAAGGATTTTTTACTCCCATTAAAAAATCCAAGGGCCACCTCGGGACGCGAACTCGCGACCTTTAGTATTGTAGGTTTCCATGCTAACCAATACACCACAGGTGACCCAAGTGCAACTAGGTGATTTGGCCAAGATCACACTTAGCTGACATTCTTTTCTCCTCAACCAAGGGAGTATCCACTTTTTCGGTGTTTTGTGTATACCAGGAAAGTCTATGTATACCAGGAACGGACGAAACGTCAGAGCAGAAATGTTTTTTTTTTAAAGAATAATTGACTTGGCACAGCTGATATTTTATATTTTTTTATAAAAATGTGAATACAAATAGTTTGGTTTATAAATGAAAAATAATGAACGATTTTCAAGTTTTGATTTCTTTTTTTATCAAGATTTTTAATCATGAGCCTTTGAATTGAACTGACTAAGATATAATAAAATAATATTATTTACCTTACCCTTAAAATTTTAGTTTTAATTTTCCAAGGTAGGTACGTATACCTACTCCAAAAATAAGTATCCGTAAGTTTGAAACCGATAATACATACAAGTCAGCTAAGGATAATCTTAATTTGACATAACCATCCTCAAATTGACATTGAGATGGCGGCCTGGGTATTAAACTGATATTTAATCTACGCCATTTTGTTAAAAAAAAATTTATAAACCATTGTGCAAACACTTGCAATCCTTTGTTGTTTTTAACGTTCAATTATCTTCATGAAGTTAATTATAGAGCCCATAAGTGCATGAAATAAGAGTACCTACCGCAAACCCTTGTGGAACGATGCGGTTACAACACACTTGAAATGGTTAACCTTCTTCCAATCCATTAGTGGTTCACTTTTGGCTACAGCTCAAGGAATGCCTTTCTACTTTCGCTAACCATCATTATTATACTTTTCCAAATCATCAACTCTAGCTCGTTGTCATGCCAAGGTACGATGGGGGGGAGCAAAATATTGTAACACTATTGGTAGTTTAAATAATTTTAAGTTAGTAAAAATTATAATGCGCAACTTTGTCTGACAAACAAATTAGCTTTATTAATAATAAAAGCTCAAATTATTAACAACGTTACAAAAAGTGACAATAAAGTAATCGTATATTCGTTGTACAGAGCAAGAATAAGCCCCAAGGGCCTAGCCCATTGCTTCTTATATATAGTCAGAAATCGAACATTCAAGAAGGGCGTAGAACATTCTCGTAAGGTCCGGAACATGTACTAGTATAGTTATTTAACTGTTCCAACAAAAAGTCTAGAACTCTTTTTCGATGTATCAGACGAAATCATATGATTTTCTTTCACGTTACAATACAAATGAATTGCTGTCATTAATTTATAATTACTAAATAGTTTTTAAATCTTTAATCAAAGTATAAGAAACTCGTTTCCGATACATTTACAAATTAATCACACACCATCCTGCAGGAAGAACTAAAAAAAAAATCAAGACCAAGGGTAGCTCTGATAGAGTGACAGAAAAGATTTCAAAAACATACAAATAACTAAACGAATGCGGTGTTCTTCAAAAAATTTAAAAGGCAAGAGACTTTAATGCCGGGGACAAATGTTCTCTAGAGATTTCAACGGTGGACAAAGCTGCAATGCGCAACATTCAACAATAGAAACTGGACGAGCGTAGTAAAATATTGCATAACGAAAAAAATTCTAAATATTATTCAGAAGTAATTGAAATATTTGTCGTCATAGAAAAGCTTCATCATTGAAAATGGTTTTGAAAACTTCCAAAAAGTTGAATTTTTTTTTTTATTTTCTTTGGTAACATATTTTATTTATAAATTAGCAAAGAACGAACCTTCAATCTCCAATACAATGGTATATGTTTAATGGTCAACCTAATGACCTAATACTCAAACACGTAGGTACTCAAAGAGAACGAATACAGTTCCCATCAATAACTAAGTATTTTGCAGTATAAACATTATTCTAAAGTCAATCCAAAATTTTACTTCATTAAGAAAGGATTAGAACATGGAGTAAGTTCCTACTAAAGCAAATTAAGAAGAATCGTTGTGATGAAAATCTTTATCTTTTTTCTTTTTAGAAAAGCTAATTAGATAAACTATTATTCTCAGAAAACTCGCACGATAGCACCCTAAGATAATAAAGACAATAGAGAATAAGCATTCTAAGAACCGGGGTCTTATCAATAGAAAACAAAATTTCCTCAAGCAAGCAACCACTATAGTTAACTCTAAACATCGTGAGTGAAAGTACGAAGTCAGAAGAATCTTGAGGCTCGACCCACATTTACAAGCAACGTTTCTGAACTTAAATAATATCATACGCTTGTTATGAATCCCCATGAAGATAAGATAACCTAGTCAGAGAGGTTTACGGCAATTAGCAACGGAATGAATGATTTCGCAAAAGTATAAAGCTCAAAATATACTAAATATCATATATAAAGATGGTGCTCCCGAAAAGATAAAATCATAAAATTAAATAATAATCACAAATAAGGAATGTCATTGGAAATTCTTAATTCAATTCTTTCAATTCTTAAAGATTTTCTTCCACTACATCATCTTATTTTTTCATATAATGGTTGAGTGATAATTTGGAAGTTAACTTTCCCTGAAGTGCAGAATATTATGATATCATTAAGAAGTAGCTAGAAAAAGCAGGAACAGAAAAGCAGTGAAGGAAATAAAACTTAATATCCATCTGACTAAAAAAAATCTGGTGCGTGCGCGCAACACACAACTTTCACTTACCAACTTACTTAGATTAGAAATTAACGTGTTGTGTGAGAAATCATTTCCCAAAGTCACACATTTTTCTACATTCATATCTTATTTTTGTTAATCGTTAAAGCCGTTTTTGAGTAAATAAAAAAACCTGTGAAAATAATACAAAATTTATTAAGTAAAGTCCCCCCTCCCGTAGATCAATTTTGATGAAATTTTTACAGTCATATCTCGGGCATATAAATACATCAAATACTAAGTTTGATCAAAATCGTTAAAACCGTTTTTGAGTAAATAAAAAAAACATGTGAAAATGGTACAAAATTTATTAAGTAAAGTCCCCCCTCCCGTAGATCAATTTTGATGAAATTTTTACAATCACATCTCGGGCATATAAATACATCAAATACCAAGTTTGATCAAAATCGTTAAAACTGTTTTTGAGTAAATAAAAAAAACACGTGAAAATGATACAAAATTTATTAAGTAAAGTCCCCCCTCCGGTTAATCAATTTTGATGAAATTTTTACAGTCATATCTCGGGCATATAAATAGATTAAATACTCAGTTTAATTAAAATCGTTAGAGCCGTTTTAGAGAAAATCGAAAAAAAACCTAAAAAGTTATTAAGTAAAGTACCCCCTCCCTTTAAGTAATTTTGATGAAATTTATGCTGTCATATCGCGGGCATATACCTACACTAAATACCCAATTTCAGGATCGCACGGTTTATAGTTTTTGAGCTAGTCTGTTCACATACACACACACACACACACAGACACACACACACACAGACCATTTCGCGGGACTTGGTCATTTCGACTCAGGGGACCCCAAAACGTGTATTTCCGTTGAAAACCGGAAGTCGAATTTTTTCACGATCGCAATACTTCCACTTACTATATATTTCATATATAGGTAAGTGAAAGTAAAAAAAAAAAAGATTTATGTACGTTATATATTAGCTTATAAGGTTCCACTATCCCCAATCTCAACAAAAAAGACGGGTGGGGATCATGGACATTGTGCCACTACAAAAAGATTACAGCCTATTGAAAATTTTATTTCGATTATATATTTATTTTATAAATTAAAAAAATTGAGACTAGGTAGACTAAATGCTGGTACTAAGAGTAAATACTGTTTAATTATTTTTATTTTAATATATCAACATTTGGTAACTGATTAATATCCGATGCGAATTGTCCTATTATTGCATGGAATAAATCTATATGAAATTAATTAAATTGTACACCACTAGCATTGGAAAATGTCAGGAAACTTATTATGTAAAGCAGTGAGTTTAATCAACAGTATAATCATCAAAGTATAATCAATAGATACACAAAAGTTTTTTTTTTTGATCTGACATCATCTGTTTACGATATACCTACCATAATGGAAAATGATAAATACCTAAACTCAAAAATCAACATCCTTATCATAAATAAGGATCAGGGATTCAGTTTTTTCTCCATTGCTAATTGGCATAAAGAAAACGGTCATTCATGGGCATATTTGCAAAATAAATACACATATTTCGAAAATGTGCCTACAACTATCATTAAATAAACAATCTGTTGAAGCTACGAGTACGGCGCTGTGCTATACTATACAAGCAATGCTCGCAATCCCTGCACTTAATGGGTTTGTTCTGCTCCGAACAAATATTGACTTCAACCTCAAAATAGCTCTTTAAAAGGGAACCTGTGTCATTGCAAATATCCTCACTGTCTTAAGATGTAGCCATTTCCTCCGATTGCAATGTAGTCGCAGTACAAACACAGGTAACCTCACTTTCCCTCTGAGTAAACAAGATAATACAAGGAATGAATTGTTAATTCCTCAACTGAGAGTGTATTAAAGTTGTAAATAAAATCCATCAATTTAAAATAAATTCCTAAAAATTGGGTTAAATACACGAATCATCAACTAATTGACACTTAAATAAAAAGAAGAATAACGTTTCCCATCCACATATTAAAATTATTGATCCTGTATCATTTATAGGTAAAAATCCCACCTAACACCAGAGTACGATTTTATAAAGAAAAATCAAACAAATTCGTCTAAACTATGGTAAAATTGTATGAAACCTAGGAAGAATGTTTCGCTCATTATCGCACACTTTCAACAACGTCTTATCTCAAAAATCGGCTATTTTTAGTTATGAATCTGAAAACGCTGAAAAAGTGTTATATAGTTGAAATATCTTCCATTCTTAAACCTATCATCTATGAATTTTTAAACCGGTAACGCCATAAATCAAAAGGATCTGATCAAAACTTAAACATTATATAACAAAACGTAAACCTGCACCTGCTCCTCTATGTATTTTTTTCAATTGTTATTGCTAATAGTGAGCTTCTTCCTTCGAGCTGTGAATATGCTCAATTTTGATTAGTTGTTTAAAGTTTTCGATTTAATTCACGTTTAATGATTTAGAGCCCGCTACGATAACACAGGCGGAATCAGCAATTTTTATACTGATTCCTAGTTCATTCCCGTCGAATTATCCCGCACCTACTACCTACCTGGGTGGCGGGATGACCGAGTGGGCAAAGCGTATGAAAATTAGGAAGGAAACCGAAGGACATTGAGCTGAAATTCGAAACTAATGCCAATAAATGACCAAATAATGAAAACTGCAGTTTTATGATGTAAGTTACAATGAAAAGCTATTAAATAATAAAATGAAATGACAAGAGCTATAACATGTCGTGAAGGACAGAGGATTTCCTGACGACAAGACAATGGCCACGGTCAAGAGCACGAAGAACATGTCACAGCTACCTACCACCGTGACAACTCAACTTCCTACACCAATCAGGACGAGGACGCTTCCACATTTTGCATTTGTGCCATCAGGGGCACCAGAGAGTATGAAAATAGTTTGCCCCCTAAAGAACAATAGACAATGGCTACCATCTGTGCCACTGTAACATCACTACATCACGCCGGAAGTCGTGTCATAATAATTAATCCGTCCTAACTAATGAAAGCTCGATTAGATCAACCTTTCGGCACATCTCACGTCAGTGTGCTCTGCGTCTCACAATCAGAAATGGGACATCTCAGTTTTCTTCTCGTACATACTTCTGTATACGGGTCATTTTCCCAGAAGGGTTGTATGCCACGGGTTGTATGCCGCTCCCGCCGCAGCACCAACGTTGTTATCCTGACGGTTCCACAGTGACTGAAAACATTTGGCGGCAAAAAGAGTTGTTACCTGAGATGTAATCCTACTTTTAGCCAGAAGCCACAGTCATCTGTAAAGGTTAAAACTGCCAAAACATGAAAATACTACGTAAGCGGGGAAAAACCTAAACACCGGGGACAAGTATTTTTCCTCCTCTGTGTACTATTCTACGATTCTTAAAAATATCGCATACCTCACATTCTAATCTTGAGATGTTTTGAACAGCACCACAGTTATAAAAAAATCAAAAAGCGTCAATGGTCAATTCGTAGACGAACGTAAAGTTTGGAAACTGGAGTTGTGACATGGCGAGGGAAGGAGATATCCACTGGTCATATTTTGATATGATATTCAACCTTTAATTTTTAATGTTTTTGTAAAACCCTACGTAGTCGACAGGGCAAGTCACAGAGCCTAATTAGTAGTTGTTTTAATGAACGAAAATGGTGAGGGGGCTTCAGAATCCATCAGGGATAGCGATTTGCCCTTTTTGGGAAAATTACCCATACAACAAATATCTAAACATCCCTCTGCACTATGCGTGATTTCGACATAGTGAGAAATTCCCAAATGTAATTATTACAGTTTATTTTAAATATTAGAACTAATGATTGAAAGCCGTGATTAAAGATTTTGGCTTGGTAATTAAGAGTTTTAGCTTTCTTGCTAGGCCATTAGACCTTACAGTTTAACTCAAATACGACCACTATAAATCATAATAAAATTCTAATTCTATATTTCAAAATAGTACCTAGGTCAAACTGAGTGGAAAAAAATGTTACCATTGCGTACGAAATGGTAACAAAATATTTGAGTTAACAGAGACAGTAGTATTGCATTCAAAATATGCGAAACAGAGTAATTTAATTAAGGGATCTTTAACATTGCCCTTAAACTGATTCCAAATTTTGAGGATCTTCTGGACTTTAATCAAATAGAAATAACACCTTCCTCAGAATGAGAAATAGTGGCAAGATCCAGTATAGTGTATACTTTTCCAACAGAATATCCCTTCCCTTATTTTTCTTTAAAAAAAAAAAAAAAAAAAAAAAGGCTTTTGGGTATGGTATATACAATGATTTGGGGGACCAACTTCCATATTTCCTTCAGAATTGGTGATCATTTAAAAGGAAGTTTTCTTTCTATTTCACATGACTCTAACTGTTTACTTCTGAATAACAGAAGTTCTTTTTGGGGAAAACTGGGCTTTTTGTTCTCTCAGAGAATGATTTTCCTCAGCTAGTCAATGAGAATAACAACCCGTAATAAAAGCATTTTGTGTGGAAAACAGCTCTGGGACCAGATCAATTTAATCCGAAAGGCAGTGAAGGGTATTGAATGAATACATAAATAAATAACCGGAATTCTTATGAGTATTTCATCACTGGCAATGTTTTCACGGTTTCGACCGATATACAACTTTAAGGATAATGCTATATATAAGAAAGAAGTAATGTATCGGCACTTCACTAAGCCAAAAATTCTATCCCTATAGACAATAACAACAACAAAAAAGCTTGATTTTAAGATACAAACATCTAACTGATAACGAATTATTTATTATCATAACTATTGCTAGAGCTAATAGCCAGTAAACAGACTTTGTGAGTAAGGCCTTCGGTAAGGCAGCCAACATAGAACACAGCCAGGGGCAAGTTACTTTCACTTCTAACGCTTCTACTTTTTTTTTTCTGTTCATTTAACGAACCTGAAACTCGTTCTGTATCCCTTCTTAAAATTTGTTAAAGATTGATGGCAGGAGGGACCTATCGAGGATACTTAGAGCGCTACCCGGTCATCATCTTACACCTCGCATCGACAAATCGCTTTCTCTGATGGACCACCCAGGTTCAACGGAGGAGCGTCCATTTATCACCAAGCCACATAATTTCGATCAATACCCTTAATTAGCTGTGAAACGAGATCAATTTAGACTATAAGACCATCAACTAATCTTCGGATACAGCTTAAAGTTAAAATATGTCAAGAATAATTTGGTCGCATACTAAACCTTATTCAACGTCGTCCGGTTTCTAATTACATTATATGATGTCCTATACATAATCATAATACCTTAACGCCAAGCCCTTTCAACAACAACAACAACAACTCGTCAACAAAAGGCTGTGGATTATGTCCTCTTTTGCGTACCAACTTTAAAGTTTAAGAGGGAAATCGAGGCCACATGCTGAACTTCAAAAGACATATAAACAATCTACCAAAATATTATTGGAATTAATGCTTGGTCTAAGAATAAAAGAAAGAATCCTTAATTCTGTTCTGCAAGAACAGATCGAAACTAAGAAATTATTCAGACGTGCCCTTGATCTCAAGTGGAAACGGGTAGAGTATGTCTAGGAATGGGTCCAGGAAAATGGAGAAAACAGTAACAGATTGCGGTTCATTCTACTCCTAAAAAGGGAGACAACAAGAGAGAAGTCAACATGATCTAGAACTTCATTTGAAGTCTCTGGCAACGATTTTGCTTTAACAGAACAAATGGATACAATAATGGCCAGGGTTCTCTCGAAAAATGACTATAAATTTTTCATATTATTAATACCTATATAGTATGATTATATAAAAAAAGGAAAGTAAAATGGTTCAGTTATTCGACTTAATTTAAGAATCAAATACAACCATTGAATGATGCATTTAATGTAAATAAATTAAACTTCCACAATTTTGTAATTACTGTCAATCAACAGAATGATAAAGGCTATTATTATTACCAAGCAAAAACCAATTCAAATTTTCCGCCAAATTATTCAGATTCAGTACATTACAGCTTGGACTAAAATTCGAAAAAAAAAACTTGTGGTCCAAACTTCAAAATAAAAGAAAACAATAAACTGTTTCTTTTCTTGTAGATCAATTAAGCTGTAAATTAGAAAGAAACTGGATACCTAAACAAATTGTTATGATTTACGTTCAGCTAAGATAAACCTTGACAAAATTACAATATTTTAAATTCAAAAATTTTTTTTTTATTTTTTTTATTTTTATCTTTATTTATTCCAGCTCGGCTTTTTAAAGCCATACATGGGTTTATATAACAATTATATACAAGGTTTAACAGTTGAATATGTTAGGGAATGGTCTCACGCAGGAGACACCCTTAACTGAGCAAATTTATAATATTGTACATCAATAAGAAATAGAAGTAAAACTCGGACATTAAACATACTATAACTATGAAATAAATGTGTATCAGAAAGAAAGAAAAAAAAAAAGAAAAAAATAAATAAATAAAATGAAATAATTAATTATAATAATAAAGTAAATATGCACATGCTATAAAAGAATGTCTTGTAAAAGTCTTGGTTTTAGCCTACGTGACATTGTTGGTTTCCCAAGGTTGAAGGCAACAGCTCTCTTAACAGACGGCAGCTGGGAGTGAAACTTTCTGAATCGATTTTTTATAAACTCATCTGTATGTTCTACCTGAAGTTCTCGGTGGAGTTGTTCATTTCTGATAAACCATGGGGCATCTACTGCGATTCTTAAGATCTTGTTTTGGAATGTTTGCAGCTTTTTTCGTTTTGAACATGATGCAGCACCCCATACTTCGCAACCATACATCAATAGTGGACGTAAAATAGTTTTGTACAACAGTATTGTCACTTGTGGCTTCAGTTTTGATTTTCTATTTATAATAGGATACAGCATTGCTAGCCTTGCATACGCTTGCGTAAGCTTGTTGTTGATGTGGTGGTTCCATGTGAGTCTTCGGTCCAGTAGAACGCCTAAATATTTTACTGCTTCACCTGCGGGATTCCATGGAATCTTATTCCCGTCGATATTTAATTCTGGAGGGTCGTTAGGTCGTCTAAGGGTGAAGATCTTAGCCACGCATTTTTGAGCATTGATATTAATTTTCCATTTCGTGAAATAGTTTTCTAAAGTTGAAATGCTTTTCTGTAATTCATTCCGGGCTATGATGATGTCTTCGTGTTGAGAGAAAATAGCGGTGTCATCGGCAAACATGGCTATGGAAGCTGAGGTGGATTGGACTATGTCGTGGACGTAGAAAGTAAACAGCAGTGGAGAGAGAACTGATCCTTGTGGAGTACCGGCCTCAATATGTCTTATGGATGAATTGATATTATTTATTTTAACTGTAAATGTCCGATCTTGAAGAAATGAAGCTATGATATTAAAAAGATATTTTGGGGCATCCACTTTTTTCAGTTTATATAAAAGACCAGTATGCCAGACCTTGTCGAAGGCTTGCTGAAAATCCAATAATGCAACCAGTGTGTGTTTTTTCATTTCGAACCCGTTGATCACTGACTCGGAAAGCCTCAATAATTGGTGAGAAGTTGAATGAGAGGATTGAAATCCAAACTGAAAGTCTGGAATGATGTTATTGGATTCAAAGAAAGATGACAGCCGCCTTTTTATCACCGTTTCAAGCACTTTCCCAAGAATTGGTAAGAGACTAATGGGTCTGTAGCTGCTGATCAATTTGGCGTTTTTACCTGGTTTATGGATGACAACTAGGTCGGCTTTTTTCCAAAATTCCGGAAAATATCCTGTACGCAGGCAACTGTTATAAATTGAGGTTAAAAGAATTTTAACTTTCCTAGGCAATTTTTTAATAGCAATGGATGGAATCAGATCATGCCCTGGACATTTTTTTGTTTTTAGCCTATTAATTATCTCCTCGATTTCTTTAGGTGTTGTATATTCCAATGGGAGTTGTACAGTAGATTTTGGAGTCGTCAAATATTCTTCAACATCGACATTCGATTGACTGCTCCCACACGAAGGGTTGGAGAATGTCGATTCGAAGTAGTCAGCAAATGCCTCTGCTTTGTCTTCGTCACTAGTGATGACGACATCTTTCTCAGTTAGGCTAGGGACTGGGTCAAATTTTTTTAAAAGTCGCCTAGTAGCCTTCCAGACAGATTGGTCCCTTGGATCTAAGTCTTCTACATACTTCTGATAATTTCTAATCGCCAATTCGTCCAGCTCTCTTTTTACTGCATGTTTGAGATAGTTCCATTTCTTTTTGTAAACAGGGTCTCTGTTGCGCATCCACTGTCTCCTGGCAAGGTTTTTCTCTTTAATTTTCAGTAAAATTGCTTTTGAGCAACTATTTGAAAATATTTTCTTTCTTAAGTTAAATGGTCTTATAGTTGCTTCAAGTAAACTAGTTGAGATGGTTTCATTAAAATTGTTTATACAATTATCTATTTCTAGAGCGTCGGGATAATCTTTTTTTAAAACAATCTTCTCATCAAACGTTGCTTTGTAAGTTTCCCAGTCAATTACTCCATTAATTAGGGTTTTCCGTTGGGGCATTTCATGAATTTCAGTTGAAAACTTGATTAATACTGGGACGTGATCCGAGTTCAGAGCGGAGATTATCTGGGATGATATAGGAAGTCTAATATCTTTCGCTAAAATAATATCTAATATATCGGGTGAACATCCTGGTCTATAAAAAGTAGGTTCGGGAGGTGCGTGAATTTGTATATTGTGCCTTGTACAGATTTCTAACAGAGTATTTCCTGAAGAATTTGATTTACGGCAACCCCAATATATATTTTTACAGTTTATGTCTCCTAAAACTAATGTGTGGTCGTCTGGTGGTAAGAGATTTAAAATTTCTTCTTCTTGAAGTTTTTTGTTTGGTGGCCTATAAGCCGCTGTGATGATTATAGGGGGGGAAGAGTTTAAACGGATTGATATACCTTCGATGTTAGAAATATTTAAAATAATATTTTCGGTGAAACTAATATTATTCTTAATTATCAAGGCAACACCTCCTGAAGCAGTCGAACTATCTCTATCATTACGTAAGATTCTATAACCTCGAATTTTGAATTTAACGTTTTGTGATAGATGTGTCTCTGTTATGCAGGCTATATCAATAGAATTCGATTCCAGGAAAATTTGAAATTCATTTCTTTGGGAGGATATGCCATACGCATTCCAATTTAATAGTTTTAATTTCCTTAGTTCACAAACCATGATGTATTATAAGATATTATAAAAGGTTTGTTATAAACGTATATCAAATAAAAATAGTTGAATACTATGTAGCTAGCTATGAAAGGATTAATAACAGTAGATAGGTTATTGTTTACTTTAAGGCCCAGTTGTGAAGAACGATGTAACTAGTGAGCTTAAATGTGACATAATTTGTGGTAAATACGGTTTAATTGCTTCTAAAATTATTTTTGTGATAGTTGATAAGATGTCATTGTTTGATTCAACTGGGTCTGTTTGATGTTGAGGTGATTGAGCTTGACTAGCGGCAGAGGCAAATGTGAGATTCGGCGAGAATTTCCTACCTGCTGGTTTTTTAGTTTCTGTCGTCGTATTGCTATTCTCATTTTTACCAGGTGAGTTTATTTTATTTTTTATTGCTTGATAGTGAGGACAGCCTTTGTAACTAGCCGCGTGAGGTTGTTTACAGTTTACGCAGTACGGCTTATCTGTGAATTTTAAAGGGCATTTAGAAAAATGGTGGTTTTCCTTGCATTTAACACATCTAGGCTCCAAATGACAATAATTTTTAGTGTGCCCATACCTTTGACAGTTGGTACACATTGGGATATTATAATTTTTATGTTTTGGCTCAACAGATACTATTGCGTAAAATAAATTATAAATTTTAAAAATGTTGCTAGCCTGGTCATTGTTTACGAGTGATACAGAATAAAGGGGGGTGGGCTTTTTATCTTTATTTAAAATTCTAGAAACATGTGTTACTTCGAATTTTTTACTACATAATTCGGCCTTTAACTCTTCATCAGTAATTGTATAAGGAATGCCTCGTATTATGACATTTAGTTGCTTGTTTTGTTCGGTTGAAAACGTATGGTATTCTATTTTTTCTTCGTCATAATATTTTGTCATCGTTCTATAATCGTCGATTGATGATAACATTATTTTCGTGCTATTGCCGGTTAATTTAGTTGTGAAAGGTTCTATACATAAAGACTTTAGATCATTTAAGAGGAGTTGATAATTGTTTGCTTTGTGTAGATATATTGGGGGAATTTTCGGAGAATTTTGCGTATTTTTATTTTCATTGCTAGAAGTCTGATTCGAAGCCTCTGGATTATTCGATGAAAGTTCAGTTTCACTAAGGACATTAAATCTGTTACTTACCGAAATCGGGGCGATATCCTGATAGCATTTCCCCATCTTTTTAACTGGAGATTGATTTTGAGGAGAACCCTCGTAATACCGCTTTTTTGAATTTTTATCTCCTTCCGTGGACGTATTTTCATTAATAGCAGAAGTGGGTTGGAGTGGGTTAGATGCACCTGGCGAATTAACTACATCTCCTTCTTTCATTAAATAAAAATGATAATAAATAAAAACGAATTAAAGTAGTCAAAAATGAAAAAAATAACAACAATCGCTTCACTCTTCACAATACTATACAACCGCACTCTATGAAAGTCAGAGGCCAACTGAAAAATTTAATAACTTATAACGTAATAAAAACAAAATATATAGAGGGGAATATGAATAAATCGCATGTACGAAACAAAATATTGATAAATGGCATGGCCATGCCTTAAATGCTAAATAGGAAAGACTAAAAAAAAAAAAAACTGGATGAGAGACCTCCTTTCTTTCATTAAGGAACTAAACCAAACCCGGAAGAGTTGTTGCTTTCCTCATGCCTAAACAATCCCGAATGTATTAAAATATTTGCTGATTGTTACTTTTTCTTAACAGGTGTAAGGTATGAAGAAAAAACCAATAATAGGTAATAAATAAATCGGTCGTATAAGAAAATCAATACATCCATAAATTTAAATATAAGGAAAATCGAAAAAGTGTCTAATGTGACACTAAAAACATTCCCTTAGCTTCAACTTTTTTCCGATACATACCTATACCTTATTAGAAATTAAAATAAAAAATGTAATTATCTTCAATTGAGTTTCTCGGCATGGTGACATAAATAAATTAAAGGGGTAATATATTTTTTGTACTTGTCTGATTTTTCTAACGAATGACTCAATGGTGAACAATCTTTTCATGAAGGGAATTTAATTTTAAAAATAAAATTTTTAAAATAAATGTTTGCATTTTTCCTGGTTGACCAAATCTTGACAACTCAGCTTTCTTGAATTCGTTTTTTTTTTTTTTTCGTGGAATGTGACCCTCGCGAAAGTTGAGGGATCACTATGTAAATATATTATTAACAAAAATATTTCCCTCCGTCAGCAACAAACCAAGACATAGGCATCAAGAATGTAAATAATTGGAGCGTGGAAATGCATAAGGGTCTAAGTGCCAAAAAAATATAACAAAAGTTTTTTTTTTGCCAAATAGTTATATGCGCCAAAGCCATTCTTTAGAAATGGGTATAAGTAATGTTTTGTTGTTAGAAAAGAGTTCATTGAGCGTATGAAAGATGGCATGGGTATAAGCACTGAACGTAGTTCATCCTAGAGGGTATAAGTCACATCATTTCCGTAAAAAAATTTTAAGGCACTTAGACCCTTATGCATTTCCACGGTTCAATTACTAACTGCTGAGATAAAATTATTTTAGCAGAATTTCATAGAACCGCGAACGAAAAATTTAACCCTTAAAGATATTTAAAAGATATTAATCCCTCCACTACTTCATGTATTGTTACTAAAAATGTTCATCCCTTTTCCTTGCATTCGAGGTTTTTGAAACTAGTACGTTAACAAACCTTAGGTCGCACGTACCTCTACAATAGGTAGCTAACACATTTTCGCGACGGGGTACCATATCCTGGAGCAGACAAAAAATAATTCTTCCTTAATGTCTCTAATTAGAGAAGTGAGAAGCGTTCCGTACTAGTAAATCGAAATTAACGTTGTAAAAGCTAATTACCGTCCATGCATGCTCTCACGGATTCGGTTGTGTCCTGCCTTTATGGATGAAAAGCCTTTTTTTTTTTTTTTGTTAACAAAAATGGGAACGAGTTTTATTAAATGATCCTAAAGTGAGATAAAACTTAGCAAAAGAGTAAATTTTAAACGGTCAGTATGCTTTCTCCTTTAAATAAAGTGAAAGTAACAATGGGAAATCGGGTTCATGATTACATGTTTATAGATGATAGGCAATGGCCATATCTATCATCTTCAGTCATCGTAGATAGAAAATATTTCAAATATTTAGTAACGGTAAAGAAAACTCTATAAATTATTTTTTAGGGTCATCGGATGAATATTACAGTGAAAGGTGCATCATAGAATGGATCCATTACAATACAACAAATTAAAATACCAGGAAACCGGAATATTTATAGTATATAACATAATTCCATATAAAACATAATGCCATTGAGAGCCATTACACCCTTCATGAATTGTAGTGGCACTTGTTTATTTTAATTATAAAGTATTTAACGTACGATATACTACCGAGGAGAGGGCAGATGTAAAATTTGTGTAATGTTCTAGCACCAATACAAATTAAATTAAGGTTTAGTCCTCTTTAGTCTCAATATAATATTTATTTAATGATCAATTTTTCATTGTCAAGCGTCAAAATAAAGCCTCAAAATCAAGTGTCAAATTTTCGCCTACCCAAACAGATTCACGGCGGTTCCCATATATTCTAACTTATTTATTAATATTTTTCACTGAATTGGCTCAAATATTATGCAAGATATGCTGTAATATACGAAATACACCTAGAATAGCTGAAAATTAAACTGCTTAAAAATAAATAAATTTTATATTAGGGCTAGCAATTTTTGGTGAACCTTGAGTATACTTCAGAATTTTGAAAACTTTGTCTGCTCGGAAATTAAAAGCTCAAATATATACATTTCTGCACTAATTTCCCCCCAATATTTTGGTAAATAAAGAAATGGCATAAGAATTACATCAAAACACGCAAAATCTTTCCCAATTTAATGATAGTAAATCAAGTCCGAAGAAATACCGATATAAAGGAATAATACTTCAAATAAATGAACATTGAATGATTTATTTACAAACAACATTTCACATAAATATTAATAGTAAAATGATGACCCCATGTAAAAATGAAAAACTACAAGGAAAACCGACACTGAACGAAGGATTAATGGGCCCTAGAGAGTGATTTAAAAAAAAAAATGATTACGTCTTGTGTAAGCAAGACCTTCAAACCAGTCTTGCATCACAAACGAAAGAAAATATTACAGAGTTGGACTATTTTAACTCATAAAATGACCTTTCCTAAATTAAATGAGGTTATAATGATTAGTAAATTATTTAAAATTCCATTTAGGTCAAAGATTATTGTTCAGAATGTAATGTGTTTGAAAATAGTTATGAATGTTACCATAATAGTAACATTGACTATAATACTAGTATTATAATACCTCTACACTATAATATTATAATACTCCTCCATCTGTATAATTTATCAGTGAATACTACAAAAGTTTAGTATCAATGAATACTAGTGGAACCAAAAATTATATCGATCCTAATTATTTTCTTCTTAATAAAAAAAAAAGGTTCAACAATTTTCTAAACTTAATGATCAACGAATCAATTTTTTCATCAATGAAATAAAGAACCAAAGCGTCACTAATATATTAGTAAGAAATTCAATGCAGCTAATAATCTACAAAAGTTCAAGAAAAAAATTATTATGTTTTGAAATGTATTCAATAGTCAGCTTTAACATTTTTAGTTAAATTTTTAGATAAAATATTTGTAAATTTTACATTTTATTCAGAGTAGCATGACGTAATATTTTCATGGAAGGTATTTTTAGAATTCAAAGATATTTTAGTAAGCTTTATTTATAGCAGCAAAATATTATCTACATAGATTGAATTGATATACATGCATATGGTCGAATAGAAAAAAAAAACAATTTAAATTAATTAATTTAATGGGAAAAAATATTTATAATAAAAATGAATATTGGGTTAGTTCTATACTCGAAATTTCCAAAAATTCGATATTCATAATCTTTAAAAATAAAATAAAAATAAATATAAAAATTTTTTTTTTACTTGAATATTGTAAAAGACATATACGTATAAAAAAACATTTTATAAAAAAAATTAAACCGACTTCGAAACCTAGGAGCCAGTAAAAATAAATGCACTGAAAAGTATGAAATAATTACCTTCTGATTTTTATGAATACACAGCAAAATTGAAAATGGTATAAAAAGCGGAGAAATGTAATTAGACGAATAATTTTATTTTTATTTGTACAAATACACACTAAGTAATTGTTATTAAAAATTGTATATGCCATATGTTTTTCCATTAAGTAAAAGTTTTTAGTGATAATTAAATATTTATTTTCATGTTTTTTGCCGATAACTTCTTAAATAAATTAAGAACCCAAAAAAGGTTTTAATGGGACCAACTTGGGAAAATACTCTACAAGATGCAAAAGGTTTCGTTCCAATTGGTCCATCCATCTCGGAGTAATCGGTGGACATACATAGAAAAAAAAAGAAAAAAAAAAAAAAGTCACATACGTATCGAATTGAATAACCTCCTCTTTCGTTCGAAGTCGGTTAAAAATATTGCACAGGTGTTGAGAATTGACACAACCCCAAAACGTCCACGAAATAAAGATTTAAGAAAATAAAGAAAAACAAAAAAGAAGATACTTTGCTAATATTTCATTTTCAACTGCAGTTTTCAATATCAAAAAAATAGAATATTCTTAATTGTAATCAGATCTGGAAAGAGTTGATTTGTCATTTTTTTGTATTTGAGCGCAGATAGGAATTTCGAAACACTGATAAATAATTTATTTTTAAATACGATTTTAATTAATACAGAAATGATGAGGTGCTTATGCAGTTTTTATACCGGACTGAAAGAATAACTTAGAAGTAAGCCCTTGATATGTTCTCATACGGAGTTGATTCAAAAGGATAATCTTATACGAAGAAAGACTTTCACATCCAGCGGCCCCTGAATATAGAAAGTGAGTCTGAGCTCCTTCTCCGGGGCAACGGGGTGAGTGGGGGGGGGGGCATCTTATCGATTTCCCTTCCTCCAAGGTGAAAAAAATTAATAATAAAAAAAAAAAAAAGATGCTTTTTATTCTAATATCGATGACACTTAAGAATTGATTTTTTTTTTTTTTTTATCATACAAGGAAAGATTTTTTCATCTAAGTACGCTCTATCGCCAATGAACCTCTATAGAGTGCTCTATAGTCATATTTCAGGTGGCATTTCCATCATAGAAATATAGTACTACATAATATATAAGAGACGGCAGCTACAGTTTATTTTTGTTAAAAATGTTGCTTGGCACTATTTTGCCCCGACCCGTTCATTTAATATAAATTTTCTGTAATTTTTTAAAATAACTTTTCTGTAATTCCTTTAAATATTTTTCATCTGAAATATACTTTATTTAAGAAAGAAATATTTGATATTTTAAAATAATAATTAAATTTTTTTTGCCCAAATAAGCAGGTAGCATATGGAATCAGCAAAGCTAAAGGACCCAAAGAAGAATCGGATTTTTAAAAATGTGTTAACTTTATTATTTCGGAAATTATCGAAAAATTACACATAAAATATCCCTTAAAAAACGGAAAACACTAGAAAAAAAAAAAAACATTGACTTTATAACGTGTAAGCTTAATCCACTTCATTCCCATCTCATTATGGATACTCAATTATTTATTAAAAGTTTTTGTCTGTCAATTCTCATTCAAAAAAATTCTCTTATATTTTCAAAACAATTAATGAATTCTTCTGAAAAATCCAAATAAAAAGGCAAAGATTACTGAAAACGTTTTAAAATTTGTAGGTAAATAACAATTTTTTTGCTTCAAACATTTTTGTTTGTTAGCAATCAAAAGTGTTTACTTATCTTTTTTTTTTAATCAGTTGAAAGTTAAAACTAAACTAAAAGCAAGACGCGGGCACAAGGAAAGTAATGGAACGATCTAGAATATTAAAAATATACTTTCACTTCAGGACACGAAATATAAATTTTCGGTTGATATATAGATTGTATAAATAAATAGAAATTTAAAGGATATTTTTATTTGAACTTTTATAATTTTATCGTCAATAAATTCATTAAGATCATTTACAACTGAATGTTGACCATACTTAATCATTTACAGAATACTAAATACCTATAACGAGATTACAAAAAACATAAATCTAATGGAAATGTAAAGTGAAATATTGGCAATCTGCCAAATTTAAAAACAGTAATTATCAGTGATCTAATTAACCATTTATGCCATACTGATAATTTTAATAAAATTAAATAAAAATAAATATCTCCAATCTTATTATTTTATGAATTTGTTTTGTTATATGTATCCCTAAAGCCCTCAGGTCATCCAAGCCTACAATTTATTAATGCATTTAAAAAAATGTTTGGTCTCAAATGGTTGCAGATTCGGCATATTTTGTCACTAATTTCATAATAATTTCAATCTTGTTAAGGACATTGAAAATCTTACGCTGACTTAAAATAATTACATTTTATTATCACGTTTTTCTTATTTTATTTGTATGACTAAACGAGACCCTGCGAGGGGTCTCATGAAATAAACACAAAAAAATATCTGAAATATCAGGGAGGGAAATACAAAAAAAAATTAAATGATTTCATAACTGCAAAGGTGAAAATTAATGTAATATGCGTTTTTTATATGTTTTTTAAAAAGTAATCTCTCGAATTATGATAACAAATATATATTAAATCAGATATGCTCAACCACGTTCTTCAATGTCTGTTTGGAACTGGAGAGCATCTGGCGAACAGGTTTCGAATTCTTATTTTCGCGAGTAAAAATATAATAATGTTCTTTCAAAAAATTTGTTCAAATCACCCTTGCCTGATCAATGTATCAAATCCAAAGGATTGCAGAATGAGAGATGAAGATGCTTCGCAAGATTAATAAAGACAGGCATCGTAACCTCCTAAAGGAAAAAATAATAAAGTAAGTAGTTAGGAAGATGAAGAAACAGTTTTGGTATGTGTGTCAAGAACGATATCAAGAGAAAAAAGTATTGCCAATTCCAATGACTATAACAAGAGGGTGTCTTGGGGAACACATGTTCGGAAAGAGATCCGCCATCCCACTGCGAGGGGGACCGCCTATGAAGGTAGCGTTTATTTATGGGCGTTTATTTATTTTTAAAAAATGCTAAAACTATTTCTAAAAACATTAAAAATTGGAACCTAGGTACCTATAAATAAAAAAAGAACTATGAAATGTATGAGCTGAAGTATTAGGAAAGATATTGGGTATCAAAATATTTTTGTTATCATAAATAATTAATTATATTAAAAAGATATTTAATACGAGTATAATAAATTGGTATATTAAATATTTTTTTTAAAAAATGTCTTCAAGAAATAATAATTAAAAGAAACTGATGAGGTGTTGGAAAATAATACGATTTTCCTCAGCTTTGCACGGAGAAAATAGATATTTACAAGTACCGAGTAAGTCACTGAAACTATCACATAACCTAAACGTGCAGCAGAGTTTTAAGCGGTAAATCAGTTGTGAAATGTTGTTTATTTATTTTTTGGTAGATACAGATCAAAGCACTAATATTCAAAATAACGGGATCAGTAATGACCGCAGGAGCATAAAGCAGAAAAAGCGTTCATGAATATATAAAAATTAGATTATTTTACTTTATTTACTAGTAAAGAAATCGTGCTTCTTAGTTCAAGCAATTATTTACTTTTATTATAAACCATCTTAACTTGGATAGAATATTACTAATAAAACACATTTTTTAAAACTGAAATATAAGAAAAATCTAGATAAGAAAAACAAAAATAGCACAAACTGAGAAAAATAAATCCTGGCCGCGTGGTGAACGAACGTCCTTCTCAAGGCCAGACAGCCTGGACCTACAGTCCGCAGCTCAGTGGAGAAAGTGTATCTGTTTCAACAGCTGAAGTTAGTATATTAGCAGTTAGTCTGCAGTTTAGTTTAATTTAGTTAGCCTGACTAATTAAAAACTATTTTATTCTCACTAGGAAAAGATAAAATCAATTCAATTATGCAATAGCTAATCGGCTATCATTATGAATAGTAAGCTATTTTTTTCCGGGAAAGCTAAGTCGTAACTTCACTGCTTGAATTGCATTTTAAAGAAGCTAGAGCTAGAGCATATTTCATGGAAATGACAATATTAATAATTTACAGCTACTAACACAATATATAAGTATATGAATATACACAATATAATATATTCAATGTAATATACCCGTTTATAACTATTTAAAATATAGATGTGAGTAATAGTCAACTGTGTTTTTCTTTACGATAGGTTGATTGATAGTCAGGATTTTCAGTTATTTTATTTATTTCGGAAAGCCAACGTTTCGATCACATGAGGATCTTCATGACCACCCCCCACAACGGTCAACATCAACAACCTCACGTTACAGAGCCCTGATGAAGATCCACATGCAAGGACCGAAACGTCAGCTTTCCAAAATAAAAAAAGATAACTGAAACTCCAGAACATCAATCAACCTATTTACAATATAATATATAAAATAAGAGTATAAAACATATATACGTACATAAATATTAGAAATAAAGAACTACATTCCGCCTAACCTACGTATTTGCAAAAAAATAAACTTTAATATTAATATTAATGAGAAAAGTTTAAATATCAGTCGTACTATTTAAACTTTGTTATTTTGTTTACATTTGCCGATATTTAAACACGACTTATTGTTTTATTATTAAAAAAGAAAAAAGCTGTGTTAATGAACATTAAAAAGGCTGTAATTGGTTAATAATTTCCCGATTTCCATGATTCTTTCTTCTCTTATTGTAGAATCAAAGACCATTCTTTATCTACAAAATTTAAATAAGATGGCATATATTCTATCAAATGGCTATTTAAGCATCTTTCGGGCATCTTTTAATAAATAATATCATCAATCCCCACCCCCTCCCTTAGCTCGGGAAAACCCGGTAAAGCCTAACAGGCGAGGAAGGTAAAAAAAGGAAGGAACAAAAAATTTGTTTGTTTGTATTATCGTCACTTTATACCACTAAGGCTAATCGGACCACAGTGGGAGTCCTAAAATTTTCCTATCCAGGTATAATTAGGATAGGGATCTTTAACGAGTACCTGACATCGTACAGGCTCGGGACCTACATTTAACACGTCCTATCCGAGGGATGGCATAGACAAGGATATTTTACTCCCATTAAAAAATCCTAGGGCCACCTCGGGACGCGAACCCGCGACCTTTAGTGTTGTAAGTTTCTATGCTAACCACAATACCACAGGTGACCCCAAAGGAACAAAAAATAAATAAATAAAACAACATGAGAACATATTTAATTTTTAGTTTTTAAAGTTTTATTGATGTTGAACTAATTTATACTTTAAATATCCTGAATGACCAAACCTTTCTAAACAACAAAAGAGTATCATAAACTGTAAATGTTACGTTAACGTTAAGTAATATTTATTTTCAATTGTTTCAGTGAAATACATTATATTCAATAAAATATTATGTACTATCAGAACAAAGCAGTTATGACGGTAGTAAACCATGAAGAAATAATTTAGTACTTAATAAAAGATGAACTGCCCGCAAATCCTTGAGCTATTAAAATTTATATCATGATTTAAAAAAAAAAAGTATGACGGATAACCAGGTTTTTTCTTATAAGTAAAAAAGCATAAGGGATAATATAAAAATTGGTTCAATAAATGTAAAAAAATCAATTTTATAAAAAAAAAAAAAAGAAAAAGAAAAAAAACCTCGGAGTATGTAAGCAGAACAAATCGACGCTACGCTTTTTTTTTTTCTGAAATTCAAAAATTCAATGGAGAGAATAAAATTGCTTCGCTATTTTTTTTTTTTTTTTAATAAATATTCAAGTGTAAAAAAAATCCTAATGATGGGTGGATTGCCAAAAGAAAAAGTATGAATCAAGAGCAAAAATAAAGTATGTGTGAAACAGAATAACATCTTCATAAGTAGTAAGAACAATACGTAATATCAAAATACATCAATAATTTAATTTAATGTGTTATTTATGTTATAATCTTTGGTCATGCTTGAATGGTCTTATCCAAAAAATGTGATAATGCTGGAGACGCCCGGCTAGTTTAAATCATAGATGATACACTAAAAGAAATATGTATAAGTAATGTATAGGTAGCATTGCATTAGTAAATAAGTAGGTTGTAATTAATTAATTAGTAGGGTGTCATCTATACTTTTATGCATAGCCAAACAAATCACAGGTGAACCCTGTGGGCCTAAGGTTCACCAATTTCATGTCGATAGATCTTAGCCCCCACTGAGCGATGTTTTAAATATAAATGAATATAAAATATTTATATTTATCTCAGTAGAATATACAAAGACCGTCAGTATAAGACCTTAACAGAGCTAAATCAAAACGTTTTTTCGTTATAATTAAGGTTAGCTTTATTGGTGTTTTATAGTAAAAAAGCATAAATAATTTTAATATAAAATATTAATGATTGTATAGGTTTGAAGTTTATAACAATGGTTCCTTGAGCGGGAGACGCGACCGCCAAGCTAAAAATCTTTGAACATGTACCTAACTTTATTAGGATATTCAGTGAAAGTAAAAATTTCAAAAAAATGAACAGTTATGTATGAATATAACTGCACATGAGCTTTAATCCACGCTCCATTTTATGTATAAGGGGTCCTGCAATCAAATTAAACCATATAGGAGGGGGGTCAAAATAAAAACTTTTGAGAACCACTTCTTCATAGCATTTCCAATATCAGCAAACTAAATAAATAAATAAAAATCTAAAGGCAATGACCCAGGATCAAAAACCTTCTTGCGTCGTCAGTTCTACAATCACTATATCGGCCAGGGTTCGAGAAGCATGATAAGATTGTACAATTTATACTGGCAGAGCAGCGGTTCAAAGGCGATAAAAGTTTAAGCACACCTGGTGAAAGTTGGCTACACGCCTTCAAAGGGAAACTTGATTTACTATATTTATCTTTAACGGTACGGACTTAGAGAGCTCATAAGACAATACTGCATATATTAATTAATAATTAAGCAGTTACATGATGGCAAGGCATGAATGGTGTCCGATAAAATCATAAGCTGATGAATTATCCAAATTTATTCCGGAATTATTTATATTTAATAAAATATTACAATAAATTAAGTTTATAAAACAAGTAAATGTAGAAAAAAATTAGCCTTAATAAGAGTTCATCTTATTATCTTCCTCTTATTTGACAACGACGAGAAGTTATTTATTTCATTGATGCATATCTGAGGAAATGGAATAGAATAATCAATTCAAGAAAAATGTTATTCCAAGTTTTTCCTTAAGGAAATACATACATACATGGGAGCCAATAACCATTCGGGAATTCCCGACCAAATGACAATATTTAACTATATATACATAAATATTTCCCCCTTATCCCTTGATTCAGGTTACAAGGTCTCGGGTATTATAAGCAAGAGTTGCCAAGTATGAAAGAGGAGATACGTTAAAATATCTGAAGCATAGCAAATACAAGGTATAAAATTCAGATTCAATGTGCATTTTATGCTTGCTAGGCATATTAATTTCACGCATACTTTAATTCGAAGGTTAATTGAATAATGTAGAATTATTACTGCGAAAATTATAATTAGTTATTTTCCTATAATTATAACTTAACTTAATTATTTGTCCGATAAAAATAAATACTAATGTAAATTAAAAGTTTAATAGCTTCTTTGCTTTCCAATATTATTTCAATATTAGAAGTTTTTCGTAATTTAAAAGGATCACTACATCTCGTGCCAAGGAAAACATATACAAGTACATGATAAAAGTTTGTTCATGGAGTCCTATAAAATTTATACTGGGTTCACCTGTACTGTAGTGGCACCTAACAATATTAAGGGGGACGGGTACACATCCCACAAGGTAGCCCTAGGATTTAAAGGGAGTAAAAGTCTACGCAGTCCTTCGGATGGAACATAAAATAAAGGTCCCGGGCCATTAGGATGTCAAGTATTCGTTATATAGCATCGTCCGATTGAGGAGCCATAGTAACATAAAATGAAGTTATACGTAGTAAAAATTCTTATATTAGAGTTACTCCTTAACCCAACTTAAATTAAAGGTGAGAAGTTTAAATTAAAGGTTCTTTAGTGAAACTATAGGTACAAAGCCTGAAATAACAGTTAACTTCATAAGCAAAAACGTTATGAATATTCTCTCAAACCTATTGGCTAGATTAGAGGGACTTATCTAAGCAAATAAGGACTCCGTTACAAACGATCAGAGTTCGTTGTTTGTTAATTCTCTCACTTATTACGACTTACAGCAGTAGAATATGTAAGCCAGACCTTAATGGAAATTTCGTTCTTCTTATAACAATTTTTTTTTCTATATCCGGCACAGGCAATTTCTGGCATTCGGGGAGTTATTATTATAGAGATTATAACTTTCCTATTTTACGAGGATGGGAAGTTCGAGCTTAGTTCGACGGGAACTATCCACAAAAGAAATTTCAACTCTCCTGGGATTCCGAACCAAAATCTCAAGAATCGAGAATGTTAAAAAGGATGATCTTTAGACTCTCAGCTATTACGGCCAAGGGCAAAAATTTGCTTTCACTCAAATTATTGACTCGAAACTGCTAGAATAGAAACCTCCAATTGCTTCAGAATTGGGGAAGAGAATTGTCGAGAATCACAACAACAATTACTCCCTTCGGTAAGAACATACCATTGGATTAAGCCTCGATTAACTGAATAACCCATTCAAAATCCCTTCTACGTCTTGCGATCAGTACACGCTGACCAGGGTATAAGCCCTTACCAGTATGGAAGGTATGAATGGAATCCGTTGCGACAAACCACAGGCCATTGGGCAGTAAACACCAGGGTCCCTTGACCCCAATACAGCCAGCACCAGCTGGGAGACCCGACCAACCTGATGGATGCTGGGGAAAGTGGAGGTTTCTCCTCGCCTAGATCCCGTGTCCAGTCCTCTCCGTTCGAGGTGGGGTGCTCTCCAGGTGGGATACATCAAGTCAATGGATCATAGCGATAGGATCTATTGTCAAAACTCTGTTTTCAGCAAGGGAAAGAATAACAAACATGAAACAACTAGAGGACGAAACATATACTATATGTAGACAAAGCATACACTATATGTAGACGAAGCTTATATACTTCACAATTTTTCATCTTTATATTATAAGCACTCACCACTCGAAAAAACTTGTTCCTCTTTCTTGGTACATCAAATCCTCCTTACTTAATGCTTCATCATGAAATGGGCCCCAATTTTAAAATAAGCTTCCGATTCATGGTTGAAAACTTGGAATAACCTCCAGAAAAACCATCGAAGTTATGGTAGGATGTATAAAGGTTAACTTCAAAGGTCCCTGAATTTTCAAATTATTAAAATATTGAGATCAAACCATTTTTTTTTTTTTTTTTTTAATTTTATGAACTAACTTATCTTAATCTAAAATTCGCCTTCCTTTTTTTATTTACGTTTTGGGGTCTTTCCCCATACTTACGAACCTATTTTTAAACATTCCATTAATACTATTGTTACTCCATTTTTTTGTTCTTTGATTGCATTCATATACTTCAAACTGCTGTCATTACTGTACATATTACTGTACTTTTATGTTATAGTTTCTCTTCCAAAAGGGTGTAAACCTTTGTGTTAATGTCTTTAAAGAATATTTTATCTGTAACTTGCTTTGTTTCGTTTCCAAAAATTTTTATGGTTTAGATCAAACTATCACTAAGATTTAAGTAAGAGCTCATAACATTTTGTATGCATGTCTTGGTTTAACATTAAATATAATGAATAAAACAAAAAAAGTATTCCTTGGCTTTAAAATAACAGGACCATTTTGGTACTCGATATTATTCCCAGGAACCAACTTGTGCAACCTGAGAGAAGACTGCATTGATGGTTGCGGACATACATACTCGTATGATAGCAACCAGACATTCGATTTTTGATGATCAGGATAGGGTTCTCAGAGAAGCGAACCAACGGCTCTTTCAGTGAAATTTTTTCGTTGGTCAATTCAGGGGATTGTGACCCACAGATCATAAGAGTGACCAGAAATATAAGTGAACAATAACGTAACCTTGGTAACTCTTATGATCATCATCATGTAAAAAAGCTATAAAAACTAGTAAGGAATGGTACAATTAGCCTTACCTTTAATTTTTTCGAACCAAAAACTTGATATCTAAACGAGAAATAAATTTAGGAAAGATCAATAACTGCGTACTGGTCACCTGTGGTGTAGTGGTTAGCATAGAAGCTTACAATACTAAAAGTCGCGGGTTAGCGTCCCGAGGTGGCCCTAGGATTTTTTAATGGGAGTAAAAAATCCTTGTCTGTGCCGTACCTCGGCTGGACGTACAATGGAGGTCCCGAACCCGTACGATGTCAGGTACTCGTTAAAGATCCCTATCCTAATTACACTAGGATATGCAAAATTTAGGACACCAAATGTAGCATCGTCCGATTAGCCTTAATAGCATAAAGTGTTGTTAACACAAACAAACATAACTGCGTATTACAGTTTACAGATCTTAAAAGCAGATAAGAATACATATTACTAAATAAAAAATGAAAATCTAAAAGAATTGATTTCATTACCGATAATTGATATGACTATTTTTAAAAACTCCAACAGCTATCAAACTGTTTGTTAGGGTAAATAGACCTAATATGAACCATGCTCGTAATTAAACTTAAAAAAATCCCCCAACTGATAAAGGTTGATACATATGGCAGTGGACAATATTAATAATATGGCAATCGTATGCGGATTTTTCGAAAATCAAAGATGTTATAAACCAAAATTAGGAGGTTGTCTCTGGATCCAAACGGGTCTCATATTAGGGCACATTACTCTATCTGATGGTTATCACATTGATATTAAGGTGAAACTTGGTAGGTTCATTTTATTTTTTTTTTTATAAATATAAACATTTTCGCATATTTAGTGTTCAAAATAAGGTAAATATCTAAAATAAGCACCAATCAGTGTAACGGATGAGTTATCTTTTTGTTTTTTAACATAACCGCAGACCCCCGAATAAGGGAAACTTAAATCGATCTTCAGATCACATTCTTTCACAATATTCTGAAATCGAAAATATTTCTCAACCTGGATCCGCCGTTATCAAAAAATGAAGCTCGATCATGCAATATTACAAAGCCAAGGATAATAAGATTTCGACAACTTTAATTCGGTTCCAAGTGGTTAGCATAACCGCAGCTGACGGGAAAGGTTATCAAAATCAGTGAGTTATTTTCTATCGATTGAAAGGCAGCATGTAGTAAAATATTTATAATCGAATCGATATATATACACACAAAATTAATCTTAGTATGATATGGATTAATTTATGCCATAAAACGAGAAGATACGATGCTGACAACTATCATAATAATTTCTTTTTTATGATTCTAGTTCGTAAAATATTCGGCACGTGCGTCTTCGCTAGGCTGAATGGGCAACGAGACGAATTGGCAATCATTCAAGATTTCATTTACTGTTACTTGACTATTTCGAATCAAGGGATAATACTACATCATAAAAATATCAGTTAGGACTAATTGAGGACATTTTAATAAGAACATTAAAAAAAAAAAAAGATAAGAATAAAACCTAATTAATAACAATCCAATGTATATTTTACAAAACTGTTATTTTCTTATAATATTTTTTTAATACCAAAAATAAAGAAAATTAGTTATTTTCTGAATCGATAGGAATTTAAAATTTAACTCAAATTTTATAACTAAACGAAGGAGTAAATTTCACGGAGTTGAGTTAATGAACTATAAATTAATAACGTTTTATTAAATTTATTGATTAGTACCATATCATATTTTTTTCTCTTTTTGCATACGACTGTTAAATGTAGGCCTTCCTCTCTGTCGCTTATTTCAACAAATAAAGAAAACAGACAATTCCCTCAATACAATAAAATATTTGTAAGTTTAAACTAAAAACAGTTTATTTATTTATAACTTAAATAACAGTTTAAAGTAAATGCAGTGATGATGATAAAATAAAATGTTGCCTAAAATATTTGGAGGAAGAATGACGAATCTGACAAGAAAATGTAGACAGTTACACAATGCCGACTTGACTAAACGACATATAATCGATTAATTTAATTACGCGATAGTAGGACTGTGAATAAAATGGACGTGTAAAGGTTTAGGGCTGAGAAAAGAACGAATCTCCAAATATTGATGGGCGCTCTACGAACTGGTAAAACTATTAGGGGTAGGACGAGAAGGAGGTGGGAGGATTGCGTTAAAGTGGATTTGTCGGAGTCGGGTTTACGGCAATCGGTGTGTAGGCAGCGAAAGGTTGTTTCGGGCATTGAATCTTCGGTTCTCCAAGCCTTTTATTATTTATTTTTCAGTATAATAATTATATATTTTTAAAAAAAATCGTTCGGGGTTAAGTACTACACTACATGGCACCTCTGTCAGCGGGCTGGTAGTGTTTGTGGAAAGCGTTCGACGACTTCGGGCTCATCTTTCGGGACACACCAGGTCTTAATTAAAACATTGGATAGATAGATAGTACGAGAAAAAAAAAAAAAAATTCAACCTCCTATTTTGGGAAGTAATGCGTCAATCAACATCAAAAATGTAATTTTTTGCGTTAACAACTTTTTGGTGTTTCGACAGTGCAAGTTGCTGCTCGCATAATAGTAGAGTGAACTAGAACTCCTTCTACTCCAGCAACAAAGATGAAGGACTCTCATGCGAGGAGTAAGATAATAAGAAAGCGAAAAGATGCTTTCTCCAGGGCTGCTTGGACTAACGACCCCTTCCCTCACCCTCCCATCTGTGTCAGGGACGTACATCCTCTCTCCTGTATCCCCTCTCTCGCCCCCCATTTAGTAAAATATATAAAAATTTAATATTTCAAATAAAACCATCTTATTATTAATATTTAAATCCAACGTATTTTCAAAGCCAGCCATACCATCAAATAAGATTTGATTGTCACAACATTCCATACTAACCTTTAAGATATCATTTTAATAAGAAACCAAAGTTATATCTAATGTTTTTCTTTTAATCTTATTCATTCGTTATTGCCTTTTTCTTAGTAAGAATTTATTTATTATTCAATTATATTAAATATATTTTACATATTTAAAAATAAAAGGATATCTCAAATTAGCAATATATCAGTTGAACATTCCCCTGATCCCTATATTATTAAACATGAAAAAACAAACATTACTAGAGCATTGCTCACTGTGAACAACCAGAGTGCTTCTTTACTTTTTCTTTTCATAATTCCGATACAAAGGAGCGCAAAGCCCTAAAATAAAAATGATTTTTTACCTTAATTTTATAATTTAACCCTCATTATGTATTCTGAAATTCAATATTATTTATCCCCCCCCTTGATTTAAAAACCCACTAGATATAATTTATTTTCATTATTTCAAAATAGTGAATCTTACTTCAGGTTAAGGCATAGTTTTCTATATGAAAAGAAAAAGGTACTAATGAACAATATGGTCGTTAGACTTTGAACTGACGGCTGTCCTTAATTAAAACAAAACTAGTGAGATGCGACAAGGTTCTTCATAATAAAATAGTCCATCTCAATTCCAATTTCTGTAATTAAATTGTAAATAATAATTATTATGAAGCATTTGGTTTCAGCAATGGTACAGTCCTGATGCCAATAAAATATATTTAAATTAATAAGTTAAAAAGCTAACAACAAAAAAAACAAGTCTCATCCAACGCCAGGAACTGACAAATAAAGAAGGCACTGAAGCTGATCGGATAATAAATCGTAACTTATGTAAAATACTTGATTGCATTTGTTATCCATCCATAAGTAAATTCTTTTAAAACATTTCGATATGTTTGTTTGGTTCCAGGCAACCTACAAATGATATTTGGGCAGGCAGCGTCTTTTGAAACGATTAATTTCATACCCATCCGGTTTTCTCTGTTTCAACTTTCTTCCACTGTCGTCAGCTTCAGAGGTGCTGTTCGTTCAAAGAACTTTCCAAGGAGTTGAGTGAAATTTAATACTTAGTATGATAGACAGAGTGTCTTGTTTATTATTTTAACAAAGAATACAAAGGTTTCCAAATTATTCATGAAGTCACGCTTAGATGCTTGACATTTCCGAAAAACAATAATAGGAAACATAGGATATACGGGGCTCCCTAAAAATGGCTCACCTCCTTGTCAAGCCAGATACAACCGATATAAAAGATAGAGTTCACCTACATGATTATTATTGATTTTTATAAAACGAAAAAAAAAAATAATATCGATGAAATATAAATTGATGAAAAAATCACAAAAACTAATTATTTTATCATAACAATATGATTGCTAATTGGACTGCAAGACGCAAGACCACGATTCTCAATTTTTTTTAATTTTTTATCAGGAGACGAGAAAAACTAATGAAAACTTTGATATTAACTTTGTTTGGTCCAAAGGTTCAAAAAAAATATACTTGTTCCAAGATACAGGTTTAATTAAGAATTAAAAATTCTTAATTTAGATCTAGTCGACGGTAGGACACCATAAACGTAATCCAAGAAAGACTGAGTATTGATAACCGTTTTAAAGCAGAATTTAAGACTTCTTCAAGTTCCCCAAGGTTCGTTTAAATTTAAAATCGTAGCCATTATTGCTTTAAATTAGGATTATGGCGTTAAAAAGGAATACAATAATTCCTGGAAAAGCTTATTTTCAGCTGATTTGGGGGCCTTAACATTCAGGCACCTCTGTCTTCTTCTGGAATCACTCGGTCCTATTAATATACGATGTAATCATGAAATCTTGTGCCGATTCTTCATGGAGCGACACTTCTGTTATGTTTTCCGGATTACTACTGTAGGTTGCTAATTTTGTTTCTGCAACTAGAATAAATTAGAAAGGCTGTCAGTGCCAAATCATTTATTTTGAGAAGACGAAAATCTGCTATCTAAGCTCAAATGTGGCTCGAAAAAATATAAGGAGCATGTCCAGTTATGAAATAATTTACGTTCTGCTAAATAATTTCAATATTGGTTTGTCCCATCACCAATTTCATCTATGATGGCTAATTGTCTAATTTTTTTTAAGTTGCTAGCTGGTGGCACACATGCTTTGCTATTGTCTAGATAGGAGAGTCCAGAGATAAAAATCTTCAAGATAGGCACTTATTAGGAATTATTTCCATCATTCATTTTCCAGTTGATTTTTTGATTTTTTACACTTTTCCACTTGCCTAAATTGTGAGTTGTAATTGTTTGCTGTATATTAACTGAAATTGTGAATTGTAATTGTTTGTTGTGTATTAACTGAAATGTAGTAGAATAAAGCGTTATCAAAGAGCCAGACTTATGACAATTTCCATTGGTTTTGAGGTTTCGATTGATCTTTATTAAATCGAAAGAAATTTAAATATTCGCTTTTTTAAAGGTTGCCGAAATTTTCAAAAGCCAAACCGTCATAAGTTCAGTGTTTGCGGTTCGTGAAAGCCTAAGAGTGTTGTTAAGAGCTTAAGTCCAATAATAAATGAATGAATTTTATTGAAATAGACCGTGAAAATGAGCTTGCATGTGTTTAGGGGGTTTTTCGCGTTCGAGGTAGTCATCTCTCAGGTACCAAAATAACTAACACAAATATTGTACATTGTATTTCCCAATTAATGAAAATTTTCCAATAACACTTTCCCCATACTGACATTAAATTATTTAACAAAGAAATTAAAATTTCAATGTTTGCTGATGTTCATCCATCAATAAAAACTGCTATATAAAAGTTGATATCTCCCAGAAACAACCTCTTTGTATGAAAGTCCCGTCAGCAAAAATTTGGCAGCCATGAAAATGCATAATATCATAAATGCAACCCCACTAGAATTGAAGAAATTTATTTTCTGAATAATTTTTTATTACGAAGGATATTATTCTTAGTCCTTCGCTATTAAATTTAGTCAAAAATTCATCTAAAGGGATTACAAACATAATTGACTCAACATTGATTATATTAAAAAATAATCCAATTATAATCGTAGAAGGTAGGGTGTTGAAAGTTGTATTGAACAGGCACCGCTTTTCAGCTTTTCTGTGTGTACTCATAAAATTGAAAAAGTGACTGTTTATAGGATTATGTATAATAAAAAAAGCCTAGGAAAGACGAACGTGGTAGAGCGTAAAAAAAATTCGAAATTTGTTTTACCCAACTTACGGTTTTCTACATTTGTTATCTTCTCCAACTAAAAAGTATGAAATAAAAAACATTTTATAAAAAAAATTAAACTAATTAAAAACTAACTAAAAAATTAAACTTCAAAACCTAGGAACCAGTAAAAATAAATGCACTGAAAAGTATGAAATAATTACCTTCTGATTTTTATGAATACACAGCAAAATTGAAAATGGTATAAAAAGCGGAGAAATGCAATGAGACGAATAATTTTATTTTTATTTGTACAAATACACACTAATTTTTATTAAAAATTGTGAAATTAAAATATTAAATACTATGTTCAATACAACACAATCTTTTCGGAGGCGCCGCAAAATTTAAAATTTTTAACACTAGACATTATGAAAATCGTAAAATGGATTTTCTCTTCTCATCTATTGATTTTAATGCCTACTAAAGGAATTGTATCGGTAACATGTCATTTGTATTTGTGCCGCCTCCGAAAAGATTGTGTTGAATTGAACATAGTATTTAATATTTTAATTTCACAATTTTTAACAATAATTAGTGTGTATTTGTAAAAATAAAAATAAAATTATCCGTCTTATTGCATTTCTCCGCTTTTTATACCATTTTCAATTTTGCTGTGTATTCATAAAAATCAGAAGGTAATTATTTCATACTTTTCAGTGCATTTATTTTTACTGGTTCCTAGGTTTTGAAGGCTTATTTTTTTTTATAAAATGTTTTTTACGATTAAAAGATAATTGTTATTAGTTTATAAAATAGATAAAAATTAAATACTCATAAAAGTAAGAAATATAAATATAAATAGATGAAAGTAAGAAAAGCATGCCCAAAAATATAAAAATAATAATCGTTTCCAACAGCGATAAAAAATCAACACTTACATGATTAAGATTAACGTTTTAACGTAGTTAAGACGTTTTATTTTTTTATTCAGTTTTTTTTTTTTTATTTAATTCAATTATTCAAAGTACACCATGATCAAAATTTTGGGATACGTAAACCAAAAATGTTAATAATCATGACAAATAACTTATTTGTTATTATATTTATTAATATTAATATTTTTCTGAGAAAATTAAAAACATCCCGTTTTCCATTTAAGGATATTTCTGGGATCACCATTGGGTGTTAGGATCTCCTAAGAATTTAAGGAACCCTTTAGGTCATAATATTCTATTGGAATTAATTTTTATTTCATGTGACTTGAACTGAGGGCTTGGCATGAATTATAATAATTCAAATTAGTTTGAATTCCGAATACATATGAAAGCAATCGGGTAATTTTCAAATCAGAAACGTAATCTTAATTATTCTCAGGTCTTATAAGAGCACGTTAATTAAAAAAAATATATATATACATAAATAATTACATTGGCAGTACAATAAGATGAAACAAATAATTCAAGTAAATGAATCAACGAAATAGTAGTTCCAAAACATTTAAAATCTCAGTTAATTTTGAGAACCCATTAGAATACATTCGCTACCACATAGGTGTGTAAATAAATGATATATGATTTGTAAGTATTTCAGCAACACGTCCTTTTTTTGTTAGTCTTTTTGGGTTCAAAGTTATTTTAACAAAATGAAATATATAATAAACTGTCATCGTTATATACTATTGTAAATGGTATAATTACATATCTTACACTAATCGGCTCATTTATGTAACAATGAAATCCAAACAAGTTTAAAACAATTAATAAAATATGAAAATAAATAAAGATCAAAATCAAATCAAGGTCCATAATCGAAGGTAATTTATCGCGCATTTCTAAAATATAGAGATAAAATAAAAATACTAAGAAGAAGATTACTTAATTGAATTAGAAAAAATAAATAAAACTTATCAAGGAATCGACTGAAAAGCGGGAAAAGGGTGATCAGAAAAAGCTAATATAATTTAAAAATATAATAATTACGTCATTAAACATAAAAAAAACATACCTGATACGTTTCTCACTAATAAAAAAAATTGCATTATTGTGTAGAAAATCTCACATTGAAAATCTTAATATTTTAAAATTATGATTTTAAAGACTGTCTTTTAACGTTTAAATGTGCAGTTTCAAAGAATGCTCACTTGACACCGCTAGTGTCCTTGTTGAGCTGACTGATAACAGTCCGGCACAAATTTAAATAGCAAGTCCGTCCAAAATTATTTCTAAATAAATTAAACTAGTTCTAATTAAAAATGATCACTCTGGGCTTTAGCTTAAAGTTAAAAACGCATAAGAAGAAAAATTAAACGTAAAGAAAGTTCAATAATTTAGATTTGCCATGACACCCTTGAAATGATAAGGAGTACCTGAATAAAATTACTATTAAACGAACATGAAAAAAATACATAAACAATGAAATCAAAATATATGAAACCGTGAAAAAGTTTTATGGATAAGGGAGGAAAATATTCCAAAAATTTCAAACACAAAATCAATTTTAAAAAATTCTGACCAATCACTATCACGTTGACAATTCACAAAAGATTGATAACGATAAGATATCCAATCCACGATCATTATTTATTATAAATTGAACAACTTACAAATTTATCAGAGCAAACAATTGGTAAAAATAAACTTACCTGACATTTTATTCCGATTTTCTCTGTAAATATTGGGTGAAATCCGGTTGATTTTATTTTCACAAATGCAACAGAGGATTTTTTCCGAGCCTGAGTGTTCCGACCGATTTGACACAATTTCTCTAAACCCCGACCACAAAGACGACTTGAACCTATACAAGCCATAGTACAAACTGTTCTGAACAGGCGGTCTCCCAGTACATTACTCTACTACTCTCCCAGACATTTGTAAGGATCAGCTGTTGGGGTACTCTTCAGCCTGAAAACATTTCCCACTGTGGTTTAGTGAAGTATTGCTTAGAAGTTCAAAATACGTAGATAATATAATTTTGAAAAATAATTCATCATGTAAAAATCTACTTTAATAAAATTACAAATCGGTTATAACATTACTGATTATTAACAATGATTATATTTTCAGAAAAGTTGATAGACATAATCTTCTTAAACCAGCTGATATTTGTTTTTATAACCTCCCCTTCTTCGACATGCTTCTTAATCGGTTGATTTGTAAAAGTCGAGAAATTTACTTTAAATTTGAATCTCAGCTTTTATCTGTTGTTTTTGGAACTCCATTTCCCCCTCAAGGTGCAGTATTATTTCTAGCTTTTGTCTACTAATGCGTATTTTAATTTTTAAAAATTAACATAGTGACTTAATCCTTTATTTTTCTTTCTTATAAAGGTTTTAGTTTCAATGTTGCCAATGAATTAGCTTTCAACCATAATTCTCTTCTACCAAGCCTGGAAAATGTTTTTCAAAACTCATTTTTATTTGCTGTGCCAAAAAGTAGAAGGTCACTTGAGAAAAGAAGAAACCGTAAATATGGGTTTCCACAGTACCATTGGAAACTATTAGTCCCGAAGAAAAACATTTTGATGTGTGATACTTGTGGAAATGACTATGAAGCTGGTCATCTATGTGGTATGTAACTTTTAATATAATATTTAAATAGTGGTATATCATTCTCTAAACTTTAGCATGAGTTTAGACCTATCTTAGTTTTTTCCAAATACAATTAGAGAATAAGCTGCATGACCAATCTTATAAATTGAAAAGGATGCGAAAAGAGTTTGCTTATCACAATAAGACTCCCAGACATAACGTAGTGGAGTCTTTAACTTTATTTTCAACAGCTAAGCAATGAAACATATTTATCCACCTATCCACTCTTTGAAACTTATTGTGTAGCTTTTAAAACTTGATCTTTACTGCATCAATATTAACTGATTGTTAAAAATAGTAAAAAAAAGAAACTATTAATTTTGATTTTTAAAATGGTTTCTACTGGCTTGTTTGTTTTTTTTTTTTTTTCTCCTTTGCTTACATTTTCATATTTATTTGCCAATTTTTCATCATGAGCTGTAATAAAAATAGATATTTTAATTTTGAAAAAAGTCAATGTATCGGCAATAACCATATCATTGGAGAGACTATTACATTAACTCGGGTTAATGGAAATCCAAATAATCTTTAGTCCGGGAAAAAGAGTAGTAAAAATAAAATGAATTGGTCCACTATTGATTATTCCTTACAAGCATAGCCTTATTGGGACTAAAAGTGTTGTTCGTGTTCTCTTTAACTCCAGAAGATAATCATTCCACTTCAACATCTTGCGTTTCTTTTCAATTTCCAACATTGTCAAAATAAAAGATAATTTTTTTACTTTTACATGCATTGTTGCTATCAACTCTAATCTGGGGATTCGGATAAACAAGGCTCTACTGTACCAAAATTAACCCTGGCCAGTGCATTAAGACCAGAGTAATTTTTTGGTTTTTTGTTTTATTATTTTTTTTTTCAACCCAAAATTAGTAAGTTTAGTCCATTAGGATCAGAACACCTTTTTTGGATCTAAAAAAATCCATAAAAGGTTTTTTTGTTGGCCTGTGTTATTGAACCCTTTAAGAAAATTATTGACATGTGTTGCCCTACCTTTCCTAGCTAGCATTTCTTGATACTCTGTTACATTTGTGATACTCATGATTGAAGTTGGCATTCCTAGACATTTGTTGTTATTATTATTTAGGGTAATATTTTGTTTAAAGATATTTTTGAATTAGGTATGTCATTAAATTGTCGTCTTTATTATTCATATTTTTATTTATTTATATATATGTTCAATATTTACAAACGTTATTGTTACTACTGAGAAGTTAAGTTTTTAGTTACAGGCATTTCCCTAGTAGTAGTGAAGATACTATTCTTATTTTTTATGTTGTTTTTTTTTTATCAAACAATCAAGATTATTGTTTTGTTTTTATTGAAAATATGTAATTTTTCAAAATTATTTATTTAATTTTGTTGGGGGCTTCAAATAAAAATCTGTTCTAGGCTCCAAATTATTTAGATACCCTATTCGTGATTATACCGACAATATGATCCTTATGTTTTTATCGTTTAGAATGTGCATTGGAAGAGTAAAATATCAACATCTCATTATTGTGTGAAGTTTTTTTTTAATATTCTCCATATATAATTGTTAACAGCTCTGCATAGTTTCTAACATTCCAGACAATTGCAAATAATATTTTATAAATCAGTTATCCTTATTTCAAAAATGCTGTATATTTTTCTCTATCATAGCTATGGGTTCTCTGCCTCCCAACTGTATCTCAAAGCTGAGAAACAAATTATTATTTGTTAATTAATTATTAATTTGCACCGAATAATCAACAGAAAAGATTTCATTTGTATCAGCATTATAAAATCCAATTACAAAAAAAATTTATTGTTATTATGATTTTTTAACGATAGGTTAAATGATGGTCAGGATTTTCAGTTACAATGATATTTATTATGGTAAGCCAACGTTTCGATCCAACTTGTGGATCTTCATCAGGGCTAAAAGAAAACAAATATATGAGTATCTATGCTAGAGGGTGACAATAAATGGATACATTACAGAACTGATAATAATATAAAAGATGGTGTATACATAAATATTAAAATAAGAGGCTGGTTAACAAGATAAAATAGACTCTGATATTTACCTACTGAGTCCAGGTGGATACTAAGACTAAAGGTAAAAATAAGATGAGAGGTAGTGGTAGGGGGTTAGTTTGCCGACTTCAAAGGTTTATGGCGGGGAAATCCAACGCTTTTGAAGTGAAGGCACATGACAACTGAGTGAACAAAAATATTTAAAAACTAACAAAATATATGGTACTGTATACAAATAGTTGTTTCTGGACTGAATAATAACATAAAAATGAGATAATACATAATGTAACAATGCATACAAATTTGGAAAATATACAGAAAGAAGCATACAATACAAAAAATAATAATGGTACAAGAGGTACAGAGATAATTGCAGGTACCTATGAAATCAAAACTATGATTTGAGGATGCGGAAGATGTTAGAATAAGTGGATGAAATTATCTCTTTATCTGTTTTGTGATTTACCGGGTTATTTGTTTCTAGATGGATGAAAATGGATTCTGAGAGGAGACGTTTGTCGTGGTTAGATACAGTTGCTAATATGGAGGGGTTCTCAAAGTCGAAGGAATGCTTGTGGGCAATGGCATGTTCTGCTAATTTAGATGTAGACAAATTACGCGTGGAAATACTGTATTTATGTTGATAAATACGTTTTTTTTAATAATTTTTGGTTTCACCTATATAGCAACTGTTGCAATTAAGCGTGGAGCACTGGATACGATAAACTACATTACACTTGTCTAGGAGAGGTACAGGGTCTTTGAGTTTTGTATAAAGATTTTTTAATTTGTTGTTATTTTTTAATACTAGGCGCATGTGTGGGAAACTCGATGAGAAGGATTTTTTAATTTTGTTTGAGAGAATGGGGATATATGGGATAGATCTGTATTGGAAAGTAGAAATTGGAGGCTGTGAAGAGTTGTTAGAGAGATTTTGAGTTTTAGCATTGTTATTGATAAGTGTTTTTTTTTTTTTTTTTTATTAAGTGCACGACTCTTGCCCTCAGGTATTTTTTAACAACATTCCGATACCCACCTCTGATTCAGTACGCTATCTCGGCCTTTACATGGACAAACGACTGACTTGGAAAGACCATGTTAAACGCAAAAGAAAAGAACTGAACCAGCGGTACGGACTTCTTTCAAGGCTACTTGACAGACGATCAAAATTATCTATGACAAATAAATTAACCGTTTACAAAGTACTTCTTAAACCACTTTGGACTTATGGTATTGAGCTATGGGGAACAGCCAAAAAATCTAATATACGACTCATACAGTCATTCCAATCCAAAATACTAAGAAAGATCGTAGATGCCCCCTTTTATGTCACTAATGAGACCTTACACACTGACCTTGACATTCCTTACGTCGAAGAAACAGCCATAGAGCGCTACCGTAACTTTCATGACAGACTTACTCTAAATTCCAACCCACTAACACAAGCTCTACACACTCCCACAAACCCTTATAATCCGCCAAGAAGATTGTTGAGGCGTTGGCCAAGAGATTTTCTGCATTAAACAGATATTACACTTGTCAACTTATTCGATTTTGATTTATTCTTGTATTTAAATCTTGTATTTGTTAATTTCTTTCTTTTGTGTGTGTTTGTTATTGTGTTTGTTTTGTGTTTTGTGTTTATTTTTTTGTGTTTAGTGTTTTTCATTCTTTCATATTATAACTCATGTCAGCACATTTGCTTATTACGCAAGTAGATGGCAAATTTAATAAAAATGTCTCAAGCTAACATATGTAAATAAATAAAAAAAATATTAAGTGCTCAGGAAAATCGTTGGATTGTAAGATATTTTTCAGGCGGATTTTGTTATGACAATGAAATTGTGGATCGGACAAGGTCAGGCTACGGTGGATGAGGTTTTTTGCGACGTTGATCTTTTGGTGATGTGGATGTTGGGAAAAATAGTTAAGGAGTCGGCCAGAATAAGTGGGTTTGGTGTACCAATTAGTGGATATAGAATGGTCCGGGTTTCTGGTAATGGAAATTGTAACTGAAAATCCTGACCATCATTTTCATTAAAATTTCCCAAGATCTCCACACTGCAATAGACCAAAAGAAACTCACCATCCTTATTCTCCTCGACTTCAGCAAAGCCTTTGACTCAGTGGACCACAACATCCTTTTAAACAAACTCAAAAACTTTCACATGTCTTATAATACCCTCCTATGGTTCCAATCTTTCCTCACCAGTCGCTCCCAATTTGTGGCAGTCCCTGACAAACCCCCCTCAAAGCCTCTGCCATTGTCTAAAGGTGTACCTCAGGGTTCCTCTTTATCCCCCACCCTATTTTCTATCTATATTAATGACCTCCCATCCTCCATCCACCACTGTCAATACCATATGTATGCCGATGACGTCCAGATTTACCTCTCCTTTGACCCCGCTGATTCCCCAGGTGCCATCCAAAAACTCCAGGAAGATATCGACGGAATTTGCGCTTGGGCAAACCTCAACAACCTCACCTTAAACGCCGAGAAGACGAAAGCCATCCTGATTGGATCTCCCTCTCTCCTCAAATCAACCCCTCTTGCTCCAAACCTAGTGCTGAACAACACCTCTATCTCATTCCACAATTCCGTTAAAAACCTAGGCGTTACCTTTGATCAATCCCTCTCATGGAAACCCCACATCTCACAAATTTCCCGTCGTACTGTCTCTACCCTAAAACAGCTCAACCGTCTACAATATCTTCTTCCATTCAAAACCCGCCAACTCCTAGTCTCTTCTCTCATCTTTCCCCACTTTGACTACGGCTGTATGGTGTACGGCGGACTGTCCGGGGAACTCGAAGCCAAACTTAAACGCCTAATGAATTGCACAATACGTTTTGTCTTTGGGATCCCAAGAGATACGCATATAACCCAGTATTACGCCGAGTTAAAGTGGCTCTACCCCTCCTACCGTCGTCGGTACATACTGGCTTCCTTCTTATACCAGGCCATCAGAGCTCAACAACCCTCCTACATCCTACAGAATCTGCAATTCAAATCTTCCATTCAATCCCGCCCAACCAGGTCCCGTACCTCCGATCTCTACCCTCCTCCTCATCGAACTGAAACTTATGAAAAATCCTTCATAATGCAAGCCGTATCCCTCTGGAACACTATCCCCTCTAATATCCGACACGCTTCATCTGCATCCACTTTCAAATCCCTCCTCTTCGATTTCCTATTCAACTCCCAAACCAACTACTGATCACTGAAGGGACATAATAGAGCTTTGGAAGCAACTCTTTTTAGAATGATTTCTATTAGAAAATATCTTATCGTTGTACTCAGGCCGTTTTATTATATTCCGTTGTCTTAAAGATTATTTTCATGAAGGAATGCACTTTTGTTTCTGTCTTATTTTATTTATTTTTTGTTTCTGTCTTATCTTATTTATTTTTTGTTTCTGTCTTATTTTATTTATTTTTTCTTTCTGTAAATATTATTTGTAAACTATATTTGTAAATATTTAATATCATTCACATATGGCCACACTGGCTAGATCTCTATGTTATGGATGTAAAATTTATTCTAAAGGGACATCAGTCCCAGGATAATAAAATTATTTTTCATTCATTCATTCATTCATCATTTAACCTATCGTAATTGAAGAACAGTTGACCATCTCTCATCTCTATGATTTTCTAACTTATTTTAAAGGTTATTGCTACAAACGAGTTAAATTAGAAACACAAGAAATGCAAAAAGCTATTGAAGATGAATTAAAGTTGGAGCCTGTAGACAAAGAAGTTACAGTTATTTATGAAGGTGAAGCGATAGGCAAACCTGAACACTTTTGGAAGGTACGATATATTTTTGTTTTTGATACTGATAAGCAATTTATTATATTTAAGAAATAAAAAAATGTAGCAACATTTTGAATCATATTTATCTATTCTAAGATGCTAAATGTCTACTCTAGGATTAGTCTGCTATTTATGCCTTTTAATCAAACCTTGTTACTGGTTAATTTTCGGGCCAGAAACCATTAGTGGTTTGTTATCCCTTCTGAGTGAGTAATTGCAATAACTTGATTGAAAGGGATGCGATAGGGAAAACCTCTTTTCACCTAAAAAGGGGCTTGATCAGCTATATCAGATCTCAGCTTTTGATTTCTGCTCACTCGAAAGGAATAAAAAACCACCAACAGATCCTTTTGTGTGAAGCGGGACCTTACTTCAGTGGAAAATTATCTGTTGAATAAAGTAAGAAATAATGAAATTAACACAAGTTTTTTTTCTTTTTATTATTCCATTTCTTTTTGTTTACCTTTGGTTTATAAGTTATTTAGAGGTATCAGGTATTTCAGTTTTTCATGAGTATAGACAACAAAGTAGGTGTCATAGGTGCAGGTAACAAACATTTCGAATCTGGCCTGAAAAGTTACCAGTACCCAAAGACATCAGCAGTCACTTTTTTGTGAAAATTCAATTTACTGCTTTCATTAAATCAATATATATTATAAAGCAAAGTGTACAATGTGCGTGCCGTTAAGGCTCAAAAACGACTTCACGTACGATTAAGTAAGTTATGTCGTCATGTAGCCATAAAACTCCTAACGGAGAAGAAGGTTTCCGTTTTTCTCTTAAGGGTGTAAAATTGAAGAGAAAAGGACTGGAATTTTAAGTCTCTCGCAGCATGTCATTAGCCTATTTGAGATTGATAAACGAGTTTATGAATGAAAAATTTAGTTCGAGCTCCAGGCTACCAGGAAGCGCTTCGGGGCGTTTCACTCACTGTTTATTGTTCATTAATCCAGTTCAATTTGTAAAGGTTATATATTTTTTCAGCTGTTCTTTTTAAATTACTAAAAAAATAAGCGATAATATTTAGTTTATCCTTTGCTTTCAAAATAAATAATGATTCTACATCTCTGCAATCTATTAGAAAACCAACTGGATTCCTTAAAAAATTAATTATCTCATAAGAAGGCTAATTAATCAACACATTACATTTAATCAATATATATGGATATAATATATACTTAAGTAAATTTAATGCAATATGAGTGAACATTTCTTAATTGCATAGTGAGCGAATAAAAACAGACATAAAAAAAAGAGATAAATTGACTTTATATAAATCAAAAATAAAAAGTTTGAAGTATTCTTATTGTATGTAATTATGAAAAAGAAGTTGGTTTTCACTTTGTAATAGTAGTAAGATTCGAGATCTGCAGAGTCCGCTCAAATTACGGGGGTTGATATCTTAAGGTAGGTTGAAATGGAAGAAAGGTCTTTAAAAAAAGTTTCTATGAATCTTCGGTAGTTTCTATCCTTCTGGATCTAATAGGACCATCACAGTAGTCGGCGCTTAAGTTGTACTCAAAATATAATATTTTTAACTGAGATATCAGATTTTTCAACTATAATCTAATAACTTTTCATCTGCTGACTGCTTGGAATGGCCTCATACGATTCAGAAACCATCAAAAACGATGCATAACTTGACAAAGTGGCTTTAAAATTAATTGTTCATTTACCATTTTGAACCCTTAATAAAGTATATAGGGTTCCTTATTTGGGCGGACTCTGCAGTTCTCAAATCTTAATATTGATACCAAGTTAAAACCGAAGTTTCAAGAAGGTGCTAATTTTGTTCTATATTTCCTTTGATTTTAAAGTTTTTCTGTTATTAAAACTACCGGAGTGAAGTTGTCCATAAAATTTATTAGCTCTTATACATAAATAGAATATAAGGAATACATAGAGAGGAAATAATGATAATAGCAAAGATTGGAAAATTAATTAAATTTTATATATTTTTCCAGGGCAAAAGAATTGTAGAAATGAAAAAGCCTAGACCAGCATGGTTCAGTAAAAACTTGTTGCAGAAGAGTACAGCCGATAGTTCAGAAAATAAAACTGTAAAACCTACTGATTTAGCTTAATATTTAGTGTCATATAGTTTAGCTAGTTTCATAATTTTAAGTGTTTTTTTTCATATAGTTGTATTCACTTCATTTTTATTTATAGAAACAAATGAAAATAAAATGAGTGTATCTCGATAATTTTATTTCATTGTATCTATTCCTTCTATTGATTTCCCAACAAAAGACAAATTTTGTTTAAGATTTTTATTATAGTTTTACCTTTTCTCTAAATTTGAAACTTTTCCCCTTGAGAGTTTGCCATTGCTCGGAAAAAAAAAGAAGAATCAGATGTACATGGAGCTATCGGGTGTGTGATATAGTTTTATAGCAAGTTGATGAAGTTTGATGACAAGATTTTCCTTAATGTGTCAAGTTAAGTGTGTGACTGCTGGGTGTTGTCCTTTTTCAAAGGCATGAAATCACACTAACGAAATGTTCTCCCATTTTTAATAGAACAATAGTCAATATAAATTTTCATTCATTGCATTCTTTTAAAAACTTCTTAAATATTTCTGAATGTTTTAAACTTTGGAAACATTAAATATGTGACATAAATGGATTCACCCCCTTTCGCATCTATACTCCATTTATAAATATTATTACCAAGAGTGTGGTAATTGAACTTAATATTTTTAAAGGCAAAGAGGCTCATTTAGTTTACATTTTGGGCTTGATGTTTTCCATCATCAGAACTTAAACGTTAAGAGCACAACTGTCCTTATTGCTATTTTATGGTTTTATTGGAAAACAATGCCACACCCTCTCTAATATTGGAACTTCCATAGAAAAATATTTTTGATGGAGTAAAACCATTTTTTCTTAACCTAAATTTTCAAGATAATAAGTTTTTAAAAAAAAGTAATTTAGTTTTTATCTAATAAATATATACCATTAATTTTTTTTATAAGGCAAAGAAGCAACGGGATATATTTAATGGGTCATTCTCACTAATCCAATAATTGGTAAAATAAATTTAAAAACAAAACGAACATGTATGACTTCGGGTACGTAATAAAATAATGAAATAAAATAGTCTAAGGTCAAGTATTTATTCTACCAAAATAAAGTGCATGAATTCTTCATTACATCTTTACATGTGATTCATTTTCTTTTTTAATAATAACAACAAATTAGTACAAGACTCTTAACAAACATAAAGGTACATGAGAATCAAAAATTTAATTTATTTATAAAACTACCCAACGTCCTTACATAGTAGAACAATATTTTAAAATTTTAAACAAATTAAATTTCACTGTTTTCATAATTGTTCATTAATTGCACAGTAACTTTCCATTATGCCTATCAGACTTATACCATGCTAGTTTCTATAATTATTAATGGAATTAAAAGAATCCTATAAAAAAAAAAAAAAGTTGATCATACTTTCCATTATCGGATTAATATTTCATCAAAACTGTTTATTCACAGGTATTAAATTTACATGTATTGATTGATACTGTAGAAAACTCACTCTGTACATCTGTTGTTAGTGATAAGAATTTTTCATTGTTTAATATGCAAAAGGAAACACGAAATTGGTTGCTCTAGAACTATATAAAATAAAAATCATCAAATGCGCAGGTTGATAGGGTTAAAAAAAGGTTGATATAAACAAAAATTTCTAAGCAAACTTACGGAAAAACTAAAATTAAATCCAAAAATAAGCTCTATTTTTTCCATCAATTAGTAACTATTCCAAAATTGTATATGCAGGCAGACCAATTGTAGGGTAGCTAATTGACAATGTCAAGCCACATTTAAAAAGATATAACATCCTCAACTAATTATTTATAATATACCTTGTCTTCTAACACTGACCTAAGTTGTAAGAATAAAAACATCTAAATCATAAAGCATCTAACATCACTCTAATAACAGATAAGCTACAGATCTGTAAATGTAACATTAATTTTATTAACATTACTTGAATTGTGCTTTTATGAGGTGAAATAATTGATTCATAAGACATTAATTAATATATATTTAAATACCACATGATCAAATAGAAATTTTTCATGAGGAAAACAAAATCATATCATTACGTTTGAGCATAAAATATTAAAATTAAATTTGTACATTATCAAGGCCTGGATGAAGCTCACAATCGACTTTTAAGATGTCATTCATCCCAACTCCCAGAATATTAAATATCTTATACATCTTATGCAGAATATATGAATTACAACTAAGTAAACAAGAAATAAATAAATAATTTAAAGAAAAACTTAAAAGTTATAATTTTAAGAATTGCACTTCAACTTGTTAAACAAAAAACCTACAATTTTGTATGATTACTAAATCTGAAATGTTTTCATTTATAGTTGGAAGCGCCCAAAAAGGCGTGGTTTATAATTATTAACAGCTGCATTTCCTCCTCAACATTGCAGAACTGGGACGGGATGTTACATAAATAAAATGCATCACTTAATAGGTAATTAACAGTCAAATGGTAAAAAATATTTAGTAAGGTAAAATTAAAGTTAATTCCAGTGAAAATGAAAACAAATTAAACATTGACCAGACACGATTTACAGATCTAATTGATAAATCACATTTTAATAAAAATCCAATATGTAAAAAGGGTCTTAAAATTAAAAAATAAATAAAAAGTACATTATTTCTAAGAAGAAAGAAAAATTATCTTCAAACATTTTTCTTCATAAATGCTTCACACTACGTTCCTTACTATAAGTACAGACAACTTCATCATACAAGCGAAATGAAAACATTAATTCATAAAAAACAAAATGTTTTACATCAATTTTTTAAGAAATAATGTTTACTTTAATAAAAATATCAGTAAAGATAATCAAACAACATAAAATTCTATTCACAAAAAAAAAAAAAAAAAAAAAACCAATATTCCACAAATTACTCTGTTATATACAATTGTATTTTATAATGATCGTCACGTTTAACTACATTATTTTTACGAGAATTCATGCTTTATCTAAAGGTCTACCTCACTTTACATAATACAACCACATTTAGAGAGGCAGCCAAAACATATGCTTTTATTTTAACCAAGAAACGTTTTTATACAGTCAATATCATTCATAACACAAAATCAAAATTAAAAATCAAAAATTACTGTAAAATTACTTTCTGGCCAAACATTCTTTGACCCCGATATGTAACTGTTAATTTAAAGTTGTATTTTAAAAATATATATATTTTTTAGTTTTTTTTTCTTTCTCTTAGGGAAATATTCCAGGAAGAAAGATAAGGAGTGGGAATATAAGACACTGTGTACTCTTGATGTTCGTTACATCTTGTTTAAATTTTGAGTACCAGATGTGAATCTTTACCTTTCTTTTTTTTAAAAACTCTTCACATAAGGAGTGATTATTATTAGACAACTAATTAAAAACAAATTAAAACGACATTTATTCAGATATTTATATATAGTGTAGTGAAGGGAGAAGGTAAGAGTGCCTAACTCCGCTTGTTACGCACTTTGAGTATCGCCCTTGACTTTTTTGGTCGTTTTGATACTGCAGGGGGTGGAGTATCTTCAGATTTACGTTTTAGCTGAGGCAATGGAGGTGGTTCAGTCCATAATTCACTTGTAGATGCCTCGTCCAGAGCACTAGTCCCCTGGCTGGCAAGGAATTGAAGATCCTCAGCAGTTAACCCAGTAGTTGTTTTGCCGCAGGATACACAAAGAGAACTTAACGGAGATTTAGACCTCCAGTATTGTAGCTCAGTTTTGCATTTGTTCAATTCCTATAAGACATATTAAAAAATAATCAGATAACTATCAATCCAATTCAAATAAATAGGCACATAACTTACCGCAGACAATCCTTAAACAAATTCAGATAATGTCATTGCATCCTTTATTTCCTAAGTAGTGATTGAAATTTTTTTTTTTTTATATTAAACAATGGCTTTATAAATCATCCTTTCAAATAAATATAATAAATGATAAAGAGCAGGATAAAATACATTAAGGAATTTATTAAGATAGACTTGAAGGGGATGGACATCCTTCGACAAGTTATATTAATCCATTATAATAAATATAGTTATATATATGCTCTGGTCACTTTATCTCACCATTACAAAAAGAAATTCAAAATTTTTTCATACCACTCCTAAAGATTGATGTCGCAAGATTATATTTAAAAAAAAAAAAATCTGATGATTTCTGTTATCATAGGATAAATTGATTGTTCATTGCAACAATTACACATGACATGCAGTTTAATTTTGAATTACATCAAAGTGATCAGAAGAAAATCTTTGTCATTATATGAAAAGATGTAATAAAAAACTGAGCATACCTGAAGAAGCGTGCTAAACTTCCTCGAAGTTTCATCACTCTTCTTATCGTAATCATCAAGTCGTGAAGCATATTCATGAAACTGCTTCTGCTGATCAGCGATCTTCGCTTTACAAGATCGCAGTTCACGCTTCATAAGAATAAGTTGAGAGTTATACCTAAAAATATAATGAATAAATATTGAGCCTGAAAATAACTTGCATTAAAAACAAAACAAGTTTGGTATGTAATCATGTAGTACACCATAATAAATAGTATGGAGCAATGAACTAAACTTATCAATTGTCAGCCTTAATGTGAATATTAAAACATTTCAGAAAATCTATGCAATTGTATATAAAGACAAATTAGCACTAAAAAAAAAAAAAAATAGTAGTTCATATAAAAACTGATCATCAAGAATGGCACTTAAGCCCTCCCCGAGTCTGGGTGTCCTTTAACAGCCACCAGTCACTATACTGTATGGTCCAATGTCGCAGATCCAGCTCTGTGCATCCATATACAGTCAAAATCGTTTATAACGAACTTCAAGGGACTGGAGGTTTTTGTACGTTATAGCCGATGTTCTCTTTAAGCGGTATTATCGGTTATAACGAACAGTTCGCTGTAAACGGTGTTAAACTGGTCCCTATAGTCACTTCATCTTAATTTTGGGTCTGTTAAATATTGAGCATTATGGATACATATTTTCATCTTACGTAATTTAAGTACATAATTAATCTTACGTCAATTTAAGTGCATAATATCTAATAACAATTAAAGTACTTAAAAAGTACTAAATAAACAATACTCATAATGAAAAATGTCAAAATCTTGGTATTCTAAAAATATATACATTTAAAATTTTATAAAAAATTAAATTATATTAAAAAATATATAATGAAAAAAGGGTGAAAATACATATTATCAAATCCAAAATTACATATAAATAAGTAAGTTAAATAAAAAAATCTGTCATTCTTGCCTGTCGCCTTCCTCGTAGTTCGGCAAAAAATAATTTTCGATTGAACTGGGGACAACCGAGAAAAATTCTTTGACAATTACTGGAGTTTCATATCCAGTTGAACGAGATGTTTTTAATTCACGGGCAATCGTACCCCCGGAATTGACTCGGCAAACTATCCCAAACTGTTCCTCAATCGTACATATACTGTTGTCATGGCATGTTTCCATGTATAAAGACTAGAGAGAACTGAATTGAGACACTGTCGAGTGCATTGATGTAAAGTAAATAAAACTTTTTTTCTTCATTTCGTAGAACTTAGACTTGAAATGTAAGCTGTAAGGGACATTTTAACTGCTACTGTTCCAAGAAAATGATGGCTCTAACCGACCTGTTCACTGTAACCGATGTCCGTTGTAAGCGATATTAATGCTTTTTTCTGTATGTTATTACATGGGGCCGATTATTTTGTTTGTTATATCTGATTGTACGTTATAGCCGGTGTCGTTATAAACAATTTTGACTGTATTTTTTATCAAAATAATTATGTAGTAGTAATGACAGTTGTACAAAATCATACTTACACAAAACTCAATTAGATACTCAAAGTGTGAGATAATAAAAAAGATGAGTAAAACGAATGCTCATCTTAAAATTAATTTTTCTGGACTAAGGATTTAATGGTACGGTTAGGTTATAAACTGGAAACTGCGTTGAAAAGGTATGTGCATTTGTTATTTATTTTTGCAAATGACTTGGCTGTATCATATTGAAAAGTTTTTTACTATATTAACACTGCAGGCATTTTCTTAAATTTATCTATTACTTAATCACATACATCACCTTCAGTTCAAATCTGAACTTCACTCATGGCCTTCAGGTTCCTTTACCAATTCAATGAATCCAAAGGGAATGAATTTCCTGAGCTGCATCCCTAAAGGAATTCTATTCTACACCTAGCCTTCAATGCCAACCTTCGATCTATACTAAATCCTCATAATTTTTCTCTCCAAGCACCGTTTTTTTTTTTTTTTTTTTTTTTTTTCCCTTTACTGTTTTCCTAAATCGATATAAATATTTCTAATTAATAACTAACTTTTATGGTAGAGATACAGTTGACTGTTGATGCAGTCAATACAAGGTGGAGAATTGGAGAATGTTGAGTTGGAGGTGCAATCGGGGAGGAAACACATTGTGGCCTAAGTTGTAAGCCTTCGTCAGGGCTAAGAGAAATAAGACAAAACCAAACAAGAATAAAAGTAATGAGTAATAAATATGGAGAAGTTATAGGAAACAGAGAATATGAAACAATTAGAATATATGGGTCACCTGTGGTGTGGCGGTTAGAATAGCAACCTACAATACTAAAGGTCGCAGGTTCGCGTCCCGAGGTGGCCCTAGGATTTTTTAATGGGAGTTTTTTAAACTCCAAGGATTTTTATCTTTGGCTATGCCGTCGCTCGGATAGGACGTCAAATGGAGGTCCCTGTACTATATCAGGTACTTGTTATAGATCCCTATCCTAATTATACCTGTATAGGCAAAATTTAGGATTCACACTGTAGCATCGTCCGATTAGCCTTAGTGACATAACGTTACATTAAACAAACAACAGAATTGGAATATATATACGTTTGTATGTATGTAGATATATATTTATTTATACATATAAATTGTCTGCCCCTTCATAGACATTTGTACAAAGGTACAAAAACAAATAAAGCTCTTCTTACCAATGAAGAAAAACACCTAAATAGTGGAAGTCAGCCATAGCTAAGTGGAGAAACCATAAAACATAGGTCCATATGGCTTTCCGGTACCTGAATAATTCAAATGCCCTAGCTTTTCAGTGATATATAAAAACATAAGGGAGACTGATATAGTCAAAATTGAATTTTGAAATCTAATTCTTAGAGCTATCAATAAAATCATACAGACTAGACAAAAAAACAATGATTTACCTCATGGTTACAGTTCTAGCAGAGAAACATGATCATCATCAGACATAATACAACAATATTAAGAGTATAACTTAGAAAGATTTATGAACACATTAGCGATAGCAGTTACAGTTCAATCTTAAGCCAATAATATCAGATTTTCTTGAGTGCTTTGATTTTTGGTGCATTAAAAAGTAAAGTTACACAGATAATATTGCTTCACCACCGCTGAAGGTATGGTTTGTCATGCAGTAGAATTATATTAATTTTATTTTTGTTTTAATAACTGCCATTACATACAAAAGGATAAGTTAAGTATGCAGTTTAACCGAGACAGTTAAGGTTGAACTATAGTAGGGCCATTCCATGCCATGTTGCTCTGATTAAGTAGTGGGAGTTATGCCTGACCAATATATATTTTTTTTTCTTTTTTTGCTATGAAATTAAAATGACGTCTCCAGCAACCAATTATTAAATTGTAAAATTAGTATTTTTCAATCACATACAATCCTATAAGAGTAGGGCCATTATCTAAGCATGGGGAGGCAGGCCTAAACTGAGTCTCGAAAGATGTTTACCCCTAGCTCAAATTTGTTCATTATTATAAGGAATGCTAGTTTGTAACACAAGAGTTGAATTAATTCTATCAGATTTAAATTTTTGAATAATTCTGAACTCAAAATAATATCACATGTTTGAAAGTTAATTAAATGCTCTTTTCAGTAATATATGATTGTGTGAGGTTATTTGGAGATAGATTTTAGCTATATTTGTTTGTATACCCAACTTTTAAATTTAATCTTATTTTTGGACTTAATATGTACACATTTTTATCAAAATTTGAGAGGGGAAGGTGTCAACTGGAACTTTGCTTCTGGACAATTTGGCGGGGAATGGCCAGTTAATAAAGAAAATTCATTTTCTAAAGCATGTTGAAATGAACAAGTAAAATAATAATTAAATAATTATATTTGTTTTTTTCTCATGACCCTCAAAAAGTATGAGGAAGCTATAATGACCCTGCTTGGCAGATTTTGTATTTTATTTTAATCCTTTAGCAGGTTAGGACTCTGGACGAAAGGCAGATCGGCCGGCTTTTACCCTACCCAAGCTAAGGCGTGTAGGCCATTCTCCGCCACTGATTGCCTCAAGTTCTTCAACTCACAACCTTTTCCGACTATTCCATAATGTTCTATTTACTTTTTATAATTCTACAATACTTTTATCATTATTTCAATAAATTTATTGAAAATTTATCGATTGCAATGAGTGTTTACGTGATTTATGAAGGTAATGATGAACGAGATTATAATAATTATATTACTGCTCAGTGAACACCTTTCGCGACATGACGAAAGCAACACCAAAACTAGCGAATTACTAACGAAATAAAACAGAGTATATCGCCAAAAAACAGATGGATAAAAGCAGAGTACTATCGCTCAGAGCGTCTAGAACTCGAAAAGAATAATCGCTGAAGAAATATTTCCCTAATTGAGACACCCCTGCAACCTAAAGGCCGCTGATTGTACTTATTAAGTATCTGAGGATCCACTATGACGTGCGCCAGTCACGACAAGTTATCTCGTGTGAAGCTGGGTAAGTTAAATAAGTGAGAAACTGGTTGCGAGATATACCGTCTTATGCTACTGTGGACCGGCGGCCCACCACAAGTAATCTTGTCCGCTTGTGTGGACTGTCTTTTTTTTTTTCAAGATATTTATAGGGACTGTTTTTTTTTTCCCCAAGATATTTCGTCCAGAGCCATTAAAAGGTTAATTTATGAAAACAGTAAACAGTGCTCACTTTTTCATTCCCTGTTTGATTTTTCGTATCCTCTTGCGAAGTACAACATTGGACTGAGGTGGGGGCGGTGATGGTTGATCGCCAGATCGTTCTTCACTAGGGCCAGGCGGCTCGTACTCAGCTTTCCCACTGTGTGGAGGTGAATCTAACATCCAACTTTTATTATTAGATGAACCTAGTAGCAATTACAACAATAAAACAATTAAAAAATAAAACATGCATTAAGAGAATAATACAAACGCAAGTATTTATCCAGTCAAAAAAATTAGGGTTTGATACATTTAACTAATTCTTAACAGTGCACTAGTATAGTTTATTTGAATCTTAAAAATTGTTCTATATGTTCTTAAAAAAGTAGATTTAATTACATTATTAAATTTTGAGAGGGTTGGCTGGTATAGCTTTGATCTGACTGAATAGCTTTACCAAATGTAAATTTTGAAATAACACCATAAAAAATCGAATAAAAGACCCTTCAATCAAAGCTGTTTTCAGAAGGGAATTTGATTTATAATGAAAAACTATTGGTATTATATTTTCAGAAATTTAACCAAAAATGGCTTTCAATTAGAACAAGGAATAAAAAACTTAAACAATAACTAGCTCCTGATATTAAATTTATTTCACAAAATAGAATTCAACAGGATTAAAAATTAAATTCTTTTAAATACTTTTGTTTTTACAGAGAAACCTGACAAACAACTACATGAATGACATTTCTTCACTGAACAAATTACCGTTTTCACATACTGTTCAAATACTAGAATATATTGAGAATAAACCTACGAGAGTGGAGTCCATCTCGACTAATAATATTGATGTATATAGTGAAAATAAATGTTAATGAGGAAAACAACCATCAACCAGTTGGTTGATGTGCAATGGATTGTATATAATGGTTTAATCAAAGATTACATTTAAATTTATATATCCAAGTTGAGCTTAGTTTAAAAAATTAATGAATGAATAATCTAATTGAACACAAAATTCTTATTACACCTTAAACAAGTGAAGACTTAATACTTTTGGGAATACACTGTATATCTGAAAGATATGGCGTTCAAACTCAAATGACTTTTATATACAATACACCTATTCAAGGAAAATATTTACAAATATGCAGTTTGAATTCAGAAAATGAATGCAGCTCTCATGGGCCAATGTATATAACATACTTCAGAATTGGTAAAACATTAAAATTTGTTTATTTATTAAATTAAAAAATATAGTGCATTCACCAGTTTTAAAGTAGCTATTGCTTTTCAGTAAAAAATATTTTTTTGTACTTTCCTTTTATTAGCTGGAGTAGTTACACCAACACAGAGAATGATATTTAACCCTTTGCACTTGGTACTGTTTCGACGCAACTTTTTCACGCAAACGTAATATTATACAGTACAATTTTAGAAGCAAGTAAGGAATGGTAATGAAATTTGGGTTATATATATTTGTGAACACTGAAGAACACATATTTACAAAAAAAAAATTATTTTTTATAATTTTCTAAAGTATGATAAAGTCTGAAGCAATTCCCAATATGCATATATCTTTTTCTGCTTAAATATTTATGCCATTAAATCTTTCTGTTAAATGCCTATCTGAAACTCGTCTTCAGAACTGCTTACTTTATGAGGCTCAATGGCGCTTGTTCGTTTCGCCATTTTTATGAAAAATAAATAAAAAGATAAAAAAAAAAAAATTTGATTATAAAATAAAAGAAATTCTTCGGAAATTGGTATGCAAGATGTCTTATTAATGTAGAGATCTTTATTATTCAACGCTTCAATAGGAACTGAGTTCTAGTAATTTATTTTCTCAGTTTTCGGATTTCTTTATTATCTTATCAAGTTTTCCCATATCAGTAATTTATATTAAACTATACCTGTTTACCTATTAACTCCTTATCCACTAATTCTACATATTGCCTAACGGATTAGAGAAGTGTATATTCTGTTGTGAATGCACTTCGCACATTCTTTTTCAATGTTTAAAATTGTTGATTTATGTATCATACCTTTTTAAATTTTTATGTGCCATTTTACAGAAACTACCTAGGTACAGAAGAAAAAAAAAGTGTATCTTAAAAAATTGTGGTGAAATAAGTGAGGGGACAAACCAGTGCAAAGGGTTAATTGAGTGATGTCTGTATTAAAAAAATTTATGTTTTCTAGAATAATTTTAATTACTTTCCAAATGGTAAATATCAGAGGAAGCCATAGCCAATTGTGACAATTACTAGCTAGTTAAGTATATAAATCTTAAAACTATCTTAAAAATACAATGTAATTTAAATTAAATTCAACTAACTTTGCAAACTTCCAGTAAAATCAAAAAAGTCAGTTCCAAAATAGGCTATCTCAGGCAGGGTAGGCTCAATATGTTCTTTAAAATATTCCATGGCCATTGTAGATAAATCAAAGAGTTCATCAGTAACTCGGTAGGGCCGAGCCAGTTTTGGTGTGACTTTAATATAATGTAGAATTCTGTAAACTTCATCTAATATCTGGAAATTTTAATATTACATTAATTTTTAAATAAGATTGTATTATTTAAAATCATAAATGTGAAGCTATATAAGTAATAATGTGAAGTAATATTACAGTCTTGATGAAAATATGATTACAATTAAAATGAAAATTTCTCGATGTTTCATGAAAAGTTTTAATTAATATAGCAATAGCATCAAGAAGAATCTGTTTGCCTATTCAAATTAAATTAATTTCTTTGCTCTGGGCCCTATTCAAAGAGTCTACCACACAGATGAAGCAGATTATAGAGATATCCAGTACCCAGTGAAAAGTATGCTAGCTCCTTTAGTGTATTAACCCTTTATAGGAGAGTGATATTTGTCCCACTTGCAAAGCAAAACATTATTTTCTCATGCTCAATATAAGCTCCTAGAACTGTTTCACTGAAAATATTTTTAAAATTGGAGCATAAGTAGTGCTGTCCTATAATGAGTTAAATGAAACTTCTAGAAAAAATCTTCATCAAGCTTTTGCGAATAAATTATCTATCTATCTAAATAATTTAAAAATTTTACTACAGCTAAACCGTTGCTAACAGCCAGAGAATTTTAGAAGTTTGATTGGCTCTTTTCTTTCCATTACTCAATATACATACTTGAAAAGGATGATCAGCCAATAAAATTTTGCTATATAATGAATTAAAAACCCTAATATAACTTCAAATGAAGTATTATTATTAAATAGTTTCATATTAATATTCTTATTCTCTAAAATGTTGAAAGAAAATAGCTAGATTAAGAAAACTGACCAGAATAAATGGTGTAGGCAGATTTAATTACTTAAGGGCTATATGATAAAGATGCATGCAAACAAAAAATAGTTGCTATTTTAAGGAGAGAAAAGGTTAGTGGAAGAGTTTGAAAACAAATAAGAAGGGATTGAATCACACTCCATGAATAGCATATTAAGTTTGTTTTCGGCAAATCATAATTTAAAAAAATAAAATAAATAAATACTAAGAAGTGCAAAAAATTAAATTAAAAATAAATTATAATTTATAATATCAGATAGAGTACCTGGGTGATTCTCATTGAATTGACGATTTAGTGTCCCTGGTCTTAACATTCGTTTTTTAGATATTTTTTTCATATCCAAAAAATTTTTTTGGATATTTATCTTATAGTTTTCTGTAATAGCAATACGATGGTAACATTTAAATGAACCTAGGCATCATAAAAAACAAAATATCTCAATGTGAAGTTTGAAAATGTCATGAGTGTTACAGTCCCCAAGGTGGTTATGTTTAGTTCACTATGTCCTGAAATGAACCCCTGATAATTGATTAAATTTGAACAATGAGGTATTTCATTGTAATACAATGGTGTTTCAAGGTATGAATGATATTTTTAGTTACCTCTAATACTTCGAATTTAAAAAAGGAAAATGAATCTGTCCTCAAGGTTAGTAGAAAAATTCATGGTGAGTGTAGTCGGCTGTTCTGGGCAACACTGTTCTTTGAAAATGTTGGGAATGGCCATGATAACCTTTGTTTATAATACCGGCTATCAGTCGATGTACAAACTTGAAGAAGAAAGCATCTAATAGGCAGTTATTTGATATCCCAGGCAAAATAATGTATGTCACAAAAACTAGTCGTCAAGAGTGTTACGTTAATTGTACGTATCAGCGTTCATTGAAAAATCCGAATAATACAGGCAAAAGATGTTGGTTAGGGACGTTTATTCGAGTCCATCTTCTCATATATGTCCGACACTTATTTCAGCTAAGGATGCAGATTTTCTGTGAAAATGTCACGAATGTTACGATAAAAATGTAACACTCGTGACGGAAAAATAATAGTTTTGATGTATTGTTATGTTTTAATGACTATATAATTCAATTCTTTTGTATAGCCATTTTAAGCTGTAGAAATGAGCAATAGAGAAAAGAAAAACAGATGAAGGATATAATGTGAAATATATTATTTATAAAAAAGAAATGTTGGCCAAGAGAAGGAAAAAAACAAAATGATAGCTTGTTAAACTAGAACTATTCAATATATATTATATATTGTATAATATATATATATATACTCATCTTGTGAAAATACTGCTCGGTCTTTAATTTTGACAGCAAAAAAGTGAGCGAATTAATTATCGGTGAATCGTTGACACATTTGCAACTTCATTCAAAAACTGAGTAAAAACTCTACGGAAAAATCATATATAGTTTGATTAATGAGATGATCAATGAGCTGCAAATATCCGAAGAAATACCTAAGCCTTGACAGAATGACTTATTCTTAGGTAAACTAGCGAAAAGAATAGGCTACTACTGAGCTTGGCGAGTAAAGCAGTAGGACTGCCTAGAAGCCCTCCTAGTGATTATTGTACACCAAAAGGAAAACAAGATTCGATGCCATAAAAATGAGTTATTACACTGTGATATGGAGTGTCGAGAGTGGTCGAGAATAAAAAAAAACATTACAAAAAATAAATAAATAAAAATATAGAAACACTCGTGAGTAAACTCATTTTTGAGTTCGAACTGACAAACTTTGTTCAACTTTGTATTCTTGAACATCTTATTGATGATATTCAATATTGATGATATTCACATCAAATTTTAATCACAAAGCTGAATTTTTTTAACCAAAAAATCAATGTCTAAAAAAGTCAAATGGTCAAATTAAATGAGAATCACCCACCTACTAATGCTCTAAGAATCCAAACTATAAAATTTTTGGCTGAATGAAATTTGTGTGAAGGTTAAAATATTTTTGTATTGTGCTTCTGATTATTTATAATTTTTTATCCCTATGAAGATATTTAGATTTAAAAGGTTATTAAAAACTACATTCTTAAGTTGTTTGATAGACGAACTTCTTTTATTTTCTTCTGTGCACTTGTGTGTGCGTGCGCGTAAAACTAATTTGATAAGAAATAATAAAAAATTATTGATTGAAATGTTATATTCACATCAGTAGCTCTGTACTTTTAACCTTCACTTAACTAAGAAAAAGTGGCAAAGTAATAGTGTTAATGTAATAAAACAATAACATTGGCATGTAATATCTTTTAGACTCAATAACAATTTATTGATGCAAAAACAAATTTTGAAGTGTAACAACATCCTAATTATATATGTTCAAACTATGACATATGAGCTCTCATTAGAAATTAAAAGATGAAAAATAATCATGTATTATGATAAGAGGTGTTAACATACCTCGCCAGCAAAAAAACAACAATGCTTTCTCTCAATATGCTTTCCAAAAGACATCTGAAGCAAAGTTAATCTCATATGTAATGTTTCTATTATATCACTTTCACAAGCTAACGGATGATTGCGTCTTGCAGATTCCCTTCGGGGCATTTTTGATTTGATGTGTTGAAAACTAAAAATTATAAAGAGAAACAATCAAATGCTAAATAGATATCAAAATAAATAATAATAGATAAAAATTAATGAAAAATACTTACCGATGCAGCATTTGCGTTTGAAGCTTTTGAAAAGTTGAGTTGAGAACTGACCCACATATTCTATCCATTTGCCTGCATACCTAAAATGAATATGAAAATAATTTTTAAATTAATGATACAGGATTTAAATATACATAGATTGTTCAATACATTGGATAAAACTGGTTAAAAGAAAATAATAAGTGCAAGTAGAAACCAAAAATTAAATACTGAATATTTGTTTAAGATTTATACCTATCAACTAATTAAAAAAATCATAACTTCATAAATGATCATACACCAATGCTAATGAAAACAATGTAGACATATTAAAAAGCTTCACTAATAATCTTCCTTGAAAACAATTTAAAAAAACAAAAACAATAATTGATTAAAATGTTTAACAAAATTTTACAGACATAGACAAATATGTGCGAAATCTTGGAAATAATTTCCAAAAACTGATTTTTTCAGGTCAGTGAAGGAGCTATACAGTAAAAGTTGTAATAATGGAAGTAACCATTAAAGTACAAGAAATATATTTTGCACTAAACAAAAAAATTCAGATATATTATCATTTGTCTAGACAGTCTATAATAGTATTATTCACATACAGAAGAACTTCAACACTAAAAAAATGATCACCTAATAATAATCAGGAAGAGGTTAGCTCTTTAACAATGCCCGCAATTATATATAATGGAAAGGCATATAAACTAAAGCTTCCAAAAAAAATTGAAGTTAAAGATAATTAAATTAAAGACAGCAATATAATTAATTGAAAAGTAATGAATGGTTCTTAAGAAAGGGTAACTGAATATACATCAAGATAGAAATGAAAACAATTAACTTTAGGATAAATGTATTTAGTCATTTCTAAGAGGTAATAATTGTTTCTTTATTTGTATTTAAAATAAAGTGTGAGAAATAGCAATAAATAATTAAAACCCTGAAATGTTTCAGCGCCGATAACAAAATTTGTAATAATTCAAGTTTCAATTTGAATAAATTAGAAAAAAATTATTGAAGTTAAAAGAAACATAGAATTTCTGAAGAAGAAAAAGAATTCTGTGATCTCCAGTGATTAATTAATTAATAATAATTAGCTTTGATAAAATAGTAAATATATATATTAATACATTCAATTAGAAGCATGTCTCCTAAAAGGACTTGAGATCACTTGAAGTGGTAATAATATTAACTTTGGTGGACTTGCATTAGTAATAAGGCAATTTTTAACAATAATAATCCAAAAGCTAACATCTCGCATTTCATTGACCATTCTAAATTCGTATAATATACAGAGGATGAATTATACACACATGACCAGCAAGAACTGTTAACTTTGTAATTCGGACACATTTCAGAAAAATAAAAGTAACACATAAAAAGTAAATTAGAAATAAATTTACAATGAACATTTTAATTCATAAATTTCTTTATTTATACACCAATGCAATGAAATATAAATATGAAAGCAATGACATAAAAAGGCAATTAGGCATACAAACTGAAAAATTTCATATAAAATCATACTAAGGTTCCTATAGCAATAATCGCATAATTAAAAAAATATTTATCAGAGAAAAATAAAATCTAAGAATAAAACAAGTAATACCGAACAAGTAAACAAGTTATGCATGCTAGGTTTAGAAACAATAATTATATTTGAAAGCTTACCAATCGCATTTGAGAAACTGTTTTATAACCAGTATAGCTAAAAATTTTCTCAAAAATTTCAGGTGGTAGGTCCAAAAAGTGTTTATTGGAAACATATTCTGAAGCATGAGGAGTAACAGGTATGAGGGCAGAACTCTGAGTGTGGTGCGAACTATGTCTTGTTTTTATACCAGTGGAATCATTACTAGAACTATCTCCAGCATTGCCTACATTACTTGACTGTCTTGTTGACACCATATTTTAAAAAATTATACTTCAAGTAACCTAAAAATTCATAACAATATTAATACCTGGCTGGACAGGAAAACTAACACAGTCCAGTAATTATAAATAAAGAGCAATAAATAAGTAAAAATTTATGGGATAACACACTAAATTATAACCTAATTTCCTTAAATAACCTACTTCAAAAAATTATGAAAGCAAATTTTAAGATAACGATGGACTATTTTTAAGAGGTGACTTAGATTAGATTCTAAATATTGATAAAGTATAGAATATAATACTTCTTCAGCAAAAAAACGATAAAAATTATATTAATTATCAACTTATAATAAAATAAAGCATTGGACTCCATCCATCTTTGATGGACTGCAACAGATCTTTACCAAGTTATTACTGCATTCACCACATCTGCAATCCTTGTATTAATTAATAGAAAATATTACGAAAATTCCGGAGTAACGGTGCGCTAATTCTTATAACAATTAAAACCACAATGATTAGTAAATCCAAGAGCGTATGGATGGACGACAACTTATGTACAAGATTTTACACAATCCACTTCACTTATCCCGATCTTTTCTACCTATACAGAATAAGCAGAGTAGCCAACATTACACACTTGAACCACCGCTGTTATTGAGCTAAAATTACCAAAATACTTCAGTTTCTTGATTATAAAACAGTTATAAAGTTTTTAATCATGAATTGATGGATTTCTAATAAATATAGTACATAAATATGGTTTAATAACGAGTTTTGTTCCTCTGATTAAGTCTACAATGTTGACAGCGCACATATCTAGTTGCTTGTCAGGTTGTGTTTATGTATACGTTCGATGAAGGTTACTTATCAGTAAAAAGTGATGTACAGTTTTTGTTATTTTCTCTTGTGTTTCTTTGAAAAGAATACGGATAGTTTTATTTAGTAAATTAAGGGAAATTACTAATCATGGATACTTCTTATAATGTTAATGATAATAACTTCCATTTTAACTCTGGTTCTAATCCTCAAGGTGCTTTGCTAGGCTCTCAGTATGCTCTTAAACTAGCTCTTCAGACAATGAAAGAAAGATGTCAAAAACTTCAAAAAAGACTAACATGTCTTGAAGATGAAAATCTTCAACTAAGAATTGAAAGACATACAGTTCCAGGACTCATGAAAAAGGAACCAAAAAGTGAATTTTTCTCCCTTCAAAAACACGTAGAAGAATTAAACAGACAAAAATCACTGCTGTGTCATCATATTTATATGGTTGCTATGGAAAACAAAGAATTATGGGAAAGGTTATATAAAGCCACTGGTGATAGAGAAATGACTGATAATAAAAGTAATCATGGAGAAAGTTTCAATAATAATCTTCATAAGCCTGAAAAATCTATGAATGTTGTTGAATCCTGTTTAAAAGGTAAATTGTTTTTTTAGAAACTTCTGATTTTACATACCAAGGTCATATCGTAGTCTCCTACAGTATAGTTATTATGTTTTAGCTTTTCATAATTCAGTGTTTATTAAAATACTTCTTGTAAAGTATATTGGTTTTGAATACCTTAGGAAAAGGCTCAAATATTAAAAATAACTTTTTAGTCAAATATCTTTAAATCTTGCCAGTATTCCTTCTCATAAGCCTTAAGAATCTCTCTAGTTTCATTGAAAATCTAGGATTATACAAGGTTTGGAAGGTTCACTGTGACTAGAGACGTAGAATGATTAAATAAAAATTATGTATAGTTTCACTTTTTAACCAATGAATTCTCACAATCCAAACTATATATCAGGAAAGGATTTTTTTAATTTGTTTTTATAATTGAGGCGGTTATAAAATGTTATGGTATCAGTATCATAATGGTACTTCGAGGTATGGCCAATATGGCAATATTTAGCTGGCCCTGATCTCAGTTGTTAAGGACCCTTTTGGAGGTTTATGAGAGAAGAGTGAGTGTTGCTAGCGGGAGTCTGAAGCTGGGATCTAATGAAGCTGACCAACGCCCTTTTTAACTGGAAAGGGCATGAAGGGAGTTCTCTTACATTACATTCACATAACTGTGATGAACTGGAATTATTACAATCGAATCTAATTGTAACTATTAGTTGTTACCATATGTTGTTAAAATTCGTTTTACATTCTTTCAGTAACCTCTGTAGTTTATTGTGAATAAAAGCCTAGTTTCAGGTCTTATTTGTATCTATTGTATCCTTACAAACACAACAATTTTATTTACAATAAACCATTTCAAATCACAATGGACAAGTTTCTCAACCCGTGCCGCTTTGATGGAAAACCTGATTCTCCCACTGCCGCTAAAGAGTGGACCCACTGGCTTAAGACGTTTCAAAACTTCGTAGATGTTACAGCGGAACCTCTGAATGACGAAGATAAGCTTAAGGTAATCACTAATTTCTTATCATATGAGATTTACGAGCTAGTCAGTGACTGTAATTCGTATGCCGAAGTTATAAACACTGTAAACTCTGTGTTTGTCAAAAAGCAGAGCGAAATCTATGCTCGGCATATTTTGGCTGTTCAGAAACAACTACCTACTGAGTCAATAGACCAATATATCCAATGCAAATCCTTAGCAAGGATTGTAACTTTAAGTCTGTAAATGCTGTGGATCACAAAAATCAGTATATCCGTGATGCATTCATCAGTGGGTTGCTATGCACTCAGAGTCGACAGCGCTTGCTAGAAAATGATATTTTAGATCTAGAAGACGCTAATGTAGCTGAATGTAGGAAATGTGGTATTAAGGGGCATTATGCTAAAGCATGTAGAAAGACTGCAAACCCTAAAGTTTCTGCTTCCATCATTGCGACAGCCAAGGAACATTTGAATCAGCTGAGTCGAGCTGTTATTTCAGTAGAAATAAATGGAACTCCTGCGCGTTGCTTGATTGACACTGGCAGCTCTTCTAGCTTTATAGACCACCATTTCACACTCAGACACATGATTCCACTTAGTCCTGGAAAGGGAATGGTCTCAACTACGCTTTCCTCTACAATTGAAGGTTATGTCCTCATTGATATCAAACTAAATGAGCATATCTACCCTTCATGCAAATTATCAGTTTTGAAAGGCCTTTGTGCTGAAGTTGTGATAGGTCATGATTTACTCGTGGAACATTCTGATGTTTCAATCTCTTTTGGTGGATCGAAACCTCCACTTACTATATATGCTTTTGCCTGTGCCTCGGTAGAACCCCTCCCCCCCGCTTATTCAGTAACTTATCAGCAGATGCAAACCTATTGCCGTTAAATCAAGGAGATACATGGAATCTGAACTCAAGTTCATGAGGGACGAAACATCTAAACTACTGTCTGAGGGAGTGATTGAGGAGAGCAACTCTCTTTGGAGGGCTCAGGTATTAGTTACTGAAAGCGAGCATCACAAAAAATGCATGGTGATAGACTATACGCAGACGATCAATAAATTCATGTTTCTTGACACATATCCGCTACCAAACATCGATGACTTGGTAAGAAAGGTTGCTGCATATAAAATATTCAGCACTATTGACCTCCAGTCCGCATATTACCAGATACCAATTTCGGACGAAGAAAACCCCTTCACAGCTTTCGAGGCTACGGGAAAACTTTACCTATTCACCCGCATTCCTTTTGGGTTGACTAATGGTGTTGCTTGTTTCCAGCGCGTTATTGACAAAGTGATAACACAAGAGAAGTTAAAGGGAGTATTCTCGTACTTGGATGACATAACTGTATGCAGGCAGGATAAAGAGGAACATGATAAGAACCTCTCAGGACTCCTTGCAGCCCTTGACAAATACAATCTAAAAATTAACAAAGGGAAAAGCAAATTTAACCTGAGTTCCATACATTTGCTCGGGCACCTGGTATCTCATAAAGATATCTGACCCGATCCAGAGCGTCTCAAACCTCTTCTGGAAATGCCACTACCTCATAACACTGCATCACTTAAGCGAGCTCTGGGGCTCTTTGCACACTATTCAAAATGGATACCGCATTATTCAGATAAAATCAAATCATTGACCAACTATAATACCTTCCCTCTAGATCATCAAACTGCTAACGATTTTGAAAACCTAAAACAGCATTGCTGATGCTGTGGTTGCTACTATAAATGACACCGAAAAGATGATAGTACAGACTGACACTTCAGATGTAGCCTTAGCTGCAACTTTGAGCCAGGATGGTCGGCCAGTGGCGTTCTTCTCGAGGACACTCACCAAGTCTGAGCGTGCACATACTGCCATTGAAAAGGAAGCAGCTGCAATAGTTGAATCTCTAAAGAGATGGAGGTCCTTTCTTTTAGGTAAAATTTTTCAACTTTTAACAGATCAACAAGCACTTTCTTTCGTATTCAACCAAAAACACTCAAGCAAAATAAAGAACGATAAAATTTTGCGTTTGCGACTCGAATTGGCACCTTTCCAATTCGATATAACCTACCGCCCTGGAAGAGAAAACGTGAAGGCTGATGCCCTTTCTAGAATTTGTAGCTCTGTATCCAATGATCGATTGCTGGGGTTGCATCAATCACTCAACCACCCAGGTATCACAAGAATGGTTCACTGGCTGCGATGCAGGAATCTCCCTTTTTCAGTTGAAGATGTTAGAAGGGTCAATTCAACTTGTTCAGTCTGTGCAGAAGTCAAGCCTCGTTTTCACAAATCTCGAGGTACTCTCATCAAAGCGACTGCTCCTTTTGAAAGAATCAACATAGATTTCAAGGGCCCAATCCCCTCCAAGACGAGGAATTACTACATTCTTACATTCATAGATGAATTTTCTAGATTCCCGTTCGCCTACACCTGTAAAGACACAACTTCGGCCACTGTTATAAAATGCCTAACAGATCTTTTCATGCTTTTTGGGACTCTAGCTTATGTTCATTCTGACAGAGGGCCTTCCTTTATTTCACGGAAATTAAAATCATTCCTACATTCAAACGGAATAGCCACTAGCCATTCAACGCCCTATAATCCCCAAGGGAATGGACAGGTGGAGCGTCTGAACTGTACATTATGGAAGACCATTAGTCTAGCTCTTAAGACTAAAAATCTCAAGACTTGTGATTGGGAGGAAGTTCTTCAAGAAGCTCTTCACTCCATCAGGTCTTTGTTATGCACGGCCACCAACTGTACCCCCCATGAAAGATTCTTTTGTTTTCCCCGGCGAACTTCAAACGGAGAAGCTCTTCCTACTTGGCTTACTACACCCGGCCCTGTACTTATCAAACGGTACGTAAGGTCTAGCAAGTACGACGACTTGGTAGAAGAGGCTGAACTACTAGAAGCTAATCCCCAATATGCCCAAATTCGGCGGAAAGATGGAAGTGAATCAACTGTCTCATTACGACAACTTCCCCCTAGGGGAGACATGGATCAGTCGCTAAGAACTGAACCCCCTACACGGATTGGAGAACGAAGAGAAGTTCTTCAAACTCAACTTAGCCCAGAAGGATCTGAAGCAGGCCCAATCGAGCTGACTCCAGTCCTTTAAATATCAATCAGCCGTCTCAAAGTGACCCTCCACCTTCACCTGAACCAGAAAACCACAAGACCCAGAAGAACTATCAAACCAATATTTCAGATAAAGAGGGGGAGAATGTGATGAACTGGAATTATTACAATCGAATCTAATTTTTACTATTAGTTGTTACCATATATTGTTAAAATTCATTTTACATTCTTTCAGTACCTCTGTAGTTTATTGTGAATAAAAGCCTAGTTTCAGGTCTTATTTGTATTTATTGTATCCTTACAAATACAACAATAACCTTCAGAAAAAGGCCACGCCATGACGTAATATTGTTATAGTTTTACCAAAGTTATTTTTACTTTCACTTACCTATATATGAAATATATAGTAAGTGGAAGTATTGCGATCGTGAAAAATTTCGACTTCCGGTTTTCAACGGAAATACACGTTTTGGGGTCCCCTGAGTCCAATTAACCAAGTCCCGCGAAATGGTCTGTGTGTGTGTGTGTGTGTGTGTGTGTGTGTGTGTGTGTGTGTGTGTGTCTGTGTGTGTGTGTGTGTGAACAGACTAGCTCAAAAACTATAAACCGTGGGAACCTGAAATTGGGTATTTAGTGTAGGTATATGCCCGCGATGTGACAGCAAACATTTCATCAAAATTGCTCAAAGGAAGGTGGTACTTTATTTAATAACTTTTTACGTTTTTTTCGATTTTCTCAAAAACGGCTCTAACGATTTTGATTAAACTGAGTATTTGATCTATTTGTATGCCCGAGATATGACTGTAAAAATTTCATCAAAATTGATTAACCGGAGGGGGGACTTTACTTAGTAAATTTCGTATCATTTTCACGTGTTTTTTTTATTTACTCAAAAACGGCTTAAATGATTTTGATCAAACTGGGTATTTGACTTATGTATATGTTAAAGATGTGATAGCCCGCATTTCATCAAAATTGCTCAAACGGAGGGGGCACTTTATTTCTTAACTATTTTTGCAATTTTTACCTTTTTTTCAATTTTCTCAGAAACGGCGATAACGATTTTCATCAAATTCGTCATGTTTAATGAAAATTAGGTGTTCTTTAATATCAGGTAAGCTTTATCATTATTAAAATGTTCTGGGGGGGGCTTAAATGGGGTAGGGGCCTTTTTTGTTTGTTTGTTTTTGATTCCTATGAAGTATCTTTGTTTTTGTTTATGAGAAATAAAATGTCTCACATTAGGCCTAAAAATAAAAAATGGCTAAATATGAGATATGATAAAAACCAAGTAAACCTATAGAGGAGAAAAAAAGAAAAATATTCAGTCAACTCATAAAATACGTTGAGCCCACGCATGACGCTTTTAATGACAGACAATTGTTCATAATTAATGCCCTTCTGTTTATTTAATGGAAATGATTTGTTTCATGGGAAATAAATGAAATATTCAACAAGTACATAGAGAATTATAAAATCAGTCGACTTGGAGTATTATGCTTGCATTGCCAAATTATCTCAAGTAAAAACTTTTATTTAATAATAAAAGAAATTAGTGATTGTTATAGAGAAAATTAAAACAAAAATAAGAAATGAATGTGGAAAAATGTGTAACTGAGTGAGAAGTGGCATTAACACAACGCATTAATTTCTAATCTTAGTTGGTAAGTGAAAGTTGTGTGTTGCGCGCACGCACCAGATTTTTTTAGCAGGAAATAGGCTGACCACTGAAGGTGACTTTAGCAGCAAGAGCGACGAGTCAAAACTTCATTGTTTAATATTACAATTAAAAATCATGTTTCTGATCACATCCCCGAATAAATTACAGTGTGCTTAATTAATAATTAATTATGAATTAAAATGAAAAATGAAATGATCTCTAAAACTCATATAATAGTATGGAATTCCATAGTAAAACTTAAGTGTCAGCCCTTTTTTCTACTATCATTCTAAAACATCATTGGTTGTTTTTAGGGTATTAGTTCTCCTAAGTTACCTAAGGCTCTGGTCATAGCCAATATATCACAATTTCGTTAGGCCCCAACCTTAAGTGAAAAGAACCCATTGGAGGTTTGTTATCTTCTGAAGAGTTAGAACCGCGATCAGGAGTCAAAAGTTAGGATCTAATAAAGCTGATAGACACCCATTTCAACTCAAAAAGACGCAATGGGAGTTCGCTTTTATCAAATAATCAAATAAAATAGGTCTTGCCAAGAAGTAACATAGAGAAAGCTTTACCAATTTTTGTTTCTTTTTCAGTGTTTTTTTAATAAGTATTTTGGCAATCAAAATGTTTAACCTTTTCCATAAATACTTTATACATCTAAGATGTTTAGTCATTCCACAGATGAATTGGCATTTTTTCCTCCAACACTTTTACTGATTTTAATTAATGACAATTTGATATAAACTTTTTTCAATGTTATTATAAATTAGTATCATCTTAATAGATAGAAAAGAGATACTGATTCCTCCATCGGTTTAGTTGTTCTACATTTAACACTACTAAAGAATTGTTCAAGATGTCACTTCAAAGATGCCAATGACACTGAGTTTCCATAATCTATTTAACCCTTTAACCAGGCGGGTCGTATAAATGCGTCCCTGAAATATATGTTGTACCCTGGAACTGGTGGGACTTATATTTTCGTTCAACAGAGGTATTAGTCATAGATACATGTATCTATGTTTATATATGTATATATATATATATATATATATATATATATATATATATATATATATATAAATAAATAATTATATATACATATATAAATAATAATAACAACAAATATTTCAGGACGTCTATATACGTCCCGCCCGGTTAAAGGGTTAATAGTAGTGCAGAATTTTTGGATACTTAAAATTATAAAATATTTAAAATAAATATTATTTTGAAATACCAATTGAATTAATTGTTCCACTACTTTTGGACCACAAATTAATATAAACAATAATTATTAGTAACAAGTATTTAACTACTAAAGAATTATCGTTAATTGCATTACAATTAAGTAAAGCAATAAAATACTAATTGAAATCATACAGTATTAGTTGGAAGTAACGGTTTCTCAAGCATATCTACAGGTGCCATCGGGTTTTTCCAGTAGTATGTCGGCGGTACAGACAAATGCAAAAGATAAAAACAATACTATCCGTAGAGAAAAGAGGCACTCTGCATCTTCATTGCATTTGCTCTACAGCGGAGATGCAGAGGACCCTGGTGTTCTCTTCGGGTTAAAGTTATTTAACATTATTAACTGTTTAATTTATTCATCATTCTTGGATACCTAGCATAGATATGCTTTTTACTTTGCATTTTCAGTGAAATCTGAAAAATTATTTGAATTTACATGAATCTTACGTTCAAATTAATAATACTGGCAAGCAATGAGTGAATATTTTGGACCTACTGCCACTTACTAACAAATTAGGGTCTGTAAATGTGTTTAGATGCTTCAAAGCCAAAAACATATAAGTAGGAGGAACTATGAAAAACTAAAGTTTGGCACCTAAAGGTGTCTATGGGAACGAAAGGTTAAATTTCGATTAAATAACTTTCTGAATCTGTTTTTTTTCTTTAGACCTTCATTACAACAATTTTTTAGTTATGGTAGATAATAATGATGGAAAAAACATTGTTACTGCCTCAAGATAATTTTTTTTTTCTATTTCAAAAACTATTACATCTACCTTCATTGCTAAGAAATATTTATGGCATATTCTAAATCTTTTTATTATTTTTTATCCAAGGTGGAAGAGATGACAGTATGGAGGAAATACCTTTGAAAGTACTAACCAGCTTTAAAAAGAATAAATCACTTTATGATGATAGGAGTGAAGAGGTAAAATTTCTTACTTTAAATTACCTAGACATTGATTGTTTCAATTTGTTTGTATTATTAATTTAGGGAAGTCTGTTTGATGTTAGCCGGCTACCAGTCCCATGCCAAACAATGGACGGATTGTTCTCAAACGGCGCTTTGTTTTTTTCCACCGGCCACAACAATATATATATATATATTTATTTATTTTTTTTCTTACATCTATAATTATTATATATTATATTTCACTAAATATTTCAGCAATCTCTTATAATTTAAATTACAAATACAAAATTAATGTGCATCCCTATCATCAAGTGATAGCATCAACTATCATTCAAGCAACCCTTGTAGAAAAAGGGTCCGCCAGGAAATTGACAAGGACTTTTTTTTGTTTAGGTCTTTGTAATTAGACCAATTTTTATTTGTCTCTTCGTCAATTGTTTTCATCTTTTGTAGTCCTTTTTCACCTTTCTGTTATTGCCTTCCCTTTTTAGCCAATTGTGTTGTTGCAGTCATTTAGGTTGTTTTAATGGTGATGAAGGTTCTCGGCTGAAAGTTATGAAGTTCTCCATTGTATTTTCTTTTTATTTCTTATATTGTTATTTTCTTGCTTTTTTTTTATTTTTTTGTGTTTAGTTTTTACAAAATGTTCGCATTTTCCATTGTTGTGCAATAGAATTTTGTTTTATGCAGGTAGGTCTGGTATAGGTAGTGTTTTTTAGTGTGGAGCTAGGATGGTCAGACCAGAATAACACCCCGCTTACTTTTCGCTTGGCTGGAATAAAATAAACATTGAATTGTTATCCCCAATCGTAGGACTATTACTTTACAGTGATAACATGATGAAATATTGAAAATAAAAATGTTTAGCCATTTAAAAAAGGTTATATTATAAATTTTTGTACGCAGTCCCATGGTGCTCAGCATGTTAAAAATACAACATTTGCATTGTATGAAAGTTAGATTAAATAATGAAGAAGGTTTTTGTTTACAACTTCCAGCCTTGTATAATAAACATTTATTTATTATAATATAAAATTTTTGCTTCCTATAAAGGTGGTTATGGTAGTGTATTTTTTTTAATAGTCATTGATACCAATTATTAAATTTGAATGCAAATCAAAATTTTTCTTAGTTGATACTATTATTATTTTTCAGGTTTGTGATCCAAAGTCAGGTGATATAAGTTTAAAAGAATTGGAGTTTACTTTTGATATTGACATAGATGAAGAAAATGGAGTTTATGAAGGACTTGTGATAGAAATAAAAAGGATATTAGAAAAGTTGAAAAATGAAAAAATAGTACTGAAGCAACAACAGGAAGGTCTGAGGTCAGCTTTGGAAATCATAGCAAAATTTATTAAAGGTAAATTACGAAAAAAAAAATTTTTTAGCTTTAAAAGTAATGTTAAAGCCAATCTACACTATCTGTTTGATGTATAATTCATTCCCAGATTATTATTTATTTACCTCATCCTTCCTGTTTCTTTGATGGACAATTTCATTTTTTTAAAGAAATTATAGAAGTAATGTAAGTTCCTTAAGGTCCATACTTAATAATCCATAAATATACACATATTAAGCTACCCTTCTCATAATTATTTTAATTGATAATTTAATTAGATATATATTCTTTCTTATATTGATGAGAATAGTCTTGGATGGCAGCCAATAAACTACAAAATAGTATTAAACTATTTTATTGTAGCCAACGTTTTGACCCAAAAATGCAGGTTTTCGTCAGGGCTTGTGACAGCTACACTGTCACAAGCCCTGACGAAGACCTGGAGTGTTGGGTCGAAATGTTCGCTTCAATAAAATAGTTTAACACGTTCATGCCGGCGTGTACCACCGGTGGCTCACACTTGACTGCCTCATCAAGCGGTGTGTACCACTGGTGGCTCAAACTTAACTGCCTCATCGGGCGGCGTGTACCACCGGTGGCTCACACTAGAATGCCTCCTTGGCCAAATAATTAGATCTTTAGCACTTTGACTGCCGAATAAGAATACATGAGAGTCACGCTCTCGTTTTGACACAATTTTAATATTTCATTCTCTGACAAGAGTTACTCGATTTCAGGTGACATGGCAGCCAAAGTGTTAAGAAAGTAGAAATAATTTCTATATAGCTGAAAATTAAAATAATGAACATAAATTCATTTATTTTTATATTTATATAACGTACAAACATTTATTTTATAACAACATTCTAATTAATATCGTATTATAAACATAACTAGTTGGATAGGATTTGTTATTGTTTATTTTATTATTGTATGATTGCCAATACTGCATAATGCCCTGGAATACCTCCCGTCCGATAGAGCGAAAAGCATTAAACTTAGCCGCCAATGGGCCAGGAGCGTGAATTATAGTTCCGCGTGTTAAATTTTAAAATTAGAACGTGTTAATTTTATTTTATAGTTTATTGACTGCCACCCAAGTCTATTCTCATCAATATTCAAAATCCGGTCACCATCATTTATCCAATATATTTTTTTTCTTTAAGATAAACAAACATGCAAAAACTGTATTATATTACAAGAGGAATTAGAAAATTTAAAAACTTCTACAAAAGATGCTGATGTACCTGCAAGCAATCATCAAGAAGAAAGTTTTGATTCAAATATAAGGAGAGAACCAAATTTTAACATTTCTAGACCAAAAGAAAATACTTTTGAAGATCGTATATGCCCATTGTGCACAAAATTTTATCCAAAATCAACACCTTTTGACGAGTTTAATGAACACGTGCTAAGTCATTTTGTGGAAGAACCTGACCAGGATTCATTAATGAGTAATTATGAAATTTTAGCATAGTCTTAGTTCAATTACTAAAATATTATTTTAGTTGATTGCAAAATTCTTTATTAAATGTTACAATATTTAGGGATAATTTTATTTTCTATTTTTAACTTAATCGTTAACATCTTTTAAAAGTTTTAATATTTACAGGAATTATTCATTAGTTAAAGCCCTGAGTAAGAACTATACTTGTATAAATATTTCAATGTTTGTATTCCACGATTATGATTTTAATATGATCACCGACATTTCAAAAAATTTGGATTAAGACTTCTTATTGATACATCACACTAATACTAATTTATATAATAACAGATTCACAATATTGATCAAAATACTTACTTGTATTTTTTTTCAGGTTATTAGATCATCGATTGATTCATAAGCAATTATCTGTTTATATTGAAATTATGTGTATATAATTTTAATAATTAAAGAATATTCCTTACTTTTTTAAGTGCTTCTTTGTTTGATCTTGTCCGAAGTTTTATTAGTTAAATTGTAGATGAACATTGATTTCTTTTGTCAGGGATTAGAATTGTAATCAGTTATCATATTACTGCCATATGTCTTTTGATGAAGCTAATTTTATTTAGGTATTTATTATATATTCAAATACTTCGAAGATCAAAATGTATCAAATCAAAATATCAGTAATTCATTTATTGTCGTGAACAAGTAATTTTTATTGATTTCTAATTTTTTAGTAAACAGTGGTTATTAATGCCATTAACTGTTGATAAATTAAAAAAATAAAGCTCTCTTAAAATTAGCATTATTTTACCAGGACAGATAAATGTTTCTAAAATAATGGAAAACGGCGAATATTTATTTTATAATAGTGTTTTCTCGAATAAGTTCATCTTTAAGTACTAATTATTTAAAATGTATCGATTTCTAGTGCCTATCACCTAAATATTTGCATTGATGTGATAAAATAAAAATCAATCACTCTCATAAATTATTATTAATTCAAAATGTGTATAGTATTCTTATCTATTTTTTGTATGGAAAAATTAGAGTTTATTAATTTTACATTCCTAGTTATATGAGGTATATTGTGATTTTATATAAGTAATAATGTTAATTTATTTTTTATGAATTGTTACTATTTATTATTAGTCTACAAATTATTTAAACAATATATCTTTTTGTATGTCTATTATTGAAATTTATTAAGTAGCACTACCCAATTCTTTTCTACAATATTTTCAAAGCTAATGGGTCCAGGACTATGGGACAAAATAATGTCTGATTTGAAGAAAGTTTTTGATCTATGAGCTGAAATTAGTCATTTCATAGACCACAAATATTGACATCTGCCACCTCAGTTTGGTTGACATAAAATTTTATCAGCCAACACAATTGAAGCTTTCAGCTCAATCGCATATTCGTTTTTTGCATATTTTCTTTCAGCTCCAAAAATATTGTTCGGTATTAATTTTGTATACATCTATCAGAGAAATGTTAATAGAAAAATTAACTTAGCACATCCTAAAAAAGAAATATCTCAAAATAAATAAAGTCAGAAATCATCATCAGTATTCAGGCCCCAAGCTTAGTTCATCACATCTTGAAATGAAACATGAGTAATGAGTAATGCTTTTATTCACTTTAGGGATGAACCCTGTACCAATAGAGTTAGCCATACTAATATAATATAACAACATTATGAAATGAAACATTGAGGATTAATTAAATTTGAAAACGGGGGATATCATTGTTATGAATTAATCTGTCACCAAGGTTAGTGAAAAATTTATCATGTTAATTACCAGCAAGACTGTTCTTTGGAAATGTTTAAAATTAGCCTGATAACCATGGTTGGTGATACCGGCTAGCAATTTATGTGCAACCTTGGATCAGATAGAATCTAGTAGGAAGCTATCTGATATTGCAAGAAAAAAAAAAAAATAGTGAGTTACAAATATTAATCATCATGAGTGTTAATTTCTTAAAATTATCATTATTTAATAAAAAATATGAATGATGAATGTAAAGGATGATGTTTGAAGACACCTATTAAAGATTATCGCCCCACGAATATCCAACACTTGGTTAAAGATTCACCTGTCGTGAAGTACCTAGCATAGCAGCCTACATTACTAAACGTCGCGTGTTATCTGTTTAGAAATAAGTGGTTTTCTGAGTTAAAAAATCAGTACCCGGAACATGGGCAGATCCAGCTGGTTGGAAAGGGGGGCTGCACACCCACAATCCTCCTGGATCATTCTATCAGCTTTTTTACCTTTCCCATGACCAAAGTTCTACTTGTTCTGTATATTATTTGTTCTTTTCCTTACTTTTAGTACAGCTAAATTCCATCTTTAAATGATTAAAAAAAATTCCAAAGGGGTGGGGGCTACAGTCCTCGCAGCCCACTCCCTGGATCTCCAATGACCATGAAATAGTTTGCTCAATACCCATCATTAACACTCCTCAAAAATCAATTATTTTAATTGAAATTTTCTAAATAAATAAAAATACTTAACTGTATTATATTATACATAATATTTATATATAAATATATTCAGATTATATATACTGTATTATATTCAGATATTTGGCTATGAAAACTAAAAATTATTGTTCTTTCCAAAATTATTATTCTTTACCTTTCTGATTTTTACTTTCACCTACCTATATCTGAAATATATAGTAAGGGAAAGTATTGCGATCGTGAAAAATTTCGACTTCCGGGTTTCAACGGAAATACACGTTTTGGGGTCCCCTGTGTCTAAATAACCTGGTCCCACAAAATGGTCTGTTTTTGTGTGAACAGACTAGCTCAAAAACTATAAACCATACGAACATGAAATTGGGTATTTGTTATACGTATCTGCCCGCGATGTGACAGCAAAAATTTCATCAAAATTGGTCAAACGGAGAGGGTAATTTATTTCATAACTTTTTGCCCATTTTTGCGTTTTTTTTTTTTTTTTTTTCGATTTTCTCAAAAACGGCTCTAACGATTTTGATAAAACTGAGTTTTTGATGTATTTATATGCCCGCGATATGACCGCAAAATTGATCAAACGGAGGGGGCACTTTATTTCATAATTGTTTTTCCCATTTTTACGTTTTTTTCGATTTTCTCCAAAATGGCTTTTACAATTTTGATTAAACTCATCATGTTTAATGTGAATCGAGTGTTCTTTAATACCAGGTAAGCTTTATCATTATTGAAATGTTCTGAGGGGGTCTAAATGGAGAAGGGGCCTTTTTTGTTTTCCTATAAAGTACCTTTGTTTCTGTTTATATGGAGAAATTATCTGTCTCTCATTTTGCCTAAAAATAGGAAATGGCTAAATATGAAAAAAATCAAGTAAACAAATACAGGAGAAAATAAGGAAAATATTCCTTAAACTAATAAAACTCGTTGATCCCACGCATACTCAGTACGCCTTTAATGACACGATTGTTTTTAATTAAAGATGTTCTGTTCATTTAATTGAAATTATTTGATTCATGGTAACTATATGAAGTTTTCAACAACTACATAGAGAATTATGAAATCAGACGACTTGAAGTATTATGACAGCATAACCATTGCCGATTGGTTGTGTTGCCGAATTATCACAAGTAAAAACTTTTATGTAATAAAAAAAAAAATAGTGTACAAATAAAAATTTCTTTAAAGAGCAAATACAGTAGGACCTCCATTATCCGGGCCTCAGGGCTCTAAGGAGCCAATTTTTTTATTTTTTTTTAATAAGCTGTTTTTAATTTTTATGCCATTTATTTTGTATGTATAATATTTATTTAAATAAAATGAATACGTAAATGTTTTAACGATTACACAATGGTTAGTTATCTTATAGTTCTTAGAAATTAAGAAATAAAATAATAAATGGAAAAACACGGCAAGCGGGTATCATATGATTAAATGTTTCAGGTAACTATTACTCCAATTCATATTCTAAGAACGATACTGTTTTTAAGTCTTTCTAGGTAACTCCTATTCTGGCATGTTTTACTACAAAACAAAATATTCTCAGTTGTGATTTAGACTCCATTTAAATTCGAACTTATAAAATGTGGCAAAAAATAAACAGAAATTAACCGCATAGTTATAACATTGTATTATATTGTGTAACAATTATAAACCGAGTAGTTAAAACATTGTCCGCTGAATTAGGAATCGGCAATCAAACTGTTCGTGACATTTTGAAGAAGAAAAAAGACATTTCCGACTTCGTATCGTCGTCGGCCCAAACATCATGTCCTCGGAAAACAATGAAGAACTCTATATAAAGACGTAGATGAAGCTGTCTATCAGTGGTTCATACAAAAACTTGCTGAAGGAGTTCATTTGTTACTCTTGTTCGTTTGTTGTTTGTTAAAACGTTCGTTTGTTGATAAAAGTGATTTTTTGCAGTTTTTTTTGTTTAATTAATCTTTTTTTTCTATCACATTAAGTCAATAAAATGTTGTAATTCAATTATCCGGGTTTTTCGATTATTCATGGACCCCACTACCCATCATTACCCCGAATAGAGGGGGTTCTACTGTACAAAAAAAAAATAAGTAAATGAATATCGAGAAGTGCATGGCTTTGAGAAATGGCATTTAACAAAACCCGTCAATTTCTAATCAAAGTAAATTGGTAAGTGAAAGTTGTGTGATGCGCGCATCATACCAAATTTTGTTAAGTTATTTTCACATGTACCATCTGTTAATATTTGGAAGTTTTAATTTTCCCCATGTTCAGTTATCTTCTAACTACGGAGATATTTCTCCATTTAACCAATTATATTTTTTACACTTCGATTGTCCTCCTGGTGGGTTGTTTCACTCATATATTAATATCTCTTAATTTTTATTTGCGTGAAATAGATTTTTTACGTCTTATACATTTCCATCTTGCCGAAAGTATTCCCATCATCTTCACTATAACCTATTCGGCGCTAACGATTCTCTCTTTCATACTTATTTATTTGAAGGTAAGGTAATAATAATAAAGCAGTTAACCTTTTTAACTCATTTGTTTTCGTTTAAAAAGTGCGAATCAAAGTGCTAAACGCCCACACACCCTCTGTAATAGAGCAATAAGATTGTTGGTTATTTTGGGCTGAGTGGGCTCTGAAATATTAATATTTCAAAAACCTGAAAATCAATGTTTTGCTCTATCTCAACAATCTCTAGGTGCCTTTACACTCTACTAACTATGCCCTCCAACCTCAACTTCGAACAGCCTTCACGACCGAAGACTGTTCGGGTATTCTAGGTACTTCATCTGTCGCCTGTGTTCGGGGATAGTGCTAGTGTCACTTTCGATTTGGGTTTTCCCAAGTGACAGGAGTTCCTTAAACAGGCTTCAACACAAACTCAAATTCAAAGCAAGATTGCTTTTCTGAATTAGATTTTTAGTAAAAAAAAAAAAAAAAAACAAATAAAAAAAACTGAGCTCCAAATCTGGTAAGTATAACGTTAATGGTACTGTGGGCCTAACTTCGTGTTTTGAGAAAAACAAAGTTTGAGTGTTGTAAAATAGATCTACTTCTAAAACTTTTGAATGAAAACCTTTATGTTTGCTTTTCATATTATTAAAATACAAAGTAGTACGATAAAAAATAAAAATAATAATAGTATTTGTTTTGAGTGAATTAAAATGGTTTGGTACTTGGTTCACTTTGTCGGTAATCGGACCATGTTTGAATATATACTTTGATTGTAAGAGATAAATTGGATCGTAAGACGTAACATTTATTCGTATATAACCACGCCGTGCCATTGCAACTTTTAAAATACCCAAGGGAAAGTACAGGTTTTTTTTTTTCATTCTGAAGGAGGATCATTGGCGGATCCAAGGGAAGGTCTGTGGGGGCTGCAGCTCACTCTTTACAACCGGCTGGATTCGCCCTTGGATGAGGATAAAATTCATGACTTTTTACTTTGTTATATTGAATTCAAATGGGTACGGTAGTATTATGGAGTACGAATAAATGTTTTGGACATTGATTGTTTTGAGCATGTATTCCACTGCTCAAAGCATGTAAAACTACCATGTCCCTTATAATATTATAATTATACTATTATTATAATATTCCCTTATTCTTATATCGCTGTTCCAGAAGAACAATGACGTAACTGTAAAATTATGAGTAATTGAGTTTAATTGCTTAATGGTATCACAAAGCCATAAAATGTAAGGTGGAACAACGTCGTAATTGAAGTTCGACTCTTGGCAGCTCGGGCGTAGTTGTGTCGTTATTGAAACATCGGCTGTTTGACCCCTCCAGTCAGCTGGTTGTGTTTTTTTGGTCTCCTGTAAAATTTCAGTTTTAGCAGTTGGGTCATTGTTCTTTTGGAACAGCGATATTATAATATTATTCCCCCCTGATTATTCTTCGAATGTATTGAATAACATTTAAGACAATCTTATCTTCTTTTTGTTTGGAAGAAATCTCTAGGGTGCCCGCATAAACTTATTTGTTGTATTCTATATTTACTATGGTTGGCTTTTCTTCCAAAAATATAGAAATTTTATAACAATACCATAACTGAAATATTTCATGATTGTTATTATAAAGTATTATTTTTTTATGTACTCAACTTTATTCCAGTATCGGTTGTCATCTTTTGCATATCTTACTCATAACCAAAATGTTCTTATGAGAAGCACGCTCTTCGCTGCAGTAATAATTGCTGTTACAAACATTTTCATTTCCATTTTTTGCTTCATCAAAGAAGAAAATCTTACAAAGAGAACAGAAAAAGGGCTCTTTTCTGCCATAGAAGGCTACAATAATAACAACAAATCAAAAGAACTCATAGATAGAATTCAAATTAGGTTTCAGTGTTGTGGCATTATTTCATACAAGGTAAGAATATCAAATATTCATAGAATATCATATACCGAAGACTTAACATGAATAATATATATAAATGTAATTGTTTTCTTGTGGGTAACCTTTTTTTTAAATACTTTTATTATGAAGAGAAAAGATTGGCCTTACCCGGGCCTCAAACCCAGGTCTTGCGCGTTCCATGTTGTATTACATACACCATCAAAGTCTACCCCTGTTATAAACCCGCAAATGAAATTGCAAGATCGGGGGAATGGGATCAGAGAAAATATGGGATTAACTTGACTTGTACTCGTGCTCTTGGTGATGTGATGAACGAGCGAGAGGTCCTGGATCGATTCCCGGCCAACACCAATATTTTCTCTTCAAACATATATATGTATATATATGTATATATATATATATATATATATATATATATATATATATACAGGGTGTTTCGGAATTGCACGGCACTATTTTAGGTACGTGTTCTCTAACACAAAATAAACAAAAAAGTTCATATTAACATGTATCTCAAACTCATTTATTAAACAGATATCAAAGGTTAAAGATTTATTATTACTATTTATTTATTATTATTACAACATTTAGAGTAAATGTTCAAAGGCGCCTCCGTTTTGTTGAATGCAACATTCAGCACGACGAATCCATGCTTCTCTGGCTCTTCGTATAGCATCAGGATGGTGGTTGATAGTTACTGCGGCTTCCACGATCCGATTTCCTAGCTCTTCTTGCGTGTCAACTGCCGCAGAATAAACCATAGACTTCATCCAGCCCCACACAAAATAATCTAATGGCTTTAAATCCGGAGATCGTGGTGGCCATTTAACAGGTCCGTTTCGACCAACCCATCGGTCTCCATAAGTTGCATTTAAATAATCAGTGACACTATGAGAAAAGTGAGCTGGAGCACCGTCATGCATAAACCACAGCCTTTGCCTAATGCCTAGCGGAATATCTTCTAGAATATCATGCAGATTATTTTGCAAAAAATGCAAGTAAGATATACCTGACAGCCTAGGTGGCAAAAAGAAGGGGCCGATGATTTTGTCGCTTAGAAGACCACACCAGACATTTAAAGAGAATGTATGTTGGTAATGTCCAACAGCAGTCGTATGAGGGTTTTCTTCGGCCCAAGTATGGGTATTTCGAAAATTAAGAATCCCGTTTCTTGTAAAGCAAGATTCATCAGTAACCAAAATGCAGTTCAGGAAGTTAGGATCTCGTGTGCATTGTCGAATTAACCACTGGGAGAAATTTCTGCGCTTGTTATAATCTTGTGGTAACAAATCTTGCCTACTTGATACGTGAAATGGATATAATTGTTGTTCGCGTAAAGTTCGCCATACGCTGGTAGAGGAAACATCGAAACGACGTGACAATCTTCTGGTACTAGTAGTAGGAGATAACTGAACAGCATCGAGTATTTCTTCTTCTACGTTTGCAGTTCGTCGAAATCGTTGTCGACCGGCGTTCACTCGTATAGGTTTTAGCGTACCATTATCCCTAAGACGTCTTTCAATGGCCTCAAACGTTTTACGATTTGGTATTCTTCGGTTAGGAAATTTTTCACGATATCTTCGAACAGCAGCAGCACCGTTTGTATGTACCTCGCCATAAGTTATAAGCATGTCTGTTTGTTCATATACTGTATTGTATATATACTGTATACAGGGTGTTTCGGAATTGCACGGCACTATTTTAGGTACGTGTTCTCTAACGCAAAATAAACAAAAAAGTTCATATTAACATGTATCTCAAACTCATTTATTAAACAGATATCAAAGGTTAAAGATTTATTATTACTATTTATTTATTATTATTACAACATTTACCTAATGTACCTAAAATAGTGCCGTGCAATTCCGAAACACCCTGTATATATATATATATATATATATATATATATATATATATAACCCATTTGAGATAGATAAAAATAAACTTTTAATATAATTATAAGAAACAAGAACCCACAATAGTGGTTGATATGTTTTAATGGTTTATACGACCATTAAATCTGGAGGTATGAAGGAGTAGGTACGTTGTATTATTTTTTAGGAAACATCTTTTTTTAACATGAAAGAGTAAATAGCTGATTTGATTTTTAACGCAGAACTTGCTCATTACGATTATGATGATACTATCCCGTTCAGTATCAAAATCTTGGTCCAGTCATTCAGTTTTAAGTCGGGTTGTTGAGCCGCTTCAAGATTATAGTGTGTCGAGTTCAAACACACCCTTACGATTATTCCCTGTTTTTCTCGATAACCTGGTGCGGTGTCCTTCCGTTTTAGCCCTGATAAGACACATTATTCTACCATCCAATGAACTCCCGAAGTGATGCACCGGAAGTTACTATTCTGGCTTTGTTTCTGTACCTTCCACCGCAGTCTACGAAAGCCTGTCAGAATCTGTGATGCCTGATTGTTGAGGAAGAACCCAATCAACTTCAATCTTGACTAAACGGTTGGAAATGATTTTCTTATCTTACTCTTCTGGATCCTCGCCCACTCGCCATTCCGCCCCTGAGTGGAAGATTCACACAATGTTCTTTTTCATTAGCTAGGTGTAACGGATTCATCGCCTTCCACTAAACACTTCCAACTACTCTACGTTCACATGTTTCCTGTTTATTGAAGATAAGGTTCAGGGGTATTGCTATCCCTGTCAAGGTCTTCTTTTTCCACAGCAGAGCCACTATCTGTTTGCCTAACGGGTTAGAAAAAAAAAATAAGTTAGTTTCAGCACTTGGCGAGCTACTGCCCTTATCATTATATGATAAATATTAAAGAATTTCGTTCACGCTTTAATTTAATAATTATCTGTTTGATATGGATGTACAGATTCTTTTTTATCTGAAGAAGAAAATTATAACATACCCTTTTATAATTAGGATTAGGATTCAGATAACCCGTATAGAAACGAGGCCTCGTCGCTTATTAAGTAATTATGTTAAATATACTATGCTTATCTTTGGTTCGGTGTTTCATATTGCCATTTTTTCTAGGACTGGTTCAAACATGAATGGTACAAAAAAATAAGTGAATCAGATGAAAAGAAATCTTTGCTGAATATACCATTGATGAAGGACCATGTACCATTTAGCTGCTGTTCCGATGTGTTGCTCAGGCCATGCACGCACCATTTTCTCCAATCCGATACTCATTACTATGAGTAAATATGAAAAATATATTTTTATAGTTATATAATTTAACTATTAAATATTATATAGAGCTGGCAGGCACCCATATTTATAGACATAGATATACAGGTGACCTCCAAAATGTTTTAGCAAAAAATCTAATAGAAGCAAAGTTGTAATGGTTGTCGAGTTCTACTAATAGACATTCTCAGTTTTGAAGAAAAATGCCCTTTAAGGTAAGAAGCTGCAGCTCTACAGCCTTTCCCCTGGATATGCGAAACAGCTTTTTTACCTTCCTTCTCCTTCCTTTTTTTGTTCCTTTCTCACTACTAACATCCTACTTGTTTGGCAAAATATTTGTCCTTAACCTCACTTCCGTATACGTTAGATAGGGTAAACTGTATAGTTATTAGCACCCTTAAGACTACATTTCTGTAGTTAAATTAAAAAAAATACTTTTTAACAAGGGATCAAATAGAAACTTCCTATAGCTCCTCGTTATCCTCGTAAAGACTCAAGAAGTTTTTTTGGGTCAAAAGTTCAATAGTCTTACAATATGGCAGTATTTATTGTTAAAAGTGCCAAATCTAGTTATTGGCACCCAGTGGATTTAATTGTGAAATCTTCCCTATGGTTAGTTTGTTAAAGTCTTACTTCATAGATGACTTAGAGGACCCTTCAAACATTAGACTCGTGTATATCTTGTAATAAAATTAGAACTTGTTTACCTATTCCTTTAAGTTAAAATTTGGGGTGCCAATAACCGTATGGTTTACCCTACGTTAAATTCTATCTTTAAATGACAAAATATTTTCCAAAGGAAGGGGCTATAGTACAGCCACCACAGCTCTCCCCCTAGATCCGCCAATGGTCAAGAATCACAGACTGAATGAATCATTAATCCTTTTCAAATATGCAAACGAATGGATAACCCATCGTAAAAATATCTTCTCTGCATTAATTGCTCTCATAAACCATGGTATTATCACCGTGAGAACATTCCTAACCTTAGTTTTTACGAACTGTTAAGACGGGGAAAGAGAATCCTTATGATTTATGGAACTTGTGGAAATTGTTAGTAAGCTATGCTGTGTGAATACTAAAGGGATACTTGAGAAACTATGTAAGTAGGTAAGATACCATATTAAAATAAGATGAATGATTATTTAACTGAAAATTAGTTTCTTTCAATTTTTTAAGGCAATATTGGGCCCCTTATTTTGGACCCAGCAAAGTCTAATACACAAAAATACATATACACACACAGGGGCGGATTTAGCTCGAAATTTAGGGGCTCATGATGCCCCTGTTTCATCATCACGTGGCTGACAGCCCCTTTTTTTAATGAGATTGTTACCTTATATTAAAGAAGAACTGCAGCCTAAACAATCAAAAGTGTTATGTTTAAGGCATAGTAACTACCTAATTGCATTATGCTCTTAAAAATACAAAAAAAATTGAAAGGCCAAAATATTTGGTTTGTTCATGACCCCTGTGACCCCCCCCCCCTCACTGGATCCGCCCTTATACACGTGCGTGTGTGTGTATTATATCAGCTTATACGGAGTCTGCCTAGCTGTGTTGTATAGTAAAAAAAAAAAAAAAATGAGTAGGCAACTGTAATTAAATTGTTTCGTTTCCAAATCTTTTTTTTTTCCCTTAATTTCTAATACTTTTTTTTTTCCAGTTACGACTTCATTGGAGGTACAGTCCATACATTCTGGCCAGAAGGCTGCCTCGAGAGAATTTCCAATAACTATTTGAGTGCCTTGCATTCCGTGAACTTGTCCAACTTCGTGGTGATGGCGCTCTTTTTGATTCAGTTTGTTTTTGATCGAATAGTCCAAACTGCCGATTCCACTACTTTTGTTAATGGCCAATTGCAAGGATGGCTTTTTATAAAGCCTGCAGTTGACTCATTCCTAAATCCTGAAAATAATCAGCAGCCAGCTGCTCTAAAAAGGAAACACTGCGTAGGTAGCGGTAAACGCAAAAGACGTAAATATTTAATTCATAATAGAAAGGGAGACAGGAAAACTAGGAGGTCAGTGCAGTTTCAAGATGTCGTGATAACTTACCCCGATTCGGATAATCGAAATGAGCACTCATAGGAATAAAGAAGATAAATTAGAATACAAAATGTTCTCAACGACCTGCTCTAAATAAACAATTATACGAAAACAAAGAAGAAATGAAGACCTGCTTATTCCTACTGGAAGAATTTACGTATCCCTTCTCCTTCCTCCGCATTTATCCCTTTAATTTAAAACATTCAATGGTTAAATCCCCATGAACATGGTGCTAATATGAAGTAATATATTCTAAAAGCTCTCAATTTGTAAAATACTCAGTTGGATCTGCGAATGATTACAATTCTGGAAATAATAAAATAAATGCTATATAGTCAATTACTTTATTTTAATCGATATTTTATGTTAATAATTACAGCATAAGTATCACGTAAAACAATCTTTAAAGTGCGTGTTTACCAACTGTCCAAGCAAAGGCAGTAATTGCACGACAGCAATGAGATAGGTTGTCAAGACACCAATAAACTGAAACAGATAAGTCGATAGTAAAATAGATTACGAAATCAAACATTATTATTCAGGCTAAAAAGAGTCTTCTTGTCATCCTTATAGGATATATTAATGTGTTTTCCCATTTTAATTCTTCAAGCAAAACAATACTTATTAGATAGGTAAAAAAAAAAACAAAAAAAAAACCTGTTTACATCATAATGGACTTATCAAATTTTGTTCTGTGATTTAATTTTGCAATAGAGATCGATCAAATAATTAGTCATCCAATGAAAAAATACCCAGTTTTTCGGTACCCCTAACCGGGATAGGGATGCCATGTGTAGTATATGGGGCGTTACTCGAGAGGTGTAACCAACCTACGAACGCTAAATTTACTATTGTACGAAGACTGGATGGAAAAGGAAGCCGAAACCGAATTTCGGCTAAAAACCTGGTTTCGGGCCGAAACCGAATTTCGGCCAAAGACCTAGTTTCGGGTCGAAACCGAAAATTATTTACGTATTTATATATAGTACATGTAAGTGTGTAATATGTCTAGTTTAGCAGTAACATCAATGAAAGCATATAAAATTGCAGTAATTTAGCTCAATTATTCATATTATCCGTGGGTTTGGTATAGAAGAGTGATAAGACAGCTGTACAAGTTAGGTTATAGGATCGAACGGCTGGTCCCCGCGTTATGTTAGACCATACCCCCTAAACTAGTACAGCCCTAAGAGTTGAAATAATCTTGAAATAACAATTAATGTATAATAATAATATATACAATAATATATACAATATCTAAATAATAATTAATGTAGTAAATATTTGCCATAATAAAGCAGATGAAATACAAAATGACGGCTATTGAATACCTAAAGCTGTATCTCAGAAACTATTTAGTCAGTTTTGGTTTCAAATGTTAGCGGATATAATCTAGTTAAAAAATTTAAAGAACAGTTTTTTTGACGAAAACATTGTACTGCATTTCAAGGTGAAAACGGAAAAAAGTTTTGGGAGTTTTATTGGTGATCCGGTTGAGGGGGGGGGGTGCCAATATCAAAAACTTGGTTTTTGCATCTAGTCTTATTTCATACACGAACCTAGAACAAAACCAACTACCACCATAAGATGAAACTTGAATATATTTTTTTCTCTTTTGATTTGAATCTGTCTTATCTTTTTTTTTTCTCCAACTAGTTGTTTCTCCAACAACTAATTTAAGTTTAAGTATTTAGAATATATATTCTTATTTAGTGTTAATCTTATTTTTTTAGAAATCAAATTTCAGCATTAAAAGCAAAAAAAGCTTCTTAACGCTCAAGGTAAAGAATAAATGCCATTCTTTATTCTTAAGGTAAAGAATAAATACTATTCTTGTCTCTAAAGTTTTGGATCAATTAAAGATACCAAAAGTATGAGAAAACTCTATGCTTTATCGTAATACATATATAAAACATAATTAACTAAAGTACAGTGTCCTACTTCTTTCTTGTAGATATCAGGCCCAAATCCCAATTTTTGCCGAATCCGAAACTGCGGCCGAAATCAGGTTGTTCGGCCGAAACCGAAACCGAAACTGTCACTAACAAATAATTTGCCATGATATTGAATTTATTTTTCTAGATACCTGAAAGATTATAAAAACAGAACTATAATCACTGCACCACTATGACTATCAAAACCTATTAATTTCTTAAGTTGTTAATCTACTGGTTTAAAACGCGCACTATTATTGTTAGGTAAATGTAGGAAACTATGAACTGAACAAATAAAACAAGGATTTACATTGATGCTAAAGGGATTATATTCTCAACAGGGGTGTCCACTACTATTCACGAAATTTTATATTTTTCCGCTTCTTAAAAAACAGATTAAGCGGAAGTAGAATCTTAAAAATTGATAAAACTGGGTCCGGGATAGCCGTGCGTGTTGGAGCTTTGCACGCTCTTACCGAAAGGTGGCGGTTCGATTCCGCCCTGGAAGGGTTGCCTTTCTTTCGTGGAGGCCCCACGGAATAAATCTCGACCATCCCACCATGGCTAGGTAGAACCCCGCATGCCACACATGGCTAGGTAGGGGTACCGAAAAAGAAAAAAAAAACTATAATAATTTACTTTCTCTCGCATACCGAGTCTTCGAGGCTTTACTGTTTTGTTTTTCCCCAGCCCAGGGATGAGGGCGGGGTATTAATACCGAGTTCTGAAGACAAAAAAAAGTCCCGGCGTTCAGGATTTAACACGGGATATTCCATCCAGGTAGCCAGCTCAGCCTTTATTTAATCCAAATCACAAATTATATCTGCTTGCAAACTTAAAAACTTGCCATAGTCGATTCCATTTTCCCAAGTTATCTGGTTTGGGAGTTCCTCCAAATTGAAACCCTATCATAAAAACTGGCTCCCTTGAAATTTATCATAACGCAACCACCACAATTGCACCCCTACCAATTACCATCTATAACGTATTAGGTAAACTACTAAGACGATTAAACATTTAATCTGTGAACCTCAAATAACTAGTAAAATGTAACAAAGACCGACTCTTTTGAAGTGCATTTGAAATAGCCCTTTTCACCTAAGGTCCAGATATAATTTGTTGATTTTCTTACCGAAGATAGGAATGTATTGTTGATGATGACATAATGATCATAAGATATGTCATTAATCATTTTCACAAAGTAGATGACCTGGAAAAAAAATATGCTATTAAAAAATATATGCTTTGCAACTCAGTGCACACTGAGAATTGTGGTAAGAAGACGTTCTCTGTATGTCAATTGAATGGGTCGGGGCAAAATAGTGCCAAGCAACATTTTTAACAAAAATAAACTGTAGCTGCAGTCTGCTGTATATTACATAGGACTATATGTCTATGATTGAAATACCACCTAAATATGACTATAGAGGTTCTATATAGTCATATTTAGGTGGAATTTCCATCATAGACATATAGTCAAACGTAATATACAGCAGACTGCAGCTACAGTTTATTTTTGTTAAAAATGTTGCTTGGCACTATTTTGCCCTTACCCCTTCAATTATAAGCTTCGAAATTATGAATTAATATTAATTTTCACTTCGACTCATTATCGTCAGTGGATCCAGGGGGAGATCTCTGAGGGCTGTAGTCCTCCTTAGGAAATTTATTTGTCATTTAAAGATAGATTTTAACTTTATTAAAAGTAAGAAATTGATGTAAAGAACAAATAATTTGCAGAACAAGTAAAAGTTTAGTTGTGGGAAAGGAGCATAAAGGTAAGAAAGCTGATTGACAGATTCAGGGGGCTGTGAGGCTGCAGCCCCCATTACAACCGGCTGTATCCGTCCATGCTTGGAGTGTCCCACGGTGACGTTACAAACTGTCTCAAGGAAAAGTCTTTCAATTACATTTTTAAGTTATTATTAACTCATCTAAATAAATGAGTTAATAATAACTTTAAATAAATGAGCTTAAAATGTGTTTATATAGATAAGAAAATTTATAAAGTCTTTCATTTAATATTTTTTTATTTATGATGTTAAAAAAATCTTGGATTAATTTAAATTAATGCCTCATGCCTGACATGTCATTATTTCATCTCATTCGCTGATTGTCCGCACTTTGCAGACAGGTGCGAATTAATAATTAAAGTAAAAAAAAAAATTAAATTAATTTCACACTAGTTATGGGGATAGAGAATAAAAAATGAGTACCCATTAATGCAGGACGAAAATTTCTTTTAACATTCCATATGATAATTTAATATTTTTTATAAAGGAAAATTCATCTCATATGCCCATTTTTCAGGAGATCATAAAAGTTATTAACGTTTAATAAATAGTATTACTTTCAATTAGCTATATATATATGAAATTATAATACGGGAAAGTATTGGGATTATGAAAAATGTCTACTCCTGGTTTTTAACTTCTGGTTTGGAAATATCCGTGTGGAGTTCCCTTGCGAAATTGCCCAATTAGAATGTAGGCTTAACGAACTCACAGGCTCGATGCCGACACCACCAATTACTCCCTATTCTACCTCTGTCCTCCTCTCCCGTCCAATCCCCACTCCGCAATACCAGTCCCACGGAATCCTCACACCTTCGCCTCGGCCAAGATGAAAATTCACGTTAATACGTGCATTAATATATACTTGTTAATATTGATGGAAAGCCGAGAATTTCGTAAAGGATAAAATTTAGTTTACAACGTGGTTTAGGTTTTGATCGATTTATAACTTTTAAAAAAAAACTTAATAAAAGTGAATCCAATTGAGTATGCCCGATTGAAAAATTGATAAACAATTCAGAATCAGCTTCCCCAAAAAAAATTATCAACGACCCTCATCGCAAAGAAATGTTCAAAAGAAACAGTGAATAGAATAACAAAGGTATGAATCAAAATTTGATGCTCAATTTAGAATCAGTGTCCCTAAAACCAAAAAACAACCCTTATTACAATTTAAACATAAAAATTAACAGTGAATAGAATTGCGCATCGAAAATCTGATACTTCTTTAGAATCAACGTCCATGAAAATCTGATAAACACTAATTCGCACCGAACTTCATTACTTACAAATCAATCAACATAACTCATACTAACATGATGTAAATGTCAACCATGGTATAAATTCTTAGAATTCGTAAGTGATTCAAATTCAAAAAATGATTTCGAAAGCTTAAGGAAATATTTTTAAGTCGATGAAATACTTTTCAATCATAAAATCAATTGCAAAAATATTTAATTTATATAATAATAAATATTTAAAAATAATTGCCATATTATTTTTAAAATTTTTACCTTCATATCAGTTATCTGAAACATGAAAATAATATGGAGAAATTATTTTGAAATCATATAAGTTTAATAATTATTTTTAGATAAAAAATAATATTAATGCATTTCATTTATTTTTAATCATTGTAGCGTGGAAATGCATAAGGGTCTAAGTGCCAAAAAAATAAAACAAAGATTTGTTTGCCAAATTGTTATATTTGGCCCAGGCATTCTTCAGAAATGGATATAAGTAACGTTTTCTTGTTAGAAAAGAGTTCATTGAACGCATGAAAGATGGCATGGTTATAAGCACTGAACGTAGTTCACCATAGAGGGCATAAGTCACATCATTTCTGTAAAAATTGCCTAAGGCACGCATACCCTTATGCATTTCCACGCTTCAATTATTAAAAATAAAAAGATTTTATTTTTAATAATTTTAAACATTCCTGTCTGAAGAGAAAAGATTGGCCATGGTGAGCATGGCAAGATTGGTGAATACAAAGGATCAGTGAAAATTCTTTCCTCTTCAAACTATAATATTTAGGAATTTATTCAAGCTTGAAAATCATAACAATTGATATATAAATGCTTACTTTTGATTTGAAAATGGTTACAATTTATTTTGAAAATGTATCATTTGACATGTAACGTAGATGATTAAATGTGCAACATTTGACAATAGACGTGGAAATGCTAAATAAATTATTTCTGAAAAAAAATTAGGTATACTATAATAACAAATACCTCTAGCTTACCTGTTTTCTAGCCCAATCATCATTTTTATGCGCCAAAGTACTTAAAAGATGATCAGTAATATCATTTATCTGCAAATGATTTATTTATTCTTTTTATTAGGTGAATAAAACCGATAGTTATTAAACTTTGAAAATAATTAATATTATAGTACGCACTGTCAATAAAATGTTGTTTCTGAAGTGTGAAGCCATCCATATCAATGGAATAAACGGTACCATGACTGAAATTTCAGCCCAATCTACTACTCCATCTTTCCATACTAAAAGAAAAATATTTATGAGCAGTTTTGATCCGATTATACAAAATATTAGTACAACGATAGGTTCATAATGTTTTTGGAAATCGTTTAAGCAACTAAGAATATTCCATAGAGACATACGATAACTTTCCAGACTTTCTGAATGTACGATCCTGATACCTCGTAAGTTTCTCAAATTTTGTTCAAAATACCTAAAACTCTTGTCTATTTCAAACAGGAACAGAACATACATTATAGCATTGATCCTAACAGTTGAAGAGGAAACCAGATGCCAAAAGAATGTAACGAAGCCACCTTTTAAAATTCCGAAACAATACAATGGTACTTGAGGGAGAACTGTAAAGCCGGCAAGAGCAAGCCATCCGAAACCATGCCCTGTTGGGTGACAGCAAGTTGCAGCCTTCTCTATGAGCTTTGGTAATCCAATAAACACGAAATTACTTGCATACATTGGAATGATAATGAATAAAATATCTAAAAGTGGACATTTATTAATTGTAGTAAAATATAAGAGAAAAGAAGGGAACATGAGGAATGACCAAAAGGAAGACTTTGAAAACCATGAAAATTTAGACATTTTGCTCTCATTAAGCGGACACAATCCGAAGATCCGCGCATACCAACAAATAGGCAATGTTATTTTGTATATATCCATTGCTGGTCTGAACTTGATGAATCAATATAATCCATGAGGTTAAATGCCGTAACCAATCACACTACTTAACGCATTAATATCATCAAAATGATATGGGGTATTGATTACTTGTTTCTATACCAATGAACAGCTCCATCATGAATATTTTATAATTTATGCAACAGCCAAAAAGGCAATTGATGTCTCGTGAACTTTCAAAACATTTTTAAATATGTACACATTTTAAAAAAAAATAATTAAAATTAGAGATAATCTCAACAATACCTAAGTCCAACCGCGGTGCTCAAAGCTCTAGATTAAAAGAGCATATCTAGATTTTAAAGCATTGAAAATCTATTTGAGTAATGTGAATATGTATATTTTTTCAAAACTCTTATCAGGGGCTAATTTAGCACAAATTTGGGGGGAGGAAATTACGAGCCCCGTTCCCACCCCCACGTGTTGCCTTTTGTAATAATGGATGGTTAGTAACTCCAAATAAACAAACTTAAAGGTACTTTAGAGCAAGACTTTTTCCTTAGCCATTTAAGCCCCATCAGATCGTTGCTATGATGATAAAACCTACCTGATATTAAAAAATACTTTTCATATAGTTCAATCAAAATCGGTACCACTACTGAAGTGCGGCTGATGGGGCAACCCTGCTTCGGGGCGTGGCTATCACTCCCTTTCGGAGGGGAAATTCTCGTCAGCTGATGCCCCCACCACCTTATCACTATTTCCCCTCCTTTTTAAAAACAGCGCGTCTTGCTTGAGTGTTCACGTCATTTTTACGTCACAAACCATCTTACCAATTCTCCAATTGACACATCGATTTTTCACTTGCTACTTTTAAGTCGATATACTTCTCCGACTTTTGAAGTAACGGCCTTTTAGAAGTCCATATTGTTCTCCGACTTTTGAAATCATTGCCCTCAGCTTTCATACCATTTTTAGAATTATCAGTAATTCCGAAATCGATAGAAAGTTTTTAATAAAATTAAGACTTATTTACTTCATATACTACGGGATTTTCTCTATTTCAAATTCAAAGAGTTACATTTCAACTTTCATAAATACAAGCTTCATTACATTATTGATGGAACACGCATTTAACAAATCAATGAATTCTTATTCAAAATAAAATATTAGCCTGTAATTTTATTCTTTCCAACTTTTATTATTATAAATTTAAACTATCGTCATTTAATTATACTATACAGTAATAAAATAGATTATTAAGCTAAGTCCCCTTTTCTTCCCTATCTTCTTCAGTGATTTGGAACACTTCTTGCATTGAATGGTATCACCAATATACTTACTTTATGTTATTGGCAAACATAAATATTTTTTATTGTTCATGTCTGTGGATGACCTTGCAATTATAGTTCATTCAATAATTCATTCACAACAAAATCAATACCCTTGCGCAATATTGCCAAAATAATAAACTGGTTATTAATACATAAAAGACTAAACCCATGAGAATTCTGAAAGGTAGGCCTACAATATGCAAGTTGCATAAATAAAGAGGTATAGTGCAAGATGCAAAAATAAAGAGGTATAGTGATAAACCATATAATAAAAAAAAGAAAAGTTAATTTGAGCTGTTTTACTTATAATAAGAAATATAACTCTGTAAATGAGCTTAAGATGGGTAAAATGATATTTTGATGATTAATTCTCAGCAGGAAAGTTAAAAATATATAAATTATATAATAAATCGAAAGTATGTATAAAGATATTTAATTTCAAACTTAAGGTATTAGTATCGAAAATAGCACGGTCGATCTTTATTGTCGATATAGAGAGGTGACGATTACATGACGTCACAGTCGACTACTGAAGGGAAATGGCGGGAAAAATAACTGGGACAGAACAGCGAGCTGGAGCCTTATCTGCGAAGGGGGGAAGGTGGTGGGGGCGGCAGTTCGGCAAGGCCCCGAGCGATCGCTGCGCCTTAGGCCACGCCCCGAAGCAGGGTTGCCCCATCAGCCGCACTTCAGTAGTGGTACCTCAAAATCGTTAGAGCCGCTTTTGAGAAATCGTAAAGAGAAAAAAAGAAATCAGGATAATGTGTCCCCTAGGTTTGCTCAATTTTGATGAAATCTTTGCTTTCGAATGCCCTATCTCAAACTTTAAATAGGGGTCATCTGTCGTGTAGCGGATAGCATAGCAGCATTGAAGGTGGCGGATTCGCATCCCGCGGTGGCCCTAAGATTTTTTAAGGGAGTAAAAAATCCTTGGCTATGCCGCACAGTAGGGCAAACGACAAAAAAGTGAGAAAAAACTCTATATCTCGAGAACGGTTTGTCCTATCGAGATGGAAATTCTTTTATTCGATTAAAGATCAAAAATTATACTATGATTGCAAGTAAATTTAAAAATAATATTATTTAAGTTGATATAATTATAAAGGAAACTTAAGAACAGATATTTTAAATAATTAAAAAAAAAATAATTGAACATACTTTTAACTTAATTTAGCTTATTTTAGTTTGATTTAACTCAATATTAATTTCAATTTCCTTCAAGGTAGCATTTATTTATTTATTTTTAAGTCAGCTACTGTCTTGCAACTTTTTGTGTAAAAATATTGAGAACCCTGTCTTTAATCACCTTTCTCATCACCTCGTACTGATATTTAGATAGTTTTGACTAGATAAAAAAAGCTAGAGCAGAATCATTGCCGAAAATTGAACTTTAACTATTTTTCTCTGAAAGGAGGCTGAAGCAGCCTGATTACCAACAGGTTTAATACTCGATATCATTGAGTATTACACTAATCATATTATATTTTAAATTTAAACAATGATTATGTGGGGATGTGATTTAATACTTTTTGAATAAATTGGAGACAGTTAACTTTACGGTATTTTCCGTCTCGGTAAATGTTTTGGGCGCCACGAAATTTTTCACATAATTGACAATAACTACCCAACAGGCAAAAAAAGGCAAACGAAATCAGAGGAATATATTCTCTGAAACATCCCGGTCCTAGATAAATCCCTGCTATCTTAAGCCAGGATAAGGCTTTGTCTATAATCATGCTTCAAATTAGTTATTTTGTACGAAAGATTTTCGCTTATTTAATCGTTTGTATTGGATGGATACTGTTATAATGTGGAACGTCTATATACGCACATAAAGGCTGTAAAACAACCATCACTCAAATGTGCTGTAACTAGCTCAAAATATTTTTATAAAATAAAAATGACAATATTACAACCACGACAAAACTTATAATTTCTGCTCAAAAGAAATTTTTGATAAGAAAGGAACCAATCGTTTTCTATTTGTTAACTATTCAAGGATGAAAACCAATAAAAATTAACTCCAAATATGAACATTAGATATTTGTTTTTTTCCTCGTTTGCCACACTGTGTGCCGTCCTAGTGATGAGACGTAAAATTGAGGTCCCAAGCCTGTACGATGTACAATGATAGGCAAAATTTAGGAATCCCACTTTAGCATCACCCGATTAGCCTTAGTGGTATAAAGTGAGGTTAAACAAATACAAAAAACCTTAAATGCATAATTTTAGTTTCGTACGACAAATCGTTTCGGAGCAAGTGTGTTCATACACTTACAGCAATTCGCGGTACTTATTTATTTGGAGTCAGGGGACCCCAAAACGTGTATTTCCGTTGAAAACCGGAGTCTAAACTTTTCACGATGGCAATACTTTCCCTTACTATATATTTCATACATAGGTAATGACTGAGTAAGTAATAACTGACTAAATAATAAATTAAATAACTCAATAATGCACTTGCCCCACTTCATTTATCCAGTAAATGATATATACAATCTTTAACTTCAACATATGTCTAAAGTCTTTAACTAATGTTCTAATACATTAAGTTGCAACCAATTCATAAGCTGATATATCTTGTTCTTTCTGACGGTAAATACCATGATATATATTAAATAAATATAATATGTATATAAATAATGAAATAACTACAAATCTCAACCATACATTATAAGGTATGTGTAATTATTAATGAAATAGTTTCATCCCTGTGTTGGTAAACAAATAATAGTATCTTATAAGTTATTTTAAATTGGCTTCAATTTCTTTCTTGAACTCGTTGCTATTATGATTTTGAACATAGCATTAGGTAACGTAGTTGCATGAATTCAAATATGACAACTGTATGCGGATACTGAATTTAACTCTTCACTTAGTAACTTTTATTGTTATGGGGTTTTCAAGGTTTTTATCGGTATTTATAACTATTCTCATAGTTATTGCATCTTACATATTTTATAAACCTGGCCCTGATGTACCAGGTTTATTGATGCTTCCTGAATTATGGAATAATTTGTTTGCTCATTTTAACTCAGTTGATCAGTTTGTATCAGAAGATGACTTAATTAATAATTATGATGACCAAAATTCAGAATTACTGTTTACAGCTAGTGAATTGAAAAAATTTTCGGGTGAAGGTACCAACAAAATTTATCTTTCTATTTTAGGGAAGGTTTTTGATGTTACTAAAGGTAAAAAATATTATGGGATTGGTGAAGGCTATCATGTATTCGCAGGTATTTATCTAAAGTAATGAATTTATCTTGATAAATCATAAAATTGTTTGTGTAAGAGTTCTAATTTGTGATCAAGGAAGGGATGCCAGTAAAGCATTCATCACTGGAGATTTTACTGAACAAGGATTAATTGATGATATTAGTGATCTTACCTTAAATGAACTTGGTGATTTACAAGAATGGGCGCTGAAGTATGAAAAGGACTATACCTATAAAGGTATTTTTAAAAAATTTAATGTTTAAATTAGATATAATTTTATTAATATTCTAAACACTTCTAACGTTTATATTTTTAAGGAAAACTAATTGGAAGGTTTTATGATGAAAATGGAAAACCAACTAAATTCCTTAAAGAAATAGAGAATAAACTGTCCCTTTACAAAGATAAGAAGAAAAACGATGAATTTTATAAGATAAATTATCCTCCCTGCAATGTTGAGTGGACACCTTCCACTGGTTCTCGAGTATGGTGCTCTCATCTCAGGTACTCTTAATAATAAAATTAGTATTAGATTGATAAAAGTTAAAAATTTATATAAATACTGCCCTTAAGCCTTCACTAATTTATAATTAGGTGAATTACAGGTTAAATATTATTGGATGATTTTGCTTAATTTTTTTTAAAATGAATATAATAAGTAAATTATTATTTCAATATTATTAAGTGTTTCAAATAAAAATATTACTAGATACCATTTAATCCTCTTTTCCTGTTTTGTCTGATCTTTTGTTAGTATCTAACATTTATCAGAACAATACAGATGGCCCATCTCTCTGTGAAAAATCATGAGCATTAACTGTGAAAACTTGAAAATTTTAAGATGAAACGTACTTCAATATAAAATCATGGCCCTGACATCAGAAATGACCTTATTTGTCTTGAATAAAATGTCCCGATATCCTGGATATATTTGTTACCTCTCAGATTTCCTCCTCCCTTACCATTGTCAAATCCCGGGACGACCTTTGATCAGATCATAGTCCGGTCTTGCTTTTACTACATTCAAGAATTGCTCCCAAGCCCTCTCTCGCTACATTGATTACAGGACGAGTCAACTGGGGCAATTTTTGTGATGACTTTGAAAATAAATTAGACTTGAAAACTTCACTTAAAACAAAAGTAGACATTGACAAAGCTATAGAAAAATTTACAATATCAATATCAAGCTGTATAAAGGATAACACCTTAATCAGTAAAAACAGTAATCTGCAACAGACTAACCTGCCACAGCATATTCGATCCTTATTAAGAGAAAAACGTAGAGCGAGATAGAAGTGGCACAGGACCAGATATTCTTCAGATAAAACTCAATAAACCAAACTGACTAACAAACTAAAAGCAAAAATAAGAAAATTCAAAATTTAATCAACTTCACTGAAAATCTCACAACTACTGACAAATCACTATGGACGACCATGAAAAAGATACTGAAATACAAGGACTGTAATCATCCTCTTCTTACTGAATCCCAATCCTGGACCAGAACTGATGAAGAGAAGTTGCAAGTATTCGGTCAAAACCTTTAACCCACATTCTGATATCCTAAATCCACACACTCTAGAATGTATTAAAGCAAGACTGGACATTCCCCTCCAGATGATGAACCAGATGATGAACATCCCCTCCTAAAGCATTCCATCCTTCCGAAATAGCTTTTATCATTCAAAAATTACGTTTCCGCAAAGCTCCAGGACAGGACCTAATTACATCCTATATCTTAAAACGGTTTCCTAAAAAGCAATATTATTCCTGACCTACATTTACAATGCTGTCTTTCGCACCACATACTTTCCTGATCCCTGGAAATTATCCATAGTCAAAATGATCCCGAAACCCCAAAAACCATCAGAACAACCATCCTCCTATCGTCCTATCTCTCTTTTACCTATCATGGGTAAAATTTTGGAAAAAACTCATCCTTAAATGGCTTTATCCTATCCTAGACTCAAGTAGTATAATCCCAGACCACCAGTTTGGATTTCGAACATCCCACTCCACTATCCAGCAATGTCATCTTGTGGTCGACGTTGTCTCGTCTTCATTGGAGCGCGGATTGCACTGGAGTCTTTCTCCATGTGGAACAGGCTTTGATCGAGTCTGGCATCCGGGACTACTGTACAAAATCCGTAAATTCCCACCTCCCACTTACTTCCTTATTATCCGTTCCTACCTAGCTGACAGATTATTCAAAGAAAATTACAATAATGCATACTCTTCCCTCTTCCGCCAGTCAGCTCGGATTCCTCAAGGTAGAATCCTCGGTACCATTCTCTACACAATTTATACAGCTGATATCCCAACCCATCCTAACACTGTTATTACCACTTATGCTGATGACACCTGTGTGACATCAGTTAATAATGATCCAGTTATTGCATCCCAAAACCTTCAAGGTCATATAACAAACCTTGAAAAATGGAGAATCAAAATCAACCCCAACAAATCCCATCAAATTACCTTTACCCTCCGTCAAAAACCTACCTCGACGCTACCATCTACTACAACACTTACTGGGCAAATGCTCAAAATTACCAATCTACTACAAAAGGCTCCTTTATCTAACAGTAATAAGACCTATTTGGACTTACGGAATCGGCTCCACCAAACCATCAAACTCCTCTCGAATCCAATCCTTGCAATCCAAAATCCTTCGAAAAATCCTTAACGCTCCATATTTTGTAACAAATAAAATAATCCACAAAGACCTTAATGTTCCATATGTCGCCGATTAAGCCCGATCCAGATACCAGTCCTTTCATAGTAAACTACAGATTAGAACCCACTCATATCCACCCTCGCTTCCTCCTCTATTCCAGATAATCCTCCAAGGCGTCTGAAAAGAAGATGGCCTTGAGATCTTTTAAGTTAGAAACTAGTTGAGTACTATCAGTGGATAGTTTCTCTACATGCGTATTCAAGACATTATTTTAGCACATTAACTTAATGTACAGTAGGGTTCCGATTAACCGAGTCGATGGTGACCAAGGTTACCTCGGTTAATCAAAATAATCGGTTAATCGGAACCATACCAATACCAAATAAAAATGTAGGTTATTTTTAAATAAAAACTACATATATGCTTAAAAACCTAATAAATAATTAGTAATAATAATGCATTATAACAATAATAATAACAGAAATATGAAACTATATTTTTAAAAAGAAATCTTTTATTGTTGTTTGTTTAAATGAACTCATATCCATACTCATACACCCCCCACCCCATCAGACTTGGCACCTCGGTTAATCGGAACCTCGGTTGACCGGACCTCGGTTAATCAGAGCGCTACTGTATTATTTGTAAATACAGATGTAAATTTCAATAAATATTTATTTAAAAAAAAAAAATTGTCTTGAGTGAACCTCTATATCTATATGTTTATAGTTTTGTCTTCTTTTTGTCACCAAATTAGCAAAGTTAGTTTAAATTTATCGAATTTACAGTCATTCCACATCAAAGCTTTGAGAAAAAAGAATAATAATGGTGTCAGTATTAAGAGATGGAAACTATTTCTACCTGTACAATGATTGAGTCTTATACCACATTACTAGTTATAGTTTACTAAAACTTTAATTTGTTTTCAGTGGTGGAGTAAAGAGAGATTGGATCGGATTTCCACGTAAATTTCATCAACCCGGCTCAAGTGTCACCAGGTGTGCATGTGTAAACTTGAAGAGTGAAAAAACTAGGAAGCTAGGGAACTTTGAAGTTTATAAAAATTGTGATCCTAATGCTGTTTCTTGTTATATCTGATAGTAATAATGATTTAGTAATTGGTCCTAAATTTAGTGGGATTAAGGTTAAAGAAAGCTATGTATATATGGAGTGGGGTAGCACAGTAGGTAAGACACTTAACTAACCTATCCAAGCCTGGCTGAAGCAGAAACATTTATTCTGCTAAATCAGTCTTAGATAAACTATGGTTTCAGGAAAATTAAGTTTTTAATGCTCCTGGTACTCAGAAACAGGGAAGTTGGTACATTTTTCGCGGTTGCAAAATATACCCTTAACTCTCCGGCGGGCGCGCCTATTTGAGTTACATCAGTGGGCGTGCTGCAGTGTTTGAACTGTGTCTTTATTTTTTATAAATTTTATTAAAAGATAAGCAATGACTTACTTTTTTTTTTGTTTATTCATTGCTTTAGTTTTATACTATTTCTAATGAATGAAAATTATAAGTTGTATAAAGAAAAGGATGAAAAAAAAAAAATTAAAATAGCTTTGGTGATAAAAACACACAAAAAAAACAACAACTTACAATTGGTAGTATAATGCATAGACATCATATAATAATACATTGCTTATTATAATAAATGTTACCCATATGAACATAGGAATAATGGTGGAAGTTGACCGTTGTTATAATGAAGAAGAAATGGTTGGGGGTGCGGCAAAAATAAATAGCACTTATATCTGAGAATGCATATTTTATTTTTGCCAACGTTTCGACCCTAATTTTAGGTCCTCATCAGTAACCGTGCTCTTTGGTTGATGCTGTCAGAGTGAACCCATAAGGTATAGAGTATTGTAATTATAAACATATGCATAGAGGTATGGGTCAGGGTTATAAAGGAAAATAATGAAATACCCAGCTAAATTTCATGATATACTAATTTAGTAAAATAAGACTAAATAAAATAATAGTATGTGTAAAAATAATTCAAACAATATTAAACACCGTAAAAATCAAAATACTTTCATTGTAATTTGTGAAGAAAGCGCAGAAAACGACAAAATAATTCAGCAGAGATTGTTTGAATCTGTAACACGAAAGGGCGCGCCACGGTGTTTCGACCACACTTACAGACCCACTGCAAATAAGGCACTATAACTACTGAAGTACACCGGAAGACGGTGGGCACGACTTGTCAGAACATGTTGGTCTACAAATACCTAGAACCCTCAGCTCACTGATTCAATTAGTATTCCTTATATTTTGACAAATGTTCAGATTGCGGTCCAAATGCCGCAGCAAGCCCACCGGAGGGTTAAGTGTAGTTGAGAAGCTTACCATATCACCTCATTTTCAACTTTAGTTCAAGGAACTGTACTTTCCTTCTATGGATCGAACCAAGACCCTTCATATGCATATTTACACATGTATATTATTTACTTCTGTTATTTCCTCACCGAGAAATAAATAACAATAATGAAGGTTTAACAAATGCTAATGTTCGATGCCGATACCATAACTCGCTCCCTGTACACCTCTTTCCACCGACCGCCACCCAGACACAACTTGTCAGCGACCACGTTTCACATCCGTAAAGGGCCATTGTAAGAATAATAGGTCTGTGAATCTTAATTTTTAAGTTTAAGAAGATGCAAATTAAGCAATTTCGCTTTTGAAAATTGGCAAGCATTACCAGCTGTAAATCTAGCCTTAATTTTCTCATCAATTTCATTTTTTCTTGTTACCATCACCCCTATATAACTACATATCTATAAATGTTGAAACGTATTCCCTTCCACATTAATGTCTGCAAAATCGTCACCACTTCTAATGCTCACCATATATTTTGTTTTATCCGTATTTATTTCCAGCCCAAGCTCTCTTTCATCAACGTTTTTTGCATTTAGTTCTGATTTCCGCGTCCTCATCAAACAAAACCAAATCATCGGCATATCCGAGCAGGGGCATATTCCAATTAAATTAAATAAAACTGGTGATAGAGAATCTCCTTGTTTCAGACCAGAGCTAATCTCGATTTTCTCGGAAAAATAACTATCGATTCTTATTTTATTGAACATTTCGGTCAAACACATTTTTACTAGGTTTACTAACTTTTTTGGTATTCCCTGCTCGACAAGAATATTATATAACCTTTGGTGGTTAATCGAATCATATGCCTTTTTGAAATAGATGAAAGCTGATTTATTCTTCTGTTATTTTCTATTTGTTTCTCTAATATTAGACAGAGGGAGAATATTTGGTCTACGGTTGAGCAGTTCCGTCTGAACCCACATTGGTAGTCTGGCGATTTCCTTGGGGTATTCAGTGATTTGACAAGTCATGATTTATGTAAACATTTTATAACAAACCGGAAGGAGTGAAATTCTGCTATAGTTATTGCAATCCATTTTTGGTCCCTTAGTGTGAATCGGGATAAGTATAGATTCTTTCCACTTTTCGGGTATTTTTCCTATTCCCAGACCTTTTTAAGCAAAAGATGTATTTAAGATATCCCAGCTTTTCCGCATTCCTTGATTAGTTCACTAGGAATATTATCTGTATCCGCTGCTTTTTGCAATTTTAATTTTCCAATGGCTATTTGAACTACCTATTTAATCAGTTCTACTATTAACGGTTCAGCACTCTGATATTTCAAAGGGGAAGATAAACTATTATTTTTTAAATTTAAAATATGATTGAAATAATCCTGGAACGAACTTAATATGTCTACTGGATCGGCCAAGATATTGTTATTTTCATCGCTAATTCCAGTTGTAACCGGTCCCGACCATTTACGGATTCTGTTGATGCCTTCGTACATGGCTCTAATGTTATTTTTGATTTTCCTATTTTCAATTGCTATTATTTTATTTTTGAGATAATCTCTTTTTTTAATTTGAGCAGTTTAGTTGTTTCTTTTCTTAACGCTCTAAAGAAGGACAGATTGGTTTCGTCAGGATTATTTAACATTTCTAATTTAATGGCTTTTCTTTTTTTTACACAAGTTAACGCAATCTTCGTTGAACCATGAGGTTTGTTCCATTTATTTTTCCTTTTACCAAGAAACAAGCTACTGACATCTCTAATATTATCCCTGATACCTCACCATAACTTGTCAATGTCTTTGTTATCTTCGTCAGAAGATATTAAAGCCTCAAACCTATTTTTGACATGTGGTTCGAATAAGTTTGACAGTAGAAAATCTATTTTGCACGAACGATGGGTGAACATAGAATTATACCTTTATAATAATGATAGGTACTGACTTTACAAGACTGTAAAAATTGGAGATTTCTTTTTAAAATATTTAAATACATTTGATGATGTCATATGTTCCATTTTGTCACTCACTGGAACATTACTTTCTCTGAAAATTATTATTTAAAAAACTATGAATATAAGTGTGTGAAAGTAACTTCATTGCTAAGAATTTGACTAAGCCATCGCTAACCAGAAACATAGGAAAATATGACTTTAAAATTCCATAAAAGTACAAATACCATCAAAATTTTAGAATCACCACCCATATATCATTTCTATAGTATGTGAGTATATTTACTTTATCATTTATTTTTCTTAAAATAAAGATTAAGTAAAGACTCGTGATAGATGGATCCATTCTTGTACTTTCCTATGTTAGATGAATCTTATGATTTATTTGTTAATTCCTAAAAGTTCAGTCAATGCAGTTTTGTGTACTCTTTTTTACTTCTATCAAAGGAAAACGGCTTTTGTTTTACTACTAAATGTGTAAAAATATATATTTTTATTAGTTTAAAAGGTAAGAACTTTATTGTAGTCAGATGTGATAAAATCTAAATCTTTTTTGTTTAATATCTGAAGACCTGAAGTATTAATATACATCAGTTATTACTGTTTGTTTTGTTGTATAAGCATACTTACATTCTTAATAAATTATTTTCATATTTTCTTAATATCTGTTTTCTTTATTTTATTTAATTTTTGTTTGAAGTGTGATTTACAAGTGTTGGAAAGAATTATTATTCAGCTAGCATCTACTTATTCATTAAACAGCTTTCTTTCTATGCCAATATATAATAATAGCTCCATATTAAAGTTTGGCTTTTATCCATTATTTCAACTGGAGTATAAATCCTATACTCACACTACTGAGAAGAAAAAAAAAGGGTCTCTTGAAGACCCGATTTCCCGTTACAAATAATAGACCAGCATTTTACAAAAATGTTCCTATATCCATAATTGGAATTACCATTAAAAGTTTTAATAATCAAACCCTTTAAGCAGGCTCTAAATTAAAAGCTTTGAGAACCACCCCTCTATTGGAAGCCTCTCCCTCTCCATACTTCTATATATTTTTATCTTTCACGGTCTGTTTTAAAAGATTCATAAATGTTTTTAAAATATTTGTCTAGCTATAACATTTTTAAATAAAAATGGTAATTTGTATTATAAAGTTCATTGAACATGAATAATCTCATAATGCTTTTACTTTTAATTAAAGAGACATTAACAGTGTTAAAGTAGGTTTTAGAATTCAGTCATTATATGATTTTAAGAAAATTCGGCTGAATATAGGTAATATTTAAAAAAAAAAGAAGCCAATTCTTCATTGATTGAATTAAAGGTATTGCAAGGAAAAACTACTCAATAATAAATTCAGAAAACAAATATAACTAAAACTAGAGACTTTTGAGATATGATGTTGAAAGAAATCAGTGATATGTTTAGCTGTTTTCCAACTTGCTTTTATCTTTGTTGCTTTGCTTTTATCATTGCTCACTCTTCTTAAATATTAATTTTATTTTCTTGACAAAATTATCATTATTTTTACTTTCACTTACCTATATATAAAATATATAGTAAGTGGAAGTATTGCGATCGTGAGAAATTTCGACTTCCTGTTTTCAACGGAAATACATGTTTTGGGGTCCCCTGAGTCCAAATAACCAAGTCCCGCGAAATGGTCTGTGTGTGTGTGTGTGAACAGACTAGCTCAAAAACTATAAACCGTGCGAACCTGAAATTGGGTATTTAGTGTATGTATATTCCCGCGATGTGACAGCGAAAATTTCATCAAAATTACTCAAAGGGAGGGGGTACTTTATTTAATAACTTTTTATGTTTTTTTCGATTTTCTCAAAAACGGCTCTAACGATTTTGATTAAACTGAGAATTTGATGTACTAATAAGCCCGAGATATGACTGTAAAAATTTCATCAAAACTGATCAACCAGAGGGTGCACTTTACTTAATAAATTTTGTATCATTTTCACGTGTTTTTTTTATTTACTCAAAAACGGTTTGAACGATTTTGATCAAACTGGGTATTTGATGTATGTATATGCCAAAGATGTGATAGCCAACATTTCATTAAAATTGATCAACCGGAGAGGGGACTTTATTTCATAATTGTTTTCCAATTTTAACCTTTTTTCCGTTGATCTCAAAAACGGCTTCAACGATTTTTATCAAATTCGTCATGTTTAATGGAAATTAGGTGTTCTTTAATTTAAAATATTCTGAGGGGGCTTAAATGGGGTGGGGGCCTTTTTTGTTTTCCATAAAGTACCTTTGTTTTTGTTTATATGGAGAAATGAACTAACTGTCTCTTGTTACGCCTAAAAATAAGAAATGACTAAATATGAAATATGATAAAAATAAGGAAAACATGTAGAGGAGAAAAAAAAAATATTAACTCACAAAACTTGATGGGCCCATGCGAGGGTACGCCTTTAATGACGGACTATTGTTCATAATTAATGCCATTCTGTTCATTTGAGAAGTGGCAATTAACAAAACGTATTAATTTCTAATCTAAGTAAGTTGGTAAGTGAAAGTTGTGTGTTGCGAGCATGCAACAGATTTTTAAATTATGTTTGACTAATCACATTCAACTTATTATTCATCAAACACTGCCTGAATTAGTTTATGAATAGCTGAATAGCCTGAATAGTTTTTGATAAGCAGTTGAGTTGAAATATAAAGATAAGAATAAAATTTATATAATGGTAAAAGTATAAGCAGGAAGTATGTATAAATGGGGGAAACAACAGCAAGTTATAGTTATATCCATTGAAAATTAAATAACAGGGAGACAGGTAAAGTGAACGTTATCAGGTTCTTATAATATAAAAAAAAAACTTTTAAGTAAATAATTTTAAAATTTACAGATAATTGTAATTAAAAGCTTTAACTGTGTAGCTATAGATGTAATATAAATATATAAAATATAGTTCAAATTATTTTTTAAAATACTGATGGTAGAGAGTTGATCATATCATATTTTCATTTGTCATTTTTCCTTAAGTTTATTAAATGTGAACTATTTAATAATTAATATTAACTATTTTGTTCAGGGTAAAAGTATAACATGCTATGCTATAAAAGATGCTTGGGATACAACTTTTTATTTTATTGTGATATTTACAGATTCATAAAAACAAAAAAAAAGGTCTTAAATGCATTTAGTACAGAAAATTAAACCAATTAACCATAAAAATTAGGTTTTGTAATATAATACAAAATATAAAAATTATTATAAACGACCTTAATACTAAAAATCACAAAAAGCAATAACATTTGGACATAATTCAATGATATAATATTCTTTTTAAAAAAATTACAGTCTTAAAGTCTGAAGTAAACTAAAATTGCCTTTGTAATCATCTAAATGCTAGACAATTAAATGCCATGAACTGATCATCTTCAGTCTTTGATTTTTCTAGTTAATACAAAAATCCTAGTAAGAAATTAAAAGAATCAATTGAAAATATAAGAAAACTCCAGTAGGAATGTTTGCAAAGAAACACTAATAAACTTTAAACTTGGCATTGCTGATCCAAATTTATTAATAGAAATAAACAATAGAATAGAATACAATTGAAATACTATTTTTACAAATCCATTTTCCAAAATTGTCTCTGAACCTCTTGAACACGAGCTTCAGCGATGCGGTCTAAAATCTTTTTAGCTTTAGCTTTACGTTTTTTTAATTTAGCTTTGGATACAAACTGTGAAAAAGAAATAGCTCTTTTGGCTTTCGAAACACTAATCAATACAACCTTTCCATTTTCTTTGATAGGTTCTTCAAAAATAGTTTCTAGATGTTGGCGCTTGAATGGACCTTTTCCTTTAATTACATTATGAAGAACTTTCTTAATATTACCTTCTATATCTGTACATGGTCTTTTGTGAGGTCTCAAATTGAATCTTCTATTAACTTGTTTTTCACATGGTGTTGAGGGGGCACTTAAACTTTCTTTTACATCCACAGTCTCATTATTTTCTTCTTCAGGAATTTCATTTATTGTCTGTAATTGTGTTTGAGAAGTTTCTGGAAATACCTCTTGAAATTCAACATCCATTATTAGACCTTCCAAATATCTTTATCCTGTAACAAAAATTTATCATCTGGGCGGTAATAGTAATACTTAAATGGCTTTAATACCACAGGTATAAAAAATATGTTTATATATCGAACGATGTAAGGGTGAAATACATGATTTCATTTTGATTAAAGTTACCCATTCTTTACACAAATTATTAAATAAAGAAGGAAATACAAAATCCTTAAAATTTGTTATTTGAATTATGTGCAAGATACAGAAGTACTGTATTATGACTAACCGGTTATACAACCACTAACCCACTGAATAGGAGCGAGATTTACCTTTCCTTTAGCATGGAACTCTTAAATCAATACAAAACTGGGAAAAGAAACAATTATCATAAATAAACTGTAAAGGTATTACCTAAATAGTTGTAAGTTTAAATATAAATATGAAAACAGGCTACTGGAATGTACACTACCATTTGAATGGAGCGATTAGGCTGGAATTATATAAAACCCCTATCTAATCTTATAATTACACAATGTATCTATCTCTTTGAATTATACATTATACTAGTGAAAAAAATAAAAAAGTCATTTCTCAACAATTCTGATATTTCAAAATGATATATAAATAATTAATAGAATTTCCTATCATATCTTAAGATTTAAATTGTCATAGTGCATTGATTTTTATCCTGGTAATTTACTAACATAAATTATATTAAGTCTAATTATAAATTATGTATTTAAAACACTGTTTTTAGCTGCTTTAACACAAATAAATAATAAACACATTAATGAGAGATCAGCTAGATAATAATTACATAATCATAAATTATTCACACACATAAATCACAAACAAAGTCTAAAACAATTATAACAATACAAATAAATTGCTTTGAATTAAGAGTACTCAATTTACACATAAAAATTTAAAACCTGGACATACCTGAATAAATCAAAAGATTTTTACGGAAATATGAAAAAAGTTATAGGAGCGAACATCAGATTAAAATTAATATAAAAAACTTTATTAAATATAAGGCCTTAGCACAGTCAAATTGTGACTTAAATAAAATAAATAGTTTACACATTTGAATGAACTCATGTCAACAGACAAAAATGGCAACCAAATGTCCATAGAGCTCTTGCACCTGCCATAGAAGTTCTGTTGAAATCATCATTACCAAACTGAGTCAAAGCAAGGAACTAAGTTCCGTTGACTCTGTATGATTAGATAATTATTTCCAAGAAACAAATCATAAAAATTAATTGTAAATCTAAAAAAGATCGTAAACTATATATTAAAAAAAGAAAAATATCGAATATAAACTATTAACATTATATGTTGAAATTTAATCATTGATTATATTTAAATAATTAATTTATAATTTTTAAACTACTTAATTAGAAGATAAAAGATTCGACCACATCCGGGAACCGAACCCAGGTCTTCTGCATCACCGTTTCTGCGCTCTTACCAATCACCAAAAAGAAAAATTCGAACACAGTTGGGAACGGCCCCATAGTTAGCTTATTGGATCTTATCACCTCTGCAACGGTGATGCAGAGGACCTGGTTCGATTCCCGGCCGTGGTCGAATCTTTTATCTTCTAATTAAATAGTTTCAATATTAATATTATACTTATAACATTGTGAGCGAAGATCATTAATTTTTATAAAATATAAACGTTGTAATTATTATTTAGAGTATGGTGGTCTAATAAAATACCCAACGTTGATCTTTTTTCTTTGACTAAGAGGACCCAATAGATCTAGGTCATTATAAATCAGAAGGGATGGTGGTTAGTGCACACACTTAAAAAAACCCGGAGGACCATACAGTCTAGAGTGGGATCCACGATTGCAACGACGACGTAGGCAATCTAGAGGCGGAATCTACTGGAAGGAATGGGTAGTGCGACTTGAAGAAAAGGACACTACTACGTGAATTTATTGAATAATTGTGATAAAGCAGCGCTGTTAAAACTAAAGTGATTAATATTAACCTAAGAACCGATCAAGACCTGTAGCATTTAAAGCTAAGAGAGCCCCATTTCCTCTGTGAAAACGATTCAAACAAGAAATAAAAATTCATCCAAAGAAAGAAATAATTGGGGGAGGGAGTGTTTTTACTTAATTTACCCTAATTATTTACCTAATAATTTACCCTTAATTTACTCCAATTAACTTTGGCTCCTACAGAACAGAGAACACATTGGCAAAAACCATGAATTTATGGTGTTATGCAATAATAATATAATTGAAAATAAATATTTTTTTATTTTATTGGTTTTGAGATTTAGCAAAATCCTATTGAGTGAAAATAAATATACTCTACCTTGTGTTGAGACACTGGCTTGTTTTTATGCTACTCCAAAACGTTGTATCTTATTTTCCATTTTCCGGGTTATAATACTTCTTCCTCTGAATAGTCCCCAATTAAGTGGTCTCTCATTCATTAGTCTTCCGAGATTGAAAACCTCTGGTCCGATGATATCTTTCTTCCCTTACTCAAATGATTTGTAATGAAGGCAGTTTCGTCCTGTTATCAAACCAGAGAATAGCTCAAAAACTATAAACCGTAGGAAATTGGAAATAGTTATTTGATGTATGGATATGAACTTATCTAACAAAAAAAATGTCGTCGAAATTGATTAATCAGTAGTGGCACTGTGATCTAAAAATTTTAGAAATTTTTACGATTTTCTCAAAAACGGCTTTGATGATTTTGTTAAAACTTTTTACATGAGATTTGAGTATTCTTTAATATCAGGTAGGTTCTAGGAACATTGTTCGAAACTTTTAGCTCTTGCTAAAAGTTTGTTCGCTGGTGGGCATAAGCTAGCGGCGCCCTCTACAAACTTTTCAGTAAAGTTTTATATTTAGCAAGTGTACCTGGGACATTGTTTTGGTTGTCATTCTGCTCGTACCCTGGAGTAAGGTACGAAAATGTTCGGCTTTATTTATTTAAAAGGCATTTGAAAAAGTGTTTATTATAATGGCGAAAAGAAGTGTCGAAGTCCAAGTTTTAGATAGTGATTTCTCTCTTTTATTACGTGAATCAGTGACGTATGAATTTAAAATGGAAACAAGATCAAAATACAGATTTAGAAATTTTGTGATGTTTTGCATGTTACTAGCCCTTACGGGTATTATTTATTTTGGTTATTTCTGCTCTGACCAAGTCTGTGCTCTTACCCCTCAAAGACCTGCTTGGTCAGAGTTATCATTGAAATTTCCAGTCCAGGATAACTTGGGTAAACCACTTAGTTTACATTCAAGCCCTTACAACTCCAAATCTTCCAATCCTGGGTTTAGTTATGATGATGTACTTAATGAAAATTTTCTCTTTGATATGAATGGTCATGATGTTATGGTATTTCTACACATTCAAAAAACTGGTGGAACATCTTTTGGCAAGCATTTAGTTCAAGATTTGGATCTCCAAAGGCCATGTACTTGCCAACGGAAAAAGAAAAGGTGTTACTGTTTTCGCCCTAACAGAAACGAAAATTGGTTGTTTAGTAGATATTCAACTGGATGGAAATGTGGACTTCATGCAGATTGGACAGAGTTAACAAGTTGTGTTGATACAGAGTTTGATAAAAATGAGGGTGATTCTGTGAAAAGGAGGTAGGAAGTAACATTTTTTTTTTTTTAACTTTTTCCATTGTAATTATGCTAAGTCCAGCTAAGTAAATAGTTACAAATTTTCAGGTATTTCTATATAACATTGCTAAGAGAACCAATTTCAAGGTACTTGTCTGAATTTCGACATGTTCTGAGAGGTGCTACTTGGAAACATTCTCGTCATTGGTGTGGTGGTCGAGAGGCTTCTTCTGCTGAGCTTCCTTTATGTTATTCTGGAGAATCTTGGAAAGGTGTTACATTGGACGAATTCATGGCCTGTCCAACTAATCTGGCTCACAACAGGTTTGCAATTAAGTTTTTATTAATGTTATCTAAAATAATAACAAATAGATATTAATGTTATCTAAAAATAAACATTTACTTAAAGAATCCTTTACTATCATTAAGATATGTATATTTTAGTTTCTTAATGCTTTCGGCGTCGAGGCCTTTGACTATGATATATGATACACTATTTTTTAAGCTTTACTCTTGAACAGCAATATTCTAATTTCTTTACTTTAGATCAATAGCTTTTACCCGCAATCAATACTTATTGATAGCACATATTTAGATTACAGGAATACTCCAAATGGGTTTCGGAGTAAGGTAGAACCAAATCAAGCTAGTACAAGCTAGTAGTAGAATCAAAGTAAGCTAGAATCAAGCTATCCTTGATTGTTATAATAGGCGTCTTGCTCACTGAATTTAAGTATTTAGAATGAGATATGGATAAACGAAAAAGGAATTATTAATAAATAGTTTTCATTGACAATGTCTTTAGGAAAAATATAATGCCCTTAATATGGTCCTATAAAATAAAGTAGTCAGTAAAAAAAAAAAGAATATATATACATATGCATCATCATCATATTCCTTCCCCTTCTACCGTTGCGCAGTGTGGGGATGCCCTCTATAGAGCTTGACCCAAGTATCCCTCTCCTGTACCATTTCTCTCCTTTTGTTCCAGTCCAGTCCTCGTTTCCTCAACGCTTCCCGTACACCTTCTTCCCAGGTGATCCGTGGTGTTCTTCCATCAACTCTTGTCTTGTATGTAATCCTTGCCGTTCTTTCGATGCTCATCCTTTGGAGGTGCCCAATCCATCTCAGTTTATTTTCTTCTAGAATGGTTTCTACTGGCAGTACCTCAAGGTTCGATCTTATAGTTGAATTGCGGATCCTATCTCTCCTAGTCTTTCCTTCAACCTTCCTGAAGTATCTCATCTCCACTGTCTGGATCTGGCTCTTGTGTTTTGAGGTGAGTGTCCATGATTTGGAGGAGTAAGATAGGATGGGCAGGAACGTTGACTTGTAGACTGATATCTTTGTCTTTTTCGTCACTTCTCTTTTGTTGAGGAAGCCTTTCTGGATTGAGTGGAACATCCTTCCAGCTGCTCCCAGTCTTTGCGATATCTTTATATATATATATATATATATATATATATATATATATATATATATATATATATTGTTACACTTATGTGGGTTAAAGAATATTTATTTAACAGAAATATACAGTTATCACAATGCCAACGAATTAATAAAACTTAACACGTTGAGCGCCAGGGAAAAGATGATGTACTTTTGCCTGGGGCCAAAGCAATTTTTCCTAATTTATAACTTTAATATGATTAGAATGATACAAAAATTGCAAAAGAAATAAATAAAAAGTTTAATTTTGGCAATTAAACAATAACTTTGTGAGCGGTACGTATGTACCGCCCGGCCCCAGGGTAAAGCCCGCTACCTATAGTAGTACGGGGGCTGCCCGGTTATGACCGCGACGTCAACCCTTGTCCCCTTAAAATATGTTATTTTAATAAATAAGATATTTTGTTTTGTAAAAAAATAAATAAAATTAATTTATTTTATTTATTTATACCCCCCAAATTAAAAAAAAAAAAAAAAAAAAAAAAAAAAAAAAACATTTGGGCCAATTGCATTGGCGAATTGTTCGGGGCCGGAGCGGTCCAATATGCCTTGAAATCACGCTCGGCAGGCGGTCCCCTGGCCCAGAACAATCTTTTAGCTGGCGGGAGCGGGCGGTACCTGGGGACCGCCTCGGCCCCAGCCAATAGTCCAACAGCGGTACGATCGTACCGCTTGGCGCTCAACGTGTTAAACACTTGAGCAGGTTACAAAAATGATAAAGTTAAAACACAAAATCATATGACTTGCGTTACTCAGTCAAGACACAGACTTCAACTTCAAGTAAGTCATTCAGTCACTGCTCCTTATATATAATCGTAAATAGTCAGGCTTGGATCATTCTAGAACAATGTAGGCAGATCTACGCCTTTGTGGACTAGGCGCGAAAGATCTAGACCCCAGAAGTTCATTCCAATCGTATATTTTGTTCCAACAAGCGGTCCGGGACGTTATGCCATATGTTTTTTTATTTGCTTATTGGTTTAACGTTACACTGCCCCCTCCTTAGAGACATTCCTCCTGGATGTCTTCTTTTCCATGCGTGCCTGCTCCCTAGTTCGAACGAAAGGTCTCTTCCGCAATCCGCTGCACCTCTTCTTCTCCATGGTTCCCCGTATATGGCACCAAGCGATCATTATGGACGATAATGGGCTTTCCTTTGGGGTACTTGAACACCCTGTAGACCAGATCGCTGATGTGTTTCTTAATCATGTATGGTCCTCATCTTCCTTTTGGGTTGTAGAGCTAAGCAAGTTCTCCTTCTTCATATTCACCCTGGTTGGCCCTGCTCCCGCTTTGTCTCCCCATCCGATCTCTGGCGACGTGTCTCTTATTGACAGCGATAGGGTGATTTCGATTCTCTCCTCGAGGCAATGCCGGATCGACGCCTTCAATCACCCCGTCCTTCTGCTTGTATTTCAGCTCACCCTTCGTAGTCGCCTGCCGAACCAACGAGGTAATCGACGCCGAAATCCCAACCTTAGAGCCTTTTCGAAGAATACTTGAGCGTTTATCCCTTGAAGGAAGTTTTACACTCTGTTACACGGTTGCTACCACACCGGCTGGTCCCCGACTCCATAAGGGCAGCACCTCTCAGTGAGATTCCTTTGTTCCAGGTCGAGCTGAAAGCCATACGCGTTCATGAGGTCCATCCCGAGGATTACATCTTCTTCAATGTCAGCCACTAGGACCGAGTGTGAGACACGGCTTGAGCCTAACTGTAACTTTACCTCAGTTTCCCCGAATACCTTGGCTTCTTCTCCAGTCGCAGTCCACATTTGCCATCTGGTAGGCGTCAGTCTTTTCTTGTCAGCCACACTTGATGAGACTATAGTCTTTGTAGCTCCAGTGTCAATCAGCATCGTGTGCCTCTTGCCGTTGACGCTGTCATCCACATATGCGCTGTCGTCTCGGTATCCCAAGGAGGTTACCATTATTGGAGAAGCGCCTTAGGGACTGCCCCGGGAAACTTTTATCCTCCGGGTAATGGCGTGTCCTATTTTTCCTGTGTCAGGAGCTACCTTTCCTTTGCAGGATCTCCTAATGTGTCCGAGCTCCTCACAGCTCCAGCACCGCACGGGTCTCCTTTTCCGGGATTCTAGGACTTTTAAAACAAGATTCTCCAAGTCTGCAGTTATTGCCGGCTCCCCGCAGTTCCTACACCGAAAGGGTCTTCTCTGCGAGTCTAAAGCCTTTTCAACCCCTGAGAGAACACCTTCTAGGTCTCTGTGGTTCACCTTGTCACGGTCGGTGGTACGCCTGGTCTGGACACATCCATAGCTACGAGAAGCCTCGGTAGCCGCCTCAAATTCCAGTGCTGTGGATAGAGCGTCTACTAAGCCTAATTTTAGTTAGTAATTTAGGGCGAGTCAGACGTACCGCTCTCTGAAGCTCCAAGTCCCTCAAGCCGTCAATGAACACTTGGACTGCTAAGCACTCCAACAAACTGTCTGGGGCTGTTGGATAAGCCAGTCTCACTATCCTGGCAACGTCCACTTCGAACTCTTAAATAGTCTCGGCTGCTTTCTGCTTCCTGCTCTTCAGCTGGGACTGATATACCTGTTCGAGGTGGGTGTGGCCAAACCGCATCTCTAGCCGGCTTATTAGCATGTTAAAATCGTATGCGTCGTCGGCATTGAGGGTCTGTAGGACATCCAGAGGCTCGCCTCTGAGAGTCACTGTAAGGGCAACCGCCTTGTCTCTTGGAGACCACCCATTAGCACTGACCTGAATTGCTTCAGGTAATTCGTCCAGGACGACTTACCATCAAAAGTCGGTGGCTTTATCCTTTCTCGGCTCTCCATAACTGGCGGTTCACATACTTGTCCCTCTTGTAACGGATGTGGGCAGAGCTCCTCCCTTATGACCGCCTTCGCCCCTTGTTCCACCATCCTTTTTAGTCTTTCAACCTCCGCTTCTTGTTGAGCCAGCCTGTCCTTTAACCCAACTACGTCACCGTACAAGTTGGTCAGCTTGTCATTCGTTTCACTAGAAAGATTTATCAACCTCTCATTTAATCCATCCATCTCACCCTACAAGCTTGACTTAAGGCTAGCTATCTTCTCGTTAAGCTCAGCCGATTGGCTAGCCAATATTTCATTTATTTCAGCTGACTGGCTGGCCAACTTGTCATTTATATCACCAGACAGACTGGTCAGCTTATTATTTATTTCCACTGACTGGCTTGATAATTTATCATTTATTTTATTTATTTCAGCAGTCTGGCTAGTCATCTTTTCATTTATTTTGGCTGACTAACTTAAAAGCTCAGCCGACTGGTTTGATAATTTGTCATTTAATTCGCCAGATAAATTCGAAAATTTATCATTTAACCCATTTATGTCACCAGACAAATTGGTGAATTTATTATCTATTTCAGCCGACAAATAATTTAAAGTGGCTTTAAAAGAGCTATCCTCAAACTCTACAGTTTCAGGATCTACGCCCTGACTCGAGTAATACTCACGTAAGCGGGCCAACAAGATCGCTTTTGTCCCTGTAGTGTCTAAATCCAGCTCTTCTAATTCTCTCCGCAGCTCCGTAACTTTAAGTTCTCCAATTTGCTTACCTGGCATTTTATTTTTCTTCTTTAAACCCCACACCTGACACCAGTTGTAGCACTTATGTGGGTAACAAATATTTATTAACAAAAATATACAGTTATCACAATGCCAACAAATTAATAAAACTTAAACACTTGAGCAGGTTACAAAAATGATAAAGTTAAAACACAAAATCATATGACTTGCGCTACACAGTCAAGACACAGACTTCAACTTCAAGTAAGTCGTTCAGTCACTGCTCCTTATATATAATCGTAAATAGTCAGGCCTGGATCATTCTAGAACAATGTAGACAAATCTACGCCTTTGTGGACTAGGCACGAAAGATCTAGACCCCAGAAGTTCGTTCCAATCGCATATTTTGTTCCAACAAGCGGTCCGGGAGGTTACGCCATATGTTTTTTTATTTGTTTATCAGTTTAACGTTACATATTTATTTAACGTTATATATTTATATGTAAATATATAATTACTCATTTATAATAGTACCAGCTCTATATTATGTCAAAATCTGAATAATGTACAAAAACCAATAAGATTACTTAAATAGATCTTAAATATCTAATTAATATTTATCTTAGATATCTAATAGGTCTTAAATTCCTCAGCAAAGGTATAAGATACAGCAGACCATATGAAATAGGATTGTGAAAATACCAAATAAATGCGTCCTGCAAAGACTTATTTATTATATTTTAAATCCCTTGATTAGAGAAGCATTAAAAATCAACACAGTTTTTTTATATTTTATATGTTCGTATAAACAATTTAAATATTTTATCTAAATTATTGTAAATTTCAGACAGACAAGAATGCTGGCAGACCTCGCTTTAGTTGGCTGCTATAACATGTCTTACATGTCTCTACTAGAGCGAAATCGGGTTATGCTGGCCAGTGCTAAGAGAAATTTAGCAGCCATGGCATTTTTTGCCCTAACTGAATATCAAAAGGTTAATTATTTTTCATAATTTTAAAATTTACATTGCAGGTTCTAAGGTTCTATTTTGGTGTTAAATGTCCCTTAAGTTTTTTATTTACTCATCACTGATGTTTCTTCCTATGGAGGAAAAATTTTAAATTTATTAAAAATGATTGTGTAGTTAAAGACACCATTGCAGATTCCTGTGGATTGGTGTATATAGTGTATATGTATGAAATGGTACAGTAACCAGACACTGCCATCTCTTAGATATGGCTGCACATGGCCTGGAAGGAGTACTTTGCTAATGTATAAAAAAAAAGAAAAAGCTTTTTATTGTTCAACTGCTCATAGTAAGCAGTAGCTCACTTAAAAAGCTCAAAGTTTGATAGAATCAGTCTTTCTGTGTCTTTTAATTACATCTGATCAACTATTAATACATCTATAATGAATTACTGTTAAAACTCACTCATGGAGTTTATGTTCCACACATAATTAACACATTATTCTGTAATCATGTTGTTAAAAATTTAAATTATGATTAGCTTATTCAAACAATACATTAATGACTAATATCAAGCCTTAGCTAGCAGAATTTTATAAAAGCTTTGAAATTCCCTTTGAATTGATATCATATCACCTTATTCATCAAAATCCATGAAATTCCTAAGTGGTGTAAAAGGGTTCTCTACTACCTTATTATGGATAGGATAATGATCATTATTTAGTCATTAATTATATTTTCCTTTAGTTTAATAACTTATTTTTTCTTCAGATTGGCCAGTATGTATTCGAAGAAACTTTTAATTTGAGATTTGCTATACCCTTTGAGCAACATAATGCAACACTTTCGAGTTCTACACTCTCTACTTTAAAGCCCCATCAGCTACAAAAAATAAAAGAACTAAATTCTCTTGATATCGAATTGTACGAGTTTGCTCAAAATCTTATGTACAAGTAAGTAATATTATTCATTAATTGAATATTTCAGTTGACACTCTGACCAAGTCGATTTTCTAAATTTTACTGGACAGCTGTTTTAATAATTTTTCCTGTGAAGAATTTCCATATCACCATTTTGAGTTAAATATTTTATATGTGGAGAGACATAAATGTTGGTATATGAAAAAGACCTTTTTTTCATTTTGACCTTTAAAAATTTTGACCGCACCTCCAATCATTTCTTCTTGATTATTTGTATAATTGTTGGATCTTTGTTTTTACATACACTAGTAATGAAAGTTGATTTATACATTTTTATTTTATTTTTTTAAATAGGAGATTCAATAAATTAAAATCAAGGGATCCGATGTTTGACGAAAGATTTGCAAATCTTGGAAGACTTCCTGGCAGAACTGAATTCAACTGGGACCAAGCACTCGATGAGTCAAAAGAGACGACAATTGAAGCAAACACTTGAATAACATTTTTAACTGACTTTGTTCATGATACATGTATAAGGATAGCCTGCCTAACTATTCAAGGTAACCAGAGTCTTCTGTTCTTTCAAGTTGTTCCATTACACAATAAATTTGACAATAGGTTAATTAAGAAATATATGTATATATACACTTTTTTGTATTTAGATGCAAAATTGTTTCATTGCAATTTTCTTTCAGGAATAACATATTGTGCTTATTTTATGGTTTCTGGAATAGTAATGTTCGTAGCTCTCTCTCTCTGTATTATGGTTCACACGTTTTAATAGGTAATTACTTATTGAGAATCTTATTGCCGTATAGATCTTGTGGCCGACAAACTTGTGACCTGGATTCTTGTCCTGGTTGCTAACTATGATTTATCTTATAGTTCACATAATGAAATGTTTTTGACCTTCATGATATTAAATGTTTGGGATTAAACTTGTTAGCCAAGCTACTGTGGTATTTTTTCAAATCGTCCATTATTACTATTCTATTGCTTGAGTCAAAAATGAACAAATAATCTCAATCACTAGTTTTGAATTCCTTTACAAAAAAAATCTTTCTGGAGTCTAAGCTCTGTAATATCTATAGCTTTCTTTATAAAATGAACTAAAGTGTTTTCAATCTTGCTTTCAATTAATAATCACTCTTATATTTTTTGTTGTTTGTTGATTTCTAATTTTTGTAATACATATTTAATAATATGATCGATTTTATAAAATATAGTGATATAAAAAAAATTTTTATGCTAAAGGTTATTAATATAATTAATAACCTATTAATTATATTTAATAAAGGCTACCTAATGTAATTAACCAAGGGGGACGAAACTCTTTAAATGATCATGCAAATGAAAAGGAACAGAGATTGAACTAAAACTTCCCACCTTTTGACCTAAACTAAGACTGACATTGCTTTGATGAATATTAGGCCTAATCTGTCGAAAGATTCCTTAATGTTTGAACCATTGAGTGCCAAAACTACTTCATCTTTGGCATCTACAATCCTGCTGAGGCCCTTGTTTGTATTCATAACCTGTAATAATGACTGTTTTATTTTTATTAAATATTCCATTTTTCATTAATTTGACTGAGAAACATACATTGAAAGCCTATTTTTTTTTTTTAATCAAATCTAATAAAGGTATTGGCTATTAATTATGGAAGTTTTTTTGACATTATTAATGATCATCGCACAATATGCATTTCCATGACGGAAACTTGCAAAATTATTGTATGTTTTTGCATACATTATTTTATTTTTTGTGCCATTTTACAGTGGTGTTATTGTTATAGAGGAGGATATTATAATCTTTTAGCTTAGTATGTAGACCAGTTCATGAATTATAAGACTGTTTCGATTGCTAACCAAAGAGCTCTGTTAATTATAATTGTTTACTTAATCCTTTTATTTATAGTTGTAAATATTAAAATATGGAGTTCTGTTTCCTTAAATCTTCTGCTGAAAATAATGAAAACCTACAGTACACTCTTACACTCTTATTTAACCAGTATCATCTTATTCAGTAAATACCATAAAATAAAAATAACAATAGTTTTAAGCTATTAACAAAATATATGTAAAATTATAATGGATAAATAAGAAAAATGTACTAAAAACATTTAAAAAATAAATGTAATTGTACTGAAAAACATTTAATATCCTACTAGATTTAAAATATTAAAAATTGGTTTTCTTCTAATAAGCATTTTTTTATAGTATTTACTTTCCTCCTATTCAATACTCGAAAAATTCAGAATCTGCAGTCTTAAATTTCAGAGAGTGTATTGTAACATTCATTATAATCTATACTTTTTCTATCAATTCTTCTGAATTTTATCTTGTCATTAAGGTTATTTATCTCTGTCAGATAATGACCAAGTCTTGTAAATTAGGTTAATACATAAGTACTGAAGTTGACAATATAAAGTTAAGCTAATGGAGTAATTTAATATAAGGTGTATTAAGAAGTAAATAAGTTTTTGATTACTTATTTATCTCCTATGAATCAATGTGTAATTGTCTTAAGTTTTTTCTATAGTGTAATCTGCTGCATTTTTTAATTATGAAATTTTTTATTGATAAAGGTTAAACACAGTTTCTTAGAAGTTATTGCATTATAATTTTTTTTTAATTGTTTAGTTTTAATTATTTAATTATTTTACAACTGATTTAAAAAATATGCAGTGTAACTTTTCTTAAATGTAGATCACTGAAGTATATAAATTTGTATGATTTTGAGAAATAGTTTTAAGTATGAACCTTAGTTAGTATAGTGACTTATGGCTGTCATTAGCCATTGTTTAGCTGTCATGTCATGAGTGCCTACATTCTCCATCACGAGTGAATACATTCTAAGGAATTGCATATCCTTCCTCAACTCGTATATAAATTTCTTTTCTTTTTTTTCATCTTCTGATCTCCAATCGCTCTAATTTTTCTTTTTTAAACCTCCGCTACTTTAAACTCCGAGTTTTACCTGTGATAAAAGCGAGATCCCAGATATTTTCTTTTTTAAAGATATATATTGATATTTTAGATCATCCAATTTAAAAAAAATAGAGAGGGTATCGACTCTACCATTCAAATTACATGACGAATAATAAAAAAAGAGGACCCCCACTTTGCAATGGAATTAAATCTTAAGAAATCACTCTCCATATGATCTAAATACTTTCAAAAAGTTATGTCATTTTTTAGCCTTATTTCCAGTTAAGAAAGAATATTTTGTAAAAAAATAGACAAAAAACTGTGTTTGTGTTCATTTATTTGTTGGTCTAGTTAATAGTAGTTAAAACAATTTAAAGTCAATGGTATGACCCCAAGGCAAATAAAATGGTTGCTTATGAGAGAAGTTGTCAAAAGTCTACATTTGGGGAAGTTCCACTTTGATTTAATAACAATTTATATGTGTTGTTCTCTGCCTTTTTTTTTAAATCAAATTTCAAATTAGAACTTTCATGTATGTTATTAAATTGTTTTTTACTGATAGTTTTTAAAAATATTTAAAAAAAATTATTAGTTTTATAAAAACTTTAGCCGTTGATGTCGGCAAGAAGGCGGGATGGCTGACATTTTTGTGAGAGTTGGAGCTGACCCATCATAGGGGTGAGGTAATGAGACCTCTTTTCTACCATTCCTACTACCTTATAGTTTTGTTTTACCCCTTCTTTTACTTGGCTATAATATAATTTTTATATTGGTTATTAAATAACTTACTAATCTCATTGTTGTATTTGAAATTTTTGCAATATAACTCATTTGGTAATTTTATTTTGATATTATTAAGAAAATATTGTTTGAAATGATGGCAAAATTTCTTAATATTTTTCATACCTATGCGTGCCATGAAAACTGATGGTGAATCGTGCCATTTAATGGTTATTGGAAATATTTCCATTCCTAAGAGAAGTTAAAAAAAAATAAGAAAAAAAGAGGTTAAGTGAAATAAAAAAAAAAAAGAAACAATTGATTTTCAACTAGAAGGATTAATTTTTTCTAACAATCAATCAAAGGTAATTTTGAAAGAAAAAAAATTAAAACAAAAGATAAAAAGAAAGAGTATAATAATAATAGTTTTAATGTTTTATTGCTAAAATAATTAAAACTATCATTCCGGTTTACTTCATACTTTTTATTCCTGTTTAAGAGATTCAACAATGTATTTTAATGAGATTAAAATCCTTAAGATTTAATTTATGAAAATAGATTGGATATTTTTTTTTTATATGCAGTTACAGATTTTCTTATCAGATTGATTTTTGAAAAATTATGCTCTACTTTATTCATTTATGTGTAGGTTAAACCATGTTTATTAATCTATATAATTAAATTAGTTTTTTATGAAGCTTAATTAGAGAATCATAAGGTGTTCTTTCTAAATGATTTATTAGATAAGTACCATATTTTATACTAACCTTTTTAAAACATATCTTGACAAAGTTTTGGATTAATTTAAAATTAACTGTCTAATTTATTTTCATTTTTGCATATAATTATTAATGATTGTTAGATATTACTTTCTTTTATGTGGAACTTATTTATAATTTAATAATATAATTGAAAAATTGAGTTTCTATAAATATAATGGTACTAATAATTATGTTAGGGAATTTTTAATATTTTTGAGAAAAACACTATTGTGCTCAAATAGACTGCTTAGAAATTAATCATGTCTAAAAGTATCGAGTGGTCACTATGATCAGAAATCGGTCTTCATCAAAATGGTAAGAGTTTGTCACTCTGAAAAGAGTAATCACTCTTCATACCTCTATCAGTATTTTATTGTTTTTAAGATCTACAGAGCATACTGTATTTCTAGCCATATTCATATAGATTAATTTGTTGTGCTGTACCTGATTTTTGTCTTAATTTATATATTGGCCTTAACTTTTCTGTATAAATCAGATTTGGCCTTAACTTTGTAAATAATTGTAAAAATTGTATATAAAATAATACATTGTAAATAATGATTAAACGAAGAATTAATATAATAAAGAAAGAAAAAAATTAAATGTTCCAAGGGTTTTTTTTTTCTTGTGTCTAACATCACTTTCATATTGTTTGTGTATTTTTCCTTTAGTAAAACAATTTAAATTTGTTTAACTATAATTAATTGTTTTTTATATATTTGGATTTTGCCGGTCACAACTTATGAATATAATTAAGTTTGTTCTAGTTTACATGTAAATATTTAGATTTTTTCCCCCTGTTATTTGCATGTGATTTTTATTATTGTTAGAATGAAAAATATTTAATGTTTTAAATGTGTAGACAGGCATCTTCGTTTTATGAATTACATATAATTTTTAACATTATTTAAGTTTGTAGAGTATTTTGATGTGTAGATTTTCCTATTACCTATACCTTTATAATAAAATTACAAATTAATATTAGATAAAAATTGAGTTTATGGTTAACTGTGATGCCTTCCTCAAATTTAGAGATGTATTGCAAGAAAACATTTGTATGTATTATTAAATTATTTATATTTAAAATAAACATTTATGTAAAAATGTTTGCCTTGTTTTTTTATAAAAATATTACCACAATATTGAGTATCCAGTCTCATTATCGGGCTAAACAGAATAATGTATGCCATGTCAATTTTGTTTCCAAGTATTTTGCCCTGTTTTATTCCAAATAAATTCCCATTTTTGTTATATTTTAGTTTTCAAAGTAGGTAATGTTAATCTTAGTTCTTATCTTGATCTTATATTATTTGTTCGAAATAACAAAAGTACTGTATCCCTAGGCTGATGACCCTGGTTTAAAATTGAAAACCATGTGTTTTGGTTAGTTGTGGCATGCCTCAATATGAGAGTAAAATTCAAGTTAACAGTTTTTGTATTTTCCCATAATTGCCAAATTTATTCTATTGTTTGAGATTAAGCGGACCAACCATGATGTAAATATTATAAAGATTTGTTTTACGCCCCTTTATTCTCCGAAGGCTAATCGGACAATGCTGCAGTGGGAGTCTTAAATTTTGCCTACCCAGATATAATTAGGATAGGGATCTTTAACGAGCACCAGACAAGGCACAGGCTCAGGGCCTCCATTTTAAATCCCATTCAAAGGATGGCATAGCCAATGATTTTTTATTCCCTTTAAAAAGTTCTGGAGAAACCTGGTGGGTTGCTTAACATAAAGATTCGTTAAATATAACAATTAATTATTGTTTCTTCAACTTATAAATTTCAACTTCTGTTGGTAATTAATGTAAATCAAAGTATACAGAATTTACGATAGGTTAAATGATGGTCAGGATTTTCAGTTACAATGATATTTATTATGGTAAGCCAACGTTTCGATCCAACTTGTGGATCTTCATCAGGGCTACCAGGGTTACCTAGTAGAGATGAGAGATGGTCAACTGTTCTTCAATTACGATAGGTTAAATGATGGTCAGGATTTTCAGTTACAATGATATTTATTATGGTAAGCCAACGTTTCGATCCAACTTGTGGATCTTCATCAGGGCTACTGAGTCCAGGTGGATACTCCGTATTCACAAGTTGGATCGAAACGTTGGCTTACCATAATAAATATCATTGTAACTGAAAATCCTGACCATCATTTAACCTATCGTAATTGAAGAACAGTTGACCATCTCTCATCTCTATACAGAATTTATGTATGTATAATTTAAGAAATCACAAATTTACATTTATGAATATATATATTTAAAAAAAAGTAGTTGATACCAGATTATTTCCCTGTAACATAAATAAAGTTTTAAAAGTGAGGGAAATGAGTTTTTTAGGCTAGTTCTTCACATAATAATTTTAAAAACTAGAAGACTCATAAGGGAGCTTGAAAATAGCTGACATTGTTCTACCCTTGTTAAACAGGAGAAATCGAATTCGTCTTCAACTATAGGTATAATACAAGTCTGAGACTAGCGACATTTATTGAAATTTTTTGTTCATCCATTGTACTAAAAGATGTTTTATTAAATTTAGAACTCTACTGATCTATGAGTGTGCAGATATTTTAAATATACAGTACAATCTATAGTGAGCGAGCTAATTGCTGATTGGGACAATTGTTTTAGACAGTGTTCTAAAAACTACTTATTATACTTATTATTGATTAAAAACAAACACAATAAATACGACCAATGTTATTAACTGGAAGTAAACAAGAGTAATAAAATCAATTGAAAACAGAATTTTTTTTCTCAAAAAAGTGGGTATTTCATGTTAGTTTTTTATAATTTTATTTATTTCACTAATTACTATTTCTGGGTTTGAAAGCGGTTAAGTTGTTTTACTAAAAGGAAGTAAAAAAGACCCATCAAATTATCGCGGCATAACAGTGACAAATAGCCTAAGCCGCCTATACGGCCGTGTTCTAAAAAATAGACTAGAGGATGAACTAAAGGAGAACATTCCCGAGGAACAGGCAGGTTTTAGGTCGGGTCGTTCATGTATAGATCATGTATTCACGGTGGCCCAATTGTTGGAAAAGCAGACAGCTTATAACCAAGAGGTACATTTAGCCTTTATCGACCTGCAGAAAGCCTATGACACAGTACCATTAAGTAAGCTCTGGGAAGCATTGGCACTGGCAGGAATTAGTGAGGGTCTGATAAGAGCGATCCAGGGCCTCTATAAAGGAGCAAATGCGAGAGTGAAGGTTGGGAATCGTGTGTCTTCGGCATTTCCTATCAACAAAGGCTTAAAGCAAGGTTGCTGCTTATCGCCTACTCTCTTCAACTTGTATATTGAACAAGCCCTAAAGAAATGGAAACAGAAATGCAGATACATGGGTGTCAAAATTGGTGATGACTATCTGTTCACTTTGCAATTTGCGGATGACCAGTTAGTCATAGCATCAGAGGAATATGACTTGCAATACATGTTGAGGAAACTTTTGGAAGAGTACTCTAAATGGGGCATGGTGATAAACCTTAATAAGACAGAGTATATGACATTCAACTCATCGAGCATAGGTTTGACAATTGGAAATTGGTACCTTCCGCGCAGCACAGAATTTAAATATTTAGGAGTACTGATTAATGAAAAAGGAACCCTCGAGAAAGACATTTCTATGAAAATATCCCGAGGAAGAAAGATTATTAGCATCCTAAACTCAGTCCTATGGAACAGAAATGTTTCCCTCCAAACAAAAAAAAGGATTTATCAATCCTTTCTATTAGGAACAGTCCTATATGGGTCCGAAACATGGACTATTAAACAACGAGATGCCAAGAAACTATTGGCTCTGGAAATGGACTTCCTAAGAAGAAGTTGCGGCATTTCAAGACTTCAGCACATCCCAAATAATGCCATTAGAAATAATGTAAGACAAGAAACTAATATCTTATATGATATTGAAACAAGGAGGCTTCAATGGTTCGGCCACTTAATGAGAATGGAAGAAAACAGATGGCCAAAAAAAGTCTTCCAGTATAACCCGGAATATAGAAGGAAGAGAGGTCGACCAAGGAAGATGTGGATCGAGGATGTGCACGAAACAATGGCTGCGAGAGGCCTGCGGGATGGCGATTGGAATAATAGGAAAGAATGGCGAGAGAAGGTTCTGGGGATCGGAATACAATAATTAATTGTAAAAATCCGAAATAATAAAAAATAAACTAATTACTATCTTAATTGCTGGAAAAAAAATTAATACCAAGAAAAATTCATGACAGTTTACCATGAAATAATCATGTTAAGAGTGTTTATAATGAGTTTAAACAATTCTGAAGGTAGGTATTTTTTGTTAAAAAATTCTTTCCAGTTCTATGAACTCCCTTTTCCATTTATAACACTTTTTTTTTTTTTTTTTTTGAACTGGAGTTTTCAACATTATATATTACTGGTAATCCTTTGTATTCTTGACTGTAGCTTCAGCTCCATGCAAGCAAGGGTTGGTAGGGCTTTACCTAGCTAACAATTAAACTCAAAGAAGAAACTGAGCTTAGATAAGAAACCTTCACCTTCTTATTAAATCAGTCATATATTTACTAACCTGTAAAGTTCTTTTAGCCTAACATATAAATAGCATCACTTCCAACTCTTTAATACTTTATCCAATTACCATTTTTTTTCAAAATAAACAATTAAACAATATATCAGGATTATTGAAGTCAATATAATATGGGAATGTATTAATCACATTATTATTTTAGCCCTTTAGCTAACAGTGGGTGATATTTGTCCCACTTGTGTTGCAAAAATTATTTTTCTCATGCTCAATATAAGCTCCTAGAACTGTTTCATTGAAAATATTTTTAAATTAAATTGGAGCATAAGTAGTGCTGTCCTACAAAGGGTTAAAACAGAATAAAGAAAAGACTCCTTAAAGAATAAAATAGTTGAAAAAATAATGCATATAAAATTAAAGATTATATAATATTAATTTTTACAAAAACAATTTTGATCAATAATTTGAAATCTAATTTTCATAAAGTAAAAATATTTCATTGTATTTAATTATTCATTAATTACATCAATTTTCGACATTAAAATCAACCAATTAACTTTAAGAAAATAGATACACCATATTTCATTTCTATTAATTAAATTAATTTTTGACGTTAAATTATATTAATTAAAAATTATTAAATGAAGCATGAAGATCTAATGTCCCTTGTTAAAGTAATCGTTTATAGGGATAGTATCGATGTTTCGGTTTTCTGACCCAATTCTGATGATGGGGCAGAAACCTGAAACGTTGATTAAATTAAAAGTTTAAAAAATAAAAATTGTTTTAACAAGGAAGATTTATGTTTTAACAAACAAGCCTTTAGAAAGGCTTCATTGTTTATGTTTCATTAAATAATTTTTATTATGTTCTTTTTAATAGAATATAAAAAATTGATTAAAAGTCAATAAAAATTAGAAAAAATAAACAAATGTAAAAAAATTAACAACAACAATAGAGTATAAATAAAACAAATCAGAAAAACAAAAATTATTATACATCAAGTTAAGTAACTATTTGTCAAACAAAATACATATCTAATAAGGTACAATACATATCGACATTTGTACTTTTTTATTTTATAGAAGAGACTGTTCAATCATAATTCTTTCAAAGCCATTTGGCATGGTTCCTTGAAAATTGTCTATAATAAGGTCCAACACTGCTCCATCATCAACTGTAAAATTAAAAGAAAAGTCAATTTAAGGGAAAGAAAGGTTTTAGATGTAAATGTGCAATTGAATAGTAGATTTCTTAACTATAATTAGATTAAGGCATACATTTTATTTATATAAAAATTAAATTTAAAGTTTCAAAGTTAAGTGTAAGTGTAAAAAATTATTGTAATCCTCCTTGGAATTGAAGGAATTAGAAAAAATGGGAGCGTGAGGGAATTGCTCACGGAGCAACCACCTGTGACACAAAACTGAGCCACCGTGCGGGCCACACCTCAAAAAAGAAAATTTGATTCGGGCTTATATTGCATAAGAGAAGAAGTGATTAGTTAAGTAAGAGATTACTGTTCCCAAGAGTTTCCGTTTGTTTACATTTTTACTTTCACTTACCTATATATGAAATATATAGTAAGTGGAAGTATTGCGATCGTGAAAATTTTCGACTTCCGGTTTTCAACGGAAATACACGTTTTGGGACCCCCTGAGTCGAAATAACCAAGTCCCGCGAAATGGTCTGTGTGTGTGTGTGTGTGTGTGTGTGTGTGTGTGTGTGTGTGTGTGTGTGTGTGTGTGTGTGTGTGTGTGTGTGTGTATGTGAACAGACTAGCTCAAAAACTATAAACCGTGGGAACCTGAAATTGGGTATTTAGTGTAGGTATATGCCCGCGATGTGACAGCAAAAATTTCATCAATATTGCTCAAAGGGAGGGGGTACTTTATTTAATAACTTTTTACGTTTTTTTTGATTTTCTCAAAAACGGCTCTAACAATTTTGATTAAACTGAGTATTTGATCGATTTATATGCCCGAAATATGACTGCAAAAAATTCATCAAAATTGATAAACCGGAGGGGGGACTTTACTTAATAAATTTTGTATCATTTTCACGTGTTTTTTTTATTTACTCAAAAACGGTTTTAACGATTTTGATCAAACTTGGTATTTGATGTATTTATATGCCCCAGATGTGACTGTAAAAATTTCATCAAAATTGATCTACGGGAGGGGGGACTTTACTTAATAAATTTTGTACCATTTTCACATGTTTTTTTTATTTACTCAAAAACGGTTTTAACGATTTTGATCAAACTTGGTATTTGATGTATTTATATGCCCGAGATGTGACTGTAAAAATTTCATCAAAATTGATTAACCGGAGGGGGGACTTTACTTAATAAATTTTGTAACATTTTCACGTGTTTTTTTTTATTTTCTCTAAATCGGCTTTAACGATTAACAAAAATAAGATATGAATGTAGAAAAATGTGACTTTGGGAAATGATTATTAGCAAAACACGTCAATTTCTAATCTAAGTAAGTTGGTAAGTGAAAGTTGTGTGTTGCGCGCACGCACCAGATTTTTTTCTATTCCAGGGCACTCTTTTGTCAAATGTGGTATTTGTTGATAAATAAATATGATTGTGGTTTCAAATGTGTGTGTATTTTGTTGTTAATAATGATAGAATTGATAAACAATTCTATAAGTTAATACCTAATGCGTTTCATTCTTGTTTACTCTCTTCTATTCATTCCACTCCAATAAATAAATTATAATAAATACATTAAATTGATGAAAACACCTAAAATAGATTAATAATTTAATGATAAACATATTCTAGATTAAAGGAATACAAATATGGCCAATAGTGCTGCTGAAAAATAATAAAATACCCAAAAACTGAGATGTGAGGGAATTGCTCACGCGCGACCTACGGTGTCTTAGGGAGGGGCGCGATTAGCGCCGGGTTAAATTACTAATGAATCATACATTTTAGCTAATTCAATAGAAAATTTTTTTTGTTTTTTTCAAGGTGTTCAATACTTTTTACACAAGCTGTATATAAATTGACAAATATTTTATGTTAATTGTAATTTAAGTTGTGGAGAAACCTAATCATTAGTAACATTCTAATCAATTAATACCATGGTGAGATGCATACAATAAACTGCACTATACTTAATCAGTACAGGAACACTTTTATTTGAACTGGATCAAAATCGTTGCTATAAAAAATACATTCTCTTTAAACCCACTGGTAATTGATATATTGACTCACTTGAAAACATTGGATAGGGTTGGTGTTAAGGTTCGCTTTTGTAACCAGATCACTGAAGCATAAAAGGAAATGAGCTTGCTGATACCATGGTGAAGAAAGCTGTTAAAGAAGGTCTACCAGTCAAAGGGGTATTGACGGGAGAAATAATTGGTTTAGTTAAAGGGAAGGCATGCGAACATTGGCTATTTTTGTTTTGCAACAAGGGATAAGAAATCAAGAAGAATTAAGTCATGCGTGGTCCTTGATCGAGCAGACCAACGGCTTTTCAAAAAGGAAGCTGAAAGCACAAAAAACCTTTTTAAAAAAGGTCACATAAGAATAACATATGACTATCTGATGAAGAGTAGAAGGACACCGCTTCAACATATCTCATGCAGAATTATTATAGCCTGCCGATGGTTGGAGATAGCCAGAGACCCCTTCTCTGGTAAGTAGTGGAATCACCCGATGATGGCCAGCCCCCTAGGGAGAGGAAACGAAGGCAACAACAAGGGTTAGACAGGTGGCTCCGCGTGCCGCAGGCGGGAAACGCCTTTTCGGTCGGCTCGGGACTGATGAGATAGGCTAGAGCCTGTAAACCCGGCATGAGCCTGTCAGGAGGCTCTGAGGAGGCAGCCCCTCCACCTGACTCAGGGGTAGTAGGCCGATACCCTGCTCCCCTTAAAACTCCAAATCACGAAACCTGCAGATAGATTAGCCGGATGGAACTTTGGCCAACGACATAACGCTCGTTTAAAGGAACTCAAAATTGCCACGTGGAACGTTTTATCCCTCTACAGAACAGGAGCTCTACAACAGCTCCTTACCCAACTGGACCTGTACAAGATAGACATTGCTGCTATCCAGGAGATGAGGTGGACCGGTCAAGGCATGTTTTATAAGGAAAACCACACAATATTCTACAGCTGTAACGACCACGACCATTCATACGGCACTGGATTTGTAGTCCATAAGAGAACAGCGCAACTCGTAATTGGATTTAGACCAATTAATCCTAGGGTGTGTTGCCTACGTGTAAGAGGCAAATTCTTCAATTACAGCTTTATAAGCGTCCATTCCCCCACCGAGGTATCTGACGAAACAGACAAAGACGTGTTCTACACTGAGCTCGAGAATTGTTTCGATGAATGCCCACGTGCAGATGTGAAGATTGTACTGGGCGACTTCAACGCAAAAGTCTGAAAAGAGCTTGCCTTCAGCCGCACTATTGGCAAGCATAGCATACACGAGGAAACGAATGGCAATGGGATCAGAATGATTAACTTTGCAACCTCGAGAGCCCTGGTAATTGGCAGTACACTTTTCCCCCATAGGAGAATCCATCTTGCTACGTGGCGTTCGAATGATGGCGTTACCGTCAACCAAATAGATCATGTCCTCGTCAGTGCAAGACATGTTTCGAATCTGATGGATGTGCGGGTCTACAGAGGTGCAAATGTGGACTCAGACCACTACCTCGTAATTGCTAGGGTTCGGGCAAGAATATCTGCTCCGCGAAACAGACGTGCAAAGCACAAGAAAAAACTCGCAACCCAAAAACTCAAAGACCCAGAGAAGGCCGAACAGTATGCGATGAGGCTGGAAAATGAACTAAGGACTCTCAGCCAAACAAATGACATAAACCCTTCCTGGAATGTATGCAAGGAAGCAATCCTGAGCGTAACAAAAGAGGTCTTAGGGGAAGTGAAAATAACTGCGGCCACAGGCAGGAAAAATGACGCATACAAACAGATGCTTCAAAGAAGACACACCCGCAATTCAGTCCTGGAGTATAGAGAGAAAAGGAGGAACGAGAAGAAACTTCACAGGCTGAAAAAAAGGAGATGGCACCAAGAACAGCTTTCCCAAATGGAACAGAGCAGGCGAGACAACGATATAAGAAAATTTTACCAAATTGCGAACAGCCAGCGGAAACCGTTTAAGCCCCAGACCAATGCATGTAGAGATCAGAATGGAACCCTACTAATGGATAACGAAAGTATACTGAACAGATGGAAGACCCATTTCAGTGCACTGCTTGGGGGTAGCGAAAGGCCAGAGAGCGATGGGATGCAGATAGTTGGAGACGAGCTTGAGCCACCAGATGAAGATGAAGTCCAACATGCTATAGAGAGCTTGAACAGAAACAAGGCACCAGGACCGGATGACCTGCCTAACGAACTATTTAAGTACGGCGGTGAAGAACTGGTGAAATACATGCACAACCTACTCATCGATATCTGGAGCAAGGAAGAGTTCCCTGAAGATTGGTATGAGACAACTATCTGTCCTATTCACAAAAAGGGGGACATTCTGGAGTGCTCGAATTATTGGGGGATATCACTACTTCCCAGTGCCTACAAGATATTCTCTAGAGTCCTTTTTGAGAGACTTCTACCTCATGCGCGAAGGGAAATTGGCTGTTACCAAGCGGGCTTCATGAAAGCAAAGTCCACCATCGATCAGATATTTTCTCTCAGAATCCTATTGGAGAGGGCAAGAGAGTTCAGGATAAGCACCCATCATCTTTTCCTTGATTTCAAGGCAGCCTATGATAGTATACCGCGAGAGGAGCTATATAAAGGAATGATCGAACTGGGGATCCCATCCAAGCTTATTAGGCTCGTTCGATTGACGATGAAGGCAGTCAAATGCAGGGTAAGAGTCCAAGGCAATTCATCTCAAGGATATTTTATTCAAAAAGGACTAAGGCAAGGGGACTGCCTGGCGTGCCTCCTATTCAACCTAGGGTTAGAATGCGCAGTACGGAGAGCGAAAATTCAAGTCGGGGGAACTATATTCAATAGAACGACTATGCTCCTGGGTTTTGCGGACGACATTGACCTGATTGGAGGGACCTATGGATCAATGAGGGATGCATTTCTCGACCTTGAAAGAGAAGCTGCAAAAATGGGCCTAGTAATAAACGAATCGAAGACCAAATACATGCATGCGAATCCAGTTGGTAATAGGCAGCCTAATGGTAGGGTCTCGATTGGGCAGCACAATTTCGAGAGAGTGGAAGAATTCATCTACCTCGGAACCCAAGTGAATCCCAGCAACGACATTAAACCGGAAATTCAACGCCGAATTATAGCCGCAAATAGGTGCTATTACGGACTGCAGAGGCACCTCAAGAGCAGAGATGTTTCGAGAACCACCAAGGTGCGCATCTACAAAACTCTCATAAGACCCGTGCTCACCTATGGCTCAGAATGTTGGACTCTCCCAAGAGCCCAGGAGATGATTTTATTGTCCTTCGAGCGCCGAATCCTTCGCAGAATATTTGGTGCTATTTGTGAAAATGGTGTGTGGAGGCAGCGTACCAATCCCGAACTGACCGCGCTCTATGGAAACGCAGATATTATAACCTTTATCAAGATTGGTCGACTCCGCTGGGCGGGACATCTTGCGAGAATGACCGAGGAACAAATCCCGCTAAAGATATTAGAAGAGCAGATGTATGGACGAAAACGGATTGGCAAACCCAGGCTGCGCTGGGCTGACGGTGTGGCAGATGATGCTAGGTCCATCCTTGGTGCTCGCAATTGGAGAACAGCTGCACAAAATAGAGACGACTGGTTGTCGAAGCTGCAGGCGGCTCTGTTCCCTCGAGGAATGTAACGCCATAAAAGAAGAAGAAGAAGAAGAAGAAGAATTATAGGCGTTAACATACAGAGTTATGTTAACAGCGTCGCATGTACTGACAGATTACACAGAATAACAATTTGAACAAAAAAGAATTGGACTGGATGGTGATACAGCAATGATATTGAGAAACTTAATAAAGCTGGCAAAAAAACTGTTTAGATTCTTGAAAATATTTCAGTTTATAACAAATTTAAAAAGAAAATTTATTTGGCTTATATTATTTGATAATGCTAGTCATAATTAGAACTTGAGCAAAACTTAAGATGAGATGGGCACACGGTAAGTAAATTAAAATTACTAACAGACCCTCTTTTATTAAAAAACGTAGACCAATTGGCATAAAATGATGATAAGTTGGTTCAATGATGATTTAATACTTAGTAGGTATTTTTTCTTTTTACAGTGATTAACACCTTAATATACTTTAACAAAAAAATTCAAATAAGATAACCTAATAAAACCTGAATTTTTTTTTGTTTGATTATAAGAATAGGTATACATTAAGTTAAAAATGTGATCAGTTTATAAATTTAATTTACTAATAATTTTCGCCACCATAAAGTGTATATAGCACAATATTATTAGGTACTCAACATAACTTTTTTTCCCCCAGACTGAATAAAACTGTAGAGCACTTCTGAAGGATTAAAAATAAAAATTCTATCTCTTTTTATTTAAACTCAATAAGAGATTTTCAATGAAAAAGCAACTGCTTGTTGAAAAATCACAAAAAATAAAAAAGGGGGAAATAAACTATGCCTTTATAGGAACTTTTTGATAAAAAATTTGATGTAGAATAAAAACTGTCACCAATCATAAATTACAGTAATATAAAATACGTTTCAAAGAGTTTAAATGTAAATAATGCACAAATAATCTGGATAATTACCAAAAAGTGCTGGATAGACAGTTCCTTTTATTGCTGTTAAAGGTTTTTCAAGAGCTTTGCCATTCACATAAAAATTAAGTTCAATATGATCATAGGAGACTCCCTAAAATAAAAACATAGAAAATGCATACATTAGAGAGGCCAATAAACTTTTCGAGTTAATCCCTAATTAATGAAAATGGTAAGTAACTAAAGTTATATGATAAAAGGTAAGTTTTATTTATTTATTTTAGATATAACAATCTGCAATGCCACACAATATAAAATCTAGTTACTCATTTACATACCACAATATTTCCTTCAGTAGGAATGTCGAGATTGGAATGAATAATAGTTCCATTGTGTTGTAGGGTACCACTACTGGTTAGAACCCATGATTCAGAATCTTTTCCTCCTGACGAATTGAAGTCAGCCTTACGAGTAGCGAGGCCTATACTCCATTTACCTGTGAAATTTAACAAACAAACACTATACCACAACATTTAAGTTGTTTTCTAAAAGTGGAAAATTTAATCAAACTTTCTTAATAAAAACAAAGAAAAGATACAATGCGTAACTTATTAACAGACATTGACATTGGTCAAAATAACATAAAATAAAACTAGCTTATCAAGTATTTCCTAGGTAACCAATTTTTTTCTTTTTTAATGATCTGAAATTAACATGGATTAATAATATTTAAGAAAATAAAACTGAAATGTTAGAGAATTTTAATTCACTTATAATTTAGAATAAAAGAATGAATCGGAGCATATTTTCTGAACGAAAATCGGTTGATATTGGGGGAAAACTTAAAATTCTTATCCTTCAAGAAAGCATATGGAAATTATAAAAATATCATTTTATTTTTTCTCATTTTCATGAGAAAGAAAGTTATTAGACTAACTAATTATCAAAAAAAACATAAAATTTCATCTGTTTATTCAATCAAAACAACTTCAATTCAAAACTCAATCAATCCATTTTTATTACCTCCTTGTTGAATCTTCACTTCAAAGTATGATTTACTTTGAACTAATGGTGCAGTACAGATTGCTCCTCCGTTGCCACAAATTCTGAATCCATTCTTTAGAATAACAACATCATGTCCTGAAAATTAAAAGTCTTGACAATTATTTAGATTGACTAATTAACATTACTAGTTTTCGCTTATTAGCAATGAATAGTTCGAAATAGTTAATAAATGACTTATAAGAGGAGAAAATTCATAAATGTATAACTAACTCATTTTTAATAAATAATTTTTAATGTTTTCTTCAACAAATTCATCAAAAAATAAAAAATAAATAAATTAAAAAAAAAACAGCACACTACATGGAATTAAATGATATTTTCAAAAATACATACAGGGCACAAGTCATGCGAAATCAGAGAGGAATTTGAAAAGTGTGTGTAAACAATAATTAATAATTGTTGGATATAAATAAATTTTCAATGAGAGCCAATAGAATTAGTCAAAACAAAGGATACATTCTGCTTGCATTCCAAGCAGATTATGAACACAGATAATCACAATCCTTTATTAGTATTAGGATTATTAATAAAAAAAGTATGCATCTAAATTTTGTTAAATAATCCAATTAAGAACACACTCGTTTATAAGATCAATAAACTAAATATAAATTGTTTGCAGGCCATTCGAAACATTTACAAATCAAATCATTCAGCCAAAATATTTACCACCTATAGATGCTAATCAGTTGCCATATTTTATAACACATTCTGTGTCTTCTGTAATTAAATAATTTACATTCCTTTTATGAGCTCAACCTGATTTTCAGTGAGAGCACTGTTTGTAGATCATAAGAGTGTCAAAGTAAAATTTTAATAACTGAAATTTAGGAGAATCTAAAACCTTTTTTTTTTATTATTATTATTATTTAATAATATTTAAGTCCTAAAAAAAAATCCAGCTTAAACACAAATATGGTTACATAGGTCACAAACAATCAGTTTTAGTGGGCATGTTTCTATTAAAATAAAACTATCAGGTTTAACACCCTCTTTCCCAAACTGCGAGCTACAGCTATTCTCTTGTGGCACCATGAAAATTTTCCCATACAAAATATTATATTAATAATTTTAATACAATATGAAATGTATAGGGAACAACAGCCCACCCATCCCGTTAAATGTTAATTAATTTATTTTTAAATTTACCAAATCACATTAAGTTTGCAGTTTAATTATGTCTCGTGGCTGTACCGAACGCATTCAAACACTTAAAGTCAGGAGTTTGAATTATTTATGAAATAAAATTGTAAACATGAGAGCTATAGATATCAATACATATCAGATTTCAAAATAAAGAAAACTATTAGTAAAATAAGGGTTGCTATGAGGTTAGACATGGGGCTCCACGGAAAATTCTGATATGTAAAGGACGCCAGAACCTAAAACAGTTTGGGAACCCCTGGTCTAACTTTAACCTTCAGGCAGCCACTTTATGCCTTAATGGGGTAATCAAGCCAGCCTTCTTAAACCATTGCTTATCAAAAAATCTGGTGCGTGCGCGCAACACACAACTTTCACTTACCAACTTACTTAGATTAGTAATTGACGTGTTTGCTAAATATTATTTCCCAAAGTCACATATTTTTCTACATTCATATATTATTTTTGTTAATCGTTAAAGCCGTTTTTGAGTAAATAAAAAAACCCCGTGAAAATGATACAAAATTTATTAAGTAAAGTCCCCCCTCCCGTAGATCAATTTTGATGAAATTTTTACAGTCATATCTCGGGCATATAAGTACATCAAATACCAAGTTTGATCAAAATCGTTAAAACCGTTTTTGAGTAAATAAATAAAACACGTGAAAATGATACAAAATTTATTAAGTAAAGTCCCCCCTCCAGTAGATCAATTTTGATGAAATTTTTACAGTCATATCTCGGGCATATAAATACATCAAATACCAAGTTTGATCAAAATCGTTAAAACCGTTTTTGAGTAAATAAAAAAAACACGTGAAAATGGTACAAAATTTATTAAGTAAAGTCCCCCCTCCCGTAGATCAATTTTGATGAAATTTTTACAGTCATATTACGGGCATATAAATCGATCAAATACTCAGTTTAATCAAAATCGTTAGAGCCGTTTTTGAGAAAATCGAAAAAAACGTAAAAAGTTATTAAATAAAGTACCCCCTCCCTTTGAACAATTTTGATGAAATTTTTGCTGTCACATCGCGGGCATATACCTACGCTAAATACCCAATTTCAGGTTCCCACGGTTTATAGTTTTTGAGCTAGTCTGTTCACATACACACACACACACACACACACACACACACACACACACAGACCATTTCGCGGGACTTGGTTATTTCGACTCAGGGGGTCCCAAAACGTGTATTTCCGTTGAAAACCGGAAGTCGAAAATTTTCACGATCGCAATACTTCCACTTACTATATATTCCATATATAGTAAGTGAAAGTAAAAAGAGGAATGATTGAACTCATTTATACCGTTTTTAAAGTAAATATACATTTTTATTTTATAGAATATTGAAAGTTTTTCAATTAATGTAAATAAAACCACTTCCCATAGATTGTTTCTTCTTTTTTAAGGACAGTGTACAAAAATGTTGGATTAGCGACATTTCTATTTACCAGGAGAGGGTTCATAAAATGAGATGAAGAAAGGAATCTAGGATAAAGATTAAGTTCACCACTTACACCTTCACTATAATAATTTCCTACTGGCCAGAGATATAATTATCATAGGTGCATCTTATCAATTTTTATTATTTTTCAAAATGTTTTTCTTTGAAAATTTATTCAAAGGTTGAAAAAGCTTTAGAAGAGGAACTAGCATACGTATATGTGAAGGTGTTACAAATAAAATCCATTAAAATGGATAAACCTCGAATCCTTGACTAGGAGATGCTTTATTAACCAAGCACTCTGAGAGGAGGGTTATTGACTCATAGTTCAATACACTGCTGGTTCTTGCCTTCATAATATTTAATTATATGATTGAGACATATTCATTCAGAACTAACATTTCAGTTTCCATGTACTTTTTTGGGTAATACTACAGCTATGTCACTTTTGGGGATGGCTAATTTGGACAGGTGACATAATACTAGCAGACTCCAATCACATCTTTTTCAGCTTAAAAGTGTCTTGATCAGGTTTATTAGATAACAGCGTTTGAATTATGATACTCAAAAGGGATAAAAAAAACCAATCAGTCCCTTTTAGTCGAGATGAGGGCCACACTAAATGGCTTCAAATCGGCCACCCCTAGAATTGATATAGCAATAGTAGTCCACACTGCTGTAATGTTCATCAGTGATAATAGAATAAAATTCACTGTATTTTAAGAATAAATGATAAACTTTATTAATCCCAAGGAAGAAATGAAACCAATCATAAAAAGAGAGGAGCCCAACACAAAATCAAATAGGACAGGAAAATAAATTGATATATTCTGTGGATTGCAACAAGTTTTAAAAAAATTGTCAAGACAAAATTCAGTAAAAACATATTATATTTTTAACAAAATTCTAGATGCCCTAAACTGACAACAGCATTTCAATGGATCTAACACACCTAGTTCACAATGTTCTTAAGTAACAACAGCAAGACTACAAACCTGACTGATTGAGTTAATGCTAGGAACATAGAATAAGATAATTTGTCCTGCCATCCTGGCGATATAGAAGAAATGGATGAGAGTGTGAGGGACAATGTCAATTTAATAACCTATTTAGTAAATGTTAAGAGAAAAGAACCAATTTTTTACCCATATGCCTATTATCCAATACTATTGGCGTTATTTCTCGCGTAGAAGTTCCTTTAATAGTGAAACCAGTGCCTTCAAAACAAGTTTTAAAACAACAGATTGAAGCCAAAGACATTTCTAAAAAAAAATTTATTCTTGGAAAAGTACAAGTGCTGTCATTAACTACTTTCTAGGTTTTACTCATCATGTTACTTTTTAATGTATACAACTTTGTTTAGTTAAAATAATTAAATCCATTGACCTAATAACTACAAACAACACAAGCCTAAATGACAACATAGGTTAGAAGTAGGTTATATCGCCTGAAGCTCATTGATTAATATATTTATAAAGTTCTAAAATACAAGATACGTTCCTCAAAAATAAGAAAGAATAAAGTCAGATTAACTTCATAAAGATAAAATTTAAGTATTATACCAGAAAAAAATTATTTATGTTTCTGTTATTTATACATTTTATAATTTTGTCAGCATTGAAGTATTGAGTCCGGCCATCTGCCATTCCGACAGTCTTCGTGAGTCCCTGTTTCTTCCATAGGTTAGTTAATTCAATATTAACAATAAAATGGAATTTAATTGTAGATATTTGCATTGTAACCGGAGAATCTTTCCTTATAAGCATTGTTTTGTGTTAATTTTGTTTATAATTCATTTATATTTTGATGGATGTTTATAGATTACTGTTTTCAGTTACACTCATATCACATGCTCTGTTGGGACAGGTAATTCACCATGGCCGAGAAACCAGTTAAAGAAAAGTCGGAGAAGAAACCTAAGGAGAAAGTTGAAAAGAAGCCCAAAAAGGCAATTGAAAAGCCTACTGAACCAGCAAAACCCAAGAAATGTAAGCGAATGATCAGGAAAAAACCTGGGCGATTGTATGCAAAAGCAGTCTTCACTGGCTTCCAGAGAGGCCAAAGAAACCAGAATGAAAACACTGCCTTGCTGGCTGTAGAAGGATGTAGAACCAAGGAAGATAGCAAGTTTTATGTGGGAAAGAAGTGTGTGTTTGTTTATAAGGTAAGCAACTTAGACTAGATTTTTGTTGAACTGAACCTTGCTTGTAATTTTGTCATTTTTTAGTGGTGGTGACATTTCATGCCCAGTGTTTTATTGATCTTGATTCACTTGCCATCTAGTGGCACTTATTAACTTAGTGCTGTATCATTACTAGATGTTTTTTGAGACATCTTGGGAATTAAAATATTGTAATTGTTTGTTCCACTGGTCAGATTAATATTTCTCTTTGGGGAATGCCGACTAGTCCCTGTCTGGGATTGTAAGTGAAATGTGCATAGTCAATTTCTATTTTTTTTTTTTCAATTACTGCTTAACCAAATTTTGATTTTTTCTTTGTTTTATCAGTAGTAACAGCTCTAAGGTCATAAAATAGACTGAAGCTTTACAAGATATAGTCACTTAATTTTTATTAGAAATCTTTCGATTATAATATTTGAACACACCTAAACATGATATAAAATCTTCCAATTTTGTGGCCTGCACTCTAAACATTTCTCTGTACTAACTCATATAATTTACCAAATCCTGTGCAATGAAAATTTGACCTCCCCAATTGATATTTAGGTAACACTATGAGCACCATCATCCATCATGCCTGCTTTTATATAAATGTTTTCAATGAATTTTATGATTGAAATGAAATGAAAATAGTCTTTATCTATGCAATTAGTATATACATAATAAAATAAGTTTATACAATATACTATTTTACTCACACAGGCCTCCCTTTAGGGATTAATAGTCAGTACTTCCCTGGATGACTATTACCAACTGGGAAGCGGGGTTAAATTTTTTTTTTAAATTTTATGATTAATAATTTTTAATCTGGGGAATAATCCAGTATTTAGAACCGTATATACACGGAAGTCTTTGTGAATTTCTGTCACAGAAGTCTTTGTGAATATCTCTTTGGTTCTGTGAAATTTTCTGGGTATTACTTCGGATAGGCAACTCCAAGATGGCGGCCGGTGTGAGTAAACATAAATTCCGATCACGCCCTACCTGATATCCACGATTCAGTTCGGGTTTACCGAGAGTTCCTGAGATCTGATGTCGGCTTTATCCTCATTTTTGGAGGGGAATTTATTCGTTGCTTACTTCATTAGGTTAGGTCTGATCCGGTCACCAAAATCTGTACCTATATCCTGATGGCATATTTACATAATGAATTTCCAACTGCTCGTCGAAACTTGGAGGTATTGATCGAAAAAGTATTAGTATATACATATAACTATTGATTGGGTTAGGGCAGAATAACATTATCAAATATAAACATTTAATTAAATTAATCTTCTGCAGAGGCAATATCGTAAACAATAAAGGTCTACTAATTAATCATGTACAATTTGTTCTTTTTCCTATGGGGTCATATCATTTAAAATAATCATCAAATCTTTTTAAATGTTAAGCAACCATCACAGGAAATTTTCATATATTTAAATAGTTCTTCTACTCATATCTATCGTAGAACTTTAATTACATTAAAGAAACATTCATTTGTACATTATGCTGTTTGTTCCCATTATTGAGGCGGGAAGGTTATCTCGACTACATTTGCTCGGGAAATCTCTGTAAACCCGAACTAAATCGTGGATATCGGGTATACATCGGAATACATTGTTGCCATCTTCGAGTTGTTTATCCGAATGATCTGCGTGGAAAGTTGCAGAGCATTTCTTTGGCTATCCAAATCATGTGGACCCATACAGACTCGATTATTTTCAGTTAATTCAGCATTATTAATTAAATAAAGATCGACTATTACTTCAAAATCAATAAAATGGACTTGAAGAAGTCTGGCTCTTCTCAGTTGCCAAGTTCGTTTGTATGAGGTTCAAAAGAAAATGTTGAGTTCCACTCTATTAAATATATATTGTAAAAAATATCAAAGCACGCATAACATGAAATATTCTTAAGAGTTTTTGATGAATAATTAAAAAAAATTAAATAAATTAAAAGCTCAGAATGCAGCCCCTGGTTAAGAACTAGCTCAAACTCTACTAAACACAGAAATTATTGTACTGGATTATAGTTATAACCATAATGGAGGTGGAGACATTGGATTAAAGCTCCCTGAATTAGCATATTCCATACTTCAATAACTTCATAGCTTTTAGACGAAGTTATGGAACAGCATATATATATTATATATATACATATATCGCTTATGCACTCAAATTATTAATTAGTCTAATTTATTGTCAACTTCCTCTTCCAATATATTTGAGGTAGTAGTATGAATAAGTATGAGGTATGATGAATAGGTAAGAGTATGAAGAGGTAGTAGTGTTTCTTGTTTAATTTTCATTTTATTATTGATTGTATTTATTTGTTTTAAATTTTACCTTAATTATAATTTTTATTTAATTTTAGGCTAAAAATCGAACCAGGGTTCCAGGCCCAGTAAAAAAGAAGACCAAGGTTCGCGCCATTTGGGGTAAAGTTACTAGGACCCACGGCTGCTCTGGAGCAGTTAGGGCTAAGTTCAAGTCTAATCTCCCTGCCACTGCCATGGGCAGGAGAATTAGAATTGTAAGTATGATCTTAAATGCTTAGATAAAAGCACAAAATTAATTTTTATTCTGTATAATGTTAAAATATTCATACATATAAAATAGTCATTTAATGGTCATGGTCCAGTAGAAAACCAATGAGGTCCTACTTATTTAGATTTTGAGAAATATTAATCTTAACACGTTAGGTGCGGCATCGGTCCCCGGGGTCTAATACCCGATCTGAACAGAATAGCCCTAAAATAAGCCGCCGTGCTTAACGTTTTTATAATTATAAACAAATAAAACACTGTGACAATAGAAACTTATTAGCAATTATTTTTTAATTTTCATGGATGCAAAAGATACAATAATGTCTAAGTTAAAATTTTATCTAATGTTATTTATTTGTCCATAATTCAGATTATTAGCAAAAAACAAAACTGAATAACTTTATTTTGAATAAGAGGAAGAGAATGAGTAACTAAGAAATTATTAACAACCTGTGAATAATTTATAAAGTTATTCTGTTTAATTTGTTGCTAACTATCAGAATAATGGACGAATAAATAAGATTCAATAAAATTTTAGTACTATGGTGGAATCCCTATAAATTGGTGTTGTCAAGGGACCAAGGTTAAAATAAGAATTATCGGGATATACAAATTATAGATATTCCCATCAATAGATAATGAAAAATATGAAACACAATTAATACAAACAATTATTACTATACATGTGCAGAGGATATAGGTGTGACAACCAAACATTACAATTTTACTTTTCAAAAAGATCAAGTATTTTCTTTTGATGTAATCCTTCAAGGTATATACTGTTTTGTCTAATGTGTTTAGAATGCATCTACCACATCTCATTTAGCTTAAAAAATGATGTTTGTAATTATTTTATCGCTTTGTCATTAAAGAAGATGTTAATGTTTTAAAAACATCTATGTTTTGCTGACTATCTATTATAGGCAGTTTGATCTATGTTGGTGGCTAACAATATGATTATGTTCCAGCCATAGCACTGATCTTCCTTAAAACATAGCACGATGGGGGAGTGATTATATCTCCAAACTCGTTTTATTTACAACAAACTTCACTATTTATGCTTGCACTATCTCCCTAATGTTCTCAAATTTTTACTTTTTCCTTTAAAATGTGTCCACTCAGTGAGTTTGAATTAGGTGGTTGTGTCTTAAATGTAGCTATAAATCATCTTCTATTTCTCGGTATTTACTTAACTTGAAATGATTTAATTTACTGCTCATTCCCATAGGGGAAATTTCCTCTTTGGTTTTTACTTTCATTTACGTATATATGAAATATATAGTAAGGAAAGTATTGCAATCGTGAAAAATTTCGACTTCCGGTTTTGAACGGAAATACACGTTTTGGGGTCCCCTGAGTCGAAATAACCAAGTCCCGCGAAATGGTCTGTGTGTGTGAGTGTGTCTGTGTGTGAACAGACTAGCTCAAAAACTATAAACCGTGTGATCCTGAAATTGAGTATTTAGTGTAAGTATATGCCCGCGATGTGACAGCATAAATTTCATGATAAGTGCTCAAAGGGAATGAGTACTTTATTTAAGAACTTTTTAATTTTTTTTCGATTTTCTCAAAAACGGCTCTAACGATTTTGATTAAACTGAGTATTTGATCTATTTATATGCCCGAGATATGACTAAAAATTTCATCAAAATTGAACAACCGGAGGGGGGACTTAATAAATTTTGTATCATTTTCAATTTTTTTTTTTTTATTTACTTAAAAACGGTTTTGATCAAACTGGGTATTTGATGTATGTATCAAGTAATATCAGGTAAGCTTTATCATTATTAAAATGTTCTGAGGGGGCTTTTTGGGGGGGGCCTTTTTGTTTGTTTGTTTCCCATAAAGTACCTTTGTTTTTGTTTATATGGAGAAATTAACTGTCTCTCGTTACGCCTAAAAATAAGAAATGGCTAAATATGAAATATGATAAAAATAAAGAAAACATAAAGAGGAGAAGAAAATAAAAATATTCAGTCATCTCATAAAACTTGTTGAGCCCACGCATAATTAATGCTGTTCTGTTCATTGGAGAAGTGGCAATTAACAAAACGCATTAATTTCTTATCTAAGTAAGTTGGTAAGTGAAAGTTGTGTGTTGCGCGCACGCACCAGATTTTTTTTTTTTTTTTAATCTTAAGTTATTGTCGATAATTGTTTTGACTGAACCTGTTTGAAACATAACACAACATTGGACAAAAGATGGCCTTGGATTAGTGCAAAGTATTTTCAAGTAAGATTTTTAGAGGAAACTAATTGTTTTTTTCTGGTTTCATTTGCCATTTTGCTCTTTACCAGTTGTGCAAATATGAAACCGGAATTCGCCAATGATAGGAGGTAGCAGTCAATATAATCTTTAACTAATCCGTCAGGGTGTTATCTGCTTTTGTTTACATGTGATAAAGAGTTCCAATTGACACCAATATTAGTTTCATTCTACAACCCTGTGTTTAGTGGCGTTAAACATATCTAATTTTGTGCCAACAAATTACTATCTGCGGACAGCATTGATTCTCTCTTTTTATCTGGGGAAAAACTGCCGCAGAGTCACATAGGATGCTTGTTGAAGATTAGGTCTTAAAAAATTTAAAAATAGCGATGTGGTGTAAAACCACAAAAAAATTTAAAGACACTGATTTGGAAGCTTTGTTGGATGTGGATGAGGATGACTCTCAAAAGCAGCAACAATTTGCTTGATAAATTACATATGACAGTGAAAGCCATGGGAAAGATCCAGAAGATCGGAAAATGGGTACCTCACCAACTGAATGACAGGCAAAAGGAAGCTTGAAAAACCTCATGCCAAATGCTGCTTGCCAAGTACAGAAAAAAGTCATTCTTAATCGAATTGTGATCGGTGATGAAAAGTGGATTAACTTTGAGAATCATTCGCGTGAAAAATCCTGGGTAACTCCAGGTGAACCAGGCATCGACTGCAAGGCCAAATCGCTTCGGAAGGAAGATGTTTGGTGGGATCAGAAGGCTGTTATCTTCTATGAGCTGCTGAAACCTGGGGAAACTTCACACAGAACGCTACATACAACAGAGGATTAATATGAATCAAGCTTTGAGATGTCCTAGATATCAAGAAAGTACACACAAAGTGATCTTGCTCCATGACAATGCCCCATCACATTTGGCTAAACAGACCAAGGAAACGATCAAAGCGTTAAGTTGATTCTTCTGCATACGGCTTATTCACCAGATATGGCTCCATCCGATTACTACCTATTTGAATCAATGGGACACACGCTAGCTGAACAGCGCTTCACTTCTTATAAAGATGTATGAAATTGGCTAAGTGATGGGTTTGACTCAAAACAGGAAGAATTCTTTTGACGGAGAATCCACAAATTGCCTGAGAGATGGGAAAATGTACATAGATAGCGAAGGGCAGTACTTCGAATAAAATAGTATGTATTATTTCTACACAGTAAACCCTTATTTGCTATTTGAAAAATCCTGGTTTCATATTTGCATACCTGTTACATCAGATGTTAATGAAAACACAATTTTGACAATATATGGAACCTCATTATTTTTAACTGGACCATTTATTGTTATGGTTAGTGTAGCATTTTCTTTGTTTTAATTATTTTATTTTTTGTTGTGTCTATATTTTATGTATTCATATTTTATATAGTAGTATATATTATATTTTATATGTTAGTATTTTTTTTTTATATCCTGTCTTTCAAATTCACAATGTAATTAGTTTAATTAACTTTAATAATTATTTCATCTTTCCATACAATATAAATTTTTATATTACATTGCCTAATTAGAACATTTTTTGTATTAAATTTATTTTGTTTGTTAAACGAATCTTAGCCATATTAATTGAATTTTCTCTATTCTGTTTCAGATGCTGTACCCCTCTTTGATTTAATGTTTTGAAAATAAATTTTTATTATTTCACAATGTTTTATTGAATTTTTACCTTCTCTGGTCAACTGATACTTATTATGCATGAGTGAATCCTTATATTTTATATTTAATGTTTTGTTTTTTATTATTTCGACTTGGTTGTAATAAATATAACATAGATGTACTGTTTAATCATTATGATGGTATAATAGTAGTTCATAATGGTGGAAGATTTGGTTGATCATTCTTATCTGTACAGAAAAATTATTTGACGTGCGTTCATAAAAGCAATATCTCTGACAATGAAGGTTACACTGATTAAATTAGTTAATCATCATTTCAACTTAAATTTTAGATCTTAATTAGAAGGAAATACAAAAATTTTTGGTCGTTTCATTTTTATGATTTCAAAATATGGTGCAATTGCTCTCTGACTGCTCCACACTCCCAACCAATTTTTTTATTTAATTCATTTTGTCTCAGAGATGCATTACTGATCATTACTTTTTTTGTTGACTCCAATATTCCATAACAGTTACCTACCACTTTGTAAGCTAAATATAATTCTCTCTTAAATTCTAAGCTGTCCAAAGAAATTAGACATGCATTTTATTACTCTTATTAATGAATATAGAAACTTTCTTTTTGGGAAAGCATTTTGTTTCTTCTCCAATTTGATTATAAATCCTTTCATTTTTTTATGTTAGCCACTTTTTGTTACTATGTTTAATATGAGGCAGTTATTCACTCTAAATAAACAAAACTTAAAGGAAGATTTTTTCCTTTGCCATTCAAGCCCCAACAGATTGTTACTGTGATAATAACACCTACCTCATACCAAAGAATTCTTTATTCTGACTGATCATAACAAGGTTATCTAAATCTTTAAGAACTGTTTTTGAGAGAAATCGTGAAAAGGCGAAAGTTGTTGGAATAAAGTGCCCATACGTTAACCCAATTTTGACAAATCTTTGCAGTCACATTATAGGATCAGGCATTTACTACCTACCTTAAATGCCTAATTTCAATTTCTTACTACAGATCGTTCCTGAAGTAGCCTGTTCAGATCATTTCGCAGGATATAGCTATTTAGACCCCAAAAAAAAATGTATTTGTGTTGAGAACTAGACGGCCAAATTTTTCAAGATCATATTTCCATTAGTGTATATTTCATAGTTAAGTAAGTGGAAGTAAAAAATTTGACAAATCTTTGTCACACTACTACAATTATTTAAATTGTAGTAAAATTAATTATGGAACATTTAAAAACTGGCCTGGTTTGACGTCTAACAGGGAGGCTTTCTCCATACAAGTTTTGACAAAATAGTTGGTCTTAAGAACAAGTCTGATCCTGTGATTGGACATCAATCATTTCATTGGAACTTAAGTAAGTGGAAGTAAAAAATTTGACATATCTTTGTCACACTACTACAATTATTTAAATTGTAGTATAATTAATTATGGAATATTTGAAAACTGGCCTGGTTTGAAGTCTAACAGGGAGGCTTTCTCCATACAAGTTTTGACAAAATAGTTGGTCTTAAGAACAAGTCTGATCCTGTCATTGGACATCAATCATTTCATTGGAACTTACCTGCACTCTTAATTACAATTTTTATTTTTAAAGATTGGAAAGCAGCTTTTAAGAAAAATAAATTTTGAATTTGATTAAAAATTTGATTTTCTCGTGCATAAGAAATAACAGTTAAGGAACTTGATCAAAAATGAAGCATGATAAATAACTGAAATTGTAGAAAAAATGTCGTATTTTTTGGAAAATATAATAAAAATGAAAAATCAATTCTCAGTTACATAATTAATATTTCTGGAAGAGAATAAGGCTGAATATCAGCATTATTTTAGCCAAGCCCTTTCATAAATTAACAACAGTTGATCACTAGTGTGGTGGTAAGTTAACTTTACTCAGGAAAACTTAGGAAAGGGATAAATGAAAATAGAAATATATTTCATACAGTCCTACCACTTCAGAAAACAAAAATCTTTTATTAAATAATCATAACAGTTTCATTTGATTTCATATACTACTCAGTAGTAATAATAAATTCCACTTAATATTAAAACATCCATTATTACAAAAAAAGTGCAACCCATTTTTAGGTAGACAGAAATAAAATAAATAAATTATTTAGTATTAAAGGTAACTTGACACATACAATGATCAGGCTTAATCTTTTTTTTCTTTCCTCTCTTTGGAGACAGTTTCCCTTATTTTGTTAATGCCTTTGGATGTCAGCTTACCTGGCACTTTAAATATATTCTGAAAAAATTACAAATATAATTAAATCGGGGAGAAGTAGAAGTTAGGAATGCAATAGGTTATTCAATTTAAATTATCACTGAAAATATAAATATTTGATCATTAAATTATAGGTTTTAATGCATATGGTAATTTTAAAAGACAATGCACCTGAAGATGCCGTGGGGGGGGGGGGGGTCCACCTGACCATTCTTACATACAGAACATTGTGGGGGTCACCTATGGTGTAGTGGCTAGCGTAGCAGTCTACAGTACTGAGGTTCTCGTCCTGCCAAGGCCCTAGGATTTTTTAATGGGAGCGAAAATTGCTGTCATTCGGATAGGACATAAAATGGAGGTCCCCAGTCTGTGCGATGTCAGGTACTCGTTGAAGATCCCTATCCTAAGTAAACCTGGATAGGCGAAATTTAGGAATCCCATGGTGGCATCATCCGATTAGCCTTAGTGGCATAAAGTGATGTTACTTATACAACATTTTGTGAGTTTTAATTATTTGGAATAAGTGAAGTTAAGATCTCATTACTTTACCTAATTATACATTTCATATATATGTAAGAGAAAATAATAAACAAATATATTGTACATTAAAAATAACAATAACTTTTTTCTGAAGATATTCATACAATGTATAACCTCTTAAAATTATTTTAAATAATATGTTTATATAAAAATGTGTACCTAATATTAGTTGCTCTTAAATGCAATGAAAATAAAACAACAATAATAATATAAAACTAAAAAAATACCAGCATAAAATTATGGCAGTGAACTGTTAGAGGTCCTTTTACAATTTTTTTCAAACAATCATTCATCTCAGAAAATTGTGTAGTAGAAAGTATTTCAGAAACATGTAGGCCAATTATTGTCAAAGCGACTCGGAAAACAATTTTTGATCCTTCGTTGAAAAGACAATCCCAAATCCTCAACACAGTCTATAAAAAAAAACATAAATTTTAATATTAGAGATAATTAAAAAAAAAAACAACTAGATGACTTAAAAATTAGAGATATTAAAATATACCTCAGTAGGGAGAACTTCACAATAAATACAGATGAACCACTTCGTAGTAATAACAGGCCAAGGTAGACCTGATTCGGCAACATGCTTACTGACTTCAGGATATTTTAGTCTGAAAAATAAATGCATATAAATATAATATAACCCACTTCATAATTATTTCAACATTGAGTATAAGTTAAATAAAATACTCCCAATGACATGATGTAATCACAATATATTGTTAAAACTGAAACATGGTTCGTCTACTTTACAAAAATATGACCAAGTATACAATCCTACTATCGTAATAAATAGGTTTGTTGTTTGTCACTGAATGCTACGCGTACGAGACTTCCCGAGAGCAACTTTTAAAAGAACTTTGACGAAACTCTTCAAATGGAAGAAAAAGCTGTAAGCAACTTAATGCTGTTCCTCCAACAGAATAACATATTTGATAAAATTTAACTTACTTTTTAAACTGTAACTGTAATCGTATATTTCTCGTGTTCGTATTGTATATTTCTTGTATTCATTTATTGTATTGGTATTGTATTGCATTGTATTTTCTTTTTTATTGTATATGTAAATTGTAATTCAATAGTAACTTTACTCCATTGTATTTAACAGCATTTAATTTTACTTCAAAATTGTAAATTTGTATTATAGGGCGAGAATAACCCAGGTGGTCGAAAAGCCCGAAATTATATATAAATAAAAAATAAATAGGTTTGTTATTTAAAGTATGTATTGATGAAAATTGTTAATTTTATTGAAATGAAATTTGAAACTTTTATTAAATTTGAGACAAGCCTTAAGCAAATCAATATATAAATACATGAGGTGATTCTTTTTCTCCTAAAAATATTGTTTATAACTGTGACATAGAATTTATTATAAAAACGTGAATGCACATTATATTTTGCATCATAAGCAATAAATCATCCCAAAACTATACAATTCGAAGAGCTAGAATAGCTTTAACAAAAATTTCAAAGGTAATTTTGACTGGTAAAAATATAGGCGATTAATTCACTATTTAAAGCCATTCGGAACTTCATTCACAATCAGAACATCATTAACTATTTTGGGGTTTAATTTAACTTTTAGAGGGGGCACAAACTATATAATAATTAAATATATAAAAATAAAATAAATAATTATATGTACAATATTATAGTACAGTAATTCATACTGTAAAAATCAATCTTATTAATTTTTTTTTTTTTATGAATGAATGAAAATAATTTTACTAGCCTTGGAATGATATCCCTTTAGAATAAATTATTAATACATAATAAAGAAATTTAGCCAGTGTGGCCATATATATTAGAGCATAAAATTAATGGTAAGGATTCATGTGAATTGAATAAAAATAAAAACAGTGACAGAGATAGTGCATTCCTACATGCCAAAATAATCTATAAGTACAATAGGGGAGAGAAAAATATGAGGAAGAAAGAAGAAAAATATTTGGAAACAACAAAAATAAAATAATACAACTATAGATAAGATAGTATCTGGTAAAGACAATATTATTAATAGGAACTTGAAGACAATGATTTGAATGTGAAAGTCGATAGAGTGTGTCGGATATTGGAAGGGATGGAGTTCCAGAAGGATATGGCTGGCATTATAAAGGACTTTTCATGACTATCAGTTCGATGGGGTGGATAGAGATCGACTGTACAGGATCTGGTTGGGCGGGATTGGAAGGAGGATTTAAATTGTAGGCTCTGCAGGATATAGGAGGGTCGTTGACTTAATTTAGCATTTTTAGACTATCTAGTGCAAACACTAAAAAAATAAACAAGCAGCCTATACCAAAGGTTTCTTAAATCCCTGGTAATCAAATGACAAAAATTTATGAAGAGAATATACACAAAATATGGGTTTATTGAAAATTACAAGGTGAAATAACTACTCAACTTTAACTGGTTACATATATATTTATTTACACATTAGAACTAGCATGCTAATTTATATTTATATGCATATTGCATGTGCAATATACATATATACACACATGACATTTAGATGTAAATTGATTTATTTTTTGGCATCATAAAAATCAAATTTAACTAATCAACCTATGGTAATAAAAAAAAATTAGGTCTCACTCAAGGGATGTAGGAAACAGAGCACAGGGAAAATATGAGATAAATTGTTCAAAATACATATTTATTTCCAAAAAAAAAAAAATATACATACATAATAACTGTAAAAATTCATAAATTTCCAAAATTAATGCTAGCTTTAATAATTAATAATAATCTAGTCACTAATGAAAAATTAAGTATTCTGTAGTGGTAATAATAATGAACCAACTAGATGAATAAATAAAATAGAAGGAAATATAAAGGAAGAATTACCCTATTAGTTATAAATAGCAATGAGAATGGAAAAAACTAATTAAAGCAAGGCATAAAAGGGCAAATAATGTGGACAGGAAAGGGCTGGTAAAACATTTTTTTCATTGTTGATTTTTTAACAGTGACCGTTAAAACAAAGGAATTCTGAAGAAATACATCTCGCGGCGTATTTATAGGTATAAATACAAAATATGAATAGCATTTCAAAGTCAAATTCAACGTTTTCAATATGCCACCCCTGAAATTCTGTCCCTTGGGAATAGGAAAGTGTGAACAAGTTTCTAATAGTAGTAATATAACCAGGTTCATATTTTTTTTTCAAAAAATTAATTTTTATTTTTTAAGGGCGAACATAAGAAGAAGATAACAAAAAATCATTTCAAAAATTAAAATATTTTTTTCTTCAGGAACTCCTGCAACCTGATCCACAAATGTATACATATTTCTTTTTAGGGCACGGAGAGTAACGAGACAATAACATATCCTTGAGAAAGGTTAAAAAAAATTGGATAATAATTATATTATAGTTTTCTCATAAACCAGGAAATATTTTTTTTTTTTAAATAATAAAATTAAGAGGTCTGATTACAATTTTACAAAGAATACTACAAATTTCAAAAGAACTTACCAGATGACACAATTAATTCTCAGACACCTTTAATATTGAAATCACAGGAATAATCTGAAAATAAAATAAGGTAAAGTATATAAACATGATTACACTAGTAATCCGTAATTCACCGTTTACACTACAAGCCAATTACAAACCTTTGCGCTTTACAAAAATAATTTGGTTATAAGTTAGTCCCAAAAAGTAATATCACAGGCTCAACAATGAATTAATAATATTTTTTGTTTGATAGAACAAGTGATGAATATCAATCAACCTTCTTATTCAGCCAAAAATTGGTCACTAACGTTTCCTTACCCTAATCTAGCTCGATTGCTAGTTGTAATCCAAGTAGGGGTGAGGGGCAGCTCAGTGACTAAGGTAGTAAACTACTACGCCCAAGATCCCAGGTTTAATTATCTGCCAGTTGTCACTTCTCTCAAACAAGTCGCAGATTAAACCTAGGATCGAGGGACACTCATGGGGTACAACCAACATTTATAAAATGATTAATCAATTATGGAGAAAAATGTATAATATGAGTCAAATCACTTCATCGATAATGAAACGGCGCTATCTTACAAAGAGATGAATGCTAAATTCCCTACATGGGCTCCAGTGTCAGAAGGCCCATAACTCCATAACCGCTCCCATTGGGGCCAATTTGGCAGTGTCCTTCCTACCAATGCCATCAGCTCTCTTGGATTCAAGGAGAATGACAAATCGGTGTAGGTCCATGGATTATGGCTGTACAGTCAGAAGGCCCAGAGGACCTATATTTCTTTTCCCTAAGTTGGCTGTCAAAGGACCAAAACTCTGGCCAGCTATTGACATCCTGGAAAACCACATCATGATGCTCAATGTACGGGGCAGGGACATCACTCCTACGCCCTGATGGTGTGAATTGCCTCCAGTAGCCGACAAACAAACCGTCAGGCTGCAGCCTTAGGCTGCGTGGCCTTCATTACCAGGCGGTCACTCATCCAAGTACCAACCACTAACTAACTCGATGTTGTTTAACGTTGAATTGTCTATTGCAAGCGTCTAAGCCCATTAGAAAATCCTGGCCCGTTAGGATTAGCTATCTTAATATAAATATCTAAATATAAAAAAAAAATTTAAATCATTAATATTAAAAAAAGTCTAAATGTAAAATTAAGCAGTATAACTTACCTCTTAAGACATTTTCAGATTCACAAAATAAATATAACACATATACACAACAATCAATATCAGGAAAAATTATACAACACATTCAGATAATTTAACATCAGGAATTTAGTCACTGTATTAATTGTATTACATTTGGTCACGGCTTTGACTAGACTCCAACCAGTCTAAAGGATAAGATTGTTTTAAATTTATATAATACACGCTCAAAACGGAAACGGACTAGGAAGTATCTTTAATTCTTTTCCAATGCCTAACTTATATTCAAGCTGTAATCAATACATTAATAAAATATGAGCATACAGGTTATCTGATAATAACATTACATCTATTTTTTTTTAGTTTTCTATATAAATCCCTTTCATCAGAAGTTTGATGAAAGAGACTTTGTCTAAAAGGCAACTTACTATTCCTTCAAGACTTATTAATTAGCTCCAGCCTTAGTTAACAATATTGCCCCTCAACTTCTGACTAAATGAATTTGACTCATCTTTGATCATCCTTCCTAATCATCAATGTCGCCTTCATCATCTAGGATGTGTTCCAGATAATTAATGAAGTACTTGTATCTTCTATTTATTTAATTCAATAAAAGTTGATAACCTGACCAGCCTAAAGCAGTTTTCAGAGCTTGAATAATGATGAACTTGGAACTTGGTTTTAATGGCTCTGAGAGGAACTTCTAATTTGGAAAAATATCTAATGAATGTCTTATATATATTTATCGACGTTATTGGAATAGATCATAGATGGAACTATAATTATCTTAAGGAATATTCAATGCATGAGTAAAAAGCAACTGTTTCAATAAAAAACAAAATAGAAAAAACAGTTGCCACAAACATGAACAGTAAAAATTGCATTATCATTATCAGTAAAATCAAACAAATAAATCCTTAATAGAGAACAGTTTTGAAAGATTAAAAAAGTGTTAGTTAAAACAAAAACTAACCTGACTAATTCAGATACAGTATCAATATCAGTTAAGAGACCATCCATTGTCGGACTATAGTAGTCAGGAAGAATATTCTCTACCAGCGCCTGTAATGAAATCAATAAAAAGTTTTACTAATGAAATATAAAAATATTTTTTAGGGAAAAATACAGTCTAAAAACAAGAGATGTGACAGCCTTGATAAAGACCTGAAATTTGGGTAGAAACTACAGACATAATTTTATAAGTAATTTAATAGTAAGTGTTAGTCTTTATGACTGCACTCTTATTGCTATCTGCATTCAACTATTTTCCACGTAATTAAAAATAAAAATAGATAAATAATAATTATCGTGAATAAAATTGTTAGCTAAGCTGTCCACTTCAGAAATTAAAACAGAACTATTTATTTTTAACTAAAAAATAGAATTATTTAATTTAGTCCCATTCCATTAGTTGGAATAATAAAGGGGAGTAGCTCGTTTGAAAACTGTTAAATAAACTTTTGCTTCAATGCAATACCATCTAAATTAAGGCAGAATATAAAGAAACATTACATTAGTAATGTTTATATGGGTACTTAGAACAAAAGTTTCTATTTCCTTTGATAAGTATCCGGGAATGGAAGGTGAATTCTATTTTGATAAACCTGGACCTACAAAATTTTACCGAGGTTTGTGTTATGAAGAGGTTCCGCTTATGAGAAGTTATACTGTACTCCTACGTTTGTTGGGTAGAACTTGTAAAATTTAATAGACTTCATAATCCATAAAATAATAATTTGAAATGTAATAATATCTTTCAGTATATACCACTAATTTTACCTAGAACAAAAACCTCATATACAATTGTCAAAATTACTATATAGAGGTAAAAAGTAAATAACAAAACAACTATCAATTAAAAGAATAGTAACATAACATTAAAGGTTTACTTTAAGTAGCCAAAATGTTGAATCTTCATTTTTGGTAACTAGGAGTATCAAGCCAGCAATGTAGTTCATTCCCTAAAAAAAAGAGAAAAAAGGCCATTAAAAAAACAAACAAAAAAGCATTGGGTAGTGCAATAAAAACCAAAATTTTACATTATATACCTGGCAATAGCCAACTTTCTTATTGTGATGTGCATATGCAATAAGAACCCTAAACAACATCTCTTGGTGCTCTTCCGATGAATTGAAAAATATGTTATCTGGAAATGTTCTTGGCAGATCAATCCTTATTGCTTCAACAAGGGTTGTGTCATGGGTAGAAGCAACCATTCTTTTGTACAGATCAACACCATGTTTTATTTTTGCTTCATTAGCTCCACTAACATGCAACCATACCTAACAAATCTGTTATTTATTGAACATTATTGGTTTTCTGAACAAAAGTAAAAAAAAAAATTGTTTCAACCATGATACTTACTTTTTCCCGATACTCATTAGGTATACCCTTCCTTATATATGATTTGAGGATTCTTTTCTTTTTTAAAGCCTGCTCTGATTTCATCAAATTAGTCCATTTTTTTGATCTTCTAGCCAAAATCTGAAGGTATTGGGACATAAATGCCTCGTATGTTTGATAATCAAAATCATCGGGTCTTTCGAAACCATATTCATCAATCTTGCTAAAATAATTTTAACTGAGTCCTAATGATCTGACACAATATAATATTGATGTAAAACAATGTAACTAAACTAACATACCTAAATCGTGATTGTGCCATCTAGTAGTACCTCCTAAGGTATATTTACCTTCGACCTGAGTGATCATAGATTTCCTGTTTGAAGGAAAACGAAGCTATACGACTACACTTCTAACAATCAACTTTGGACTTTAAAGTAGCAAGGGAATGGCACCGACATCTCCATTCCTTGCCCCACCACAGATACACCCCCTGAGGTAATTCCAGGTTACAATCAGTGTTAGCCTGAGATTATCATATCAGTGGTGTCATCCTTGGTGTTTCAATTATTAGTAAATTGTAGATTTTAATTATATATTTTCGCAATTTTATTTTAAATTATAGAGGATGGTTTGATAGCCTAGCAGGATTATTTGGACTTATATCATTTCTAATTTTCAGAAATTACCTTCTCAAAATATAGAACATTGTTTTTTACAAATAATTGATTGAATTAAGTTTTTGATAGTGTTTGGAAGAGAAAATTTAAATTATTTGCTGATACACTCGTGAAAATGTTACTGAATATTGCTAGACGTTTAGGCCCACTGATGTTGATGTCTGTCAAAAGATTGTTACTGGTATTTTAGGATGAGGCCTTAATGCTTGGTAAACAGGAACCAAAGACCTATCACTAATAGCATTCTCATAGTATATGGAGGTAACATCATTGTATTTGGTAAAAATGGGATAAATGTCCAATGCACCCTCCAAGATAGCACGTGCCGATACAAGAAATTAAACGTAGGCTAATTAATGAAAAATAGTCAGAACTGAGAGGAGAAAAATCCTATAGCTTTCTTCCTTTGGGAGATACGTTTTAACCCTTTATAGGACAGTGGGTGATACTTGTCCCACCTGTAAAGCAAAAAATTATTTTTCCCATGCCCAATATAAGCTCCTAGAACTGTTTCATTGAAAATACTTTTAAAATTGGAGTATAATTAGTGCTGTCCTATAAAGGGTTAAATAATTGTATGAAAATGTATAAAATAGCTTATTTTAATTGAAAAAAAAACTCGGGGCGGCCCTGGGTATTGGTTTGAGAACCTCTAATGGGATTATAAATTAGGGGTGGGCTGGACAAGGACATTAAGGGACGAATAAAGTCAGCTGGAAGAGACTAGGAATCCTTAGAAATATAAAAAGAATATGTAGGGGAAAGAGAAGCCTTTAAATGTAAAACATTATTAATTGAACAATATTGAACGCATGAACAATATTCTTCTTGTGTTAATATATCGTGAGAGCTACTCGTGGGCCATCCATAATCCTCCTGGACCACCAATCAGCAGAAGTCAAGATCAACATTTAAGACACAGGAACCGATTTATGAAAGTTATTGGGGACCCAACTTTGGGAACAGAGGTGGGTTAGGAAGATGGAGATATCATTTAGAATGCCTCCTATACTACTGCAATATATTATTCGTACAATCTGCAATATGCAATATATTATACTATACTATCTGTCATATATTATTCATGCCTATATAAATGACCATTTAGGTACGTATTAGGTTGTTTCAAACCCTGACTGAGCCCCCAACCACGACATCATTGGGGGGGGGAGGGCTCAAGAGAATGTTGAGAAACATCAGCTCAGGTGGCTCAGGACCTGTAGGTAGATAAATCGTGAGAGAATACCTGATAGGAAATAGAGTAGGGTGATCAACGAAAAGAGGGCCACAACTGGATTGGAAAAGAGGACAGGTTCAGAGTTGTTTGTTTGTTTAACGTCACTTTATGCCACTAAGGCTAATCGGACGATGATACAGTGGGAGTCCTAAATTTTGCCTATCCAGGTATAATTAGGATAGGGATCTTTAACGAGTACCTGACATCGTACAGGCTCGGGACCTCCATTTTACGTCCTATCCGAGGGACGGCATGACTAAGGATTTTTTACTCCCATTAAAAAAACCTAGGGCCACCGCTGGGCGCGAACCTGCGACCTTTAGTATAGTAGGTTGCCATGCTAACCACTACACCACAGATGACCCCAGGTTCAGAGTAGAAAGAGTTTATTAAAAAATACTTTTTTCCCCAATCCGAGACGCCCAGTCTTTATAGTCCAAAGCGTGAGTATGGTTCATTCAAGAATTGGCCAGCCTAAAACGTTATCATGAGGTTTAAATGGATTTCAGTAAAATAATAAAAAATGTTTGGTGAAGTATAGCAAAACTTGATTAAGAAAGTATCCCTGATTCAATTGCTTGCATATTCTAATTTATTATCGAAATTAAAGTATTTTGTATATAAGGAATACTCTTGTTTTCATCCTGTCTCAAACTTCCTTAATTTGTCGTAGGACTATTGAAGCGAATCTATTCTATTGATAATTATCTATCGTCAATACCTGGAATAACTAATCTTACATACCTAGGAAGAGCTGGGATGAAGTCAATTTTCTCTTTGTCACTTTTTTCAATGAATCTTATTATAAAAGAACCTCAGCACAAGAAAATGTATTTTTTGGTTTACAAAATTTGTTTTCAGGAATGTCTCATATTAAATTTATATTCTGCTGGCTATTGGAATTCACCTTAATATAAGAAACGATATAATAATGATTTATCATAGTATCCAAACACTCCTATAGACAATGTTGCTAGTGTTTCGAGAATGCACAGATACAAGTTAGAGAGTTACAAACGTGTTAAAGAGTTCTATCTCTGGGTGCAGCTCTGTAATTTTTTTATTTAAACAATTACTTACTTTAATTGGGGTGAAACCTGGTTGAGCCATGACATTGACCAAACCACTTCCCTACGCTACTCCTTTGTCTATAATTAGCAGTTTGTTACAAAATAATGAACTCAGGATCGTATTATTTGAAAACATATTTTTATTTATTTCAGTACACATTATATTTTTAAATTCCATCTGAATTTTAAAATAAGATTTATTTTTATAGAAGCTACATCGCTCCTATTGACAATGTTGATATTATTAGTTTGAGGAATTTACAGATTCAAGTTACAGAGAGTTGATTTTACAATTCGGTAGCTATTGATGTCACCCGGTATCCTAACTAAGGTCAATTACATCTCAAGGCGAATGTTCATAGGACGTCTTTACTCAATCGGATGTCGGCGGTGTGACCGAAGGGCCAGCTTTACCCCTCCCCCTCGAGCGGACGCTAAGGTCCAAATATGTTATCATCAAGTAGAAAATATAAATAACAGTGATAAATATTGCACAAGTGTTGTTTTACTTCATAATAATTGGCCAGCCCAAAACGTTATAATGAGGTTTAAATGAATTTCAGTAAAATAATAAAAAATGTTTGGTGAAGTATAGCAAAACTTGATTAAGAAAGTATCCCTGATTCAACTGATTGCATATTCTAATTTATTATCGAAATTAAAGTATTTTGTATATAAGGAATACTCTTGTTTTCATCCTGTCTCAAACTTCCTTAATTTGTCGTAGGACTATTGAAGCGAATCTATTCTATTGATAATTATCTATCGTCAATACCTGGAATAACTAATCTTACATACCTAGGAAGAGCTTGGATGAAGTCAATTTTCTCTTTGTCACTTTATTCAATGAATCTTATTATAAAAGAACCTCAGCACAAGAACATATATTTTTTGGTTTACAAAATTTGTTTTCAGGAATGTCTCATATTACATTTATATTCAGCTGGCTATTTGAATTCACCTTAATATAAGAAACGATAAAATAATGATGAAAAGTATATATATTTAATGGATAAACATGTTTCTTTAACTTCCTTCTCTGACTAGCCTTATGATTTCTGCCGTTGAATTTTTTATGATAATGCATTTTTGACTACTTACACTCTAAATGTGACATAAATTGACAAGTTTTATAAATATCTTTAAAATAAATCGTTGGAGAAGAAATTAAATGTCCCAAAATTTGTATTTAGGTGTTGCTATTTCAATTTTTAGCCTTTCAAATGTTTACCTATCTATGAAAATATTGATTCATACCCCACAATAATTTGGGGCTGGTGACGCCTACGTTTTCGACAAATTAGTCCCGACATTAATGAAGATGAAGATTCGATGAGTTATAAAACGTTATAATTCGCATTTATATCTGATAATACTATTTTGTGATTCCTATTTTTAGTTTGGAATATGACGAATCAGACGAATGACCATGAATTGTACCAAAGGAGATTTGGTATGAGTGAGGTTTATTCGACCTTGTCGTGTAACTCATATTAACGATACTCTAATGGTTCTTTCCAATTGTCCATAATCCGATCTTCTTTAGGAAATAGCATAATCTTCAATTTAAAGAAAAGTGGAATTGTGCCTTATTCATTTATTAGGAAATGTTCAAAGATTGAAGCAGAAATAAATTTTTACCCAACAGCAAATAAACAGCATTAATTTTAGAAATGGGATGAACTTTCACAAGTTTCATAACTGCTGACTTGTTGGGAATTTCTTATGCTGATTCGGAAAATCTTAATCACACGCTTTTTATTCCTGTTTATATTCTTCTCGATTGAATTATACATGATGAGAAACATTTGCGCAATAGCTCCTATACATATCAAAGTACTGAATTTTTCACATGGCCACCTAACTACTTACCACTGCAACCTTTACTTTAACTCGTTACTATAACCTTAACTTAATGTTGCATTATACAAGTGCATGCTCGTATACAAAGCTGAAGGTGCCAGTAGCAGATTGCACGCCCCCCCCCCCCTCCCCCACTGAGAGGCAAGGAAACTAATAAAATATTACTATTTATACATAAAATGCGCTATCTTTAGTCACTTTTTAAGTCACAAAATTGAAAATGGATTGTATTATCTTAGGTCCTTCATTGCTCATGAAATACAAAAAAAAAAAAAAAAAATGCGCCACCCTCAGTAATTTTCTGGATCCGCTACTGGAAGGTAAGGGATATTGGTTTGTAGAAAAATTAAAAATTCTTGTTAAGCTAATCTGAGTGAATAAAAATAACCCTTTTGAAAAAACATCTTTACAAAGCGAAAATACGCAAAAAAAATTTATTGCGGAGGTTTTTATAAATCTTAACTTTTTTTTATTCAAGGAATAAGAAGAAAATCTTGGATAAAGCTATCGCTATGTTACTTCTGGCTATGACCTATTTCGGACCTTATATAACCGTCGACCGGGGCTACTTTGGTCCTTGAGGGGTTACATTGGTCCAACACCAAAAAAAAGTTTTCAATATTTGTACTGTGCAAACAAAACAAGACATATATGTAGGCATTTTGGGATTTCAAAAATATTTTATACCCTACTTGAGGGTATTTTAATAGTTTTGGGTAATTTAAAATTTTTAGCTCTTGTAAAACTTCGTTTTGATGCTTCAATTGATTACCTCCAAACTTTCCATCAAGGGCAAATTTAGTAACAAGATAAAAATAAGTTAAGTGTCAAAATATCATCAACAAAGGTTTACAAAAACTCCAGTGTTGCTAATGGTAAAAATTTTAAATTACCCAAAACTATTAAAATACTCTCAAGTAGGGTATAAAATATTTTTTAAACCCAAAAATACCTATATGTCTTGCTTTGTTTGCACAGCACAAAAATTGAAAATTTTTTTTTTTTGGTGTTGGACCAAAGTAGCCCCGGTCGAAGGTAATAAAAACGAACTCCCGTCGCATAATTTTCAGTTAAAAAGGGATCTTTAGAGATAAATGAACCACCAAAAGGTCCCTTTTCAATTGAGATTAAGGCATCAAGAATAGGCGCACAGAGGGGCAAAACGGCAAAAAAGCGGAAAAAAATATATCTCCAGAACGGTTAGAACATATCGAGATGGAATTTTTTTCCATTTGATTTGAGGATGGAAAATTACACTAGGATTGCAACTAAACTTAAAAATTATATTATTTACGTATTTATAATTATAAAGGAAACTTAAGAACAGATATTTTAAATAATTTAGAAAAATAATTGAACTTAATTTTAAATTAGTTTTGGCTGGATAAAAACAGCTAAAGCATAATCAGTGTCGAAAACTGCACTTTTACTATTTTTCTTTTGGAGGAGGCTGAAGCAGCTGACAAATTACATAGAGTATTACTCTAACCATATTATATTTGAAATTAAACCATGATTGTGTAGGTATTTCGGGAAGTGATACAATGATTTTTATAATGAATTGGAGAGAGTCTGTTTTAGGGTATTTTCCTTCTCGGCCACACTGTGCGCCACTGAATTCACATAAATGACCATAACTACCCAGCAAGCAAAAAAAGGCAAATGAAATCAGAGGATTATATTCTCTGATACATCACGTCCTAGATCAACCCCTGCCATCTTAAGCTAAGAAAAGGCTTTTTCTATAATCATGCTTAAAATGATTGATTTTTGGTGAAAGATTTTCGCTTATATAACGGTTTTTATTGGACGGTTACTTCTATAGAGTGGTTCGTCTATATATGCACATACAAAACATCTATCAATACAATGTGCCGTTACGACGGCACATTTTAAACCTGCGCTCGGATGCGCTTAAACAATATGGATTGCTAAAAAAAATATTGTCATATAGGTATTTATATAGGTATTTATTGCATTTATTCGGGATTTTATTTCTGTGTTAAAACATAGAAAAAATAGTAGGGGAGAGCGGGGTTGGTTGGCTACAGTTTTCACTTTTTTGATGGTTGAGTCGTTCCTGTTAATATCATCCCAACAGGGCTGATACCTCTGTAAACTCCAAGTATTAGAGTACTTCAAGTATTTTTTTCACCACATAATATTTAATACTAAGATCATAGAAAATTGAAGAATTCGTCAATTCAGAGTATGCCAATTAACCCCCTATGTGGGGCAGGTTGGCCTAGAAGGTGGGGTTGTTTAGCCATCTTATTCAAGTACTGCCTGACTCATATTATTGTTATTAAAAGCTGCACTGTAATGGTATAATAATTTTGAATCGGTTTTTAACAGCTTTTAAGGGAAAATAGAATGACAATAGAAGAAGCTAGAAGTTTAGACTGTCGTCACTTTCTGCATAAGAAAAATTGCTCTCGTCCTCGTAAGCATAAGAAAATTTACTTCGCTGGAACTAAAGACAATTGGTAGTTTCACCGTTGTATATGTTTACCTTGCTTTTGTGAATTGCTAGTGGGCCAACAAACCCCAGTTGAAAAGAGCCAACTAACCCCACAGGAGAGATCATATAAAAGATGGCTGCCAGGACAGGGGGGAACAATCAAACAAGAAACTGGTTAGTCGAAAGGTTAGGTTTTTCAAAAGAGATTGGGGCTATGTGAACAGAATCGGAGTCAAATGTTTTGCCATGCCTTTAAACCAAATTTACTGAAAATATAAAAATTTACTTACATATTGTAAAATCAATCAATGAAGCACACTCTTCTCTACACTGTTAGCATCGGATAGAAATCTCAGTACAAGACTCCCGAGGTCGAGCGGGTCACGTGGTACAATGGTGGGGCTTTCACAACAGGTGTGACGGAAACTATAAGCCAATGGCCAACCTACCCCTTATACCAACCAACCCCGCTCTCCCAGATCATTTTATGATACTAAATACATATGGTAGTGTAATATGTGGGATTGCAGTTCATGATTTTGAAGGAGAATCGTACCAAAAAACAAAAATGAGTTGCAAAAATAATTATAGTATTATAAATTGTTCGATAACAAATAAACTTTTAATGATCTATTTTCAAAGGGTCATAACAAGTGTAAAAATCGGAATAGATCCGAATAAATTGATGGAAAGTGTCAGGTAACTATTCTATTTATTAGTAATGAAAAGAAAAAAAAATTTCAATACCTTCAAAAAATAGGTTTTTCCGCCCTTTAACCACTGTGGCTATGCTCAGAAGGAAAATAGCGAAATATCTAATTTTACATTGTTACCAACTATTTTACTAGTACCAAATGTTATCTCCTGCTGCTAAGATAATAACGACATACATACATATATGGAAAGGTGGAACCACTTTTGAGGTAAAGTATTATTCTAATTTTAGCGTTCAATAGCATAGTACTAGCATATTATAGCATATAGCATACTCGCATATAGCATATGACATTGCTCAATGTTTGCTTAATGTTCCATAATCTTCATTTTTTTCGTGACTTCTCTTGCCTTTCCAATTTTTCATTTGTTGGCTAACATGTATTTCTATGTGAGCCAATAGATAAATTTTTAAATTTAAACTCATTATGAACTCACGGAAACTATTAGGAAATTTTCTTGGCACATTGAAACGTTACCTTTCTTAAATGAATAGTCAAGATGAAAGTGTTTTAATATCATGTTCGATAATCAAAGCAGAGCATTTCTCTCTCCAACATCATTCGAACTCTCTTTAAACGATCTTCTACTATTCATTTTATGTGCTATTTTATAATTTAAATTACTATTTTCAATGAATGATTGTAACTCTTAATCTCAACATTGAAATTTTAAGTCTGTGCCTTTTAAACGATGATGATACAAATTATTCTTTGGCAGTTTTATCTTAAAATTAAACAATTTCCAGAAATAAATAACTGTTATCGTTTTTCACATTTTATTAGTAAGCCCCTGATTTTTTTTCAATCTTAGCCTAGATATTCATATTTCTCTTTCCCGGTAGATTGTTGATTTGATCCCGGTTTGATTGTTCCTAACCTCAATTAATTTCTGAAGATTCGACTACTTAAAAGCTACTATGGGACAACTTTTATCCAAACATGTTGGAACTATTATCTTAGCATGCCAGAAATATTTTCAGAAGAATCTAAAGCTTAAATGTTTTCCATTAATATTTTATTTTGCAACCCATTGTAACCTTCTCGCCTCTTTCTAAATTCGTCAGATAGAATCTCATTATTCGACACTACGTTTAGAACGAATAATGCATCATCATGAGAATTGCTAGCTGAGCTTTTTATTTCTAGCTCGGGAAATTTGTCAACAGATACTGAGTTTGAAACATTGCCGCCCATGGATGAATATCTGTTTAAAAATAAATTATCTAAATCATCTTTTCTTCCGGAATTCTCAATATTTTTGACTAATTTCGTATACGTGCTCTCCTTCTTGGCTGGTTCATCCTGCTTTACCAAATTCTGTACTGCCTCTGAGATGGCTCTTTTTGAAGAATCTCCCTGCACCCGTGACTGGAGCTCCCTATCAATTAAATCTTGAATCAACTTCAATTCCTTCAATTCGTTCTCTTTTTCTTTATCAAATAGCAATTCCTCTTCCCTGCGCTTGTTTTCTAGTAAACCTAATCTTTTAAGCTCTATTTCAGTCTCTTTCTTAATCTTTTCTAGAATCATATTGTTTTCTTTGAAACAATCTATTTGGTCCTGTAATCCTTGATTTCTTATGAACCTGTATGTCTGAAAAGGAAATGGCTTAAGGTTTGATTGAAGTAAACTATTTGGTACCGTAGCTCTTAAATCGTCCAACATTTTAATTGAGCTGAATGGCGAAACAGGACCTGGCTCTTTTTTAAATAATTTATGGTTATCGATTAATGGTAAATTACTCTCTTGCCCTTTGCCGTTCATTTGAATAACGTTCAATGGATCATTAGAATGAAACTCTCTATTTACTTTTTGAACTTCTAGGCTTGCTTCTTTCAGAGCATTCATCATTTCTTTACCATCTGGATTTGTCAAACCATGCATTAATTGAAATTTGATGAAATCATTCATGTCGTTTTCCCTCGCTACTCTACTGTTCTTCTGTTTCGAACAGCATTGACAGTTCGAGGTGTAGTTCTTCATGGTGGGCTGAGTGCTGTCAGCAACCGCCGATCCATTCAACCCCCTGGCAGTTGTTGTGACTGTAGTGGTGTCGCCGGGGATCGGATGGAGGTAAGAAAAGTCCTCCCCTTCGCACTTTCCTGTTCCAAAAACTCTTGAGCAGCATTGTGATAGATAGTTATTCCCCTGGCATGTCACATTCTTGCAAAGATCTACCAAATTAACAGTCGTATTACTATTTTCAGAAAGATACGTATCATTATATTTAACGAATTCACTATTAAAATTCTTCATGCCTGAAACACCTTGGTTTCCATTTTTCAGTGCTGAATAATTTTCTTTTAATATATTTGGAACAGTTTTTGATAGCTGAGCAGGATCATAATTCCAAGGATTCAAATAATCATTTAGCTGTCGTGTATTCTGTAATATTTCTACGGGTTCTCGTAACAATTGTTTTGAACTTCTATTTTGATAAAGTACAATATCTTTTTTATTATTTAGGGGAATCGGCATCTCATTAAAAGTTTTCAGTTGATAGTCTGTAAATTTTTTAATCGGCTTTATTAATGCTCGGTTCGGGGAAATCTTCAATATTTCTTTTTTTTTAATTTGAGATATTAATTTGTTCTGCAACAAAGGCATATTTATAATAACTTTTTGTTTATTGTGTAGAAAATTATTTTTTGGACAGATTTGATTTGCGATGATTGTGTTATCTGTTCCATATTTTTGCTCGGCTTCTTTTTCTTTAAGTATAGGCATGGATCTATCTTTGATCGGATTCAAAATTGTAATGTTACCAGTAGGTTTACCATTTACCATAATATTATTATTCATATCTACAACATTTTTAAATTTATTGTTTTCATAAATAGGATTGTTCATTAGTTGTAATTTATTTAGTGAGGGATCACCGTTAAGTTGGGCATAATTATGTGCAATCGTTGGTGAACCCCCTGTTACTACGAATGGGGTCATAGGTATCTGATAAATAGGTACAAACATTCCAGCACCAAACATCTTTAATGCAGGGGGTGGTGTGATCGGGGTTGTAACATTTTGAACGTCAGTTGAGGCGGTATCATCGTCGCCATCTCCACCAGTATCAGTGGTACCTCCAGTAGATGTACTAGATCCTGTAGTAGTTGTAACAGTGGTAGAACTCGTTGGGCCATAAACGATATCTGAGTCGCAAATCACAGGGGTGCCGATGGTGATTGGGGAACAATCCATCGTAATCGTATAACATGCAGTTATGTATCCAGCTGTGGTGGAGGAAGCAGTAGTGCTCGTACCGTTTATAGTAGTAGTGGTAGTGCTACTGCTGCTTGATTGCGAAGAAGAGCTCATTCCAACGTCCATGTCTGTGTCGGAGGTGTCGGGGTCAGTGCTGATTGCAGCGGGGTCCACGGTTATCCTAATTTCAACTGATTCGTCAGTAATATCATTCTTTGTGACAGCATTGAATACATCACCGTCGATCGTGGTAGAATCGGCTAGTTCTACGTCAGGATCGTTAGTAATGGTATCTTCTGCTTCAAGTTCCACAGTAGTAGGGTCGGCTGCTTCAGGATCGTCGACATCATAAGTACTAGAATCGATTTTAACTTGGCCGATTGTAGTTCGACCAATTGTAGATGTCCCGATTGTGCTAGGACCATTCGTTGTGGAATAACTTGTACTAAGACTATTTGTAGAAGAACTGACATTACCAGAACCAGTGCTAGTAGAACTGGCTGTACCAGAACCTATTATAGTTGTGCCAGGACCATTTTTGGTGGAACCGATTCTTCCCGGACTATTTGTAGAAGAACCGATGGTACCAGGCCCAGTTGTAGTAGTTGTTGTAGAACCGATTGTAACAGGAGCATTAGTTGTAGAATCGATAGTAAGAGGAGCATTTGTTGTAGAACCAATTGTAACAGCACCATTTGTAGAAGAACCGATTGTAGCAGAACCATTGCCAGTATTAACGGTTGTAACAAGACAATTTAAGATAAATCCGATTGAACCCAAAACATTAGCAACCGAACCAGGATCATAAGTTGTCGTACCAACTGTATAAAGACTATTTGAGGTGGAAGACATATTATCGGATATTAAATTTACTGTTGAACTAATTGTGTCTGAACAATTTGTTATAGAATTGATTGTATCTGGAGCAATTGTAGCAGACCCTATTGTAGCCCAGTCAATCGAATCGATTTTTTCTTGACATATCGGCGTGGTTGTTTCAGTATCTGGAGGACAAGGAGTATCAGTTTCCGGTTGGCAAATAGTTTCCGTAACTGGAGGACATGGAGTATCAGTTTCCGGTTGGCAAATAGTTTCCGTATCTGGAAAAAAATTAGTTTTAGTATCCGGAGTACTAGTCATTTTAGTATCTTGAATGCAAATATTTTCAGTATCTTGAGTGCAAAGATTTTCGATATCTTGAGAGGAAGTAACTTCAGCATTCAGAGAACTAGTAGTACCAGTCAGTGGTGGACAAGCTGTACCAGCAACTGGTAGATAAATTATTTTTTGAAGCGGAGCCACCCTAATAACCGGAGGAGAAGTTGTTATTCGAGTCGTTATTTTCGACTGAGGTTGTTTTCTCCACCATGAAAATAAACCTAATCTGCCTCTATTTAGATTTTGTACGTTTCTTTCATCTCGATAATCTTCGTATTCTTTTAAACCTCCTTCAGGATGAATCAATGGAATGTCTTCTCTTAGATTAGGATAATCATCAGTGTTTTGCGAATGATCCAGAAAATATTGGGTTTTCTCTTGTCGATAAGGTATCGCCTTAATATCTTCAAGCGAAGAACATAGCTTTGTTGTTCTCACAAGAGATAACAATAAATACCTGCAATAGAAGAAGTGAATTGAAAATAATAATAATTATAGCTTTCTGGATAGAAATCAATGTTTTAGAGATTTTGACTCCTCATTTATACCTTAAATAATTCGAATATGAATGCAATGATTTAGATCAAAAAATCAATGGTAAAATAGAAACGTCTCTATTATGGTATTACAATGAGAGCAGGAATAATCAACTAATGTATAAAAAAAAAGTAGAATCATTGTTTTCCATGGCTTATCTTCAAAATAAAATAAAAGTCAAGCATTTTATGGCATTTCTTGGAACAGAACATTATGAAAGGATAAAAATTACGTAGAGCAGAGGATTTAGGGAGTATTTCCCTTATATATTTAATATGTTAAAAATAATAAAGAAAGCCGAGTAAATGTTTGTCATTTTCATTTAAAGTTGAATAATAAATACTGCCATTTCTATTAACTAGTTAAGGTAATAAAGAACTTTCAATTGAAATAATCGATTAGAAATGAAATCTGGAACTGAATAGCTGGCTCGTCATCCATTTGTAGAGCTAGAGAACTGAATAAAAGAGGAATAAAATTATGATGCGAGCTGATTTTGAAATATTTCATAAAATTGATATTGGTACATTTATACTAGCACCCGAATATCCTCAATCTTTCGGAAAACGGAAATATAAGTGTTTTTAATATTACCTAAATTGCCATTTGACCATCAAGACAGTATTTTGCAACAATCCCAGAAAATCTTATCATTATCGGAGTAACGCTAATGTGCCGATTATATGGCTTTGTTTGACAGATGGGAAAGCAAATCTCTTCGTTGATATCTAAATCTCCGGGTGGAAATAAACCATTCTCCAAGACGTAATTCAGAGAGGGGTAAAGAAGCAGTATTTTAAATTTAATTTCTTTCGGGTAGGAAGCATAATAGGATAGGAATTTGTTTCATAATTATTTTCTTTGTAACGATCATCCTAATCTCTGGTGAAAGTTTTTTCAGAAATTTTCAATATTGGATGAGATTTGTTTTGATTTCTGCGTAAATGGAGTGACATAATGATATTACTGCTAGTGAGAGTTTAGTTCTAAACAACAAGGAGGTAGTCAAATGTGCTCCACGAAGGAATCACTTTTTTTTTTAACTTTTGAAATATTAATTTATGATTATAAATAAAATATTATTACTGAAGAAATATTATTACTGATAATAATATTTATTAAATGTGCTAATTTTATTATTATAATAACAATGATGAATGGCTAAGAAAAAAAAAGGAAGTTAAATTATGACTGTCGTAAAAAAAAAAAAAAAAAATTAATTGAAATCATTTTAGTACCATTTGAAAGTAAATCTATCGTTATGTTATTTCGGGACGTTCTGTGACCACAATATAAGCGAACTCCCATCAAAAAGTGAACCTAATAATAAACAGAATCTGGTTTGTATTGTATTATGAAGTAATCTTCGTTGCCATAGTTATCTTTGAATTTCAGACAGTTTGCAGCATGGCTACAGCAAATAATCAGCAGTGAAAATGACGCGATGAGAGTTCACTTACTTCAAGGTCGCATAACCTCCCGAAATAAACCACTACCCAAAAGTAACATTGCTATAGCTTTGCCTGTATTTACTATTTTTATAGTCTCATATTTCATAGTTCGATTTCATATTGGGTGTTTCATATATCAAATGCATATAGATACATGAAATAGGTTTCTGGGTTTATCTCTTTTATGCGCTTTTCAAAGTGAAATATATCGTATCGTATTTAAAGAAAATTTAAGCCTACGTGACTTTGATTACATTGCACAATATTGATTATGTAAGCAGGCAAAGATCGTTGCTTCAAGCAAACTTAGGTAAATTAAGGGCTGCTCATATAAATCGTTTCGAGCTATTTCAAAATTTTGAATGTCATAACTATTCTCTCTGGCTGTACGTTCGTATTATATGGCCCAAGGGATCATTCTTTCATCATAAAAACCAACTTGAAATCTTAGGACACAATAAACCTTGCTGGATTTCATAAAACTCAAATGTAAACTAAATTGATAAAGCTTGTAGTTAACACTTAATCTATTTATTCAAAAAATCAGTTCATCGCACTTAAAAAATTATAAGATTTACCACAAATGAAGAAATAATGGAAGGTTTGTTTGTTTAACGTCACTTTATGCCACTAAGAATAAATTAGACGATGGTGCAGTGGTAGTCCTAAATTTTGCCTACCCAGGTATAATTAGGATAGGGATCTTTAACGAGAACCTGAGATCATATAGGCTTGGGACCTCCCTTTTTAAGCCCTATCCGAGGAACGGCATAGCCAAGGAATTTTTTACTCCCTTTAAAAAATCCTAGGGCCACCGCGGGACGCGAACCCGCGACCTTTAGTATTGTGGGTTGCCATGCTAACTGCACCACAGGTGTCCCAAACTATGAATCATAGGGTTAACAACAATCAGACATTTCTAAGTTTGATCAAAAATATAACATTTTTAAATATTAGGTAGATCCGAGTTTAGTAACTTTTATCTTATCATTTATCAATTATCACTAATAAATAAATGATTTATTTTCATGATTTATTATTTCTTCCTGATAGTTTAAAAAACGAATGGACGACTTTTCTACGGTATATTGCATTGAGAAAGAAAAGTACCTTAGGTAATATATCATCTGCACTTTCTACAACTTAAAACTTACAGTTAAAATCGAAAAATATTTGAACATTTATCTAAGCATGCCAGTATTATTTTCAGTAGAATGTACAGATTTAATATTTTCCTTTAATATTTTATTTTTTGCATTATTGGAACCTTCCCGCCTCTTTCTCTGCCTTTCAGCTAGACTCTCCTTATCAGACCCAAAGTCGAGGAGTAATAATGAATCACCATGAGGAATGTTTGCGGAATTGTGTATCTCCAGCTCGGGAAATTTGTCAATGTCAACTAAGTTGGAAGAATGTTTAAAGCTGTTTGATGCATTACTTCCCATGGATGAATATCTATCCAACATCAAATTGTCTAAATCGTTTCTATCGGAATTATCTGTATTTTTTTCTGTTTTAGAATAAAAGCTTGATTTATTAGTTGGCCCAAACTGTTGTTTAAGTGCAGGCGCAGTATCCGTGATGGCTCTCTTTAGAGGATCCCCTTGCGCCCGCGAATCCAACTCCCTGTGGATTAAATCTTGAATGGTCTTTAATTCTTTCAATTCAATCTCTCTTTTCCTTTCATATAACAATTCTTCTTCTCGACGCTTGTCTTCCAGTGAACATAACCTCTGTAGCTCCGCTTCACTTTCTCTTTTAATTTTGTCTAAAACCATGTTGCTCTCTCTGATGCTCTCCATCTGATCTTTTAACCCTTGATTTCTTATGAATCTGCACTTATCGTTTTGAAAAAGACTTGGCTTAAAATGCGATTGAAGTAAACTATTGGATATCGTAGCTCTTAAATCGTCCAAAATTTTATTTGAGCTGAAAGGCAAGACAACACCTGGTTCTTTTTTAGACAATCTATGATTATCAATTATGGGTAAATGAATATTTTGACAATTTTCGTTCATTTTAAAGATATTTCCTGGATCTTTAGAGTGAAACTCTCTGTTTACCTTTTGAATTTCTAGACTTGCTTCTTTCAAAGCGTTCATCATTTCTTTACCATCAGGGTTACTCATACCATGCATTAATTGGAATTTAACGAAATCATTCATATCATTTTCTCTCACTACTCTATTATTCGGTTTTGAAACGCAGGAACAGTTTGCGGGGGGCGTAGTTTGAGTATTTTGGCTGCTATACATGCCTACTAATGGTTGCAGCACTGGGAGAGTAGCGTAGGCTTGAGGATCAGCGGCCTTCATATTATGTAGTGGGTCGAATTGCATGTTAGTTTTATTGACAGTATTATTAAAATAACCCGGTATTGGTTTTAGGTAAGAAAAGTCTTCTCCTTCGCACTTTCCCGTTCCAAAAACTTTTGAACAACACGGTGATAGGTAATTATTTCCTTGGCATGTGACATTTTTGCAAAGGTCGACCAAATTAACTGACATATTACTATTTTCTGAGAGGAAAGTATCATTATATTTCACGAAATAATTATTAAAGTTCTTCATATCAGGTAACGTTTTGTTTTGAGTTGTTTGCATATTATTTTTTTGGTAATCATAATTGTCCTTTAGTTGGTTTTGTATATTTATTAACGGCTCAGTAGGCGTAACAATCTGGAGATTCGAGTTAATAGGAACATTTAATGTATTTTGAGATATGTTTGTATGGTAATTATTATTATCCTGTAGTTGGTTTTGTAGATTTATTAACGGCACAGCAGGCGTAACACTCTGGGTATTTGAGTTAATAGGAACATTTAATGTATCTTGAGATATATTATATGGTTCGTGTAATAATTCTTCTCTTCTTTGGGTCTGTAATAAATTAATTCTTGTGCCATTTGGAGAAACCACTTTTTGGTCAAAAATAATTGGGTGAAAATTGTTAATTTTTTCCAATGGTTGATTCGGGTCATCATTCATCCCTTTGTTTTCCTGCCTGTGAGTGGTTAATTCTTTCAATAAGAAGGGGTCATTCCTGAGAGCTGTTTGTCCTATATTTATCGTGTTGCTTGGTGGGGGGTTTTCATTCGCGACGACTACATTTTCCACTTTTTTTGCTTGCTCATAGACAAATGTGGGTATATTATCGTTAGAACTTATAACAGGAGAAGGTGTTCTACTTAACATATTGTCATTCTTGTTTATGTATTTTTCAGATAAAGGCATTTGGTCGTAATTGTAAATGGAAATGTTATTCAATTTTAGCTTTGTTTGTTGAAAATTCCGGTTATGATCTGTTCTATGATGTGGCTTCTTCTTTCTTGTAGGCATAGATGATGGTGTATTCAACATTCCTAATGGAGTCATAGGAAATTCATAAACAGGTAAAAATACTCCAGCTCCGAACATATTTAAAACGGTAGGCATAGAGACTCCGGTGCTAGAGGTTATATTTTGTAATGGAGTTGTAGAGACGTTCATAGCCGTTGTATTTGCGGCAGCAGTAGCTGTTGTGTTTAGATCAGGTGTAGATCCATTCGTAGATTGCGCTGATGTAGTGCTGAGGCTAGGAGTGGTTGTATCTCCGTTAGTGGCTGTCGTATCTCCGTTAGTGGCTGTCGTATCACTGGTATCTTCGGAGCCAATGCACGTTACTGCAGTCGCAGGGACAATTGGAACACATGCTTCTGTAACATTATAACAGATACAGGTCGTTAAAAATGTAGATCCTGCAGACGTGTCAGCATCAGTGCTCAGCGCAGCTGGGTCGACGGTGATGCTCACGGTTGCATTTGCATCAGTATCGTTCGACAGTGGTGGATAAGTTCCACTATCTTTTCTTTTTATTTCAGCTTCACTTTTCCACCAAGAGAATATACCCAATCCACTTTTCCTCAAATTCGGTGAACCCTTTTCATCCATATATTCATCGTACTCTTCTATCCCTCGATCTTCTCGTAATGAAGGATCATATTTCTGATTGTTAGGATAATCGTCAATATTATTTTTATAATCTGGAGAATATTGGATTTCATCTTTATCAAATACAGTTTCTGAATCATAAGGTAAGTTATCTTCTTCGAGTAACGCAAATTGTTTTGTTGTTTCTAGAAGAGTTAACAATATACACCTGCAATATGAGAACTTCATTGAAATTAAAAATGGTAACTATTTAATCCTCTGTACAGAAACTAGTATTTTAGAGTGGTGCTATCTCATAAAAATGTTAGGTAATTCTATAATTCTATTATAATATTGAATAAATTTCAACTCAATATTTCATGATCATACATAATTGTTAGATATTGATTTAAAACTAAACAGGTAATGGCGATTCCATATGTCAATTCAACACAAGCCTGAACCTCAACATCTCAGATTTGCTTGAAATAAGATACATACATACATGTGATTAGATTAATTGTAAATTACTGAGATATGTCGTTTTTGAAATAGGGAGCTGTAAAGCCCTCAAAAATAGGTCCAAAAATAAAAAAATTAAAAATTAAATATAGTTGTAATAGTTATTCTGCCTAAGGCTGTGAGATTGGTATCGTTTCACAGCGCAGTCCATATGAAATACAACATTACATGGTTGTAGGTACTAAAGAAATTTTCCCAAAATCAAAATTTCGATTTTCTCAGAAAGGGCATTTCATTAAATTTTATTATTGTTTTTTTTAATAATAGGCACTATTGTATCTAATCACCATTCCACATAATATAAATATGGGATGAAGATGGGTACATTACTAAACAAATTTAATAGTGCTAAAATTCTATAAATCAAACTTTTTATTCAAAATAATTACTAAAACTACGCCAATATTTACATTTCCGTAAGGAAAAACAGAAAACAAATGATAATACGGGTTTAACTAATAAGTTAGATAACTAAGTACTTTTGGTCGTTATTACGCTAAAGTGTACGAAGTGCCAAACTCCAAGTTAAACTGAAAATCAAATAAAATTTATATTAATTAAAATTTCCGAAGAGAAAAAATTGGTCTCGGCCGGGAGTTTCTCTTAAAAAATAAAATATTTGAAATTAATATAAAATTAAATTAAGTAGTTACCCACAAGAAAATATTAAATTAAATACAATTTAATAATTTTATTTACTTAAAATATGTTTCCTCTAATTCTTTTGAACTGCAACATATTTTACCTTGCTTTGCCTCTAATAGTATTCACATACAAAGTATTACGATTAATAAAAATAAAAATAGGTGTATTTTCTAAATTCGATAAATTGTCTCGACCATCGAACCTCCGTACATCCTTTCGTGTGGGCAGTAGAAAACGTCACTAATATAGAGTTTGAAGATTTAAGAAGATCTATCCACCTATTTCTCAAAATTTGCAGTTGACGCTTAGTTCACTTTGGCGTTATAACGACCGAATGTACTTAGTTATCTCCCGGCTATAGTTAAACCCATATTATCATTTGTTTCATGTTTTTCAACTTATCATACACTCTCATAGTCTTATCCAGATTAGGAAAATTTCTAGAGCTAATGATGATTTTTTGTGTGTGGACCTATTTTTGATGGCTTTACAGGTTCATAATTAAAAAACGGGTAGACATATCTCATTAATATTTCACAATTAATCTACAATGTATGTACCATATTTCAAGAAAATCCGAGACGGTGTGGTTCAAAATGATATATTTTTGCGTTGATTTGACGTTGAATGTCCCGTAAAATATCTCAAATGGACGAATACAAAATTAGATCTACAAGGATTGTCACCCGTCAAGAGTGTGCTGAATTTTCCAAGTAAGTCGCTAGGGGACAAACCCGTCGTCCCCTGTCTTGCCCGGCTACCTCAAAAGATTCAATTTTTCAATATTTTGTTTAAAAATTAAAAACTGGATGGTTGTTTTAAAAAATGGAGAAGAAAATGTTTGAAACCCGAATATCATACTCTCCAATATCTTGTCATCGGAATATCCAACCAAACACTTTCATTAAGAGTGTGCTGAATATTGGTGGACATGCAAAAGGTTCATATAATGCCACATTTTTGGATTTTGATTTAAGTTCTTATTCGTCCTCGACAAGGCACAGCGCCTTAGGCCCGGCGCACATTTGAGACGCAGAACAACTCATTTTTGTGAAATGTTCATTGGAAAGGAACAGCGACCATTGGGAAGGAGGGCAGCGCAGTATTACAAACGTTGGCGGGTCCAGGGAGAGGGTTGCAGAGAGAGGTGGGGGGAGTCTTTGGACAATTTTTTGCCATTTGAAGTTAGAATTTAACTTGAATAAAAGTAAGGAAGTAAGGTAAGGAACAAATAATATGCGGAGTGACTCATTTAACACTCAGAATTTGCATATCAAATGAATATATCCTCTGGCCTGATGTGAAAATGAACGTCTACCATCTTAATGCTGATTGAATACAAAGTGGCAGTCCTGGGAATTTTCTTTATAACTCGGAAACGAGGTTTCACACAGCTCTTAAAATTGAATTCTCTTTAAAAAAAACAGAGCATAAAATTTCGCGTCTAATAAGTTACATAAAATTAAAATCGGCTGGGTTGATTCACTAAAACTCAGCAATTTTCACCTCCTTTTAGAAGAAAAATGAATTATGCTCATGTTCTGGCCTGCAACTCAAAAGGCAACTGAAAATGAAAAATGTTGCGAATAAAAGTTGTAATCCTGTGTAAAATGAATCCTTAACTTTAAAATTAGCTCAAAATTCTGCATAGAAACTAATTAAAGCGTGAATATTTAACGCAAGCGTTAAGCGGCCTGAAATCCGAACAATTTATATGTTTTTTTTCGGTTTCTTGAATTTCCGATCAGTAAACGGTTTGAACGGTTCTCACTTCTCTCTTATAAGAACTTAAAATAGGCTAGTACTGAAGTGCGGCTTATGTGCCTTTCACTAAAGCCTATGAATGAATTAACGTACAATCGGGCCTTCAAAGCAGTAGCGAATCCAGGGGAGGGACGCGCCCCCCCCCCCTGAGACGTTAGGACATATATAAAATTTGACTATTTCTATATAAAATTTGCTTTATTTAGTCATTTTTAAGTCCTCAAATTGAAAATGGATAGTATTTAAACATTTACCTAATAGTAATTTACAACGTCACTTAATACTAATACATATTTTAAATTAGGTCTTTCATTACTCGTGAAATTAAAAAAAAAAGTGCGCCCCCCTCAGAAAATTTCTGGATCCGCTACTGCTTTAAAGTAAGGCCGGATCTCAATTAAAAAGGACTCTTTTGGGGGTTTATTTATGCCTGAAGAGTGGGCGCAGCGATCTATTAAAGCCAACTAAGGCACTTTTTAACTGAAAAAAAGGCGATGGGAGTTCGATAACAATGACGGTCACACAACCTCTCAAATCAGGCCACGCCCAGCTTCCCTCTTGAGTGCCTTTACCAAAAATATTACTTTTTTCTTTTATAATATGAAATGCCATTAGGTAAACATGGGAAAAAATAGTTTCTGTTATTTAATATGAAAGTAGAAATTATTATATTTTCGTTCATATCAATTACCTTAATAGACTTTAAATAAATATTATTCTTTCCAGAATACTCCGCTTTCCAGATGGGTGTTATTATTTCATATTATCTCTTAACTTATTACTCTTATTGCGTGAAATTCAACCTGGCAAAACATTTTTCTCTTTTTCTCCTTTATTTGGACATCAATTTCTTTCATATTATATATTTAGACGATTCTTATTAGTTGGTATAATGAGATTGTTAATCACTCCAAATAAATAAAATTATAGGTACTCTATATTTTTCATGGATTCATATTCAGAGATCAATATTTTACCGATCATTGTCAGTTTGTATTGTATTGCAAACAACACTACAGATGATCCTCACTTGACATATCCAAGAGTGTTAGGGGGTTTGGTCCCACTACAATGCCCCTCTCCCTTTAGAGGATACTATTATATCCACATTTTAATCAATACAAATTTATTCTTTCGTCAATCTATATTTGTATCTTTATATGCATTCTGAAGTAATCAGAAAATAACAAGTAAATTAAAACAACCTAATTGTTGAAAACCAATAGTTACCTCTTCTAATATGAATTATTAGATCATGCATTTTTCACCTTCATTAAAAAATAGTGATTAAAATTTATTTTTTTAAATATTTAATCCACTATCATGTAAATATGATACTACTATATTGTTTTCATAATATCTACTTCAGAAAAACCAAATCCTGTTTTTAATTTGGCAATAATTTTATGAAAAGAAGATTTTTTTATAAAAGATAAGAAAAACTTAATTAACATTTATATAACTAGTGTAAAAAGTATTGGAATACCTAGAAAACTGATAATTTTCAAATGTTTTCGCTAAAATATATGATTTGTCAGTAATTAAGAACCTTTAATTATAAGCTGTATTGGAATTCCCATAGAAAATACATAATCCTATATGTCAATCTCAAGGTAACATTTAAAATGGAAAATTAATGAGCAAAACTTATTGGAACATTCAATGAGTATTTGATTAATATTTGTTAGTAAGTTGAAAAAAAGAAATATGTCTGCATATGCAAGGGACAATATTAATCGTCACTTAAGACTTTTGGAATGGTCTTAAATTCATAGAGTATAATAAAACATTTTTTAAAAATGAGGCGAGAAAAATGTGAGATGAAGTACAAATAACGAGTTCAATGTACTGAACTGTTACATGGTGTTAAATATGAGAGTCACTTCAATGATATTGAGCGGATAGCCTCCTGTTGAGAGCTAATAGAGCGAAGAAACTCAAATTTAATTAGAGCATAAAGATCTTCATTTGATATATTGATACCCTAAATAAATTCCTCTCAACCAATGTTATAAAAAATTGGTATTGAAGACAACTTTGATATCATTATCATTAATGAGGCTAATTTTCCGAAAAAAAGGAGTGAAAATACAACTTATATTTCAATACAATGTACTTATAGTACAATGTATAACTCCAAATTTATCAAAAATACTCTCAGAGTTTTATGTCGTTGAGCACATATTGGACCATTCGAAAAACCAAACAGTTTTCTGACTTCAAATTGTAAATATCTGTTATTTGAAAAAAAGTGTTGTTTCCTCTTATTTTCACAACAAAACTGGAGGAATCAGGAGGTAGGTGCCTTGCTTTAGTCATTAAAGATATAATGTTGGGTCAAAAAAAAATATTAATTCCTGCTTTTTTTTTTCTTAAAAATATAATAATTTTTGACGAGTGTTCCAGTACTTTTTGATTTTATTGTTATCTTGAATAATATATATCACCAATGTTTGTGTTTTGTAATGAGAATTCAAATGGGCTCATCAGTATCAGTTTTTACAGATAGCATCTCATTATAAAATCCCAATAGCTTTCTTAAAACATTATTATTTTTTTAAATTGTATCATTATTAAAGTTAAAGGTTTCTCAGTTATGATTCCATTTACTCATCAGCTCAGGCACAATGGAGGCTTTTTAATCTTAACACTATTTAAGTGATATGCTCAAGTGTTAACATTTCTTCAACCCATTGAAAATGTGAATTAATATGTTAGGGTTCACATATTATTTACATGTTCACATGTTATTTAATATTAAATTCATCATTCATCATTCTTTCATCACTAATCATATCTTCGTACTCTGATCAAACCTTCCCAAAATTTTTAATGTTTCAACAGATGGATTCAAGACTTGATATCAGTGCTTGGTAGCTCGCTAAATTTACTTTTGTAAAATTCGATGTTCTCTTCAACAGTTCACCTATATTTTTAAAATATACACTTTCATATTGTAAATTTTTCTTTCCTTTTTAACCAGATGCTTTCATAATGCTAGTTGCAAATGAGGCCACTTTTACAGGTTTCTATTCCATTTCTTTCATCTGAATGTCTCTGTTGGTTTCTATGATCATTTCATATGACTTTTATCAGATATAATCTCAATTGTTTTTAAGAGCAAAAATTCAAACAGCAAAAAAAAAAAATGTGAGTTGCATAAACAGATTCTAAAATTTATAAAAATAACCAGATATTACTAATATTTAATGATACATAGATTAGAATACATTATTACATTGAATCGAATTAAAAGTGACAGCTATATAATTTTCAATAATCAATGAATATTTGTGTGACAGCCCATATGTACAGGTCCAATAATTAATTGATAAACTAAATTATGATTCCTTTTAACTAAACTAATTCCCTTTATCAAGATAACAGGAGCATAGCAGCCGAGGGGGCAAGTACTGTAAGAACGATAGACCTCATGTTGCTTTCTAATTGAGGTTAATAGCCCAACTTTGGAATACTTGGATGGGTGACAACCTAGAAACATGAGAGCACATTTCTAAGCAGGTAATACCCTCCTGAGGTCTTTGAGTTTTATGAGAAATAATTAAAGAAAAAAATTTTAAAAGGGTTTTCAATGAAGTAAGGAACTGTCTAAAATATGTTTTGGGTATAAACATAAAAGTCTGGTCACACATAACCACACTGCAGTCCTGGCCTGTGTTGGATCTGATTCATTTACAAAGGATAGATAGTAACGGGTCGGTTGACTTGGTGTTGGGCATGTGTGACCGGTTATTATCTATCCTTTGTAAATGAATCAAATCCATACAGGCCCGTGCTGCGGTGCGGTTATGTGTGACCAGACCTTAAAACAGAGGGCAGTCATTACATTTACTTATACATTAACCATGTAAATACAAATCTTAAAATAGGTTAAGATCATATAATTATAATTACTAAAACAATACTGGCCAGCTTATTTTTGTTTAATAGCTCTGATTATTTTATAAATAAAAGTGTGCTATTAAATAATGTATTTCGTTTTATTCAAAAATTCTTCGATGTGATTGTTATTATCAAATGAATTAATTTTTTCACCCTATTTAAATTATTTATTTTCTCAATGACCAATGTTTTATTAACTAAAATGTATCAACAAATTATTTCCACTACTGTTATGAAGTGTCTATTATTACTAAAGTTACTTAAAAGCTCAAAGTATAATTCAGGTAATAACCAGTTTATCTTAGCCAAAAATCATGACAATAAATTGATAAATTAAAATTATTCATAAGGCGAAATACTTTATCTAGTAATAGTATTCCACATTTGATTATTTCTTAATATTTATTATGCCAGGAGGAAGTAGGCTGATCAAAATCAACTTTGTGAAAATTAATATTGTCAAGCAAATAAATGAACGAGATGAGTTAGGAAAATAAAAATTGGTTTAAATTATTGAAGTTGAACTTGCCTTAAATTAATCAGGTTACTTTTTTATAATTTTACAGGTTTAATTAATAGGTCCATTTAACCCTATTTAGCTGCTATACCTGAAGTAAGTACAGATGTTAAACCATTATTGTATATTTAAATTGTAACATTAATTTGTACAAAATAAAAGTACAAGCCCCAAGTGCATTCTATGATAATTTAGGGGAGGGTGTTAAGAACAAACAAAAACTATTAAAATTACCTACTCACCAGATACCTATTTTCTTACAGCAGAACATCACTTAACACTAATAAACTTGGCTTAAAAAGCAATTTGCTTTTTAAGCGGGACATGTTAGGTGACTTTTCATGTGTTATCATAACAAATCACATATGGTAAAATGCTGCCATTTTTTGACAATTTTATTTACTTTTTCCAAATTTGATACATTTCAAACCATTTACATAGTTATAAAAATATTCATTTTTTCATATTAATACTGCTCTTAAAGAGTTGAGTATAACATATTCCTCATAAAAATAAGACATTTTTCCAAATAAAAAAAAAGAAATTTAAACACGAACCTAAAAATTAAGAATCCTTTTTATTCATTTAATTATAAAAAATACTGGCTCTTTGAAATGGCAGGGTATGGAATAAAATTCTGTAGAAGTAATAGATTTGATGTAATAAAATATTTGAGCTGTTTTATTAAAGAAGAAAGAAATATTTATATAGGAAAAGATAAATGAGAATGTCCCGGTCTACTATGCAATTTCAGCCTGCTTAAAAATTGATTATTATACCTTCACACCATTAAACAAAGTTTTGAATGCTTATCCTTAACTTAATATCGTTTGGTGACCTGTTTCATATTTGTATCATATTCATAAGTAAATATTATATCACATATTTATAATTCAGCAGTTTAAAATATGCATATCTATTTTATAATTCATTAGTAATTCAATGATAGGAGAAATGTCACCAGCTGTTTAAAAGTCAATGAACAATTGTTTTAGTAATTAACTTGTTAGGTTCTGAATGTAGTTTTTGGTTATCTAAGAACTAAACAAGATGATGCACCTCACAGAGCTTCTTGAGCTTACCACTTTTTAGAACATCATTTTCACTTGAATAGTGGCATCTCCCTTTTACAATTGTCTTATAATTCCTTTAGTTGTTACTTTCAAAATTTACTTCTTTTTTTTTTAAAGAATTATGATAAGATTATTCAGCTTTTGTATCGATAATGGCCCGATAAATTTCATCTATTGTATTTTGTTTTATTTATCATTTACCTTGATCATGACCTGTTGTTTTTCAACCATTTTTTTTTTCTTACTTCAGTTTCTTACCACATGAAGAATTATTAACATTTTTATTTTCTGTTTGCTCTCTATGGTGCAGTGGCAGGCTGCCCATAGTTCCATAACCAATCCCATTGGGGCAAATTTGGAAGTTTCCTTCCAACTAATGGCATAAGCTTTCTCGGATTCCGGGAAGATGGGTCATGGTCAATGGATTAAAACTGCCCAGTCAGCAAGCTTCGAGGGCACACATTTAATATTTTGCATTCATCACTCCTATCTATACCCAGATAGTTAATGCAAAAACTTAAAGAGAAAATTTGGTGCAACAGTCTATAGCTAAATATTCTTTTTGGCTGCAATTTTCGCATTTCTGTTACCCTATTTAGTACTTAGTTATCAAAGTTTGAAACCCTATTAAAATAAAATTATTCAATTTTATAAAGGTATTGATGGCACCAATATGCTCTGCCATTAGCAGTAAATTTTTTTTATCAAAGTATTGTTATGAACATTCCCAACAATTTTATATTTAATGGATGAGAGCTTCTAAAATCTCTGTCAGCTTAGCATTTTGAAATAAAATGGCATAAAATAATCTAGAATTTAGAAGTATAGCCTATGACTTTAGTAATGCAACTCCAACAAAGAAGCCCATTGGTCTCAGACAAAAGCTGCGGATGGAAGGAGTTCCTCTAGATTAATTTTTCTGTTTATCAAGAAAAATAAAACCTTAAAGTTGAGGGAAATTAAAATTAATTTTCTTTGTTGCTAATAGAGGAATATTTTTGAAAAATGTGTTCCATAAAATAAAAGATATTTAATATTGCACTCCTGAAAAAAAAAAAAATAATAATATCATCAAACCTTTTCAGATATTTTCTTTCTCTTTGTTAATTATTCAATGTTAAGAGATACCCTATGAAAAGAATCAAACCTGAATAAGCACTCCAAATATATATTACTAATATTATTGCAATGTACTTCAATTGTGCATAACTTCCACTACATATTACTTCCATCGAAAGCTAAATTCATTTGATTGATGAGATTGACAACTTAAATCTTAAGTATCCCATAAATATTTCAAATCAAGCAAACTAGTGAGGTGATTTAGTTTTGTTTCTATTAACGTATAGAACCAGCCAGCCTTTATTTTTGCCTATCTTGGGCTTCTTTCCAGTTTGTTGCATGCAGCTCAGTAGTGTTATGAAAAAGTTATACATATAAATGTAAAATGGCTTTTAAATGCAAAAAACAAATGTATTAAGGTTTCAAAGAAAAAATATCCTTTAAGGAGGCAATCCAATCAATAAGAAATGTTAAGAAAATACAATACTTTTAATAGTTTATTGGTAACTAGATAATTTTAATTATAAATAACTTTAAGTCTCAATAACATTAAACATAAATATAGTTTACAAGAGATAACATAAATTAAGTAAGCACCATTTACAACAATAAATCATTTTTATAAAAAAATAAATACTTTAACCATTATTATATTTTTTAATTGTATAGCTAATAATTAAACCTTAATTTTATGGAAGTAAAACTTATACCTCAATCAAAAATAAATAAATAAATAAAATATATTTTACTCATATAACAAATAATACAAAATGAAATTGGTATAAAAATAAATAATTTTAAGTTCTTTTTTTCTTTTTTACCAATAGAGCCATTTTAGGCTAAGGAACAAAAAATTGACTAAGTTATAAGTCTCAAAAAATTTAAAAAAAAGTAACAGAGGATGTGATAATTTAATCATGGTCCCAAAATAATAGCTCTCACTTAGAAATAAGGTTATCGCTTCACCATTATAACATATTCAACAATGTATAAAAAACAGAGATTTTCTAATATACCATAATCAAATCAAGGCATTAATACATTAACAATAATTGACCTTAATTCACCATGATAATATATGAAATACAAAATACTGTAAGCTTATAAACAAATATATAAAATAAATGTTATTAAGTAAAGAACAAAGCAGCATAAGTAGAAGTGTAAGCAGAAGTTAAGTAATAACACATGTAAATAACATAAAAAATAATACATAAGTCTAAATTAAAAAAATGAATACTTCTTATTAAAGTCAATACACTTTAAAAAAAAATACAAAGCAAATGAATACAAGATAATACAATTAAATCCCAATCCTCCTTTCATTATATCAAAATATGCACTTGCATAAAGACACAGTTATTAGGTATAAAAAAATTAAACAAAGGTAACATGGATAATACATAAAACAACTCATTTTGATTAATTTGAAAAATTATAAAAAATAAAAAAAAACAATAATAACATCAAAATAATTCATCTCTCATATAATGGGAAGATAAGGAACAAAACTTAATACTTATTACACAAAATAATATTTAGTTTCTTAAAAAAAATTATTTGTACGTAATTTAACACAGGATAGTAAAAAATAATAAATGATTTATATTAATGTTTTTTTTAGCAGCAAGCAATTTAAATAATATAATGCATGCTGTAATTAGGTTTGTAACATTTTCAATTATTACTCATCTCAATTAGTAAACATCTTAATGCAAGATTAAAAAAAAAAAATTACAAAATAATTGCTGACAATCATTTTATGAGTGTGCAGGCATTGATAATATTTATAGTTGATAAAATATAAAAAATTATTCAAGTTGATTGTCTTTTGAAATAAAAATAATAATAATGATCAAATTCTATTCAATACCTTGAAATCTAATCTAAATAGATTTAATTAGAAACTTATATGAGTGCCCTAAATTTTCATTATTAGAGCAAATGATCTCTAAAAAATATAAAATGAAAGTAGTATAAATGCTAATGGAGAGAATATTAAATATTCTAATTAACTCACTAGTATTACAATCTTTTGGTGTATCAGTACTAAAACAAACTAGGAAGACCTTAATCATCCTCTTGAACAGTTGGCATGTTAGCGATGATAGACCTGACAACAGCAGCGGCAGCCAAGGAGGCGTAAGGCTGCCATGAGCTGCGCCTTATACCATCCTTATAGTCAGCCGCGCCTCGCACAAGAGCCCACGATAGGGTTCTGTTACCAACAATGGATTCTACAACACAATCTGATTCAAAATCGAGGGCAAGAAGTCCTGCTTTACGACAAAATTCTTCTCTTAATTTTGTATCACGAGAAACATCTCTTCCACTTCCGATAGGACCTACATGTAGCCGGGGCCTTTCTTCATCCCTAAACGAAAGAACATAGCATCATATTAAATATTTCCAAGAGGCATCTTTAAAAAATAACGTGTTTAAATAACAACAAAATATTTTTCAACAGCCACTGCCCATAATGATAGAATAACTTAGGATTCAGGGGACCCCGAACAGTTTCCGTTGAAAACCAAATGTCGAAATTTTTTATTTAACCCATTAGTGCCCAGGAAGTCTAATATATTGTAAAAAATATTTTTTAAAATTAATTTAAGGTAGGTTAGGAGAAATGACCACGCAACTTTAGTTGCGTGTGGGCACATAAGGGGTCAGATGTGGCTACATGCAGAGGAATGTTAGTTCCACTTCCAATAAGGAAAACAATTTTTATATTGAACTTAATTCTTTTTATTTTTATTTTTTCTTGACATATACATTTACAAAATTATAATTTATTTACCAAATATTTTATTTGCTAATAATTGAATGAAATTTTTCCAAACATGAATCAGGATGTAGTGATTTTTGACACTTTTTACATAGATAAACCGTTCTTGCTTTGCACACTACACAAACTTTATATTTTGAAGAACCCTTCACTATTATGTGGTCAAGTCTGTCTATTCTTAGTTCATCTTCTCCTCTGGAACTCTGACGGCTGCTTTGAGTTCTACTTGATGATATGCCATAATGCCTTATCATGTACAATACACAAGTTCTTCTGAACTCCAGCAAATCCATATTTATCCCATTCCTTCTAAGTAAAATCCAACCTTGAACAACAGAAATGTCAACTGCCCAAGCAAAATATGGCCACCACCATTTCTTTGTTCTGATACTACAGCGATATGTACTAATAAATTGATCTGACAGATCAACTCCTCCCATGTATTGATTGTAAGCAGCTATTGCTGCAGGTATAGGTATTGAAATTTTTTTCTTTTCTTCATGTGAATATCTCTTTATTTGTTTCTCCTCTGCTTCAATACAGCTAGTCATAACTTTGACCACAGCGTTGTCATTCCATCTGATAATGATCAATGTTCCATCAGACTTCATTTGTATTGAACCTCTTTTTAGTTTTTTATAATATTTTCGGTCTGTCAATTTGTATTTTTCATAGTTAATTCTATTTTCCCTAACTGTCCCTGTGCAGCCTATTCCCTTTTCTCGTAATTCTCTTACGAGTTGCTCAGAGGTAAAAAAATTGTCAAGAAATATCCTCGACCCAGGTTGTATATTACATTTTTCTATTAGACCTACTACAACATCTCTACCTTGCCCTAAATTTGTTTTTTTTAAATCTGTATGTATGCCGGCATATGGTTCTGCGTGCACTAATAGGCCACTGGAATCTGCCAGACACCATAATTTAAAACCAAATCTAATAGGTTTTCCCCTAATAAATTGTTTGCAGCCGTGTCTACCAAAATATGGTATTATAGACTCGTCCACGCTGTAGTTTTGTAGTGTCGATAAAGATTTAAATTTTTTATTTAAATTTTCAAAAAGTGGTCGTACTTTGAATAAAGTATCTTTTGTTTGCTTAGTATTATCTACTATATGAAGAAATCTAAGGATATCATCAAAGTGATTTCTTCTCATGGAATTTCTAATAAAAGGCAAATTAAAATCTTCATCAGTACTCCAGTACATCCTTCTCCTAGGTAAAATGTGGTATTCCGAAAAAAGAAGTATACCCAGTGCACAATATAAATCATTTGCTGTCAAAGAAAATTCATGAAATCCTTTAGCATGAGCATAAGTATTCGTATTTGCGACAATTATATTCACTAATTCTTCAGAGAAAAAGTATGAAAATGCTTCAAAAGGTGTTTTTAAATTAGTAATTTCAGAAGAAATGGTAGGTGGTACAAATATAGGTAATGAAAATTTTACCTTTTTAGCGTCTACATTCCAGGGCTGCTGATTTTTATCAATAGATTTCTTGGCCCGCTTTTTTCTTGTTTGATACGAACTACTCGGCTGGTCTGAAAATAAAGGTAGCTCTGCTATTTCTTCGTTTTCTTCTTCATGTTGGGGTGATGAAACAGATGGAACTACCTGAGAACGTAACAATACTGCTGGCAGATGAAGAGCCTCTCCAGTAGCTTCTCCATCCGATGCATCGGAATCTTCATCAGTTGCAATGTCTTTATCTTCTTCAGGAGATCCAATAATTATAGTTTCTGTTCCATAGAATTTATCACTTTCTTCAATCAAAGAAAGAAGATCGTTCACCGTAGGCTTTTTCGACATTCTAATATATTTTCTTTATTTAAAAAAATATTTATTTAACTAATAAACAAATTCCCACCTACTAAAAACAAACCACTTTACTATTTAAAATAACTTTTAAGTGCACCAGATCAAAGTAGACGAGAGAAACTGAAAAAAAAAACGAGAAAGCCAAAATTAGTACTCTATGTGCCCACACGCAACTTTAGTTGCGTGCTAACTTTAGGATCTCATAACTTCCTAATAAATAATATTTTCCATAACAAACTGTACTCACGTGATCAGACAAAGTCCTCTTGACAGTAAGAATACAAAAATAAGTATTATAGCGCTCAAATAGACACAGTACACTAACAATTGCAAGGGCAAACTGAACTGGATTAGGGACATGCTCATACCTGACCTGACCTTTCTTTTACCTGAAAGGGTTGACCATTGCAAATCCTACAGTACATTCTTATAAGCTTACAGTAAGAATCTATAACAAAAACACCATCAAATTATAACTTCCTTAGGAGGGGGGATTTTTTAAAAGTTGGATGCAACTAAAGTTGCGTGTGGGCACTAATGGGTTAAAGTGAAAGTAAAAATAGAGTGGTTCATAGCACCATGGGATAGACTAGTCATAGGTGAAAATTACCAATACTTATAAGAAACAGATTTATTTTAAGAACCATTGAAGAAGGTAGAGTTCACAAGTAGTGGTATTCCCAAGTGTACACCTAGGGCAAGTGAGTTCACTAATATCAATAAATATACAAACACAATTAGGAAAAATTGAAAAACCATTCCATCTGCAAATTCTAGCATAACTAAACTTTGAATGTTTGCTTGATACCTTCACAGGTTTCAGCTCAGTGTAAATTGGAAAAGGTAGGAAGAGATTCTTATATTCTGTTTATTTAATTTAAACAAAAAATAAGTTTAACACTAATTTTAAAATGATAATAAATACCAAGAATCAGTAGCATCCTGTGGCTGCGGGTGTGCGACCTCAATAAGATCCTTCTCTCCAATAGGCATGTAGAGTTTGTCGGTGTCAACGGAAGGCCTGATAAAGTCATGCTCACTTTGAACCCCAAGGTGTGATAATCCTTCTTCCATAAAATGCATCCAAGAACTGTCTCCAGATTTCTCATCCTGTAAAGTTGTCTTATTAGCATAAAATATTGCTGATAAAAAAAAAGATTTAAAAATATTTTTTAAAATTTTATATGAAAGCAAAAACTTTTTAATGATCAAGATCAACATTAATAAGCATTAATTTATTACGTTGATGTATATCAGATCAACTGAACATTTTTGTTCATGAAAAATAAAACTAATAAAAGATTAGAAAATTAAAATTCTTCTTGCCGCAAAATGATACAGGCACTTATTTACTTATAGAAACAATCATATTATGTTACAGGAATGAATTTGAACATCACAAATTCAAAAACAAAAATAATGTTAGCATCTACTGAACGGAACACAACAGCTGGATTAGGTCACTAAAGGGAACTTGGCCTAGTTATAAAGCATAAAAATTTCATGTTTTGCCAAACTAAGAACAAAAATACCAAAAATGAATTGCACTTCTGTAAGTTAATTTCCACTCAATCCCTGTTCATTTGATAAAAAAGCATTCTTGATATTACAGACATACCATAAGATGAGCCTTACTTTCTCAAGTTACATTCTGAAGATCACTGATTAAGGATTGACCTGTCATTTTATGTTTGAACGTCATTGCCCCCAGCTAATATAAAGAGGAAAATTCTTAATATCCAGATAAATAATCATTAATTTAAAATACTCTTTAATCTATTCAAAGAAAAATAATGCTTAGTAGGAAAACTTAACAGGAACTTTGACAAATTTTTCACCACAGTTATTTTATTGCTGTTAGAATAGGATACAAATATATAGGCTTTGCTACTTAAAAATCTGGAATCTACTTTCGAAATAATTATTTTAAATTCTAAAATTAGCTGACTTAAAAGTTTTTCCACAATTCAAATGAAATGATTATAATCAAGTCTGGAAATAAATTGGATAGAAAAAGTATTTACAACCAGTGCCTCGCATATAAAAGATATTATAATTAATATATTAATTACTATTATTGAATTTTGGTATTTAGCTATGTATGGTATATGTAACAGAGCAGAAAGGTCTATTAAGAAAGCATTTCTTACTTAAAAATCATTAAACCATCCATTAAGGGTTTAATTTTCATTTTTATTGCACATTGAAATATAATTTCAGCAAAGAAGCAACTATAATATCAATCAGAAAATTAATTATAATTTTTTGCATGTAAAAATTTGTAAGTTAACATTTTTACCCAAATAATTTTAATATTTATTACAATATAATAAATAATTTTGAAAATAACTGTAGAGTTAGTTTTAGATTAAGTAACTATTTAGCAATAGATAGATTTTATAATTATTTTCAAAAATTAATCGCATAGAAAAAAAGTAAAAAGTTATACTTTTGAGTTGTTTTCTTTAATAATTGGTAAAGAAATTATTTGTTTAAATAATCGATAAAGGAAACAACTACCTGATAAACAATTCATACAGACCTGTTCTTTAATCTTTCTTGCAACTGCTTGAATAACATCATTAATAGGATTATACTTCTTAATTTCAAAATTATATGAGCCATCTTTTTCTATAGTCGCCTTCTCACAATAAGTATAGGCGAACCTTAAATAAAAGTTAGTATTTGTAGAGATAAACGGAAACAGAATAAAAAACAAGAATAAAAAAAAAAAAAAGTTAGTTTACCCATCAGGAGTCTCAGAGGCAGAAACAACGACATCTCCAAGCCTGACGTGTCTGGAGTAATCAGTGTAATGAGGGACACCACCTCCCACACCGACAATAAATACATTATCTACCATTTGGAAAGTTCCTGAGTAAATAAAAAAAAATATCAATAATGAATAATTATAAATTTGAACACATATGTATGATCTTATGAAACCTATCTGATAAAACACACCTAACAACCTAGTAGTAGTATTTCCAGCAGAAGTGATAGCTTCACGAGTGTATCCTAACGTGGGCAGTTTGGTACAGACCACCCTATGATCTCCAATATTTCCAAGAGTATATACATTTGATTCACCTATATTAACAAATATAAAAGTTAATACAAAATATATAAACATTTTTATATATGTTTATTGAACAAATTTAGTTCTTTTTAGTGAACAAATAAAGAGTTGTCAACATATTACAATTTAAAATTATTGTAAGCAATCAACCTTCTTACGTATAAAAAAAGGATCTAATCTATTGTCACAGCCAAAAGTAGCTATCATCCAAATCATTTAAAAAAACAAAAAAAACAAAAAAAAAAAACAACAACATTCTGATCAGTAATTCATCCAAACAACCAAGAATTAAAATAAAATTTATAAACAAAACAAAGTAAGAAAATTGAAGGAGCCAGTAGAAAAATGATGTTCAACTTATTCAGTTTTTGAAAAAAGTTTTAAAACCATAAGTTTTATGACTAATTGAGTTTCTAATTAAAATCTATTCGACCACAGAAGCAATCAAATATCATATTAGCAAACCCTTTTTTATATGTTACATATGCAAAAAATAAAATGAAGGTGAAGTAAAATTTTATTATTAAATCAATTTTCATTTATGTTAAATCAATATTCATTCATTCTACAATAAAATTATTGTTCGGAAGCAGCTACTATATATCTTTACAACTGATTAGTAGTAAAAAGTTAACATGTCATTAAACATTGAATTATTTTTTTTTAGGTTTATTAGTCCATAAGTATAAAATCTCTAATAAAATTTGTAGGTGAGGAACATGGGTTATATTCAACAAAAATCAATAAAATTGAAATTCCTCCTAAAGCACATCGGATATTTGGTTTTCGTCATCTTTGTAATGATTTCCATACAAGATTTTAAGCTGAAACCAATTGTATTTTCCAGTTACTGTTTGGTGAGTTTTTACCTTTATATTACTAGCCATCAGAAAGGAATCAATTATTGAAATTAGTTAACAATGAATGTGATATCAGGTTCAATACATTAAATGTAAATTGGGGAGGATAACTGGCAAAACTAAAGTGTAGGTAAATACTTTAATAGTTAAAGATTTAGTAAATTAATTAATAAAGAGTAACACGTAATAAAAATTAGAGTGAAACTTTAATTTGAAGAACAAATGATGGGCAACGGTTCTACATTATTAGAGATGATCCATTCCGAAATTCTCCACAGACATTAAAATCAAAGTTTTTTAGTACCATGTAAAAAAAGTTATCAGCAGGACCGAAAAGTTTATTTAAAGTGCTAATGTTTTTCCAATAAATTATTTCATTTCATTGATTTTTTCTATTTATATTCTGTAGTAAACCTGCTGGAGGGTCAAGTATTTTTAAATTGTATATTAAGTTCTATACCATATGGCTACCACCCATCTAATAACACTGATAATCAGGAGTTCAAGTGATCTTAGACATTTGAACTCAAAGGATATGAAATGCTCACAGAAATCAAAGCGAAGAAGCGACTGGAAACAGGCGTCATACAGTCAAGAAGTTATCATGATTCAGGGTTTGAAGAGAAGAGCTCGGGAGATAATCTATGAGACAATAATAAGGCCTTTAGAAGATTTATGGGTTGATTTGTCAGAACTGATATTGAAGGATAGGGAGCAACACAAAACTCGGATAACTTTTTAACAATAGATAACATAAAAAGAGTAGGCCTAGACAGCTGAGCGTACTAAAGTGTAACCCTGGGCAGGTTGAATTGTATTTTATGGCCTGTTATGCACAGGTTGGTTACACTAGAGGAGCCCACACACACATGGTCAGGAAGGGGTTCCAAAATAAAGTACAATTATGTATATATAAAAAATGTCCAGCGATGGAGCTTGAAATGATTCTAGGATTTCAATCAATTTATTGGATTAAATATAAAATTAAACAGGGACCATAGAATGTATTTGGTAAGCTCCTGTTGTAATGTTCAGTAAAGATATAAAGGCACTTATTTGATCATGAAAAATATTTATATATAACTTCTCTTGAGAGCTCAAGCAATAAAAAAAATAAAAATAAAAATAGCTATAAAGTAAAGCAAAAAGGCATAAGTATAATTATTAAGATTAATATACAAATGAAGTAAATAGATATATACTACTAAAACATTTTTTTCCTTTTTTTTAATAATATTTTAAAGAAGATAATAATGCAGCACCAATTATTGAAAGTAAAAATCATAAAATGCTCGAACAAGATATGATCATTGTAATTTTGTTTGTTTGTTTAACATCTCTTTATGCCACTAAGGCTAATTGGAGGATGCTACAGTGGAAGACCTAAATTTTGCATATCCAGGTATAACTAGGATAGAGATCTTTAACGAGTACCTGTCATCGTACAGCCTCGGGACCTCCATTTTATGTCCTATCCGAGGGACAGCATAGCCAAGGATGTTTTACTCCCTTTAAAAAATCCTAGGTCCACCACGGGAGGTGAACCATCGACCTTTAGTATAGTAGATTGCCATTCTAAAACCACTACACCACAGGCGATCGCGATCCTTGTAATATTTATTGGTAAATATAAATATAGTGATTCAAATATATTTTAATAGACAAAAATTTAACTTTTTAATTCAAAAAGTTCCATGTATTTTATAAGCTTAGGAAGAAAAAATAAGCTCATAATATAAAGACCTAATATAAAGTTTGGAAAACGCCCCAAATGCAACATAGTACGACCGATCACAATGCTATACACTTATTGTACATAATTGGTGAAGTAAACTTAATACTTCTATATACAGTAAAATGGCAAAGGTTTTAAGTGTGTTGTAAATAACGTAATTAAATTATCTACTTGTAATACTATAAAATAGCAAAAAATTGCTTCTATACTCTAAGTTAGTCAGTTTTATGAGTGAAATACTACTGACATTTCACCTTGCACCATATGTGACTTAACTACAAGCATAAATAGATTAGGCATAGATAAATTCAATCTAATTAATCAGTTTATGGAACTGTAACTAATCATACTATTGCCATTTGTGGTCCTAATATTTACACTTTCTTCATAAAAAGGAAATATAACTGGAAAGAAAATCATTAGTTTTGAAATTTAAAACATAAAATAAGTGAAGATAGCTATATCCAATAAATAAAACCTGCTAAACATACAAACATAGATAACTTAAAAAAATTAAGGCCAACACAAAAATATATTATTACATAAAAAAGCAAGTGCGAGAACATTTATAAAAAAAAAAATAGAAATATAAAAAAAGCTTTTGCAACAAAATTATACCACAATAAAAGCCTTGCTAGCTATTAACGAAGCATAGACCACACATTGCAGGAGAACAATGAATATTATAATAAAGTTTAATGAATGAGATGATAAATATGAATCTACGTTGAATATTTGTAATTAAGTTTATTTTGAAATAAATAAATAAAACTTCAGTCAGCCAATCAATATAAAAATAACAACAGTGAAGTTGGTTTTTTTAAAACTTCTTCGTTTGAAATGGAACTAAATGCTATATGAATCGGATGGGAGATGAAACATTCAAGCAAACATAACAAAAACAAACAGGAAGCAGTGTTTTTTCTTTAACAGAGCACTGCTTACCAAACCGTGTTCCCTTTACTACAGTTGATGTCGGAGTTGGGAAAGTACCATTGTTCGTTTGATTCGTTCCTGCAAAATACTCCAGTTTCGAATTTTTCTTTTCATTTAGAATTTCTTAATATAATTAAACTCCATCCAAGAGATAAGTGTTCAATGTTACACTACATCATTTAGAGTGGAACTAGTATGTAAGCATAAAAATAGAAAGTAAAGAATTACAGTTGCTTCCCACAATTTACTAATAATTATTATTATTACATATTCTTAATGAAAGGAATATATGAAACAAAAAAAGGGTGTATTAGAAATTAATATTTAAAGAGGTGTTTCATTCTGTTATGGCTAATTGAAGAAAAAAAAACAATAAGCAATTAATAAAAAAGAGATGAGAAAGGAAGTAAGTGCAATTTCTTTATTAGTTTATAGTTAAAAACTTTTTTTTGGGAAATATTAAATTGCAAAAAACATGCTCAAGTTCAGTAGAACCTATTCATGTTGAAATAATTAGATTGTTACTTCATCATGAATACTTGTGAAAGATAAAAAGGTTGTATTATAATCTGTATAAAAACAGTAATCTCTCTACATTCCTTTAAGTTAAAATTTTCCTTTCAAACTGATGCAGAATACTAGCTCTTCAAGAACTACTTGTTCAAAAAATCTTCTTACATTTTGTACTGAACTGGAACCAACCTTTTGGGAATATTGAGGGATTACTGTAAATGAAAACCAAAAGAAATGAGCAACATTATTTTTCTTTAATAAGCCATCAGGCTGCTGTGGTAAATAATTACAATATTTCATAAAACCTAAACATCACATAGCTATTCAGGAGAACCTAATCTGCATAGAGCGATATTTATCTGATTACTCTTCCATCACACAACAGTGTAAAACATCTTTTGAAAATGATCATAAAATCAATACATGATTAATTATCAATCATAAATAGTTATACGTCGGGTATTGACTAAAAAAGTAAATAGGAAAGAGGAGTGAGGATGGCTATCACCAGCTGACCAAGGTACGATAATAGCAGCATGTTTTTCACTCTCAAATATTTGGATTTTTACACATTTACTGATGTATTATTTGTATGAAAAATATATGTGTTACCATTACTTTACATCTCAAATAATAAACAGTACAGCAGAAAAAACTGACAGAACCTTTGAGGAACGATAAATGTTTTATTATTGTAAAATACATTTAAAAAAATGTTAATGATAAAATATTGAAAACATATATTATAGACTACGTCAACATAAAATATTTGAGAAATATAAAAAAATAAAATAAAGATAACAACAATATTTATAAAGTCAACTTATAAAAATTAATGGAGTGACCAGGTAGATATGAGTAAAAAATGTTAATTAGTAGTCAATTTAATTAATAAAAAACAGATTTAGTTCACAACTGTCCTAAAAGTTGGAATCATTTTTTATAGTGAAAAAAAAAATATGCTGGAGAGAGATTGCTACATTGCTTACATTTTTGTTTATTTATCAAATAGCCATTCCACAGAACTTAATGAAACTGCTTCGTTGACAAGTTGGAATTGCAACTAACCACATATTCTACCATGGCTTCAGATATTCATTTAGACTCAAAGTGAGACTAAGAATAATGATTTTAAACAAGTAATATTTTGATTAATAATTTTTTTAATTTATTGTTTTAAGTTTTATAAAATTTAGTTAATAACACCTTAAAAATGAGACATAAATTGAATCAGAAAATAATGTTGAAATATGTACTAATTGCCAATAACTTACCGACAGTAGTATATCTTACAAACGTTTCTTTATTCTCTAGCATGGAATCCACTGCCAACTTTTCACAATACTGAGCGGTAATTATAGCTATTGTAGGCTGTTTTGAACGGATAATTGTAGGCATTTGCTTCACTATCTACAATACGATCAGTAATTTCAATTAATGAAACTAAAATTCTTGTATTAAAAAAAAAAAAAAAAAAATTATTTATTTAATTTCAATCATAATAAGAAAATGACAGTTGAGAAGTAATCAGTAACAACTTGCATTTTCTTATTAAAATTTGGCTATTTTTCAAATCATCAGAAATAAAATTCAATAATAGATAATCAGCCATGCTAAAAATAATATTAATAATAATAATAAATGCATAAAGTAGTAATAAACCGAAATATGGCCTAATATTGACTAGAATATTAAGAAACAGAAGTCTAAGTAGCGATGTTTTTCACAAAAAACCTTACCTGAATATCTTTCTCATGTTGAATAATACGAGTGAATGCGCCATGTTCCATTGCTTTTACTAATCCCTTTTCTTTCAAGCTTTCTACATGTTTCTGTACGAGTGCTTCATCCCAACCATGGTCTCTAATAAAATAATATGCAATATTAATAAATAATTGTACTCAGTTAGTCCTGAGTCCTATATAATGAAAAAACTGTTTAAATTTTTATGACACCAGGGACTTAGGCTATACATGTATAAATCAAAGTTTAGTATGAATCCATCTATGAATTTATATGTAGCATGAATCCATCTTATGATTCATGATTGAACGATAGTATGATTTTTATAATCTGATTTTATTTTGAAAACTGTTTCTAACTGTCAAAGCAGTAAAATTATTAAGACAAAGATTAACACTTCCATCCCATGAGATTTTTGATATATTTCTTGTAGAATCAATTTTAACTCACAAATATTTACTACTTCTTTTTACGGTCTCTGGGACCAGTTTGATCCGATGTAAATGTAATTAAATTTCAATTCATAAAGGTAAAGCTTAAAACAATAGAAAAACTCTCATACACTGCTTTCAGAATATAAACAAGTATTTTACATAACTCAGTTAGTAGATATTTCCATAAAATACCCCTACCCAGACCAGTAGTTGACCATAAATATTCTACTCAGGTAAAAAAATTGAATTTCCTGAAATCAACTTCTATCTAGAAGAGCTCTGTTTACCCTACTTCTCCCTTTAATAAAATAAATAACCAAGTAGATAAAAAGCTACATAGACATTAATTAATTAAGAATATATCATTTTGTAAATAAAAAAAAATTTCATTGACCATGTGTATTGTGCTCCTTATGGATACCGATATTGTCCTTTCCTTCAGTAATGTAAAAATACTGTCCCAGTAAAATACTGACTACGTTGGGGGGGGGGGATCATGTTAAATGTGCATTTGATAAAAAAACATTTTAACTTACTTTGCTAAATCTTCAATAGTCACAGGATGAGGATAGGCTGCTTCTATAAGTTCCAAAATCTTTTTTTCTGTCAATGGCACTTCTTTTGATAAAATGCTGTCGTCCGTAGACACTGTTAATTATAAAAAAAAAAAACTTTAGTAACAATTTTTATTAGTTTAAATAAATAGTGGAATTATCAGACAGCTTAAAAACTGATGGAAAACACAAGATGTTATACCACACACGGACGTATTAGCTATCATAATTATTTTCATAAAACACATACAACTACCTATTTGCCAATTCATTTTTTTCAAACTGAAACATATTTTTAAGAAATCTTAAAGATAAGAAAAAATTCAGAATCAACTGTTTTAAAAAAAAAAAAATAGTTGTTTCAATTTTATTTAAAAAAAGGCGTTTTATTTATTTCCCAAATGATTTTGTCTTGTCCACAATAGAAGTTGTTGGTAAGGCTAAACAAAGACTGGGAAAATCACTCTGCTAAAAGAAAAAAGAAATTCATAAAGAGAAATGATAAACATGTCGTATAAAATCAATACAATGTGACCTATCAAAAAAACAAAATCTCAGATTTCAATAGAGCAATACATGAACAAGAAAATTTGAAATCTCAATAGAAAAAGGTGGAAAAAAAAAACAGCAAGTTCTTTGGTTTTTTTGTGACTTGCGTAAACAGTTCAAAGAAGGAGACATGATAATCAATTAATGAAAACACCAACTTAAGTTTCAGTTAAATTAGGACCACCATTAATCATACTTCTAAAGTAACCTGGAAGAAAAGGACCAAAGTCAAGGAGAAAAAAAAAAAAGGAAATTGATTGGAGTTCTGAGTTTTTGCAGATTATCCAATTCCCGTTCTCGCAGACTGGTCCACATACTCACCTCAGTACTTTCCTTTCCCATTTATTCAGTACCTTTTCACTTTCTGTCGAAGATACCCAGGTTTCACAACTGTAGGTAACTGTCGGCAAAATGATTGTTTTATATAAGGATCTTCACCCTGTTTTTCTGACCCCTGAACTTCAGTTGCTTCTGGGGTGCAAAATAGCACCAGCTATGGGCAGTTACCCTATCTTTTATTTAATTTCTCAGCAGTGGCCCTTTCAAACTTCTTAAAAGCCCATAAAAGTGCTGTTCATGTCCTAAGGGTTATGACCAGACCATCAGATCAGAATAGGTAAAGTATCAACAACACTAATGTATTAAAAAAAAAAGGGGAAAATTCCATGTTTTAAATTTATTACTATATTATTTTACTTTAGCAATTTTTGCAAAATAAAATATTATAATTCCAAAACTAGGACTCAACAGAAGTAAAAAAGATGAAAAAGATAATTACATCATTTGAGAAGATTTTAAATAAAACATACATGTTTTTTTAGGTCTCTTATGGCCACACCACCATTGTAATAAAATGTGGCGGTAACAATATAAAACCAGGTTAATCGTATGACAAATTTTTATTAGTTAAAATAAAATATCCATTACATATAAGCGTTATCTCATCTCATACATTGTTGGCAACAAGGCAACTTTCATAAACAGAGAAGCTTTCATAACTTATTGTCTACTGTGCACTTCTTTTTATAAGATTTTTTAATTAATCAATTAAGAGAGAAAAAAATTAGGTCATCAAAAACTATTATGTGAACATACTGACATGCACGTATACTACAATTATTATTCATTTTTATGATAAATTAAATACGCTAAAAATTCTTTTAATAAAAACTAAGCCAAATCAATGAATACTTTGGTGGTCTCAAAGGTTTTATTTATTCATATTTTTTCAATACAAAATACCTTTCTTATTCATAAGACACTTTCTACAAAATACTTTAAAATTAAATTAAAAAAAATGAAATCTTCTCTTTCAAATTATTAAAAAATAAATAGCAAACTACTTGCTATAGCGTCAACATGCATATTAATAGAAACCTTTAAGACATAAAAACAATTCATTAGGTGGAGAGGCAACATTGTCATATGTTATGCACACAGCTAAATAAAATATATTGTACTTCCAACCTGACAGAGATCTGTCATAAGTCTTCAAATCAATGAGCACGTAATTCGGCCTTGCTATAATAACATAAAACTTAGCTTTTTCATTGCATTAAACTATAAGCATTTGGATCCTAACTGAAAAAATTTGTATTTCAATCTACAGCAATAAACGTCTCCTGATAAATTCAAAACCTTTACCAGTATGATAAAGAAATAAAATTTTGATTTTCTAAATAATTCAGTTTAATTAATCAATGCAGTTTATTAATAATGATTAAAACTTATTAATAATTAAATAAAATGTAAACATATATCATTTGTAAAGTGATAATGAAGAACAAATTTTGGAACAAAATATATTATCTTATTGAATATTTCTTCCTAGGATGTCTAATGTAGAATTGAAATGTTTAATTAGATAAGATAAATACTTAAAAAAATTACTTACTAGACTGGTAACATTATAATCTTAATCTGCATAATAATTCAAAATATTAATTAATAAAAAAAAAAGTTTAATATCAAAAATACAATTTTTAAGCTGGTTAGGCAAGTTTAATTATAAAATAACCTTCAATAGCCATAAAACTTTTTTTATTAATATTTCATTTGGTTCCCCTTTTGTGCTAAACTAGTATATTTCCTAAAATATATAAGATGTTTTGGTATGACTTCTGAGGGAAAAAACAAGTACTGTAAATCTGACACAGACTATTAACTTCGAGATTTCCTTTGAAAAAAAGGGTTCTATGTTAAAATTATCTGGAGTAAGTTACAATGTTCATTTCATCAGAATGAGGAAAAAATAACTCATCCATCTTATAAATCCCTCTATGAATAAGTAAACAAAATCAAAATACAAAAACACTTACACGGTCTGACAGGCAGCTCCCTTGGCATTCCCAGTTGCCGTAGTTCAACTTCAATTTTACGTATAGTTGGATAAACATTCTGCATTAGTTTCATAATGACTTTTATAAATCCAACATAATCTGAAACATGAAATAAAAACTAAAATATAGGAGTTAAACAGTTTATTCAGTTGAATGAACAGATTTAAGGAACCAAACATTGGATTTGAACTGTTATGTTATGGTGTTAGAACATATATTGAGGAACCCTATAGGTTTTATAATGGAGCATTAACCAAAAACATTATTTATCTAGAGAACTGTGGAAAATTGGGCTGGACTACTTTCTGTAAACATCATCTCTAATCAGATGCTATTGGATTTGTCTTGAGAGATGACAGTTCATAGAAAATCATATGCTACCTTATCTATAATGGTAGAGAAGAAAATCTATATTCCGAATATACTATACTAACACCAAAGGACAAAGAACTAAAAATAAATATGTCCTAGCAAGAACTTTCATTGAGATACCTAGGATTTTCTTCCTAATACATTCACATTATAAGCAGTATTATTTACATATTGCTGACTTTTCTTTTCTTTTTTTTTTGGTTCTCCCCTTCTTTGCAGATTAGGCTATACAGGGATTAATGCCGAGTATTACTAATGTCTTGCATGTATCACAAGTTAAAAAACAATCAACAACTTGTTAATTTAATAAAAATGAATAATGAACTTTAATTTCTGAATTGTGTTTAATTAATATTGTGTTGTCCTAAATCATAGAAAAATATTCTGGAGCTAAACGATATCAGCTTGAAAATATAAAAAAATTAGTTTTTCATTATTTATATTTTAAAAAGGGACGTGTGTAAAACTAATGATAAACGAAAACATTAAAATCTATTTATTGTCATTAGTTTTTTTATTTTTAACTTTCACTTGCCTATATACGAAGTATATAATAAAGGAAAGTATTGTGTTACTAAAAAATTTCGACTTACGGTCCAACGGAATCACTAAATAACCGTGTCCCACAAAATGGTCTGTGAACAGACTATATCAGAAATCAGGTATTTGACGATTATATTAATGAAAATAAAGTAATCTTTCATATCAGGTAAGTTTATGTATCATAGGAATGTTTTGATGGGGTTTAGTTGGCGAAGGAAAACTTACTTCCTATAAGTGCCTTTGTTTTGTTTATATGGGGAAATTAACTGTACCTCATTATTCTCGCTGGAATCACATTAGAAACAAAAATTGAAAATTAGCTTTAATTTACTCTGAGTAGTAAATACCCTTCTATCGATTCCCAATCAAAATATATTTAAAAAGAACTGTATAACCTCGAATATTGGTAAAGTAAGGATTTATTTGAGGCTCTATAAAAAAAAAAAAAAAAAAAAAAAAAGGAAATAATAATAAATTGAAAGGTGTTGAGGGCTTTCAAGTTTAGCAATAATTATAATAAGCTATCATAATGGAGAATAACAAACAAAAATAAGTATATAAATATGGAAAAAGCTATATTCTGTGAAGTTGCAAAATGGTGTTGACAAACACACATCGATTTCTACTATAAGTAGTTTGGTAAGTTAAACTTATGCACTGTGCGCATCACACAAGATCCCCCCCCCCATTTTTACTTTCACTTACCTATATATGAAATATATAGTAAGTGGAAGTATTGCGATCGTGAAAAATTTCGACTTCCGGTTTTCAACGGAAATACACGTTTTGGGACCCCCTGAATCGAAATAACCAAGTCCCGCGAAATGGTCTGTGTGTATATGTGTCTGTGTGTGAACAGACTAGCTCAAAAACTATAAATCGTGAGAACCTGAAATTGGGTATTTAGTGTAGGTATATGCCCGCGATGTGACAGCAAAAATTTCATCAAAAATTGCTCAAAGGGAGGGGGTACTTTATTTATTAACTTTTTACGTTTTTTTCGATTTTCTCAAAAACGGCTCTAACGATTTTGATTAAACTGAGTATTTGATCTATTTATATGCCCGAGATATGACTGTAAAAATTTCATCAAAATTGATTAACCGGAGGGGGGACTTTACTTAATAAATTTTGTATCATTTTCACGTGTTTTTTTTATTTACTCAAAAACGGCTTTAACGATTTTGATCAAACTGGGTATATGATGTATGTATATGCCCGAGATACGACTGTAAAAATTTCATCAAAATTGATCAACCGGAGGAGGGACTTTACTTAATAAATTTTGTACTAATTTCACGTGTACATATTTTTTATTTACTCAAAAACGGCTTTAACGATTTTGAAGAAACTGGGTATTTGATGTTTGTATATACCAAATATGTAAAAGCCAACATTTCATCAAAATTGGTCCAACTGAGGGGGCACTTTATTTCATGACTTTTTTTTTCCAATTTTTACCTTTTTTTCGATTATCTCAAAAACGGCTTTAACGATTTTGATCAAATTCGTCATGTTTAATGAAAATTTGGTTTTCTTTAATATCAGGTAAGCTTTATCATTATTAAAATGTTCTGAGGGGGCTTTTTTTTTGGGGGGGGGGGCCTTTTTTGTTTGTTTGTTTCTTTCTTATAAAGTACCTGTTTTTGTTTACATGGAGAAATTAACTGTCTTTCGTTACGCCTAAAAATAAGAAATGGCTAAATATGACACATGATAAAAATAAAGAAAACATAAAGAGGAGAAAAAAAGAAAAATATTCAGTCAACTCATAAAACTCGTTGAGCCCACGCTTGCGGATTACGCCTTTAATGACAGTGTGAATGTGGGAAAATGTGTCTTTGAGAAGTGGCAATTAACGAAACGCATTAATTTCTAATCTAAGTAAGTTGGTAAGTGAAAGTTGTGTGTTGCTAGCACGCACCAGATTTTTACCAGTAAAATGGGATAAATTCAATTTATTTAAATTTGGCATTAGGAACAGCTTAATGATATTTTACAGATATATTACTTATGTAATTTAAAAACTTATGAGCCAACAACAACCTTCTAAAAAATAATCACCTGCTTATCAATATTTTTGTGTTTCAGAAATTATGATTTACCTTCTAATACATCTTCACACCTCATATAGTGTAATGTTGTTTGCTCTAAAGCCATAAGTTTGGAAATTTTGAAAAACATTACATTAAAATACACACCTCTTGGAAACTTCAGTGGGCTAACTAATTCTTTAAAGAATTCCTGTGCTACAGTTGGTCTTTCATGGATAGGAACATTAGGTTTAAACCAAAAGAACAATTTCCTACTTTCTTGAGTATGTAAACCGGTTTGACCATTTACAAGAAATACCAAAAATTGCAGGGAAATCTCAGGAACACCAGCTTCTTCGGTATCTAAAAATTATCACAAATATTTTAACGAATTAGACTAAAATAATAAGTTAACAAATAATCCTTTAAAAAGATAAATAATTTATACCATTAACAGCAGCCACTTTGTTAATAACAATCCCTTTATGATCTCCTCCTGCGACATGGACATTATTTCCATTTGGTTTACCATTAGGAATAGCTTTTCTTTCAATAACAATAGTTGTTGAATTGGCACTTTTGGCCTTAGGAGTCATAATAATGTTTTCTGGAAAAAACAGAGGACTTTCAGATTTGCCAAAATTTATATATAATTGAAAATATGTCAGCATTTTGCATGGCTGGGACAAAATCATATTATAAAACCATAAAAAGAGCAATTTACCTGTAAGTGTGTCAACCATGGTGCTTCTACTGAACAGTAATTTGATGTTCTAAATGTAATTGATACAAGTCACACACCTGTGAAACTTATCACACTGAAACTTATCACTGGAAAGATGATCTCAATTAGAGAAGAGAAGAATGAAATTAATACAGTATGTCAAGGAAAACAGGGTTATGGAACGCCTTGCTGGAGTAAAAGCTAGATAAAAATAACTTCTTTCCAGATTAAAGGAAAAGTCCAATACCAGAAATAGAACGTATCCTGTTCTATAAGCCGCGCCTTAAGGGTTCTAGTCAACAATCACATTTGTTGATAAACAAAGATGTTCAGCAGCTGAATATTTTCCACAGCAGTATATTTTATCTTCACAAAAAGAAAATAATTTAAACTTATTTACTTAGTTTATTGGCCTTACAACGTTACATTGATTAGTGAGATAACCGCGGAAGGTGCAGAACCTGGTACCACAAAACACGACCGAATCACTAGAGCAACTGCTTGTTGACCTGACTAAACTATCAAAGGGGACCGTGACTCACGAGTTACGTCAGGTCTATAGGTGCCTTTACACCTTACGAACCTCACCTTCGAACAAGTTCTCCTTCGAACCTTGCCGTACCGACGTGAAGCGAACAGCCATTTATACTTCACGTGACGTTAAGCGAACCAATATGGCTGACGCACCCCAAGCTAGCTTATGATAAAGAAAAAATCTCCTTTATCAATATATTTTATATTATCCGTAAAATAAAAAAATAGGAGACGAATTACAACGTATCACATATTACACTAGTATCACAAACAACTCCTGTCACTTAGAATAACCCAAATCAAAAGTGACACTAGCGCTACCCCCGAACCCAGGCGAACAGATGAAGTACCTAGAACAGCCGAACAGTCGACGTGAAGGCTTCACGAAGGTTGTTCGAGGGTGGTGTTCGAAGGTAAAGTTCGTAAGGTGTAAAGGCACCTTATGACGTACTGTAAAATTGCGACCATTTCACCAGCAACAGGTCAAATCTATTATTCATGTTACTCATCGATATGTTATTCAAAATAAATATACAAGAGAAAGGGGAAAGGACATGAATACATTTACGAAGAAACATTAATTACAATTGAGGAGAGTAATTACGAAGTTGTGTATATTGAATTAAAAATTTTACCACTAAGTTGTTTTTCTAATAACTAATATAATAAGTTAACAATATATCTTTATTCGTAATTAATGTTAAGCGAATTTAATTGGATTTGTTGTGTTTTATTAATTATAATTTTCAGATTTTATTAAAAAAAAATTTCGTGATTTCTTCAGGAGTATTCGTTTAGGAATTCCGTAATCGTTTTTATGAATGCTCTTGGTATTCCTGAAAAAAATTTCGAAGAAGAGGACTAGTCTTCTTATAGCCAAGGATGTAACAGAGGGCTCACTGTTTCCTTCCACCCCTGCATGAAATTTTATTAATACGGACAGTTTAAGGACAGTAGATGATGTCCCCTTCTTTTGAAGAGGACATTTAATATACCCACGGTATATCGAACATACTGCAGAACATAGTATCATGTCCAGTCGATTCCAGAATAGATTAGAGAGGGTAAACAATATCCAAAGCTTCTACCTATGAGCTAAAGGAAATAGGCAGTTACAAAACGGGCTTCATGAAAGGAAAGTCAACTATCGATCAGATATTTTCCCTCAGATATCTACTGGAGAAGGCAAGGGAGTTCAAGATAATCACCCACTACCTCTTTCTGGTTTTCAAAGTCGATTGTGATAACGTATCGTGTGAGGAGCTCTACAAAGGAATCTCCAAGTTGGGGTTCCCACCTAAGCTTATTTGCCTGGTTCGCTCGACGATGAAGACAGTCAACTGCGGGGCGAGAGTTCAAAGGAGAACTTCGGAGGGATTTTGCCCACAAAAAGACATAAGGAGATTGCCGACTCTCCTCCTCTTTAATCTCAGCCTAGATGCGCAGTACGGAGAACAAGCATCCATGTCGGGATGATGATCTTTATCTCATGATTCTAGGCTTCGGACGATGTTGATGTTAAGGGAAGAACTTTTGGATGCCTTTCTCGACCTCGAAAAGAGAAACTGCAAGAAAGGACCTTGTGATAAACGAATCGATGATCAAAGACATGCATAGGAACCCAGTTCGTTGTGGGCAGCAAAATGGTGTAATTTCAATTGGCAAAGACATGATGCCTGGAATTCAAAGTGGAGTTATGGCCTGCAAATAGGTCCTACTCTGGGCTACAGAGGCACCTCAAATGTAGAGGATTGACAAGATGGGGATCAACAAAATTAAGGCCCTTTCTCACCTATGTCTCAGAATGTTGAACCCTCTCTAGAGCCCGGTTGACTCTAGCAACCTTCGAGCTCCGAAGCCTTTGCTGAATTTATGGAACTATACATGGCGTGGAAAGGCAGCGTATCAACTTACTGCTCTCTATCCCTAAGACACCTTTTAAAAATGGCCAATACCAATCCTGCGAAAGATGCTAGACGACAGCTGAACGGGCGAGGACGAGTCTGCAGACCCAAGCTGCACGTCTGACGTGACAGACGACGCTGGGACCATCCTTGTTATTCGGAACTGGAGAGCAGACTCAAAAAATAGAGATTGGTGTTGATGCTTTGTTATCTTGAGAAATGTAAATCTATATAAGGAGAATAATGATTTTTATAGACCAATCAAGGTCCACTCTGGACGAACGCCCATGCTCACATCATATAAAAATGCTTTAAATATTTAGTTCAAGCGTTCCGCAATGCATCATATGTCGTAGTGTGTCTTTAATTATTTTCTGTAATTTTTTGTCACTGCCGCACCAATATAATTATTTACTTCGTGTTAGCCGTATCCTAGAGCCTATCTTTTCGTGTAAAAAACCAGTGACTCAACCTTTTTTTGTAGAGTTATATAAGACTCTTGGCCAGAATAAGGTTCTGGAAAAATAAGATACAATTCTGATGAAGGCCGAAGAGGGTTGATGAGGTATTAATATAGTATTTTCAGGCCATATAGATTAGAACGAAGGAGCGTTTAAGGAGAGGTCTGGCTGTGGCTTGTTGATAATTCAAGCTAGAGCATTGGCACATAGCCATCCTGCTTCTCGTGCAGTCGCAGCTGACAACAGTTCTGCGGAATTCCATCAATCCATAAAACTATTCTACAACATCCAAATAGGTGGATATAAAAATATTCCAGAGCTCGGGGTGCAATGTTGAGTATAACACATATATGACACCAATGTGAGTAATGAGGATGGTGCTAGAAAGGATTGGGATATTACTTGCATAAACATTAGGTCCCAATGGACACTACCAAGAGGGACACCATCTGTTTGAGCAAAGAGGGTTGGTTTGGTAAAATCGTTGTTCACTTTAATGGTTCTGTCTCTGAGATAAGAGTGAATTAATAGAAAATATGTAAGAAGGAGGAACTAATGGAATTTTCAAAAAATTCCATTGCCCTACTGAATCCCAGGCCTGCAGATGATCATTGAGTTATAATCAAAAGACACTGTTGTGCGTCAAATTTAAGATATTGTTATTTGCTTAAAAATAACAACAAAAATTCAATAGCTACATTATGATCAGGCATAATCTATACTTGTTTACATATAGTATGAAATAAAAAAATATATAATGGTAATAGAATTCCATTCTCCTTGAAAATCTAATTGAATAAATTAGATTGAAAATAGAAGTAAAATGTTAACAAATCTTATTATTACGTAAGTATGAAGTGTTACTGTTGCATAATCTTGAAATTACTGAATGGGAACGGAAATGAAAAGCATGTGAATTTTCTTTTTTTTCCTGATTATGGGATGAAAATGTCAATTTTCTAGGAGCGTCAAAATTTGAATAACATTATAATTTTAGATTTAAAATAATTCATAGGTATAATGAATGAATGAAAAAGAATATATAAGTATAATAATTTATTTAACATTTAATAGATTTAAAATAAAGCTTAACTAAGTAAATATAAATTCTAATGTAAATCAATGATTGCTTAGTAGGATAATAATACGAAGGCTGAATTAAGAGGCATCAAAAAATCCATAACAAATCCGCTCTTGTCAATCACCTCTTATAAGTATGGATACCTAATATAACACAGCTATTGAGAAGTGGATTTCTACACTTTTACTAGCATTCAGTCGCTTATTATTGATTATTTTTTATAAATATATCATTATTATTATTACATGATAACGATAAGATAAATAACTTAAATTGGCTTATAGTAATACGTCATCTAAATATATTTTTAAAAAAGGAAAGAAAAGAAATTACAAACCACTATGCTTTTCTTCCCGGAAGTGGTTTTTTCGAATAGCTACTAGTAGTAGTAATAGATACCTTTAACTACCTCTTGATAACAACACTATATTAAGATAATTCACTACTAGTTATTGCAGATTTCTTTTCAGTAATTCAATATCGAATTCATTAAATAAACTGTCTTGCCGAATAATACTTAATTGCATATTCAGATTTAAATAATAGTTGTTTTTTCTAGGATCGCATTTAAATAAATAACAGTGCCCAGACTGCTGTCGGCGGGTCGGATGGGCGTCTATTTTAGGCAGCATAATAAGAATAAAAATATATTGAGTTACCCCTGGAGTATTCAATTCAAACTGATTGTGTCATCTTGGAGCTAGTCATAACCGAATATAAATAAGAATGATGGGTGTTACTATTATTTATAGCATTATATGTGAGATGTGTTTTAAGAAAGGATGGATAACTTATTCACTCCAAGAACGCCTCATTAAATGTATATAAAACAATCAGGTATGTATATGATTTGTATGCTAAGTGTAAAAGAAAAAGAAATCAATCCATTAATATTTAACCCCAGATTGCTGGTCCATAAATGGATATACAATTAGAATATAGAATGAAGAAACAAATTTTTTTGTAGGTATTAAAAATTATCCTGAGGTAGGTACGTTAAGATCGAAAATTTAGATTTATTATCTCATAAAACATATCCAAAAATCATAGGTTTCAATATACCTAAGACCATTCTAGTTTCCAATATTTTAATCAGGAACGAAGTCCCGTGAAGGAGCCTTGAAGAGTTATAACTTTTAAAAATATAACTTAATTGGGGCATGAAGTAAAATAAAATGTAGACTTTCCTTATTTTAAATTTAAATAAAGTTAAGAGAATCCAAGGAAGGATCAAGTAATTAAACAGGATAGTACTAGCGTTTTGAACTATACAAAGCTAAAAAATGTATCAAACATACATATTTCTTTGAGGATAAGCTCAATCTTTACAACATCCAGCAAAATATGTTAAAGGAAAATATTGTTAAAATAAAATAATTATCAGATCCTGGAAGCATCGGTCAAACCAAGATGTAGATAGCAGTCCTTCTTGCTGTAAGGAATTGATTCATTAAATAAATTTGAAAACAGAAGTGCAGTCAGGGGAAGGCAATACGTGTGTGTGTCATGACCCCCCCCCCCCCCCCCCCAAATTTTGTGCTAAATCCGCCCCTGATTTTAGTAGTAGTTCTCATTACTCCTAGACAGTTAATGTTTAATGCCAGTTAAGATGTTAAATAAATTAAGGAGCGTATTCTCTGAAAAATGTCGAAATGGACACTGCAGTCTTTAAGCGCCCAACTTAAATAGTGTGATTATAATGGACCTACATAGTACACGATTATTTATTTTTTTACTTTCACTTACCTATATATGAAATATATAGTAAGTGGAAGTATTGCGATCGTGAAAAATTTCGACTTCCGGTTTTCAACGGAAATACACGTTTTGGGGTCCCCTGAGTCCAATTAACCAAGTCCCGCGAAATGGTCTGTGTGTGTGTGTGTGTGTGTGTGTGTGTGTGTGTGTGTGAACAGACTAGCTCAAAAACTATAAACCGTGCGAACCTGAGATTGGATATTTAGTGTATGTATATGCCCACGATGTGACAGCAAAAATTTCATCAAAATTGCTCAAAGGGAGGGGGTACTTTATTTAATAACTTTTTACATTTTTTTCGATTTTCTCAAAAACGGCTCTAACGATTTTGATTAAACTGAGTATTTGATCTACTTATATGCCCGAGATATGACTGTAAAAATTTCATCAAAATTGATCAACCGGAGGGGGGACTTTACTTAATAAATTTTGTATCATTTTCACGTGTTTTTTTTTATTTACTCAAAAACGGCTTTCACGATTTTGATCAAACTGGATATTTGATGTATGTATATGCCAAAGATGTGATAGCCAACATTTCATCAAGATTGATCAACCGAAGCGGACACTTTATTTCATAACTTTTTTCCTAATGTTTAGATTATCTCAAAAACGGCTTTAACGATTTTCTTCATATTCGTCATGTTTAATGAAAATTGAGTGTTATTTAATATCAGGTAAGCGTTTATTAAAATGTTCTGAGGGGTTTATAGAGCAAATTAAAACAAAAATAAGAAATGAATGTGGAAAATGTGTAACTTTGAGAAGTGGCATTAACAAAACGCATTAATTTCTTATCTAAGTAAGTTGGTAAGTGAAAGTTGTGTGTTGCGCGCACGCACCAGATTTTTTTTACTTTCACTTACCTATATATGAAATATATAGTAAGTGGAAGTATTGCGATCGTGAAAAATTTCGACTTCCGGTTTTCAACGGAAATACACGTTGTGGGGTCCCCTGAGTCCAATTAACCAAGTCCCGCGAAATGGTCTGTGTGTGTGTGTGTGTGTCTGTGTGTGTGTGTGTGTGCGTGCGTGCGTGCGTGCGTGCGTGCGTGTGTGAATAGACTAGCTCAAAAACTATAAACCGTGCGAACCTGAGATTGGGTATTTAGTGTATGTATATGCCCGCGATGTGACAGCGAAAATTTCATCAAAATTGCTCAAAGGGAGGGGGTACTTTATTTAATAACTTTTTACATTTTTTTCGATTTTCTCAAAAACGGCTTTAACGATTTTGATTAAACTGAGTATTTGATCTATTTATATGCCCGAGATATGACTGTAAAAATTTCATAAAAATTGATCAACCGGAGGGGGGACTTTACTTAATAAATTTTGTATCATTTTCACGTGTTTTTTTTTATTTACTCAAAAACGGCTTTCACGAATTTGATCAAACTGGGTATTTATGTATGTATATGCCAAAGATGTGATAGCCAACATTTCATCAAGATTGATCAACCGAAGCGGACACTTTATTTCATAACTTTTTTCCTAATTTTTAGATTATCTCAAAAACGGCTTTAACGATTTTCTTCATATTCGTCATGTTTAATGAAAATTGAGTGTTATTTAATATCAGGTAAGCGTTTATTAAAATGTTCTGAGGGGTTTATAGAGCAAATTAAAACAAAAATAAGAAATGAATGTGGAAAAAGTGTAACTTTGAGAAGTGGCATTAACAAAACGCATTAATTTCTTATCTAAGTAAGTTGGTAAGTGAAAGTTGTGTGTTGCGCGCACGCACCAGATTTTTTAGTTCTGTATTTAGTGTAAGATGCTAGATTCATAGTGTTCCAATTTAGGAATTTAGTGAAAACCCCCATTTTTGTTATACATTTTTACTTTCACTTACCTATATATGAAATATATTTCAAAATATATATATTTCAACGGAAATACACGTTTTGGGAATAACCAAGTCTCGCGAAATTGTCTGTGTGTGTGTGTGTGTGTGTGTGTGTGTGTGTGTGTGTGTGTGTGTGTGTGTGTGTGTGTGTGTGTGTGTGTGTGTGTGTGTGTGTGTGTGTGTGTGTGTGTGTGTGTGTGTGTGTGTTTGTTTGTGTGTGTGTGTGTCTGTGTGTCTGTGTGTCTGTGTGTGAACAGACTAGCTCAAAACTATAAACCGTGGGAACCTGAAATTGGGTATTTACTGTAGGTATATGCCCGCGATGTGACAGCAAAAATTTCATCAAAATTGCTCAAAGGGAGGGTGTACTTTATTTAATAACTTTTTACGTTTTTTTCGATTTTCTCAAAAACGGCTCTAACGATTTTGATTAAACTGAGTATTTGATCTATTTATATGCCCGAGATATTACTGTAAAAATTTCATCAAAATTGATTAACCGGAGGGGGGACTTTATTTAATAACTGTTTACGTTTTTTTTATTTACTCAAAAACGGCTTTAATGATTTTGATCAAACTGGGTATATGATGTATGTATATGCCCGAGATACGACTGTAAAAATTTCATCAAAATTGATCAACCGGAGGGGGGACTTTACTTAATAAATTTTGTATCATTTTCACGTGTTTTATTTATTTACTCAAAAACGGCTTTAACGATTTTGATCAAACTAGGTATTTGATGAATGAATATGCCAAAGATGTGAAAGCCAACATTTCATCAAAATTGGTCCAACTGAGGGGGCACTTTATTTTATGACTTTGTTTCCAATTTTTAACTTTTTTTCGATTATCTCAAAAACGGCTTTAACGATTTTTATCAAATTCGTCATGTTTAATGAAAATTTGAGTTTCTTTAATATCAGGTAAGCTTTATCATTATTAAAATGTTCTGAGGGGGCTTTTTTTTGGGTAGGGCGCCTTTTTTGTTTGTTTCTTTCTTTCCTATAAAGTACCTGTGTTTTTGTTTACATGGAGAAATAAACTGTCTCTCGTTACGCCTAAAAATAAGAAATGGCTAAATATGAGATATGATAAAAATAAAGAAAACATAAAGAGGAGAAAAAAAGAAAAATATTCAGTCAACTCATAAAACTCGTTGAGCCCACGCATGCGGAGGACGCCTTTAATGACAGGCCATTGTTCATAATTAAAGCCGTTCTGTTCATTTGAGAAGTGGCAATTAACAAAACGCATTAATTTCTTATCTAAGTAAGTTGGTAAGTGAAAGTTGTGTGTTGCGAGCACGCACCAGATTTTTATCTCTTTATTGTCAGATTATTGACAAGTATAACAAAAACAAAACTTATATTTTTTAACCGACTTCGAAAGAGGAGGTTACTCAATTCGATACGTATGTGACATTTTTTTTTTTTTTTTTTTTTTTTTTCCTTGTATGTCCACCGATTACTCCGAGATGGGTGGACCAATTCGAACGAAACCTTTTGCATCTTGTAGAGTATTTTCCCAATGTGGTCCCATTAAAACCTTTTTTGGGTTCTTAATTTATTAAAGAAGTTATTGGGAAAAAACATGAAAATAATTATTCAATTATCGCTCATAATATTTACTTATTTGAAAAACATATGGCATATATATCATAAGGTATGCTCCAACAAACTATTAAAACACGGTGATAAATAACAAACTGATCATGTACTATCCCCGCTTTTTTTATTCTAAATTTGATTGGTTGATTTCAAGCAATGCTCAATAATGTTTTAATGGTCGATGAATCGGTTGGGAAAACAAACCAATCAAATTCAGAATTAAAAGAGTGGGGGAGAACATGTGAAGTGTGTTAGTTATTGACGTGGTTTAAGTGCTTGTTGGAACAAACCTTATACATAACCTTAAATAAATTTTCAACAATAAATTTTAATAAAGATATATAATATCACTGGAATATCGCTGTCGTTTTCTGAAAAATGAAACACTTCCTTATGGTTCCGGCAAAGTTATTGTTGTTTTGACCCTGTTCCTGGAAAATTTTGCCAAGAAATAAAACTCAAGAACATTTTTTTGGGTTGCTTAGAAGATTTTTTTTATAGATTTAAGAAGATTAAAGCACATTAAACACCGATAACAGTAAAAAATCCTAAATGAATGTCTTAACGACGGATGGACAGTATAATCATAAAACCACAAAAATCATAGAATTTAAAGAAAGGCTGAGCATTAATAACCCTTTTTAAAAAAGATTCGTAAAATCGTAGCCATTATTGTTTTAAATTGGATTTTGATTTCCGACTTCCACTCCCTATGCACATTAAAAAGGAATTCAATGCTTCCTGGAAAAGCTGTTTTTCAGTTGATTTAGAGGCCTTAGCAAAGCTGTCTGCTCACAGATACACTCGATCACTGTCGGATATTAATATACAATGTAGTCATAAAATCTTGTGCGGATTCTTCACTCTGTAGTGACACTTTTGTTATGTTATCCAGATTACTCTTATCGGTTTTTAATTATGTTTCTGCAACTATTTAGGTGTTTAGATGAAAATTGCTGTGAGTGCCAAATTATTGATTTTGAGATAACAAATAACTATTAACTAAGCGGGAAATCAACTACCGACCAGATCTTTAGTTTGAGGACCCTATTGGAGAGAGGATACGAATATAAACTGAAGACGCACCACCTCTTCATCGATTTCAAAGCAGCATATGATATCATCGACCGCGAAGAGCTTTACCGTGCAATGGAGGAACTCCGAATCCCACAGAAGCTCATATGCCTGATAAGACTGACGATGAATGAGGTAATGTGCTCGGTTTGCGTCGGTGGAGATATGTCTGCGGAATTCCTTGCTGCTAAGGGGCTGCGTCAAGGAGATGCCTTTTCAATATTGCCCTAGAGAAGGCTGTGAGAGATTCTGGCGTGCAAGTTGGATGGACGATCTTTAACCGGAACGTACAACTCTTAGCATGCGCGGATGATGTGGATATCATTGGCCGCTCTCTACAAGCTGATAGGGAAGGGTTCTTGGCGCTGGTGGGTCCTGCAAGGAGACTGGGGCTCAGCGTGAACCAGGCAAAGACAAAGTACTTGGTGACTGAAGAGACACCCAGGTGGAGTACATGTTTGAACAGGTCTCCGATTTCGTATATTTGGGCTCAACGGTAACCCAAGGTAACCAAGTAGATGTTGAAGATAGAAGAAGAATTGTCTCTACCAACCGGTGCTACTTCGGTTTGAGGAAACAGCTTGGTGGCCGCATACTCTCTCGGCAAACAAAGTTACACCTATACAAGACCATCATTCGTCCTGTCCTGATGTACGGCTCGAAAACCTGGACAACAACCAAGGCATGCGAACAAGACCTTCTTAACGGAAAATTCTTCGCAGGATATTCGGAGGAGTGAAAACAAATGATGAAAACTGGAGGAGACGCAAGAACCAAGAGATATATGACGCATTCAGAGAGCTGAATATGTCCAGGTCATCAAACTGGGCCGATTGCGGTGGGCAGGGCATGTGTCTCCTGTGAGTGAAGAGGATTTGCCAAGGAAGTTGCTGACAGAGCCTTTATATGGGACAAGAAGACGAGGAAGACCCAGGCTAAGGTGGAGTGACAGAGTCACGACTGATGCGGGAAACATCCTTGGTGTGAGCAACTGGATGGCAGCTGCTCAAAACCGCGACGAATGGGGGAAGCTGTTGGTGGAGGCTAGGACCCATCACTGGGTTGTTGGGCCGAACTAGTAGTAATATTAACTAAGCTTAAATTTAGTTTGAAAATTAAGGAAAATATTACGGATTAGACTATAATATGGACTTATTATAATTCCAGTCATGAAATAAATACGTCCCGCTAAAAAATTTTAATATTGTTTTCTTCCATCTCCAATTCCATCTATGATGGTGAATTGTTTAATTTTTTTTCCAAGTTACGATAACGTCTCTAGGTTGGCACTCGATAAGAGTCTAGAGACGAAATTCTTAAAGATAGTCATTTGTCAAGAATTGTTTCCATTTCGAGGCAGTCATATTCTCAGATACCGAAATAACAAACGTAAATGTTGTGTATTATATTTCCCAATAAAACTGGTCGAAAAACGGCCGAAATCTCAACTGTTCAGTGGCATACCTACGACATCTTGAATTTGTCGAATTAATGTTAGAGCCGAGCAAAACTGAACACCTCCTCTCGGAATGCAGATGTATGTATGAAATAAACAAGTACCGAAGACAATAATATTCCGCAAAGGAAAAAAGTCATTGTGGAAAAAAAGTTGTGTATGTCTTCCCGATGGAAAATTGGTCTTTACAAAAAATCAAAGTAGACAGGGTGTTGAAAGGTGTGTACTGCATCTACCGCAAAAGATTTTCAATTTTCTGTGCATATTCATAAAATGGATAATGTGACTATTATAATACAAAGTTGATTAAAATTGATATAATTATGATAAAAAGACACGGGATAGACGAACGTGGTATAGCGCTACCTGAGGGAACCACGCAATAGATCTCTATGGATAGAACAACAAACTAAGGAACCAAACTCACTTGTGTCTAAAGAGGGGTACCAAATAAAAAAAAAAAAAAATAATAAATAAATAAAAAAAACGACTTCGAAAACCCGAAATCAGTTCAAAATGCACTTTTAATCTGTATAAAAAAAAAACAATTTTTTTTTAGAAATCAACGCATTGCTCCCTTCCGGCTTATATTTGAAATTATCTTCCGCCACTAAAAAGTATGAAATAAAAAACATTTTATAAAAAAAAATTAAACCGACTTCGAAAACTAGAAACCAGTAAAAATAAATGCACTAAAAAGTATGAAATAATTACCTTCTGATTTTTATGAATACGCAGCAAAATTGAAAATCGTATGAAAAGCGGAAAAATGCATTTAAACGGATAATTTTATTTTGATTAGTACGAATACATACCAACTGTTAATAAAAATTATTAAATTAAAATATTAAATACCATGTTCAATACTTAACAATCTTTTCGGAGGCGGCGCATAATTCAAAATTGTTAACACTAAAAATTAGGAAAATCTTAAAATTCTCTATAGATTTTCTATTTTGCGCCGCCTCCGAAAAGATTGTTAAGTATTGAACATGGTATTTAATATATTAATTTAATAATTTTTATTAACACTTGGTATGTATTCGTACTAATCAAAATAAAATTATCCGTTTTAATGCATTTTTCCGCTTTTCATACGATTTTCAATTTTGCTGCGTATTCATAAAAATCAGAAGGTAATTATTTCATACTTTTTAGTGCATTTATTTTTACTGGTTTCTAGTTTTCGAAGTCGGTTTAATTTTTTTTTTTATAAAATGTTTTTTTACGCATTGTTAACATACATTTTTTATCGATTGTTAATATCTATATATTGACTATATTAATATAGTTTTGATAATATGGGTGCGATAGACTTCTAAACGTTGTGAAAGTTTTGTTATAGTTATACTTGTCAATGATCTGACAACAATAAGGGGAAAAAGGAAGACATATTTAGTTATATAAGTACGTAACCAACTCCTTCATTGGAACACTATCATTTTTTTAAATTTTACCTTTTTTATTGGGTACATGAAATTCATAATTTTACTATAGCTTTATTCCAAAATAAACCAGCTGAGGATACCTCAATTCCTTCATTCTAAATATAATACTGACCGATCATGTAAAGGTAGTATTACTTAAGGCCCCTAGAGAAAAATCTGTACCTCAACTTATTAAGTCAGAAGGTGGAATGACTTTATCTAAATGAGTGACCCTTCGATAAATGATGTCACCGTAAAGTTGTTAGCGGTGAGCAGGGAATTTCATGATTCTCTTTAGAAATGGTTTCTAAGCGAGAAGTTTTATTCCTAACTCCTCAGTTTATTTCAAACTTTAAACTCTTTTTTTAAAGAACAAAACAAAACACAACAAATATAATTAAAACAAATAAGTCTGATCAATTCGTAGTGATAATGCATCCAAAAAATTACAAATGTAAAAGATACAAAACAATTTAGAGTCAAAATATTGAGATGGCTGAGAAGCACTGAAATAATTATTTCGTAGACTTCAATACTTACCAATAATTAAAATTTAAATTAGGACTATTTAATTTAATAATTAATCACTAACATATTTTTCAATCAGTGATATTTTGATAATGTTTCCAATTAATTATTACTTTTATGGTCAAAATGAAAGAAAATGACTATAAAAAAAAAATGTAATGTTTTAAAAAGAAAGGAATGGGACGAACTGATAAAATGGGTAAATATCTCTAAAAGTAAAGGTAAAAAAAATATAGGAACAAAAAAGGGTTCGTTTAAGTCTTAAACTTTAAGATAGGAATTTGTTATTGGGCATTCACTTAATGACGTCTGAGTCATCATTGGAAAATAAAATATCGTCAACTCATTTTTCAAGGTTTCTACTAATGCATCCAGTTGAGGCACGCACTATGTGTAATACCTAAGTGTATTTTTGTTCTTAAATAAACATTATTTATGTTTATATCTATTCATCATAACAAACTGTGCAAAAGTAGAAAGCGTATGTATGAGCTAGAAGTAACGCATCTGCAAATTTTATTTTTTATCCCTTCCCTTTTTGCGGCGGGGTATTATTATTTAAAATGTATACTTGTTTAATTGTTTTATTTTATAGTATTTTAAATTTGAAGGTTCGTGTTTGAAGTTACGCTTTGACCAAATCACTAGACCATTGAAACCACAAATTACTTACTATGAAGTTTGACATTAGAAATCACTCATTGTTACAGTCTCTCTCTTTTTTTTTTTTTTTTTATTTAAATCAAATTGGTGAAAAGACACAAACTATCTCAGTTAGACCTCCTACAAAAAAAAAAAAAAAAAAAAAAAAAAAAAAAAAAAAAAAAAAAAAAAAAAAAAAAAAAAACTAAATATTACTCTTCTTGGACTATAATATTGTGACCGAAGAAACCAAAAATAGTACGATTTGTGTTAAATTGTATAAAATTCTAGAATTGCCTGCAACAGTTGCATAATTTTTCTTTTTTAAATATTCATTTATTGAAATTTACAACCGTATTTTCATATAATACATTAAGTAAATGTGCTAAAATAAAAGAAAATAATGTATTGAATAAGCATGTAGAGAAAATATCCACTGATAGTACTCAACTAGTTATCTAGCTTAAAAGATCTCGAGGCCATCTTCTTTTCAGACGCATATTGTCTGGAATAGAGGTGGAAGCGAGGGTAGATACGAATGAGTTCTGATGGGTCTGAAGTTGTTGCATCATTACGGTCGAAATTTAGTCACATTAAAGCGTTAAAAATAAAAAAATATTAGGAAGGCGCAATATGACACAGAATTCGGTAATAAAATATTTGATAAAATTTGTAATTTTATGAGATGACATAAACAGATTTTATATGGTTAATACGTTGAAAAGTAGCAATAATTTATAAATTCAGTTGAAAGAAAATTAAAAAAATATATTTGAATATGACAATCACAATCAATATTAAATAAAACAATTAATGCTGTAAGTAATTTGAAAATTAATATTAAGACAAAATATATATTTGTTTTGCTTCCAATCAGGCTGTTTTGTCGATGTTTGCTTGGCTCAGTTTCCAATCAGTTTATGTTTTATCGATTACCTATCTATTTATACATTTCGATTCTAGAATTAAAATATATTTTCTAAACCTGTGATGTGGTGCCGGATCTATTGAGGCTTGTTAATCTTTGACCCAAAGAACAAATTAAAAAGACCTTTTCTCAATTATTTGCCATTTGTTTCATTGTATAAAGGAAGCACGTTTTGTCACATCCTCAGAAGATAAAAACCGCCGTATCTTTTGCTTGTTGATGGCGATATCACCAGCATATAAACAAACCACAAGATCCATAAAAACTTGTATATATTTATATATTTTATTGTTTCCATGATCCATTTTTCACAAATTATTTATCTGTCAACTTTCAAATACATAAATGGTCCACAACCTAATAATTTAGATAAATTAAAAAGTACACTTCTTCTTCCGAGGTACTGCAATCCTTGTGGATATACTTAAATATTCTTCTAAAATGTATACAACGTTTACATCATGAAAATACCATTGGCGGATCCAGGGGGGGGGGGGGGGCTGTGGGGGCTTCAGCCCCTCCCATTGGAAAATTTTTCGTCCTTAAAAGATAGAATTTGACTTTCCTTAATGTGAGGAAGCAAGTTAAAGAACAAATAATGTGCAGAACAAGTATAACTTTAGTTATGGGAAAGGAACATAAAGGTAAAAAAGCTGATTAGCAGATCCAAATGAAGGGCTGTGGGGCTGCAGCCCCCCCATTACGATCGGCTGGATCCGCCCATGGAAAATACAGCGTGAAAATAATAAAATTAATGTGAGGAAATACAAAACGTTGATTTTTAATTAAAAACGCTTTCAAATAGTTTAAACAGATTCTTTAAAACGGACGTTGACGACTGAATATCTAAAAAGCTGGTGCGTGAAACACACAACTCGCATTTACCAACATACTTATAGTTGAATTCGACGAGTTTTGTAAAATGTGTTAACGCCATTGAGCAACTTCACAGGAAACCGGTGTTTCCACAATTATTTACTTATTTTTGTTTAGTCTCAAGAAGCCATAGAATACTGCATTTATTACAAAACTTGACAGTCGTCAGCACTTTTCGATTAATCTCTTTTTTTTTCTTTTTTTTTTAGGGCCTTCAAAAATAAATATTTTTTTACGGGGCCCTCAAAAATAAATATTTTTTTACGGGGCCCTCAAAAATAAATAATTTTGTCTCGTCTCAAAATAAATTGAAAACTGATTTTCGAATTTTGGACTCTGATGCCTTTCAGGAACTGATAAAAATTGCTGTCCAACAATGGCCAATTTAATTGAGAAACCTGTTTTGGAACTAAAGTTTTTAAACTGATATATAATTACTTAATTTGTAATTAATAAAAGACATTCCCCAAGACAATTTGATGGATTTTTCTTTCCCATAACAAGTGAAAAACTTAATAAACTGAGGACTTTAGAATCAAAACCCAATGAACCAGTTTGAATTTTTTTTAACATTACCATCATCAAACATACTAAGATTTTTTTTTTTAATGAATGAATATCAACAGCTTAAACATTTCCAAATTTTAAGTAAATATTTACTAGAAAAATATATCAAAATTATTTGTAAATTTATCATTAATAGTTTTGTTAGAAAAATTTAGCAGGTTTTGAATTTAAAGGCCTCAATTTCTCATGGAAGATCCTAGAATAATTTAGTTTTTAAGTAGAAGCCAGCTTTCTAACAATATATTATACACCTTTATTACTGTTCTCATGAAGGGGAATTTAAATTTTCTTCTGAAAGAAACATTTCTATTTTTTTTCTCTCTGGGATATGTTTCTTATATTGTTTCGTACTTTGTATTTGTTAATTTCTTCTTACTGTCCATATTACTCTATATGAGACAAATCAAAGGTATTTATAGATAACATTTTTTCCTTCACCATTTAAGCATAAGATACCAAGGGTGGATCCAGCTGCTTGTAAAGGGGGGTTGCTGTCTCCATAGCCCTTCCCTTGGGGTTGCCCATCAGCTTTTTTACCTTTATATTCCTTTCCTACAACTAACATTTCCTTGTTCAGTAAATTATTTGTTCTCCATGGTTTTTTTTAATTTTATTTTTTTATTCCTCCTCTACCTTGTCTTTTAGGTCATACAGGGATTTCCTGGGCCAGGGGAGAGGGTTGTGGATTGATGCCGAGTATTTTTGTTGAAAGCAGAAAGTTGAAATTTCCTAAAATCACAATACCTTACAAAATATTTCATAGGCGAGTGAAAGTAATTGAAAAAAGTTTTAAAATTATTTATAATAATAATAATAATAATAAACTCTTTATTGATTGTCCCGGGAACTAGTCCCTTAGGAACAAATTATACAGGTATGATATTTTATAGGTATGATTGCTGATCTAAAGTTCAAAACTCAGTAAACATGAAACTGAATTTAGAAGCATAGTACAGAACCAGTTTAATAAGAATACACATCACTGTAAATTTTGTTTTATTCAAGGTTAAAAAAAGAAAAATCGGAGGAAACACAGAAAAGGAAGTAGATAAATTTTAAGATAATGGCTTCTACTTAAAAAATAATTCATTCTAGGATTTTCCTTGAGAAATTGAGGCCTTCAGAATCAAGACCTGGTGAATGTTTCCAATAAAAATATTAATAATAAATTAACAAATAATTTTGATATATTTTTCTATCAAATATTTACTTAAAATTTACCATCTTTATGGTGTTGCCATTCGTACAATTAATTTAAAGTTTTTTTTCATCAATTCTTAGTAAAAGTTTGGCGATAGTAATGGTAAAAATTTTTTTTTAACTGGTTTAATAGGTTTTGATTATAAACGTCTCATTTGCTCTGATTTAATTCAAGATTATTCAGTTTGTTCATTTCTTATGGGAAGGAGAAACACATCACATTGTCTTGAGGAATGTCTTTTATTAATTGAGAAAGTATTCAAGATTTTTTTTTTTTAAACAATAAATCATGCAAGTATTATGGCTTGTAATATAAGATGCAAATGAGAGTTTCATTTTTACATCTCATTGAATATTAATTTATTTGCAAATTCAAAGTTCAGCTAAATTTTTAGCTTCAATGTTTTTCTAATTGGTAGAAGATTGCATCCTTCAGAAGATATGGGGCACCTAACGTGCCAGTTTTTAAAATTTTGGAAAAAAAATTAATTATTTTGAAATCAGCACCCAAAAAAAAAAAAAAAAAATAGGCAAATAAGACACATTGCCGTTTGATTTTATCTTTAACTTTGCCATTCCTTACTCATGTTATAATGTGATTACCACTTTATAGATACTTTGTTAAGTTTTCTCTAAATTTGAAAACCAGGCATTTCTACCAATAATTTTCTTGTATAAAGAAAATTGCATTTTTGTTTTTAATAGCAATTTTTTTCTCTTTCGATACATGAAAAAAAAACTTTATTTTTGTTTCTAATTCTTAAAATAATTTTATTTTATTTTCACTTTACCATGTCTTTTCAGATAAATAATTTTGATATTACAATTTAACCACATGGCTTGGTCTTGTGGAAAGCATACCAGGTTACCACCCACCAAGAAGATTAATGAACAGTCGGAAAGAAAATGAGTAAGTCTTTTATTTTAGTATTTCAGTCAAAGCATTTCATAATAAATTGGGTCAGAACAACGGAAAAATACAAATAAATATCCTTTACTTTAGCCTAAGGCTAATAATTCTCAAAAATTGTTGCCTGGACAATTGCCACCCTAGATCTAGCCCTATGTAAAGGTGCTAATATTTATGTTAAGTAAAAGTTGGATGTGGTTTACAAAATTTTAAAGACTGTAGAAATTAAATTATTAAGTAGAAAATATGGGTTATCCCATGACTCCATCGCCATCAATGACAAAAGAGACTTTAAGTCGTGACATCAAGCTCTATGAGTTAAATAAATACAAACAAGCATGTGTAAATTGAAACTTGGAATAGATAATTATTAGGGATCCCTAATGAATAACATAGTTGTATATTTTTTCATTTTAAAAATTGAATGATTAGCCAACTGTACTAATATAAATATGAAGTAACATATATCAAGTTGATACATACTCTTTCATGTTCTAAGCTTTGGCACTTTAGTATTATTTTGTTGATTATACAAATTGTATTAATATGATAAATTAAATTAAATAAATACTGTTTTATTCAGCCCGTGAGAGCTTATTAGAAAAAAAAAGTACTTCGAAAAACCTTCCTTTGTAACCTGAGCTACAACTTGAATTAAGTGATATGCAAGTTGACATGTTTCTAAAGATCACATTCATGATTTTTTGAAATTGCTAAAGAGAAACTTCCAAACTTGCAAAATTTAGGACAAAAAATGTCATCAATGTTTGGAAGCACATACAGATGTCAAAGCGTGCTTTTGTCAATGAAGTTTATAAAAAAAACAAATGACACGTGATTTATAATTATTTATTTATAAACTTTCGGATGTGTCTTTACTTCATCTCATGAGATGAACTTCAACAGAACTAGACGTGGATATTCATTCGAAGCTGGTCAACCACAATGTTCACACTAAATATATACTTTGGTAGTCATTGCAATATATGTAAAACATATTATTTATATATTTACCTTATTTATGTATATTAAATATATGACAAATATAAAAAAATATTGCTAGTTATGGTTTCATTATCTTATGGACAAACCTTATTGATACTTTAAAGATTAATATTTAAAGTAGGTATATAATTATTATATGGCCGACAGTTCCGTTTCAGTTTTTAATTTTGACCCTTGAAGCTTAGTAAGCTGGACAACCCTGATTTAAATTTATCTTCTAGATGATTGTAAATCTAAAAATATTCATTATTTATATTTTTAGTCACTAATGAGAATGGGAATAGGTCATTAGTCCGCCTCTGATTACTCATTGTAATGAGGCGATATCTACAGGAGTTGAGATCAGTGAAGAGAGATTGGAGGTAGGAGCCCTGGTAGGGTATGGCTAATCCCACAGCCAATGTGATGCAGAGAACTGGATTTGAATCCCAGCCCTGGTCAACCTTTTCTCTTCAGATAAGATTATTTAAAATTACAAAGAACATTAAATTTAATAAATAAAACCACATTACCTACAACCTTTGTTATTATAAGTTCCAATTTAGAACTTCACTCATGTCGGTTAAGCTGACTATTTTAATATCTGTTGGTTTGGAGGTAACAAAGCCAAAGTTTGAACTATGACAGTTGCTTAATCAAATCCTAAATTCATAAACTACCTCTTTTAAAGTAACACTGTTTGGTTATTTCAAATTTTATTTTCTCTTACGATAAAATTGTTAACAAAAGTAGAAAAAAATAACAAAATACACGAAACAGTGTTTAGCATGAATTCAATAATCAATAAAAAAAGCAGGTACATTTTAATAAAATAAACTAAAGCACTGCTTTCTTTATCACAGTTCAATTAACTCATCATATAAGAGATAATTTTTTTTTCTTTTCATCAAAATCTTGATGATCCCAGATATTATGTTTCGAAACACCAATCACAAGGCAATTTAGGCATCTTAGAAGCAGGCCAGGGAAGGTAGCCAGATGACTTGAATACCCAATAGTCGTAGGTCACTTTACTAACTAGCAGTAGCAACAGAAGAATTTCAACAGCAATAATGTAGTAAATGTAATCAGTCCAATCTTTTTCATGAATGCATACTCTACTTGGATCAATGTCTATTACCTAGAACAATTTGTAACAATTATATTAATTTATTATTCAGAATTCAATTATGATAGACAATTCAAAGGCTCATAAATTGCACGTACCCTTTGGAAATCTCTATCACATTGGACTTCATCATAGTCTTGGATATAGTTCTTATTATTTAACAACCACATCTAGAAAATAAACAAATTTAGGGGTCTATGATTATTGTTGTAACAGATTTTTTTTTAATGAGCCAAGTAGTTATCTTTAGCCGAGAAGGTTGATTTTACTGACTTGCCAGTTCTTGTCTTTTTAATTTTTTTTTGATATTCCAAGTGTGTATTTAACTTAAATTTATTAATCATTGTTTAATAATAAAAAGAAACTTTCATAATTTAATTTTGATTGTTTGGGCCCTTATAAAATTGAATGAGATGATAATATTTCTTTATTAATATGACTAAAATAGCATAATAAAAATGTAGATTTTTACTTTTTTTTAATTGAGTGCTAAAAAGAAAGTTGCCATTGTAAAAATCCTCGTTTCCGATCCTTGGTTATAATTTATTCCTTAATCTAAGTTTTATTAATGCAGCCTCTTGATTTTAGATATTAAAAAAAAATGTTAGTAATATACCTTAGTTAAAGCAGTGCTGCAGTCACAATTTAATTTATTTTCTCCAAATTTAACAATCATTTCATGAAAATTATTTCTATCAAATGCATTGGACAGGATGTAAGTTGGAATCTGTAAGAGAAAATAAAATTAATGTATAGAAAATAAAATCTATAAATTTCAAATAAAAAATAAACTATATAAAATTAATAGAGATGAGAGATGGTCAACTGTTCTTCAATTACGATAGGTTAAATAATGGTCAGGATTTTCAGTTTACAATGATATTTATTATGGTAAGCCAACGTTTCGATCCAGCTTGTGGATCTTCATCAGGGCTAAAAGAAAATTCGTCTACATCTAAATTAACAGAACATGCCATTGCCCACAACCATTCCTTCGACTTTGAGAACCCCTCCATATTAGCAACTGTATCTAACCACGACAAACGTCTCCTCTCAGAATCCATTTTCATCCATCTAGAAACTAATAACCCGGTAAATCACAAAACAGATAAAGAGATAATTTCATCCACTTATTCTAACATCTTCCGCATCCTCAAATCCTAGTTTTGATTTCATAGGTACCTGCAATTATCTCTGTACCTCTTATACTATTATTATTTTTTGTATTGTATGCTTCTTTCTATATATTTTCCAAATTTGTATGCATTGTTACATTATGTATTATCTCATTTTTATGTTATTATTCAGTCCAGACACAACTATTTGTATACAGTACCATATATTTTGTTAGTTTTTAAATATTTTGTTCACTCAGTTGTCATGTGCCTTCACTTCAAAAGCATTGGATTTCCCCGCCATAAACCTTTGAAGTCAGCAAACCTACCCCCTACCACTACCTCTCACCTTAATTTTACCTTTAGTCTTAGTATCCACCTGGACTCAGTAGGTAAATATCAGATTCTATTTTATTTTGTTATCCAGCCTCTTATTTTAATATTTATGTATACCATCTTTTATATTATTATCAGTTCTGTAATGTATCCATTTATTGTCACCCTCTAGCATAGGTACTCATATATTTGTTTTCTTTTAGCCCTGATGAAGATCCACAAGCTGGATCGAAACGTTGGCTTACCATAATAAATATCATTGTAAACTGAAAATCCAGACCATTATTTAACCTATCGTATATAAAATTAAGAGAAAATAAAATTAATGTTTAGAAAATAAAATCTATAAATTTCAAATAAACTATATAAAATTAAAAGTTTAATTTTAACACTTTCAAGGCAGATTTTTTCATGTCCCTGAGCCCACTGAAAGGGTGGTGAAAATTGCTTAATAACCTCTTTTTTGCCTTTATATAAATGTTTCAATACATAAACTTATAATATTTAAAACAAAAAAATCAAAGAAAACTTCAATCATAAAATTAATGTCCATGTAGTAACTATATAAAATCAAAGTAGCATAATTTATTTTCACTTATAAAAAAGTTAACATTGGCATTAAACATAATAAGAAACTCAAGTTTGTTTTTTAAATTTTTTGTTGAAAGGTCAACCTTTCCTGAAGGCAAGAAAAACTATCTGAGGATATAAAATAACATTATCTCACTCTTGTGGGCCAGGCAAGTAATATAAGTGGGTCTCTTCCGTAGGAAGTAAATTTACCTTCTCAGCGACATTGGCCAGGAAGAGGTAAATTAACCTTCTCCGCATGGAAAGTTTCAAACTTTGAAAAATTAATAGTTCCTAAATTGTTTTAATTTATCAACTAAATATGTTTTTTAATAAAAAAAATTGCTTGACAACTAGGTGAATTGTAATTAAAGCTATAAGAAGATTAAAGGGTACATAAAAACAAAATTAAACATGCATTAAATATCATTATTTAAATTTCTCTGAACCACTTATATTACATATTTTATAAAATTACTGTGTTTTGCAGTAAATTTACTAAACCTTTACCACTAACAAGGCTGTGAATTGAACTGCCTCCATCATCATCATTATGCACCAAGCTATAATAGTATTTTGTTATTTTATTCTACCTATATTATGCTAGTATATCTTTTAAACTAATCTCTAAAGATATCTAGATAATATGCTTTTTCTCTCTGATTCAAAGTATAATTGATAATACTAATAATTTCATATAATCAAGAACGCCAGTTTAGGAATGTTTATACTTAATACCAACTACGTTGAAGTAACATAAATAGTTGACCAAACAATCTGTTAAGTCGGGGCCCTCTCGAACTTCCTTTACCCGAGGGCTTTGTTTTGTGTGCAGTAATCCAGTTCCGGTTGTGCAGCAGGCTCCTTGTATCCTGCGGCTCTACACCATCTTTTCAGAGTGCAAAAATGGTTTCACCTTGTTTTGAGTGAAAATTCACTCCTCCTCTTTCAATACTTTTCTTGTTCATTTGATGTTGCCCTTCTGAGCAATATGGCCGGCCCAATGAAGCCATCCTAGTTTTATAACTTAGACTGTATTGTGATAAAGAATTGTATAGCTTCCTGTTTTTCATATCTGTTATCGTCTATCTTAATTGGTGCCCATGCTTTTGACCCATGGGTGAGCACCAGGAACTAAGGTCTTGCAGAGATTGATTTTTGAGCTGAAGGGACGATAATTGCATTTAAAATACCTAAAAAGACCTCGGCTGCAATAATCTATCTAATTACATTTAGCAGTGTACGTCAGATCCAAGGTTACAAATCAAAATAATGATTCGCCCCTCTCAATGAAATCACCTTTTAATTTATAACTGATTCATTAAAATTCATTTGTGCTGAGAGTCAGAAAGGGATTAATGCTACTGTTTTACATGAACTGTTACAATTTTGTGAACATATAACTAAAATTATAGTTTTTCATTTATAAGTAAATAATTATAAATATTAACATACTTACACATTTAGAAGAATAATAGAAGATATTATCAAAGAAAATTATGTAAAAGAGTTGCTCAATGTTGACAATCCAAATACTTACTGATTTTATTTGGTTGTTACGGAGACTTAACACATTAAAATTGTCAATAAACTGAGACCCTTCCAGAATATCAATACACTCAATTTTATTATTATCAGCAATGAATTCTCTAACTTCAGAATAGTTTTTGTTCGTTGCTAATAGCTCTAATGATTTAATCTGAAAAAATATCAAATTATTAGTTGAATTCGTAGTCAAGGATTGAAGTGTTGGCAACTAGAGCATTGATTTTTTGAAGCTAAACGCCATTGAAATAGAAGATAATGGGTGTTCGAGGCACACATAGGATAGTTATTTTTAGATATATTTAATTTGATTTTACATTATTTGATTTTTGTTAAATTAGAATTAGAAATTAATTGATTGTAATTTTTATTTAAATTGGCCGTAGTGTAACTGTTTATTTATGTTCATAGACAGCGCACATCGGTATTATCTGTCCCCTCTCCCATACAGTCTGTGCTTTAGTAGCCTCAAGCTGCCAGGAGAGGGACTTAATCGTTGTTACGCTGAGAACTGTAGTTTTAGAAATTATTTAAGGAAAACCACATTGTCCTCATCAGGATCATTTTATTTATTAGTAGATGCGGGAATGGACTTTTGGAGTGGGTAAGGGCTCTTGCCTTATTGAGAAATCTACTAGGACTCTACTTCAAGCATCAAGATCTATTTGCCTAGGGCACATAGTCTCATCTTGGGATCAAGGATCAACCCATCTGTTCTACATTTAAAAAAAAAAAAAAAAAAAAAAAAGTTTCCCACAGTAAGTGAACTTTAGTATTTTTTTATTGGTTTATTTTGGAGGGTTTCAAACCCTATGAACAATTGAATAGAATAATTCTTAAAATTGTGAATTAAACAAATATATGAACTTTTATTTCATTATTTGTTTTAATTTGAATATTCATGTAAACAGTTAATGTTACCCACAGTAATATTAAAATAATACGAGAAGAATATAATTTGTTTCCACAAACATAGAAATAATTTAGCATAATTAATAAGAAACCCATAAGGATTTTTTTTTTTTTAACGCATTCTAGTAGATCTTTTCTTTATTTTATTTTACTTATTTTTAAACAACTTAGCTCAATAATTTAATTTAATTAATTATAAATTAGTGGTACATAATCTTTTTATTTTATATTATAAACAATTTGTAATTCTTCATTGCTTTTGTGTTGTTATAAGTGTTAACTTCTTTTTTTTCTATGATAAATATTTTGTAAGATTTTTAGGAAACATTATTTTGTTTGTTATTTGGCAAACATGTTTGGACATTTCCAGGTAAACATATTTAAGTTGAGCTAGAGTAAAGGTTCTACTGAATCTCTCAAATTGACTTACATAGAAAATTTACTAAGCAATTAAAAAAAATAACACAATTAAATCAAGACATAGGCAAAAACCATCATTTATTAAGTCTGGCAGTTTTCACAGTCCAAAATCAATCCTTGATCTTGTTTTATAAAATAAGGGGTTGAAAAGTTATTCCTTTTCCATTGATTATGAGATAAAGTAGAAAAAACTTAACTGTTTAATTTTATTTGGTGGTAAATTAGCTGAAGTGTTTAGAGAAATGTTGAGTGGATTGATAACAATAAATTGCTTTACCTGATTATTTGATACATCCAAAGATATTATATTTGCAGGAAGTGGTGGAAGCTCAGTTAGTTGCAAGTTTGAACAGTTGACACCGAATTTAGCGGTAGGTTTACTGGAAAGATAGTCAGTCCAATATGCTCTGCATTTACAGCTTGAGTTCATTCCACTCGGACAAGTTTCATCCAACTATTTAGATAAGAAGAAAAATATCAGCATTTTATTACAGAGAGATTAAAAATTCGAAGAGTTAAAATATTTTACCATTGTTAGCTCCAGAATTTGAGAAAGCGGCATGAAATCAGTAGAATTAAACCAATGGAAGGACCTTTCAGTTAAACAGCCTGTAGACTTAATGTTGTTAAATACTAAATTTGTGGTTGAACTATTGTTTCTTAAATTGATGAGATTGACAATATCCTTGCACCTGATTTTGTTTCCTAGAAAATACTTAAAATTTGAGAAAAAACTATAGGTAATGCTATGAATAAGTATCAATTAAGTCTGAAATTGCTTGTATGAATAATGATCAGGAAGTTTTTAATCTAAATTTTAAATAATCAGTAAATATGTGAAATTCATAGAAAAGTAAAGGAACAAACTTTTCTAAATTGCATATATTCATTATTATTATAAATGCCTTTCATTAAAAACAAAATTTACGTTAAGTTTGCACAAAAATATAAAATAAAAGACATTCATTATTATTTAAGAGAGGTTCATATAAACAATTATTTAAATCTTATTAAATATTATTATATTAGATTATTTTTGATTAATCGTAACCAACAATGATTGTTTGCAGTAGAGCTACAGCCATTAAAATACCTTGTATCTAATACAGCTTTTTAAAAACAAATGTGATATTGATTAGAAATATTTATTGTATGAAACAACTTTATTTAACTAGATATAACTGAAACGATAACTTAAAAAATATAACTTAAATAATTAGATTTAAACATATACTTTATCTTTATTATTCTGCCACAGTTCGTCTTGTGGGCCGAGAGAACCTCCTGGGGCAAACCCAGCCTCTATAAAGTGGGTACCCTTAATTGAAAAATTAAGGAAAAAAAAACCTGGTGGTTGAGCGTGATCAGGGTCAAATCACCTCCTTGCAGGACGGCTGACCAAGAAACAGTGCTCTTCCTTACATAGTACTGAACCCAAGACCCTCCATTTTTTTTTTTTTTTTTTTTTTTTTTTTTTTTTTTTTTTTTTTTTTTTTTTTTTTTTTTTTTAAACATATACTTTATTTAAATACCTCTAATGGTCAAATACAATTGTGAACATAAAAGAACAAGTTGAAGTTTGTTTATAATGCTAAGCATTTATTGGTTATGAAGGGTAAATAGAATAATGAAAAGTTCATTTGAAGAAAACATAAGGATTTTGATAGCAACAGAGACGGAGGAAAAACATGAACCTATAGAGAAATCCTAAAATTAATCCAGTTGATCATATGGTATACATTTATTTAATAATGTCTTTTGAGGTACCTATACGGAATTAATAAATATGGCTTTGAATATCCAAGAGCACACACTATCTTATTGAATACAGGAGGATTATATTTTAATTGTTAGGTTCAATTTACTTTGATATGACATTTATTTATGATTAGTAAGAGAAGTTTGATAAAATATAAACTTAATAAAACTTATTTAAAACATTAATTGATTAATTATTAAGTTACAAATATTATAGATGATACAAATAATATTTATAATGGGCAGATAATTAATTACCTGAGATATCAAGAGTAAACTCATTTTTGCTATTCGGTACAATGTTAGAAATCTTAGTCAAATTGTTCCTTGATACATCCAGTGTCTTCAATCCATTAAGTTTCTTAAAAGTTTCTATACCTATGTCGATGATGCCATTTCCAGACAAGTTCATGCAAGTTAGATTATTGTTGCTGAATCTACCTTGAAACTTACTGATTTTTCCATTTATAATAGACAATGACTCTAGCTTTGTAAATTCTTTCAGACTGAGATCAAAATTCTCAATAGTAGCATTATGGATGCGAATACTTGTCACATTAATTTTCGAGTCTGAAAAGAATGTTCATCAATAGAGCAAATAAAAGGTATACACATTGATTTTTTGCTATTAAACAGTAATATGCTTACTTCGAAAACGAATTTCTCGTAATGGTGAATATGAAGTGATATTACAGCAAATGAAAGATGAATTTTTAACATAACAGTAGTTATTTTTTTTGCATTCTTCTTTTAAAATGTTTGAACAGCAGTTGCAAGGGATCACACACAAGAATATTAAAAGAAGCCACAGAGGCATCTAAAAAAAAAATTATTGAAAATTACAAACGGGAGATATTCTCCATTTAGAAGTGTTCAAAATGTTTATTTTTATTTTTAATGAAGGAAGATGGCTGACTGTAGAAGTTTATTTAAACGAAATGGTTGGGGGTGCGGTCAAATAAAACAACACTCGATGTGTAATAACATGTACTGAGCCAACGTTTCGACCCAAGTTCAGAGGGTCTTCATGAGGGCTGTTGAGTCCACTGGTATAGAACGACTGCGGCTGCAGCATTCATTATTTCCAAAATTCCATTCAAAATATTCATCAACTCAATTAAAAAATTTCCCATCTGTCCAGTGAACTGAAAAATACCATTAGTTCAGATAATATGAATCTCTTCATAGCCTGAACATCCACAATTTCCAATACCACTCACACTCTTCACAATCGCCTTCTGATTGCTTAATTTAAAAACCTGTATGATTCAGCTTTACAACAAAAAATTTATCTTTGGCAGTCGTTCTATACCAGTGAACTCGGCAGTCCCGATGAAGGCCTGAATCTTGGGTCGAAACTTCGGCACAATATATGTTATTGCACATATAGTTTTGGTTTATTTTACCGCACCCTCAATCATTTTCATCATATTAATTTCTACAGTCAACCATCTACCTTCATTATAAAAAACATATACACAGTGTAAAAACAAGACTTATTTGTTTAAAAAAACATCAGTAACTTTATTAAATTCATATACATAATTATCTACTACCATAATAAAAAAAATTGAAACGATATGAATGCAAGAAATTTATTCCAGTTTTTTTCTTTCTTTTTTTTCTCAATATTTCGGGTATATATATATATATATATATATATATATATATATATATATATATATATACCCGAAATATTGAGAAAAAAAATAAAGAAAAAAAACTGGAATAAATTTCTAAACTAAAAAAGAGAGAGCGAGAGTGAAGGGTGCAGAGGGCGCGTAACACTCCTAATTAGGTTCATATGAGAAAGAACATTGTTAAGTTTCCCGGAAGTGCTCAAATTTGCCTGTAGGCAGAATATTTGTCCTATCTGCTTGCACGTTTTCCGTGCATAACTCAAAAATTATCCATTTTTGTTTATTATCTAGATAAGGCATAGGAAAGTCTTTCGATTCCCTTATAAGAGAAGAAAAAATCATTGAAATCGGACTATTATAGACTGAATTACAACAAAACTATTTTGAATAATAAAACTAAGTCCTGTTCTTTAAACTATAATTTTTACTTTCCCTTAAATATACATATTGCGATCTTGAAACATTTCGATTTCCGGTTTTCAACGGAAATACATGTTTCGGGGTCCCCTGAGCCCAAACAACCTAGTCCCGGAAATGGTCTGTGTGTGTGTGTGTGTGAAGTTCACACTGTGAACAGACTAGCTCAAAAACGATAAATTGCATCAAACTGAAATTTGGTATTTGTGGTAGGTATATGCCTGTGATATGGCTGCAAAAATTTCGTCAAAATTGAGTAAAAGGAAGGGGTACTTTATTTCGTATACACATAAGCATGGTGGTACGAAGATCGCTGGGTTAGCGATATAAATTTATTAAGTAAATTATTACGTAAAGAAAATATGAGGTGCGTCGGCAGCTGTTCATTTAAAAAGGCGTTTCGCCAACTAGGTCTGCTACAACAGTAACCCAATTCAATCAGTCCCAGTTTTTTCTTATTATAACATATTGCGACAAAACTAGGATTTAGTTCCATGAATTTTTAAAATGATTAAAATTTCCTAAACGAAATATAATTTTCAATAACTTTTGTTTTAATAACGAGACTGTTACCAGAAATTAATGATGTTGTTTACCTTAATATGTTGAAGATAAATTAAGTATCATCAGTAAATCAATTTATTTCTGGTTTAGATGTAGTTGAAGATTTCGGATTCAGTTTTTAGTCTAACATGAATTTCAGGTTAATATCACTATCACGTTCTTAATTTTTTTCCGGTATAAAAAAACAATTATAGTAACAGGGCATAAGCATTTCAAAAGAACCGAAAAAACACGACACACGAACAGCAACAATTAAAAGAGTTAAAAAGAATAATTGGCTTAACCCTTGACCGAGTAACTTAATGAACGAGCTCGCAAGATGTTTATGATGGTCAAAGATCAGCATCCATACAATTAATCTTCTCCGAGCCAAAGCGAGCAAATGACGTTATAAAGCCATTTATATTTTTCTGTATTTTAATTGCAATCAAATCAGTTTTGAACATAAATAACATTTTCAATAGCAATTCATGGATAATGTCACAGTCACATCAACACTTGTACCTATTACAGATAAAATATTGTCAAGGAAATCGTGGAAAACTTTAGTACAGAGAGGCTAATATGAGGTTTTATATGGTAACTTTTAAAAATTTTATGAGTAGAGCTTAATTCAATAGGGTCCCAAAAGGAAGACGGTTAATCAAACAGAAACCCCAAACCCTTGCTATGGGTCTACTTGATCCAAACAATTGTGATTTAAACATTACATACACTCAAGTTGTTGACTTTCTGGAAAGTCTGTGTATGCTATAAAAATGCTGCTATTTAACTAGTTATAAATATGAAATTAATAGCTTACGTAAGATGCCCATATTTAGGTACAGGTCTCGAAATAATAAAAGAAGGTTAAAAAGGCGTTCGCGGACTTGATTTTAGTCCTCTTGCCCTGATGAGTAAGTTCGGGTACAATAATAAAGATTACTATTAAAATAAATTAATTGTCATCATTCATTGATTTAGTTTATTAAATAACTAATGGTGAATCGACAGGTTGCCCTAGAATATTCAGGTAGTAAAAAAATCCTTGGCTATGCCATCCTTTGGAGGGGACGTAAAATGGAGGTCCCGAGCCTGTACAATGTCAGGTAATCGTTAAAGATTCATATTCTAATCATGCCTGGATAGGCAAAGTCTCTCCCATTAGCCATCGTCCGATTAGCCATAGTAGCATAAAGTGACGGGCATGGGGTGGCGCTAGAGATCTGAAACTTCGGGGATTGGGGGTTTCTTTTATGTGTAAGACAGGGGCAGATCCAGGAGGGGAGGGGTTCCTGGGTCACCCCCACTCAAATATTTTGGGTATTGATATTTTTTTTTTTTTTGCATTTTAAAAGGAATATTACTTTTACATGGCTACTATACCCTGAATGTAGTACTTTTGGTTGCTTAGATACAGTCCTACTTCTAAAAGAAAAAGTGCTGTTATCCAAAAGGTAACACGTAATTGTAGGACCGCCGGGGAGGGGGGATGGGGGGTCATGACCCACCTCAAAGTTAGTGCTAAATCCTCCATTAAACAGACGGATGACTTTGAACTAGCGGCGGTTCTGTTTTCTCTAATTTACTATGGATATAAACTAAGTTAGAAAAATGCTAAAAGAAGGTCTAAAAGCTTATCTTAAAACTAACTTAAAAGCGACACAAACGCTATCCACGAACAAGCGGCCGTACAGACAAAGTCTCTGTTCAAGTTCCAGTCTTAGTTATATTAGCCGAACGGTGCCCGATACAGGCTGTTTGACGGTGAGGTTCGCATAGTGTAAATATACCTGTGTAGACAGAGCCACAGGTATATCTACTACCGCGTCAAGTTTATCTCCAATTATTCCTTCCTCTTAATCGTTCTTATCAAGGCATTGCGACAAGTAAAGTACTCTGGAACACAATTTCGAATTTAATTATCGGACTGGGATATTTTCGAACCTAGAAAAAATTGGTGTGTTGCACGCTACACACAAAATCCACTTCCCAACCTTCGTAGTGTTGAGACCAACGAGTTTTGTTAAATGTGTAAAAGCCATTTAGCAACTTAACAGGTAACGGCTATTTTCGTACCTATTTACTTCTTTTTATTTGTTATCTTGTTTTCGTTATATTATTTTAAGCCATAGAGTACTATAATTATCGCAAAAACTCATTATTTATCGATATATCATCATTTATTATATTTTTAAGGTCGATTTTTTGTCATCTTTAATTTTATTTTGTTTGTTGATTTATTTAACGTCTCTTTACGCTGCTAAGGCTAATCGGACGATGCTATGATATTTTTTGTCGATGTATTGTGAACTGAAATCGGGCACACTTGCTTTGACAAACGAATTTATTATAAAAAATGTGTATCAGTGTTTCAGATGAAAAGTATCATGGAAACGTAAAGTAACTAAAACTTTAGTTAGCCACCTGCTCTAAATAGTAAGATTGTAGAATTTATATAAAAAACTAAAACAAAAAAATAAAATAAATGTTAAATACAATAATCACTTGAACTTCCATAGAACAATTGAAGGGGTCGCGACATTTAGGGCGAATATAGTGCCAAGCAACATTTTTAACAAAAATAAACTGTAGCCGCCGTCTATTGTATATTATGTATGACTATAGATATGACTATAGATATTATTATGTTAATGTTAATGTTAAGTTATGTTAAATAAATAAATATAGATATTATTAATATTATAGATATTATTATTTGTATAGATATTAAATATGACTATAGAGGCTCTATATAATCATACTTAGGTGGCATTTCCATCATATGCATATAGTCCTACGTAATATACAGCAGACTGTAGCTACAGTTTGTTTTGTTAAAAATGTTGCTTGGCACTCTTTTGCCCCGACCCCTTCAATTATTTATATTACTAGAGCTTAAAAAAAATCTTTATAAAGAAAAACAGTTTCTTATTGAAATTGCGTTATAAATCTCTTTAATATGATAAAATTATTCTTCAAAGTGATCCATGCTTACATAGGAGAGGCATTAGAATCGATATGGAGAATTTATTTTTATATTATTCTGCTCAGTTACCTGTGATTTTTTAAACAAAATTATTAATATCATTTCTGAAGCTGCCTACCTAACTTCATTCTTTTTTTTCTTCTTTTTTTTCACGAACGATAGAGAACACCTTCCATATGTCTAGAACAATAAATATGTAGGGTGCTTTGGATAAGTATAGACAAAAATACCAGCGAATTTACAACAGATTTCCAACCAAAATGGTCCTATAAAGCCATGGTCTCTCTTTTCGAGGACCTAATCGCGTTTTTTTTTTTTTTTTTTTAATTTTTCAACTACTTAGTAGCTTTTTCATTGTAAATGAAACTTTCTTGTATAGTTTGGATAAAAAGAGGTTTATTTTCCCCCGCAAACTATTCAGTTCAGAAACAACCCTATGGAGTACACATGGAACAGCAAGTAAATTAAAAATCAAATTTTGAGTTTTAAATTTGCTAAACATTTTTAACAAATATTATTATAAAACTGTACCATTTCTTGCTATATTTTCTGTTAATTTTTTACCTGTCTTCTGAAGTGTTCAGAAATTAATGGGACACTTAATATACATGTTGATTCCAATTAGCTCGTTTTTTTTTGTTTTTCTTTTAACGCACAATATTATTAGGCACTTAATATAACTTTTTTTCACAACTAGTAAGCAGACTAGGTGTAAATGTAGGGCTCTTTTGAATTGTATTACTAAAAATTCCATTATATTTTTTATTCAAACTCTAGAAGAGTTTTTAATGAAAAAGAATGAACAGGCAGGGACTAAAATATATCTAGATTAAATGCAGTAATGATGAAAGCAGCAATGAATGAAATTACTATTATTTTGGAACGAACTAGTATAAGCTGAGTATTCATTAAATGGTCAAGAAGGATAATATGAAATATAATCTTAAAAAAAAAATAGTTATCAATGGTGTTTGGAAATGTTGAAAAGAGGCCATTGCATCAAGGCCAGCCAGGAGCGTATTTGCCTATCGAAGAATAATTTAAAACCTGTCTTGCAAACCGATCAGTAACATACTGAATTACTAGTAATCTTTATAACATATGATAGGAACGCAATATTTTTATTGTTATACATACAATTTGAAAAAGATTCTGACTTAATCTAAATAAAGATATTATTGATTTTTTAAAGATTTTCTGATTATGGAGATCTCTTATAAATATCCATAAATTTCAAATATTAAACATACATTGCCAGTACAAGAACATTGTAGGGGGTGTACTAATACCCGTATCGGTGGATGGATTAAAGAAAAGTCGCTGGGGTTAGCCGAAAGGAGATAGGACGAACTAAAAACAAAAAACTAAACTACAATCCATACCCATATCCACTACAAATACGGTGGATATGGAAGCTATACAATCACTAGTAGGTCTTCCATTATATCCTAGATATATTAAAACAACAATTTCTTAATTAAGATTTTGAACATCTTTGTCAAACAATTGGATACTAAATCAGTAAACATAATACAAGATTCCATGATGTCAATCGAAACAACTACCCTCTGGTATCAAGCGGAGATTATTAAATATACAAATTAATCTATTTTAGTATTAGAAGTATTTCCACAAAACGTACAAGGAAGGAAGGAAGCTTATTTTTTGTTTCACGAAGTACGAACTTATAATGGCTAATAAAACAACTTGTGGAAAACTTTATTCTGAAATCGCTGTACCTTCTTTTTGACTCAGAATAGTATATTAGCAGTAGCTTTATCGGAGAACACCGTAGATATCTTCAGATTTTTCGGGATTTCATTATTCGAGAAAGTTCTGCAATCGATTTTTATAATTTTTCCTCCTAATTGTACCTTGAGAGACAAAATTTAGGACTCTCACTGTAGCATCATCTGATTAGCAATAGTAGCATAAAGCTGTTAAATAAATGAACATCTTAGTTACTAGATGAGGTAATGCAAGGGGCAAGGTATTCGAATCTGCCAAACATTTTCCGATCCCCGCATATCCTCTCCTAAGGTTGGTTTATTTATTTTTTCTATCATACTCTTTTTTTTTTACTTCATTTAATTTTAGACCTGTTTCTACACTTCTTTTCCGAGTCATAGCGAATCCTCTTATGTCCTCCTGATTGTTTCAAAAAATCGAAACACAAATTAAAACTCCCTTCGGGGGGGAACAACTTCGGGGGGGGGGGGATTAACTTCGTGTTGGATCCACGGAATAAATGTCGTCCTTTCCACCATGGATAGATTATGTTGGTTACACCTGTGGAGTAACCTCCTGTGTGCCACAGAGTGCAGTTAGTGGTAACGAATTAAAAAAACAAAAAAACCTGCGTTGTAGTTCTTTGGCTGTTTGCAAAGAGGCAAAGTCAGGTTGTACGAATGAAAACCGCTATTCAAACATGATTTATTTTTTCTTTGCTAAGCAAGTGTAACTAAAACTACTTGTTACTAGGCAGTTAAAGCCAATTTTGTTTTAGAAATCATTATTATTTTTGTTATTACTGATTAAGATTAGATTATTGAAAAATAGCTTACTACAAGAAAACGAAGCCAATAGCAGAGAAGTCGATTTCTAAAATTAAAGATTTAAAAAAAAAAATCCGCGTATAATGCATTTAGGTCTAAAAAACCTTATTCTTTACGGCGTTTTACAAACCGATCGCTCTCAAATTTGATTCATACTGAACCGGTCTTAGTTTAACCTGCCAGAGTAGTTTTCCATCTTCCGTCACCTTGCACTTTACCTGATGAGAACTCCGATTGGATCGTTGGGCCGGGATTGTGAAAGACTCCCACGGGTGCTTCTGCATTCTTAAACATAAAGCCCTTTCAGAATGTTTAAAAAAATTTGTGCATATTTTTATTTTTATGTTCTTCACCACATTTATTTAATATTAAAGAAATATTTTAATGATTTGATATTCCTAGTTGTACTTATATAGTAACTGCAATAACTTTTTCATAGTCTTTATTACAATAAATCTGAAGAAATAAAATAGTGAAAATGTTGGTGATAAAAAATAGCATAGTAACAAATATTTATATGCCCTAAAAAATCAGGATTGTCACTCAATACAACATTTTCAGGACTTATTGATCATTGCACCATCCAACAAAAGACCCTGTTTTTTTAGAAGACCCCGATTAAAAAAAAATCATGTTATGTAGACACGAAGTCAAACTTATCGTTATAAAAGTTGTAATGCTTGTTACAACTTTTATAACAAGCTTTAAAAATTGTAAAACTTGTTAATTGGAAGACGATATGTATGAATAATAGTTCGGATTCGGGATAAATATATTTTTTTATTTTAGATATAGTTTACAATTCCTACACCTTTCAGTTAAAGAAACCAAGGCTAAGGTTTTTGTTATAATTTTCCAAAAGAAATGAGCCAAAGCCAAGGTATTTTCTAATCCACTTTTTATCAGAGAACGCCTATCCATAGGTGGTTCAGGCTTTTTTTTTTTTTTCACGCATGAGTAAAAAAATAATTTTGTTTCACGGAATGTTTTTTGTTTAAATAAACAATTACACATAAGCGTATTTTAATTATAAATGAATAAGAATTTTAATTACAAATGAATAAAGTTCCTTTAACTTTGAAATAAAAAACAATAAGAACATTTTCAATCAGGGTTCCCAAAAAAAGCGTTTCAGGTAATTCACCAAAAAAAAAAAAAAAATCAAGAATAAAAAAATTAATCAAAAAAAAAGATCTACAATTATTAATTGTTTATATTGGTTACACGATTACAGGAGAATTCACTCAAATTAATTTAAAAAAATGTATTCTCGCAATAATGTAATCATTATAATTAAGTTTTTGTTTTCTTTTTTTTGTGATTGTGGCTTCACCATACACAACACATTAAAAAATAAAATATTTATACTTTTTGAAAGCTTCATAATAAACAATACATATATATTTAATGTAAAAATATATTTAAAAAATACAAAATTTTTCGTTCCATTCCACGAGAATATTATTAGTTTAATACCGTCATGCCATTTTTTTTCTAGTACAAAAAATGTCTTTAGTAAGATCAACATGGCTCATAATTACTTTTAAATATTAAATTATTGATTACTTTTAAATTCTGGATCCCTATAGTACCATTACCTCATTCCTTTTAAACTTTATTTTTTCTAAAGAAACGAAAAGTAAGTCGTCGAATGTTTTAAATCGATTTCTTCCTTTTACAGTAAGTGCCTTTTTTCTTTATAAAACGAATTTAGGCTTTAAATGAAGTAATTTGAGTTTACCCTATAAAATGTACAATCGAAACTTGTTAAATAATCTTGCACTAACAATAATATGGAAATATCGTCTTAAAAAAAAAAAAAAAAATCTCCTGGAAAAAAGCATTTGCACAGTATGATTAAAGAGGTAGGTACCAACCGCACTCATCATAGAATAAAGTTTAAAAATGGCAAGTTTTGAGTTAGCAATGGGATTAAAATTAGGAAGTTGTCCATTTTGTACATAAAATATAAGGGTGACTCTAGTAGGCCACACCACCAAAGGAAGGGTATTACTTCCGCCATTTCCGCAAAAGTGATTTTATTACTTAAGCACCAAAATTCGTATCACGGAGTAGCGGATTTCTGTGGTTTTCATTTACTTACTGAAAGATACGAGATTAAGAGATATGAAGACAGAAGTATTTTAAGTCCAAGTAAAAACATAGTTCGAGAAAAGCATACGAAAGAATGAAAAGAATAAGCGTAATCGAAGCGGAAAAAATCCCCATGTAAGCGCAGGTTTTTGGCTCTTATGGTCATATCAACTTCTGGGGTTTTCTGGTCTGAATAGAATGATTGATATTTTAGTTCAAGAACAGGACTAAATCAATCAGATTGACGTAAAAACCGTGTTCGCTCAATGCCTCGAACGTCTAAAAAATCTTCTTATGCTAAAATAATTTCTACAAATCATTAAAACGTAAGAAAGTAAAAGTAAAAATGGAAAAGTTGCAAATACTTTTTTACAGGAACTTTTTGTAAGGTTTAATACTTTTTCATGAAAAAATAAATATTTTATTGTATTTAGGTACCTATTAATCCAGCTATACTATATATACTACTTATGTTTGTAAGTTTTATCATTTTATTGTTACATAAATATATAATTTAATAAAAAGTTGGTGTGCAAATGGTATATTAGATAAGTTATAAAATTAATTCATAAACTTTGAATATAGTATCCTCAAGAATGGCCAGGGTAAAATAGAATTAAGGAGTTTTAAACTAATTCAAACCCAAATAGTTATATTTGGCAAAGAATTTGACGCTTCAATGAAACCATACATAATCTTTTTTTGATACGGAGTGCAAGTGTCAAGATAAGGAGAGTCAGAAATATATAAAACATACCGCTTCGTATTTGTTCAGTTGACTGATAACGTGAAAGAGAGACGCAAACAATCCAAATTATCTTTCAGTAAATAGCTAGAAAAGTAGTTAACTAAATTAAACAACAGTCATGGGCATCACCGCCGGGGGGACTCGCCCCCTTCCCAATATTTTGGAAGGGGACATCTACCAACGTACACTTTATAAATAAATGTATTTATTTAATCTACAAAATAGTTACCACCGTTAGTGATTACCCTTTCCCAACGGCTTGGAAGGTCCATTATCCCTTTTTTTTTTTTTCAAAAATCACTGTCCTTACTCCTGAAAAACAATAAAAGGTCCGTTTTGACATCATCTTCTGAAGAGTAGGATTTCCCTTGTAGAAAATTTTCGAGGGAACGGAAAAGATGGAAATCCGAAAGAGCAATGTCAGGAGAGTACGGCGGGTGAGGTAAAACCTCCCATCAATAAGGTTCCTTTCACTGAACGAATGGGGAACCCAAACGTCGTAACGACAGACGTACCCGGCCTTCTTTAGATGACCAAAAACGGTCGATTTGCAGGCTCTTAACTCCGCAGCTATCTCACGGACAGTAATTCGTGGATTGTTTGCGATGACCGTCATAATATCCTCGATGTCAAGAGTTGAACACCGGCCAGCCCGGGGTTGGTCTTCCAAATTGAAATCTCCTGATCTAAACCGCGAAAACCACTTCTGAACCGTGCTATCAGCTATTGAATCGCTGCCATACACGGCACGAATCTTTCTTGCAGTTTGGGCTGCGTTTTTCCCTTTTTTAAAAAAGAACAGCATAATATGCCTAAAATGAACTGAATCGTCACTCATGTTGGTTTGCAATAAACTACACTACTGAGCCTTAATAAAGACGAATTCAGTGTGTAAACATAGTTAATTCCATGAGGATTAAAGGCATATAAATAAACATTAGCTTTGTAGTTCATTTTTAGTATAAAAAGTAAATTTTATTTTAAAAATCTCTACGAACTTTTCGGACAACCCAATAATAACTAACACTAAATAAATAAATGGAATGTTTAGGTACAATAGACGCAACCTCATCAATTGTCTCGGGATGAATGTTTTATTTTTATAATGTTTGTCAAAATACAGAAAGCTTAGGACGAGGTGGAGAAATACAAAGTGATAGGATTTAAGAAGAAAAAAAAAGTAAGAAAATCACGATACTGAATCAGAATATCAAATAATATTTTGGTATATAAAAAAAGAACTTACTAATCACCTTTTGAATTTTGAAAAATATTTTTCTTTTGCCCATAGTTATTAAAAATCCACTTAAAGTATTTATGTAGCTTGTAGGCAATACACCAAAGAGCATTTTGAAACAAAAAAAATAGCATTCTATCGGGTCTTAAACATTGTATATGTTGTAGTTTTCGTAAAAAAAATCAGCTATGACTAATATATCTAAAAAATATAAATTGCAATATTTATAGAACGTATCTCAAAGGAAGGAGATTAGTATGTACATACGGACATAATGATTTTCACTGGTTTTTGGAATAATACGGAAGTTTAATGCAGAATTTGATGATATCGAGATATATAGAATATTTTTAAAAAGAGCTTCTCAAAAGCTGTATTTCCTAGGTTGTGTATGTAAAGTGCAAGAATTAAAAAATAAAATAATAATTTTAAAAAAACTACAACTGATAGGGATCCCCCCCCCCAAATAGTTATTAGGATGGCTAAATATTATCAACAAATGCATTTTTTTTTTTTTCACTGAAGTTAATGGGAACATTTATTAACAATGTTAAACTTGTAATGAATTAGTATAGAGATTAACGAACAGAAATTCCAAGGATTGTGGATATTGTCTCGACCTAATTTGGTATCGTCACAATTGTGACAAACATCGCTCGATCATAACTGTTTGCGTATTTCATCTGAGGTCAACAAACGGCTCTAATACGCAACTGCTGGAGGGGTCCACGAAAATGTTCCTTTTAAGAGGAAGCCCTCAATAATAGATTTTTACAGGTTAGATCAGAAAATTAACCAATACACGAAAATATAAGCACCGAAAGAGTAAATATAAAAAAAAAAAAAAAATAAGTTGAATTTTAATCTGAATACAATATTAACCATTTGATTATCCATATCTTTAACATCCACTGTTTTATTGGCTTTAATAATATATACCTATATTATTATACGTAGAGACCTATCCAAAACCTTTGGAATATTAATTTCAAATAACAAATATAATTTAATAAGGGGGGGGGGTGACCAAATACTGTCTCCTTATCGTGGAACCATATCTGCTCACAAAACATGAACGGAATGAATCACAATACTAGTGAATACATATATATTTTAAGATACACAAAAAAAAGAAAAGAATCCTTTTTAATTACATGAAAATGTATATTAAAACATAGAATTATTATTGGGGTAAATGATGCAGGAGACTATAGCATCTTTCTTGTCAAACCTCGATCATCCGGTGGTACAAAAACAAGACACACAAGTCCAGACTTTTTGACACTAACGCTAATAAACACAAGAGTCGTCTTGGTATTCTGCTGATTTGTCCAAAGTTTGTGAGGGATTAAAAAGGGGTTCTATGTAATTTAATTTCGGAACATTGTAAGAATCGAAGCGTGGAAATGCAAAAGGGTATAAGTGCAAAAAAAAAAAAAAAAAAAAAATGTTTTTTCTCAAATTATTATATGTGCAAAAGCCATTCTTCAGAAATGGGTATAAGTAATGATTTGTCGTTAGAAAATAGTTCATAGAAAAGATAGCATGGGTGTAAGCACCGAACATAGTTCATCCTAATGGGTATAATTCATGTGATTTCTGGAAAAAATTTCTAAGGCTCTTATACCCTTTTGCATTCCCATGCTTCCATTATCTGTTAGGAAAATAACATAAAAAAAATCACCCACACGGGATAGGTGCCAATTCAATTACTTAGGTAGAGTTAACGGAACCAAGCTGGGGTCAAAGTGTTAACTTTTATTTTATTTTTTTCCTTGCAAGATTTTAAAATAAACAGTTCAAAATATTAGCAAACATCGGGCATCAAAGAATTTCATTTTATTTTGGGAGCTTCGTTATACATTCGTTATTTTGTGAAGAATTTTTATTTAACTATACTAAATTTGGATAATTCTGAAATGAAATGCAACAATTTTTTAGATGATTCTAATAGTTCGAGCCACAGTAGAGCAATTTAATTTTTTAAGGCTTTCATTAATTAAAAAAAAAACCTTTTACTGATGGAAAAGAAGTTCAAGATTTACCGAAGCAATCGCAAGAAAAAAAAATCCTTATACATAATAACCACTTAATAATCAAAACTAAAATATTCAAATAATAATTTTTTTAACTAAAGGCTGCTTGTACTAAAGTTAAATAAAAAGGAAGGAATACATCGTAAATTTAGTGAATTCATCTTATCGTGAAAAGTAATTGTATTAAACATGCCCGATTTAAATTAATTTACTTTAAAAAATGGTAGGGTGCAAGGAAGATAGAAAATTGAAAAGTGGAAATTTTGCATTAATTTAGCACGTCCACGACAGACAAATTTTTAAGCAATAATTGAAAAATTCAATCCAGAATTTCCTTTCAATCAAAAAACCCTTATTAACATTATATTAAATTAAACACAGTCCAAATCAGCTATAACCGACAACAGTGGATAGTTCTAAATCTCAGTTAATTATTTCCTTATCGGAGAGCGATTGATTGTAGGGCATTTATTTACGCAGTAAACACATTCCTTAGCTCGGAATATTTATAAATACAATACTGGTTTCATAGCTGACGTTCGCTGGGGAATGTCTCAATATTTCTGTTAATGGCCATAATATTAAAAAAAAAAACAATTTAATTTAAGGAAAGAGCTATAAAACTACCTTTTATGTAAAATTAATTACTACTAATTAATTTATAAAATGTTAAGCGTTGCATTAACTGAATTACAAACATAAAATATTTAATAAAATTAAAATAATTATATAAACAAGAATCGACTGAATAATCGACACATTATTCTTAATCTAAATCGGAAGTAGTAAATTTAGTGACCTTCAAACTTCCTGTGAAGAATTCCCCTTCGAATGTCTTGGAGAGATCCCTTATCACTGTTTAACACATCAGTTTATAACTGAATAGAAATAAAAAATAAATTTTCCAAACATTTCAGTCACGAAACGGAAAATATCCCTCTACACTAGCATGTTTTTAACACTACTGAAGTTGCCAGATCAGCCGTGGGACACGACCGAAGGCTACCGAACCCGGCCGATGATAGACGAATCCCAGAATACACCGTGGCCTTTCCCCTCCACTGCTTTCCCTTTCTCCACAATTGTGATATCTTTGCCTACAGCGTATCAATTACATTAATTGAATAACTTCGTAACGGCAATAATTGCTCCTATTTCCTAATAATTGCTCCTAGGTAATGAGCGTGTTGTAGAGGAATATTTTGAGATATAAATGTAAAGAAATTGTTTGAAGGAGAATTTACAATTTAAGTTATCTATACCCCAATATAATAAATTATAAGTGACATTCAGTAGCTATTTATAATAGTTAAAATTATTAAATTCAAATTCCTTTGTTCTCTAGCCTTGAAAAAGCAATTTTTTTTAAAAAACTTAAAATGAGTACTTTTTAATTCTTAGTTTCTATTGAATTTTTTTTTTTTTTTTGTATCTAAAAGTATCAATTGTTGATATTTACAATTATGAATAATATATTATTCTTACTTCCATATTCTTATATTTTTTATTGTGTTTTTATAAAGCATAAAAGAGATATTCTGTTTATCAAAAATCAAAAGTTATTTTTCTTTCTTTTTCAATATTAAAATTCATTGATCAAACTTTAACCACATTATGTATTAACAATTTATAAACATTAGGTGTTGTTGACGGAAAAGTTTTAACGCCTTTAAACAAAACGAATAAATAAAATTTATAAACATTATTTAAAAAGTTGACTTTCTAAGGAATGTCAGATAAATTTAATTACATTTTGTACTTAACTCTCCTGTGATAATCATTAATCTTATAACTTGTTTAACATAAGCATTCTCTCATTGCCCTGCCATCTTTTAGTCACTCATATCCTTTCATTCTGATAACTCAAAGAAACAATAGCAAGCTGATCGTAGAATGAGTGTTTCTCCAAAATAATTAATTACTATCAATAATAGCGGGCCTCTTTTATTATGTCCATAGCCTACTACTGTTTGTAATTTAATACTACAAAAAAATTGTAGAAATTAAAATTTTACATATAATTTAAGACCCTTGAAAAAGGCTACAAAAATATAACTGTCCTATTGTATTGTGACCATCAGTTACTGATTCTATAGTTTCAGCCACACTCTTTGGATCAATTAGTAACTTCTTTGGAAAAGTTACTAAACAAGTTTGAAATAAATCCTTAAAGGTGCCGATATTCTCATCTCCTTGGTAATGCCATTCTGTACCGTGAAGTTCATAGGCAATCAATATGGCCAATTTTTTATTCCTCTGAAAAAATAACTTAAGTTTATCAAAAATGTTGAAAGATGACTTTGATTGGTTTAAGAAGTTTTGTAGTTTAATTTTTCTAATTTACTTAGGGCCATATTTTTGGCCTTGACACTTTTGTAGTTGCCCAATCTATGATAACTTTTGTACCCAATTTTATTTTCTTCATCAGAAACATCATCCAATTGGATTAAAGTGAAAAAAAAATTATATTTAATGTTTTGAATTATTTTCTTAATGAATAAATAAGAGATATTTACAAATTTTATTTTTGACAATGAAACATCTTTTTCATATTATTTAGCAAATGTACCAATAGTAACCTTGACGTTTGATGAATAAAAGTTCAACATCAATATTATACATTTTCTTGATATTAAAAAAAAAAAAAGTATAAAATTGATATAGATTTCATTTCTAAAAAAATATTTATTTGTTGTACTAGGTTGTTACAAAAGTTCTTGTTCACAAAATTAATTTTATTCAAATGTGAGTACAAAATTAACAAATCAAATTTATTCTTCAAAATAAAGGCCATCATTTTCAACTACTTTAACCCATCTTTCAGCCAAAAGTTGTATTTGATGTTGATACCACTCTGCAGTTTTCGAGGCAAAGAACTCCTCGCATCCAGATTTGACATCATCGAAGTTTTCGAAGCGCCGACCTTTCAAAAAATGCGCCATTGACCTGAAAAGTCCATAGTCAAACGGTGCGACGTCTGGGCTGTAAGGAGGGTGGGGCAAGACGCTAATCCCGTTCATTTCTGAAAATTTTTCTTTAACTAATCGTGAGCGATGAGCAGGGGCGTTGTCTTGCTGAAATAACGCTTGCTTCCTATTAATCAAAGCGGGGTATTTCACTTTTAAAACTTCATATACCCTATCGAGCTGTTCACAGTATAGCTCAGCGTTGATAGCCCTGCCCTCTGGAACCAGCTCGAAGTGATCTAGGACGAGCTGATCTAGGTTCATCTTCAAGGCTTGTATTCCCCGAATTAAACCGCCTGAACCAAAATGCGGCCATGTTTCGATGCACCACACTTTCCCCTTCCACTGCACAAATTTCCTCGGCTGAGGCCTTTGCACTAAAACCTTTTTTCCAATAATGCCTAAGAAGGCCGCGGATGACAAATTTTTCTTCCAACATTTCTAGTGAAATTTAATAAACTGAATGAAAGGCAGGGACAGTTGGCATACATAGATAATTAGAGGATTAGTTAATGTAAACATTGACATAAGAATTGTATTCGTCAGAGATTAAATAAGGATTAAATTAGAGACCTCAATGTAAACAACTTGATATGCACAAGGACTTTTGTAACAACCTAGTATATTGAAATTTAGTCATACTGTGATGATATGTTAATTAGATCCTGTCGTCTGGACATTTCACCAGCCCCTGTTACTCGCTGCAATTTATAATCGTTGCAGAGAAAGGATCGACACAGCTGGGATTGGCATCATGGTTAGCTCAGTGGTAAGAGTGCTGCAACGGAGATGATGACCAAGGTTCGATTCCTGGCCATAGTACTACCTTTTCTCTTCCATTAAAATTATTTATTCGTTGGTTCCAATACTCTCACTTATTCAGTATTATCCATCTTGACATTGACCAGGTAAAATTAGCTATCCTTAAAAATTGAATTTCATAATAATCCACCCATTAATTTATTTTCAGATTCTGATATGTTAAGATTTCTTAATATAATAATAAATATCCGCTTTCAAAAGTTAATAATAACAATATTATGAAGGTTTCTGTTGAATTCAAAGATCATACATATATTGGTATATGCATTTATAAAATTGGATCACAATCATAAATATTTTATTTAAGCTTTCCCAATAATGTGTCATACCTGGTTATTATGCCAAATGAAATAATTGTTAGTTTAGTTTTTTATTGTCATTTTATACCACTAAGGCTAATCGAACAAGTTTTTTTTTGTATTTTAAGAAGTAGTTTATATAAAATAACCTAATCAAATTAAGTAATTTGTACTTATAATAAATTATACTCACTGTTTACCGTAACTGAAAATTAAGTAATCAAACTGTTTTAATCAGTCAGGAAGAATATTATAGGAAAAAATAATAAAAAAAAAAAAAAAAATTTCAATAAAAAATGTTTTTTATTTACATGCATACATCACTGATGAAAATGTATAAATTGATACATATATAAATGTGATTAAAAATTACTAAAAACAAATTGTCAACGTTTTGGTTGGCATATAGCTTTTTAATGCCTTCATCACAAAATACATTTTGTATTCACTTACAATTGTATATGTTTAAATATAATAATAAATAATACTTGACTAGTGAAAAATAAACTAACTGAATAAACAAAATTAAAAAAAAAAAGAGAAGTAATTTTTACACTTATTAATTCTAACTATTAATTGATAAACAAATATTTCAACTAAACACCAATGATTCATATTGAAATATTTACATACATTAATAAATAATTAAGGTTGCTGTATCAATCAATATATTGTGCCCCGGACATCATATTTACACTTCATTAGCAAAAAATAATCATCTAAGATATAATAATTCAATTTCTAAACCTTTTTGAATTTTTAATAATGAAACTATTAATGAAAAAAATAATATTTTTAAACATCTGTGTCCATGGTTTAAAAATTGAATTATTACATATTGATCTGTACCAATTTCATATTTTCACGTTAAGAATTTATTTATTTCCCTATCAGGTACAGATACAAATCTACAATATGTAGTTCGCTCAAAAACCAGGATACAGTTAGGCTTATCAGTCATTGTTTATTCTTTGCACCCAAGTCCAGCATTCCAGTTGCATATTCCTCCAATAGGATCAAACGATAATCCTTTTGGACAAGTGTACTCCCATCCAAGTAAATTTGAGTTTTCCATTTTAGCACATGATATAAATTTTCTACAAGAAAATGGATGAGGAAAGTTTCCAATATCTAAACATTCTATGTAACCATCATTATGTATCCTGACCTGAAAAACAAAAAATTGTGTTCAAAGAATAATATTTATTAATTTTAATAAATTCTTTCTTTATTTGTTCTGGCTGGGACATGCGCCTCAAGAAGAAAATTAAATAATATAAAAAGTGGGTTTTAGAGCCTTAGGGTAAATCTTAAATAAACAAATTCAGATGAAACAAATAACTACAAATTATGAGGAACCTCTAGTGTAAAAAATAAATAAAAATTAAAATACTACTTAAATATTCAATTAAGTGAAAAGAAACTAGTTTTAAACGGCAAATAATATATGCATATTTACAAACTTATTTACAGATAAGCTAAGGAGTATTTACATTTAAAAGAAAAAAAAAAAAAATGATAATACATAATAAAATAAGAGACACTGGAAAGTGGTGATATAGGCGGGATTTAAAAGTGGGAAGGGTATTGGCATTATGGATGAAAGGGGGAATAGAATTCCATAGGTATGAGGACCGGATAATGAAGGATCTATCAAAAGCTGACGTTCGGTGGTCCGGTGTATATAGATCTGAAGACCTAGAGTGTGTATTGCAGGAATGAACCGAGGATTCGGGCTGAAGAAGTTCGGATATATATATATATATATATATATATATATAGTGAACAGTGGGATCGAATAACTTAGAGCCTATTAAAATTGCCTATGTTTTCTCTGCGGTCAGCTTCAACTTGTTAGCCTCTGCCCAGGGACTGATTCAATGCAATTCTTCATGTAGGTTTTTCGTCACTGGCAACATCTCGGAAGGTGGGAAAGACAGGGGACATATTTAGAAATCATAAGAGGAAGGTCGTTAATATAAATAGCAAACAAAGTGGGAGATAGAGAAGATCCTTGATGGACTCCTCTGGAGAGGGGAAGTTTTTTTGATAAAAATAGACCAGGAATGACTACATACTGTGACCGGTCTGAAAGAAAGATTTGAACCAATTTAAGGCACTGCTAGATAGGTGGAGTTTTTGCAGTTTCGGAAGAAGGATGTTATGATCAACTGTGTTAAAAGCTTTGGAAAAAATCTAGAAGGATGAGAATATTTAGTTTTCAGAGTTTGTTGGAGGTTTGGAGGTTTTGGGTAATTTTTAGGGAAGTGGATTGAGTTCTGTAACCAGATCAGAAGCCAGATTGGAGTGGGATGAAATATGAACAGAAAAATGAAGCATTGATGCAATGTGGAAGTAGTATAATTGTTATTTACTTAATGTTTTTCATAATTAGAGGTTACATGCTAAAAACTACTCTTTGAAGTTAATAATGAATTATATGACTAGCTACGATCTACATAATTGATATGGCTCACCGATATATAATGAAAAAAATGTAAAAGGACATACTTTGCTTTCAGAAATAAGATATACTCATTTTCAGACAAAAAACAAACTGTTTTAGATAGTTAGACAAATTAAAAATTATAATATTAGATAAATAATAATATCACTTACTTTTCCAGAAAGTGGAACTTCAACAGGCTCAGCAAAGTAATCATCATATTCATCGTATTGAACCTTTGAAAATGGACGTGGTGAACTTTTAGGTGGAGTGGAAACTGTAGGTCGAACAGCTGGTCTTTTCCTTACAATTGCTTTTCGGGTAGTTTTTTCAGTTGTTGGTGCCTTATCTGAAATTTATTCTTCTGTTAGAGATCACTAGGTACTATATTTTAAGCTTATTATCATTATATTATGATTGCAGACTTTATCAAGTTCCTAAAATAGTTTAGAGAACACTTGGAATTTCTGTCGGTTATGCTAATTTGAGTCAAGGTATAGAATGGTATCGTAGGTATTGATTATTTGTACTAGCAATACATACATTGCTGAGTAGTTGGTGTTGGGGATGAAGTAGCCAGTGATTGTATTGCAGCAACCGCAACATTAGCCAAATCGGGAAGTACTAATGGCTCTTCATCAGTGTACTCTTCAGAGAACTGCGATCCCTCAGTAACCTGTTCCAATGGTTTTGAAACCTTTCGAGTCCTAATTTCATTTTGAGGCGTGTTCTTTGAAACATCATGGCTTGCATCAAGTTGTGAGTCATCGAGAGGCAACGGTCTTATTAACTTTCTGAACTCTTTCCTAACAGGTTTGCTGGTTTGAGAGACATTTTCTGATATTGCTAAAATAAGATAACATGAATTAGAATAAAATATTTATTTGTATAATTTATAGTTGTGTTTTGATTATTTAAGTTTAACTGGAATATTATATTTCACCGCACCCCTTCTTAACACCTCAAGAATAAATTCCTATTGTTCAATCTTTAGAGAATTATTAGTTTTTACAAAATTAATATCTAAGCGATTTTTATTTTTCCAAGTTCTTTTATCCCAAAATTACCCTTTAAAGAACATTTTAGTCTGCCTTTTTCACTCTTATAATAAGAAAAAAGTAATATTGATGCAGTTTATTCATTTAAAAAATTAAATCTCACCTGATGTAAACTCTTTAGAAAATGGACTAGGAGATGTGATTGAATTTTTAGAGAAGTTCCTCTCGGTTTTGAAACGATTCAAACGCTGCCTTAGGGATTCTATGGTTGTCCGCTGCTTCGCAGTAGTTGGTGCTTCTGTAGTGGAAGTTGTTTGTGCACGAACAATCGTTTTTCTAAATGGTCGCCGAGTTCTGGTCTGAATCTAAAATTATATAATTTAAATACTATAAGATGTTTAACACTTCTTTATACCACTTTAATTTATAAAGAAAATTAGAAAAAAATGAATATTAGGTGGAACTCATTTTTTTTAGAAATATATATGTAAAGGTATATAAATCAATAAGAATAAAAAAAAAAGAAAGGAACAGTTTTTTTATCATGCAAAATTAAAATTAGAATGGTACAAATTAACCGAATAAAAGCACCAAGTATTTAAATTTTACATTATTCCCAAGTATATACAATATTTTAATATACTTAGTAAGCTAAATTTGGACATGTTTTATGTAAATATTCTAATGTTTTGTATGAGATATACAATATATAAAAATGTAGACTAATTATTTAGATTACAACTGTTCCATGCAGGTTTATAAAATGACTATAAAATAAAACCATAGAAGTTATAAGATAGTAGTTGAAAGAGAAAGGAGTTATGATGTTAAAAAACATATACTGTTAGAGGAGATTGTTTATATAATTTGAATAACATCATGCTTTGATTTGTCTTGTTTTTCACATATAAACACATTAAGCATAAAGAAAGAAAGGAAGAAGATGATTAGATATGAGAAAACTTACTCATTTTTGAATACATATGCAGTAGAAAATAAAATACATGCCACCAGAGTTTTGATCTGGCTGTTAAAACATTTTCAATGGACAAGCGACAAAGAGTGCCATGCTAGACAATATAGACAGTTAATGCTGTTATTTTTCAATTTCGTTTTATTCTATATAAATTTCAAATGTACCGTCTAAGGGTAGGTTTTAGTAAGGAAGTTTGACAAGTAGAATTTGTACCTGTAGAAACATAGACCTTTCTTCCAATCACCAGTACTACTGAGCTCAAGTACTGCTCAAATTCATGCGATATATATTTCACACTGTGCTAATACAGATTTTTAGAGTATATAATTAAACCAACAAGCATGAGTTTTAAAACACACTTAATTTGTTATACATATGCATTCATGCCAGTTGTTAAATGTTAGCTTCTAATCCATACCTCTTGTTCGCCTCTACTTGTTTGAATGACGTCTTCACTAAAATCAACAGTCAAGTCTTCATTAGATGCTGTATTGGCTACTTTAAACTGACTTTGACTGCTTTTAGGGCTAGTATTTTTAAAGTGCCCTGCTTTTTCTAGTGATCCAGTTTCTTCAACCTCCAGATCTTTGATAGGTTTTCTTAAAATAACTCTGCGAATTTTATGTTTATGGAGAGCTTCACCTTTTTCAGTTGTATTGAATTGATTATTTTCTGTTTCATTATTCCTTTTGATATCAAAGTATTGAATATCATTGAAATCTTTTATTACATTATTATTATCAGATGTAACATTTAGGTTCGCATTAAATCTCTTTCTGCCTCGGATAATTATTCTTTTATGTTTGACTGACGATGTATTCATTGATAGAGAGTCCGGATTTGATTGAATTTGACTGTTTACATGGAATCTTGATTTGACACCCTCCTTCGAAGAAGAGGCTAAATTATCGGTGAGTAGCAATGGCTTGTCATTCTGAATATTATCTGCATATTTTTTTTTACCTCTTTTCAAAACATATGGTTTTCGAGATGGTTCAGTTTCTAAGATGTTCTCAGTACTATTAACCGCATTATTATCATATTGAGGTATTTTCCTTCTGATTACTAAACTATTTCTATTACTTCTGACTGCATTATCATTAATGGGAACAGTTGAATTTACAGGAGATGGTTTTCTTCTGCGCAAAATAACTTTTTTTTTTCCAGACAGTTCAGGTCCAGTTCCTGTGTTTTTAATGGCTGTAAAAGCTTTATCATCATCTTGGTTTTCAAAGCGCCTACCACCTTTTATTTTCTTAGGAATAAAATCAAGATCTTTCACTTCTGGTGAAGCAGTAGTAGTTGATCTTCTATTTATATTTAAATAACTGGGGAACCTATTTCTAATTAAATTTTTAGGTGTTGAAACCGAAGAATTATTTATTTCAAAATTATCACTTGAAGCTGTGGTGGTTTCCAAGTCAGATTCAGTTGTAGTTTCTTTTATAAATAGTTCAGTTACTACACCAGCTAAGTTTAATTCACTGTCAGTTTTTGCTTCGACATCGCTATTTTTAGTTTTATTGGAAAATTTATCACTTAATAAATCATTAATGTTGCTTCCTGTTGGATACAGCTCATCAAACGTAGATTCATCCAAAGGCACTGAAGTCGTTGACCTTGGCTCTGTTACTATTTCTTCCGAGGTTGGCAGTGAAGTTGTTGAAGATGTGGGACCAGGAGTAGTTGGCCCCCTCCTTGGAGGAAATCGTGGTTTAAAAATTGGTTTTCTAATTACATTAGTATCACGAGAGTCTCCCTTGACAAATAATTCTTCTTCATCTTCAGAATTCGGACGACTGCTTGTGCTTGTTAAGTTATACAATTTATTATTGTCCTTTCTTCTCAAAGGGAATCGACTAATTGGTTGATACCTTTTTCTTGCAGAATTGAATGAATGAATGTCACTTCCACCTTTATCTGAGGGATCTTCACTATTTTCAACCTGTTGTCTAGGTGTAAAAATCGAATGTTTATCAGTAGGATTAGCCTCAGTAGTCCTGCTTCTAACTTTAGAAGGAACAAAATGACCTCTAGATGAAGTCTCGGATTGTTCAGTTGTTGTTCGTAGCCTAAATCTTTTTTGAGATAGAAAAGCGGGGGTTGTCCTGGCAGTGGTTGTGGCAACTATGTCAGGCCTTCTGAGGTGAAATCCATGTAATAAAGGTCTTTCTAAGGTTTCACCTTCTGTTGAAAGAGATTTGTTTTCTACATTGTATAAATCTACAACAGAATTTTCCAAATCCTTAATAAGGTTCCTAAGTTTTGAGAGGGGAACTCTTTGTCGCCGAGTTGCCCCTTCAACAACCTGAGTCACAACCCTGGTGGATGTAGGTATAGTGATGGTAGTTGGTATTACATCATCACTCACCTTCACTCGAGGGCGTGCGGTTGTTGTTTCAATAACATGTTCAGTTACCTCCTCATCGTCACTTAGCTCATTCTCTGTAGTCACCACATCCTCTTCAGTTTGAGGATTGGGAGTTCTTTGACGTTGTAGGATTACATACCTATGAAGAAATAAAATGATTATATTACAAATAAAAAATATGAATGTTTTTAAATATTCTTAATTATTAGTAAATAAACAAATAAAACATTCGACTGATACAAAACACCTAAAATTTGAAATAAAAATTAGCAGAGTTAACCTTTTTAAACCTTAAAGAAAGGCAATGATTAATGCCATTTATTTCTACGTTTTCAATGATGCAATTGCTTGCGATGTATATCTTGATAACGAGTCCTTTTATGGTTAATCTTTTACTTTTAAGGGTATTCAAACAAATTTATTTTGTATAATGGCTAATCAAAGCTTGGAGACAGTCCGTGGAAAAAACTTGATCAAGATTGACAGTTTGGAATCATCATTCCAACAATAAGGGTACTATTTTAGGCAAATTATCTTCAGAAAGGCTAGGGGACCCACTTACCTAGGGAAAAGGAATCATAATTTGGAGAGTTAGGTATTTTCAGATAATTCAAATAATGCAACAATTCCAAAAATTAAAAATTATATAGCTAGATCTATGCAAAATAAAAACAATTAAATTTTAGGAAGCAATAATAATAAATTAAAAATTAAATAATTTTAACTTTTTTAAAAAGACTCCCATAATAATCAAATTAATTTCATAAAATTAATGATTTTTAATTTAGTTATTGAGAAATTCTATTTATTCAGGATTAATAGTAATAAATTAGCCTAGTCACCATAGTTATGCAGAAATCAAATTCATTAAGAAATTCTTGCATAAAATAATAACATATTCCCTTGTTAAAATCATGAACAGAGCTTCTTGCAACTCTGTCAGAGTCTTCTTCAAAACAACCAAATCATTGAAAGTTCGCAAATAAAAAATCTTCATAGCTAATGGCATGCTACACTAAATTTTCTTCATCTTCTTTACTGAATTATAAATTATATTATTAAAAACATTCTTCATAGTTCAAGTTCATTTGCTATAAATAGTAAAAATCTTAAGTTAATACCAAAACATGTTATTAGTAAACTAAAATAATTGATATAATCATGAAAAACAAAAAATTGAAAATGTATTCAAAAAATTTAAATTGGCAGTATGTATATGGTAAATCTTTTGTGGTCAGGTATATTATAACCTAAAGTTACGACCCTACTTTATGCAGAATTGGAAAGGGATCTTTTTCATTTGAATCAAATCGTGGGGTGAGTGCTACAACTAGGTAACTATAATTTGGCATAATAAGGGTAAGTGCAAAAAAAATTTCTTAAGTTAGGTCCATAACATACTACAACTTGTTATCTGTTTTACAGGTACCAATTTAATTAATTGTAACTGTATTACAGGTTAATTTACAGGCGATATTTAGAGTTTTCAAAACTAGATAAGTTGATAAAAAGAAAAAAACAATATATTTAATTCAAAGCCCAATTCTGAGGAATGTGTTTGTTTCTCTGTTGGTAATCTGGCTTAAATAGAGTATGTATGTATTATAAAAACTAAAATAATTCCCTCAGGATTAATAGGGCAGGAGATAAAGCCATTTGTCTTAAGGCTTCTTTCACCACCTCACCTCTCCTCAATTTTATGTACATAGGTTTTTGCAAATTTTAACAATATGGAATAATACACCATATTAAGAAACAACTCCGATTTAAAAAATACTTGAGGAAAAGGAATAATAAGGAGGTCTTTAATAAAAGTCATTTTTTTTTTTTTTTTAACTTTATGAATTATTTGTTCTTCTTTTACCATTAAAACACTTCTTTATTTGTAAATTTAATTTAAATTACTTTTAAGTAAATAAATGATTCTAAAGATCAAAATAACTAATAAATTTACTACAATTATGGGGACGAAATCAGTGTATCTGTTTTTCTTTTTTTGGTTGACGAGTTTATGTATAAATATATTTATAGTAAAATAATTTAAAAAAAAAAATATGATATAGGTAATCCAGAGATCCAGCTAAACTACGGGCATATAAACAAGGTTTAACTGTATGTAATGATATATGCAGTGATGATTAGTATCAGAATGCCAAAAAAAAAATTTAATCAGATTAGAACAACATACTTGGATGTAGTTGCAGAAGAATCTGAAGTAGTTGGACGACTTCTTAGAATACTTGTATATTTCAATGTAGTCGACCTTTCCTCATTCTTAGGAACCTCTTCATTCCGAAGTTTTGGCCTGAATCTTTCAGAAGGTTGGTACTTAGGTCGTTCTGGTTTTTCAGTCTCAGTTGCACCAGAATTTTGACTGAATCGATTTCGATTAATTGTCTTATATTTAACACCTTCTTTATATTTACCAACTTCTTCTTCAACACCACCATCATCCTCTACTTCTGCATAAACTATATCAGTACTTTCAGTAGTGGTACTAGGCCTGAAATCGTATAGATATATATGTTAGACAAATATTATTGGCATTAAAAAAGAAGAATTTTTAAAAGTGTATTCTAGAGATATTTTTAGCCTAATAGAAAAAAAAAAAAAAAAAATTAAAAAATGAAAACCAATATAGTTCTATGTTTCATTATTCATAAAATTTTTAAATATTTAATGCAAAATTAATCATGATTCAGAAGTATTCAGTTAATGTTAGACATTGCTTCAATTTATTCAATGCTGTTGTATTAGTTAGAACTTTGATAATAATAACAGCTTTAATATAAAATTTGTAATACATCATTATCTAATTCAACAACAATTACCTTTCTCTTCTAATAGTGACATATTGTGGTTTGTCCCTTCGGAATGATGATCTTGGTGACTCACGGGGCAGACCCTCATTCTGCGGCCCAGATGGTCCATTTCTTTGGATGCTTTGATATCTAAACAGCATTGTTAACATTACTTTCCCCTATAATATTTCTAATTAATTCTGTTCAAATTGTTGGATAGAGAATAAGTAATCAATTTAATATTTGCATTAAGAAAATATTATTCATAGTTGATATACCTGGATGTACCAGAGTTAAGAACTTTCCTATAAAGAGTCTTGCTGATGGGCGGAGTTGTTGCATCGGGGCCAGAACTTGCTTCTAACTGTTTTTCAAGTTCAGCCACACCACCTTAAATTATAAATCAGAATAATAAATATTTTGGAACCAATGAGTGAAAAAAATAACATATAAATTTACTGATTAATGATCGTTAAATTTAAAATTAAGGAAAAATATTAAATAAAAAGGATTGACAAGGAGAGTTCAGAGGGAACTAATTGCATGTATGCATTAGAAAAAAAAAGATAAAATTATATCTTTGTTCACTTTTGCGAACATTTTAGGGTCTTACTCCATCTTCAGGACCATTCCAGTTAAAATTCTAACTTTTGTTACCATTTGTGCTATTGTTATAACATTTGAATACTTGTGTCAGTTGAAATATTTAAATATTATAATTATTAAGATTTATAAATATATAAACTACTTACGTAATATTATTGAAAGTAAAAGTAAAACAACAAAATGATACTCAAATAATTGGCTTAGTGAAAATATTTAACAAATAAAAATTTAATAAAATTAAATATAACATCACTAAATAAAACATCATCATTCACTTTCTTATTTATAACCTAAGCAGTGTAAGGTCGTTTATTTTAATTAAATGAAGGGAAATTAAACAAAATATTGATTTGAATACAGGCTACAATAAGCTTTAAACTGAGTTGAGAGCTTAAAAATCTCAAATTCATAAAATTCATATTATAAATTTATTATAATATGAAGATTAGCTTCATTAATCTTCATATTATAATAAATATGAAGATTAATAAAGACAATATCTTCTTTATTATGAGATATGTCGAAAATGATAATGTGATATATTGCAAACATTATCTCAGATCTAATGAACTTTCTGGTTGAACTTAAAAGTTTAATAAATCACCTAATTTTTTAATCAATGCTATCAGTTGTTTGATTGCTTGTGGGTCTTCAGCATTATCTCTATCTTCTTCCTCCTCTTCCTCTTCGAATGGGGCTTCGGTTGTGGTCGTAGTAGTTGTAGTTCTTGGCAGAGATGTGGTTTTTGGAGGAAGTGTTATTTTTCCTGGGCTTGCCTGAAATTAATTTATTCATATTGATTATTAAAAATATATACACACACACACACACACACACACACACACATATATATATATATATATATATATATATATATATATATATATAGAGAGAGAGAGAGAGAGAGAATTCACTGCTAACTGGTTATCATTAAAAAATTAAACCTCATATATGAGAAATTTGAAAAAAAAAATTTCAGTTCTTATGAGCAGTTGAAGGTTTTCAATTACAAAATTTCAGTGACATTTACTACAGTAGTACTAATTGCTTTCTTTTAAGCTACGTGAATGAGATCTACGTGACCATCAGTCTATATCACCAGCAATAAGTTACTGCGTGTAGTTCAGCATTTTAAATGAAGAAATACATATTTATTTTTATACATATTTTTTTTAACACTAAAGCTTCAATTTTTTTTATGAAAATTATATTGTGTCAAAATTTGTTAATATATCTACATTCATGTTAGGGCAAAAGGGGTTAAGTCATAAAAAAATTTTTTTGTCTTGTCTTCTTAAAATTAATAATTGACTATAATTTATTTGTTATTCATAATTTATTACAGTCTCTATTGAAAGAATACAGTTTCATTTATTATTCTGGAATAAAGAAATACAATCAGAAAGAATTTATAATGATTTTCAATAGCTTGGCAAATCGTTGTTTAAGCTTCACATTTCATGACTTAACCTCCTTCGACCCAACACCAGTGATATAGCATTAGCAACAAAATTAAACATTAATAATAATAAATAATAAATGTGATTATATTCTAAATTCACATTTAAATAAAAAGATCACCAGAAACTTTGTTGTTTTACAAGATGGAAATGGTTGGGGGTGCGGTCAAGGTCTTCTTCTTTGTTGTTTGTTTGTTTTACTTTTGTACTTGTTTGTTTTACTTTTGTACTTTGTTGTTTTACCTTTGTTGTTTTTGGAGAAGCAGTTGTAGTAGTCGTAGTAGTAGTGGTTGTAGATTTTTTATTACATATTACATTTCTAGCAAAATCACATGAATCTGCGGCCTTATTGAAAAACAGTCCTAAAAACAATATTAAAAAATTAATTTTAAGTTGATTTTGATAAAATAAAATATTAGTAAATTTAATCAATTTCTACCAGAAGGACAAGTGAACTGGTGAGCAACAATGCCAAGATCTGAAGGTCCACTATCCAAGCACCAGAAATATTTCTTGCAGTCCCTTGGGTGAGGAAAGAAGCCTTCATCTTTACAAACAAAGTCTGAAATATCAAAATTTTTGATGAATGATTAATTAATAAAATAATGTTATAGCTTTTAGGTTACTTAATAAACCATTGAAGATTTATTATGCATATCAGAACAGAATATAGTTCTAAGAAAAATTAATATTAAAAATAAAATATCATCTTATGTTTGAAATATAATTATCTTCTACCCCCTCTGCTCTCTCATAAGTGAATAAAATGTTTAGAATTACAACTTAAGAAATATAGTCAACATTTGTGTCGCATTCTATGTGTTTTAAATAATGTGTGCATTTTATATTAGTTTTTTTTTAGCTGCCATGTAATTCTGGAAAACTAGATTTGTAAGTTATTTAAAAATATATAAAATTTATAAGTTTCTTAGAGGTGACAGATAGTCAACTGTTAATCTTTACGATAGGTGAAATGATAGTCAGGATTTGCAGTTTGAAAAAATTTTATTTTCGAAAGCCAACGTTTCGACCCAACTTGTGGATATTCGTCAGGGCTAAAAGAAAACAAATATATGAGTATCTAAGCTAGAGGATGACAATAAATGAATATTTTACAGAAATGATAATAATATAAAAGATGGTAAGCATTAACATGAATATTTAAATAAGTAGCTGGTTAGCAAGATAAAATAGAATCTGATATTTACCTTCTGAGTCAAGGTAGATACAAAGACTGAAGGTAAAATAAGGTAAGAGGTAGTGGTAGGGGGTAGTTTGCCAACTTCAAAGGTTTATGACGGGGAAACCCAACGCTTTTGAAGGGAAAGGCTTCATGACAACTGAGTAAAAATAAAATATTAAAAACTAACGAAATATATATGGTACTGTATACAAATTGTTATGTCTGGACTCAATAATAACACAAAATTGAGATAATACATAAGGTAACAATGCATAAAAAATTGAAAAATATACAGAAGGAAGTTATACAATACTAAAGATAATATTAATTCAAGAGGTACATTTATAATTGCGGATACCTATGAAATCAAAACTAGGATTTGAGGGTGCGGAAGATGTTAGAATAAGTGGATGAAGTTATCTCTTTATCAGTTTTATGATTTACAGGGTTATTTTTTTCCAGATGGATGAAAATGGATTCTGAGAGGAGTCGTTTATCGTGGTTTTGTACAGTAGCTAATATGGAGGGGCTCTCAAAGTCAAAGGAATGGTTGTGGGCGATGGCATGTTCTGTTAATTTTGAAGTAGACGAATTATGCGTGGAAATACTGTATTTATGTTGGTAAATCCCTTTTATAAAATAATTTTTGGTTTCACCGATATAGCAACTGTTGCAATTAAGTGTGGAGCACTGGATACGATAAATAAATATTCATTTATCGTCATCCTCTAGCTTAGATACTCATATATTTGTTTTCTTTTACCCCTGATGAAGATCCACAAGTTGGGTCGAAACGTTTCGAAAATAAAATTGTTTCAAACTGCAAATCCTGACTATCATTTCACCTATTATAAGTTTCTTATACATATTAATAAATCCAGTAATGGTTATCTATATAAAAGATTCTGATTACAAAATTCAATGATATTAAAAACAATATCAATAAATATTGAAAAAAAAAGGTATAATTGTTTTTTTTCAAATACAGCAGAATATTAATACTAACCGCTTCCTGGGTCTGGTGTTGTTGGAGGTTCAGGAGTAGTGTTGGACTGTGGAGGAGAAGGTGTAGTCGTCGTCCTGGCTGTAGTTTTAATTTTCCCAGCTTTATTAGTTTTACCTCCTCGAGTACTGGATGGCAACTTATTACTGACTCCTTTCCCGACCAGAGCTTCTTTAGCTGCTTCTATGAGAGGGTAAGGGCGGGAATGACATTTACCGCGGAAGTCATCATTATCAATTGACCAGAACATAATACCACCCAGATTTCTCTGATTCACATATTCTGCCTGAAAAAAAGTTTTATAATCAATTTTATCGTTTTTAAATCGGCATCATTCATAACATCCGAAAAATGTTTAGATGTGTTTTAATATTTTACCTTCTTCCTAGCAATAGCCTCATCGTCATAACCAACCCATTGATTACCTTTGTAAGCGTAAGGACCCATTGCACTTTCTTTAGGTTGAACAACAGTCCACCCATCTTTTATATTGTTACAAATCTGGAAAATAAGTTTAATTAAATTTCTTTGTATCATATAACCTTTCATCAGTGAATAATGCATGATAAAAAAAATCTGAAATATTTTGCCCAGTCCTTTCAATATATGATATCTCAAAAATAACCTTTTCAGTAATGACTGTTTTCTGAAAGCACTTAAGGGGTAGTATATCATTCAAATCTTTAACTCAAGCAACATCTATGGAATTTTTAACAGGAATAATCAATAGTTAATGATTATAATTTTAAATGTTTACAATTATTCTATATGGGAGGCTCAAGATCCAAACGTCCTTCTGAAAGAGATGAAAAATTTGGTACTAACGATGGATAACCATCTTTTAAGCAAAGATATTGATAAAGCAATACAATCCTCATTTAGTGATATATATATAGAAACATATCAACGCTTGCCTTAGGTGAAGATTATATAAAATATCAATGCCACCTAAATAAAATAAGACTAATCTCACAAGTACGATTAGCTGGTTCCAAATTTCAGAGACTCATAATGAACTCAATCCTCTATAATTTTGACCCGAAATCCTTATGTCCTCTTTGCAACAAGAATGAACCAGACAATTTTCAACACTTTTTCACATCATGTCCCATTTTAAATCCGTTCAGAAACCAAATTCTTATAAAATACTGTAACATTAAGAAAACAAATAAAAAAATGTTCTAGGACATCCTAACAACCACGGACTATAATAAAATTAATGATATTTTTATTTTCATTGTAGAAAGTTTAAGAATAAGAAGTTTTTTAATGTTTGATTAAAGGAGATAGTCATGTAACATGTCATAAAATTTTTATTTTATTTTTTTTAAATTGTCTATTTTTACCGTCATTTTGTTTTGGTGAAAGTTATATAAATTATCATAAGGAAATGGTATATTATTGATAATATAATTAAGATATAATGTTGTACCTAAGTATAATATCGATATTTATGTATATTATTATGTATAAAAAAAAAATGTTTTTGTATATTTGTTTAAAAAACAAACTCCTTGCTACAAAGTGCTGTAAAACCTTTAAAGCAATAAAGATTATTATTATTTATTCTTCTTCAAGTAAATGTAAAAAGTCTATTATTATCTAAAGCAATCTGTTACCTAGTTAGGAGTCCAATCAGAGGCTTAATATCTATTCTGAACACATTTTATATAGCTTTTAAACTTTAGATTCATTCTCCTGAAAAATGCTTTTGAAATATGTAGTTGTTGAAAAGGAGTGAGCGTTTTTTGTCTTTAAATTTTAAAGATCATTGTTTATAGCTAAAATTCCATTATTATTAATTAATAAATCTTTATGGATAATGCATAAAGAATTTTATCTAACATAAAATTAATATGATCTGAATCCTTAAAATGGAAACAAGCCAACTTATACAAAAATTTTCTGATAAATATTAATATTTGTTAACTAATTAGAGTTTCGGGTTTTGAAAATATCAAACAATGAAATAAAAGTGAATAATAAAAAATAAATTAGTGATCAAGTAATTTAAAAAAAAATCTGAACCTCATAATAAGCAAGATAGCCTTTCTCCCTGGTAGCTTCCCCCTGTTCACCGGGGCCATCAGCAGGGGACCCAAGATCAGTAGAGTCAGGGTTAAACAGTGTATACGAACGGCCATAAGTTGGAATCCCCAAAACAAGTTTTTCTGCATCGGCTCCTTTCATCAGGTAGTGTTTTATTGTGGCATCCTAAAATAAATCCAAGAGTTAGGGGGAAAACATTTATAAGGAGTTGGATAAGCAAATGAATACTTAAGTGCTTTAGTAAATAAATTAATAAATAAATATATTGTTTTATCTATTAATATAATGTTTAATTTTATAGTTAAAATAAAAATATTAATTATGCAATTTGTAAATTTTTACAACATAGATAAGTTAATAATATATAAGGATCATTTATTCCACAAAAAATTAATATAAGGGGAGAGCGGGGTTGGTTGGCATAGGGGGTAGGTTGGCCTTTGGCTTATAATTACCGTCATGCCTGTTGTGAAGGTGCCACAATCGTACCATGCAACCCGCTCGACCTCGGGAGTCTTGTCCTGAGGTTTCAGTCCAATGCTAACAGTGTAGAGAAGAGTGTGCTTCATTGATTGATTTTACAACATTTAAGTAAATTTTTAAATTTTCAGTAAATTTGGTTTTAAGGCATGGCAAAACGTTTGACTCCGATTCTGTTCACATGGCCCCAAACTCCTTTGAAAAACCTAACCTTTCAACTAACCAGTTTCTTGGTTATTTGTTCTCCCATGTCCTGGCAGCCATCTTTTATATGATTTCTCCTGTGGGGTTAATTGGCTATCTTGAACTGGGGTTTGTTGGCTCAGTAGCTAGTCACAAAAGTAAGGTAAATATAAACAAATGTGAAACTACCACTTGTCTTTAGTTTCAGCGAGGAGGAGGAGAGCAATATTTCCTATGCAGAAAGCGACGACAGTCTAAAACTAAACGGAATCTTTAGGAACAACGAAAAAGATAATGACATTAAAGATCACCTTCAGCCACAATCGAAGCTTATTGATGAACCAGCCACACATGGCTACCATGAAAATGACACTTGCACTGCAGACACTTTCTCATGATATGATTGAAGGGCCAGAGAATATTTATCCTACCTAAAGTTTTTGAAGATGTGTTGAATTTGTTTTCTTTTATGAAAAATTTGTTTACATTGTTCTAACGCAATGATGCTTCTAAGCCATTACATTTTTCTTATTTCTGTTGTTTGTACAATTGAAATAAATATAGTAAAATGCAGCCATTTGCCATTCTGTTTCCCTTTATAGCTGTTGAAAACCGATCAAAATTATTATATCATTATAGTGCAGCTTTTAATAACAATAATATGTGTCAGGCAGTACTTGAATGAGATGGCCAAACAACACCACCTTCTAGGCCAACCTGCCCCTCTCGGGGGGTTTAATTGGCATACTCTGACTTGACATATTCTTCATTTTTCTATGATCATAGAGTTCAATATTATGTGTTGGAAAAAATACTTGAAGTACTCTAATACTTGGGGCTTAAAGTGGTATCAGCCCTATTGGGATTATATAAACAGGAAAGACTCAACAATAAAAAAAATGAAAACTGTTGCCAATCAACCCCGCTCTCCCCTACTTTTGGACTGACTTACTATGGTCAATTGAGAATCAAAATTATATTCAGATTCTTCTTCAATTGAATACAGAGGTGAATGATGATTCACTGACGGCTCAAAAGCAGAATGGTAGTCATATGAGAGTATGTTGAAGAAATCTAGATACCTGGAAAACATAAGTGTTATTATGAAACATTTAATTACAAAGGATTTTCGGTTTAATTTTTTCATAATTAATCAACTTTATAATTGGTTCTTAAGCAATAAAGACAATCCCAAAAACTGATAGTCAATTACAATACAATAAAAATAGTTTTTTAAATGTTTTATCTAATAAAAATGCCAAATGCAGCTGTCTATCCTTGTTTGATTGCTTGTCCATTCTTCTTTCTATTTGTTATCACATTAACTGGTACCTGTTGAGTTTAGGTAGGTCATAGCCTTTGTCAATGTACTCGATTCCAGCTGGTACTGCCATGGTCAAGAGAAGCCTAGGCCTTCCAGTTTTAGAAGACTCTTTCTCAAATTCCTCGCGAAGCTCCTATACAAAACAAAACAATATTTACTCAAAAAAAAAATATTAATAATGATATCGAAATAAATTCCCTATGAATTATATTTAATAAATTACAGATTTAGAAACTGTACTAAAGCACTAAACTATGGCTTGTATTAAGTCATTGTGTGTTACAAATGAGGTAATGAGCAAGACTTTAATTGAAACTGAATTTGATAAATTATTTATTTTATAGTATTATGGTTGAATGATCAATGTTTACAAAAAACAAAAAAAAAAAAAAATACTATCAGATAATGTACAACGTATATTTGTGAAAGATTATTCAATTCATTTTCTTTATTCTTACTTCTTTTCATTATAAATAATTAAACTTGTTATTATAAGAAATTGTAAGTTTTAAAGTAGTTATTCTTTACTTTTGTCTCCCATTGCTTCAATTGATTACTGTAAATATAACACTTAATTGTTTACCTGGACTAACTGAGCATAATTTTCTTTATCCTTAGGCTTTCCCCCATCCCGGTATGCAGGGTACTCCCAATCTAAATCAAGTCCATCGAAGTGGTTTTGCCTTAAAAATTTCACAACATTCCTAACAAATTCCTTTCTCCTTTCTTCATCAGCGACCAGAGGCGAAAATCGTGCGGAACCTTCATTCCAGCCTCCAATAGCTAGGAGAGTTTTCAGTTGTTTATTGTATGTTTTTAAACCAGTAAATTTAGCATACCCTCCTATAAATGAAAAAAAAAAAAAGTTAAAATAACTGCTGAAGAATAATTCTTAATGAATCCAGACTAGCATCAGATTTTACCATTACTCAACACCTTCAATATATTACTTTAATAGGAGTAATTCCACTAAGTTACTTTTACCTAAATTTCGATAAAAAATAATTAATCTCATATATATAGCAAACCAACTCATTTTCAGATAGTCCTGTATTTTTATGATATACATGAATCATTACTACCATTATAGGTAACTTTTAGACTAAATTATGATATTTATAAATTAAATGTTGATTAATATAAAAAAATATGTGTTAAAAATAATTTATATTCATGCGCACCTTGTTCAATGTCTTGGTATTTGTCATAGGGCCTTAGACCATTTTCTCTGTCCAATCCTCCAAAAGCATAAATTAAATGTGTACAGAGGTATGGGTTTATATTTTGGGGATTGAATTTCGCTGTACCCGGGCGATATACTGACCAGTTTGTATAATAACAAACAACTTTCTTCTCACCATCGCTCGATCTTTTTGCTATTTCATCTAAAAATGAGAAAATGGACAATAAGGTATTATATATTTTATCCAATAAGACATTATAGATTTTTTTATAAAATATAGTAATAAAAACAAATAAAATATAATATGAAATAACATATAATAAAAATAAAATTATTTAAATTAGATAGTGGGGTATTAAAGAAACATAGCATAAAAATATTTAATAATTTTATACTGATGATTCTATGGGAAGGGCAGGAAAAATCAGATTTCAATTTTGGGTATTTTTTTTACTAAAGTAGCACTGGTTAGGAGGAAAATGAGTTTTTTTTTTTGTTTTTTTTTATAACATTAGGTACTAGTCAAAAAGCTAGTCCAAAGCAGTTACCAATCATTTATTGATTTCTCACTGCTCAAGAACAAGAACAGATGAATGAGAAAAAAAATATATATACCTATATATGCTGCATTCTTTTATTACCAACTTGGAATTCTATGAATAATGTAACAGAATAATATAATTCTGTAGAGAATATGCGTACTTATTATTAGGTATCTGGGGATCACAGTACTTTCTAGGGCAACTTATTACCCCTGTTTCTGAGGTAGTTTCAGGAGGAATCGTCATATAACTAGATGAAAGATTAAAATCTGGAGGGGAGCCATTCTTAAGATTTCCACAGCCTGTGTATTACATTCTGGTTATAATTTTTTGGGAAATAAGTGTGTGAGTATATACAAAAATTACAATAATTATATTTGAAAGAATGAATTCATTGATTCAAGTTTCTTCAGGGGCTAGCAATATAAATGACTAATTGATTCATGAAATTTTATCATGGCAGAGATATTTAAATATTTGCTCGTTAAACATGAATTGTAATTACATTTCAATAATTTTAAGTTTATTTAGAAACCGCCTAAATAGCGTAGTATAATAAAAGGAAGTGAGTTTCCACAGAATCACTAATCATAGCTTCTATGATCAGGAAAAGAATTCCTGATATTACGCAAGAATGGTTGAATAAAGATATAAATTTCAACAAAGTGAAGGATATTTATATAATACATTAACAAATAACATATCTAATTATATTTGTTGATTCATTTCATCTTACGTTGATTCGTGATCGCAAGAAACGTGGCTGCAAGTATCGCTTGTGCCAACCGCATCTGTAAACAAAAAGGTTTTGATTAAATAAAAAAAAAAGTACGCAATTAAAAAAAAAATCAAAATAAAGCAATTCATTAAAACTGTTAGTTTTTCGAACGATCTAAAGCCAGGCACAGATGTTCTGGGCTGCCTTTTACTTCCCTTTCTTTTGTTTGGTTTTAAGACTTCAGAGCGAAGTGCCATGTTTCCACAACTCCAGTTGTTCCACACATTAAAATTATATTCTTTGTTTTTCCAAATTCCTTCTCTATAATGCTCTTTTTATTTTATTCTTGGGCAACTGAGGGCTTATCCCTCGCTGTATTTCCTCCTCTCATCACTAAAACGCTTACAATAATCGCTAAATGTCGTGGATCCTGAACCTCATCGCAGAACTCGCAATTATATGCTGATGTCATTTTCATCAAAAATTTATTTGTATTGTCTTTTATTTTTCTATTTCTTCATTTTTAAGGTTTTAAATAAGAATTCTTGTGAATGTCCCCCTCCCCCCCCCCCTGCGGATGCCATGAATTGATTACTTTAATCCTACAATATAATGAATATAATGATAACTAAGTTTTACTGAATACCCTTGTAGGAGAGTATACACGTCAGATTTTTTTTTTTCGCCTGCATAATATTGGAATGAGAGTAGCAATCCCTTCCTGATGTATGCTGAAGCAAAGCAATATTAAGCAAACTGACCCAGTGAGGTAGGGGAACAATAGCCGACCGCAACTACCGGTCTCTATTGTGAAAATTCTTTAGAAAGGTCTATCCTCTTGTCATTGCACTATCTTCAATTGATATGTTAATAATTTAAACTCTTCAAAGATTCTAGTGAAATCATTATTCATACCGCGAAGACTTTTGTTGTGTGTGTGTGTTTATTTTTATTATTATTTTATTTTTATTTTATTCTTGGGCAACTGAGGGCTTATCCCCAAGAATAAATAAATAATAATAGTAATTAATTTTTCCATCTCTCCTTCAAACTGGACTGATGCCTAGGTCACACTCAGCTGCTAAGCACGTTATCCGAGACTAACCGACTAGACCGATGCGCTAACATCTTTAAGAAGGGAATGTGCACCCTTGATTTGTACTGATAATTGAGGATAATTTTGTTATTACAGATGATTACTTACTAGCTAGAGAGAAATGAACTTTGTTAGTCTGCTTTGTTTGTTTGTTTAATTAAGGTCACCGAATGCCACTAAGGCTAATAAGACGATGCTACAATGGGAGTCCTGAATTTTTTTAAAGATGGGGATCCTTAAGGAGTACCTAATATCGTACAGGCTCGGGAATTCCATTTTACGTCCTGTCCGAGGGAAGGCATAGCCAAGGATTTTTTATCCCTTTTAAAAATCCTAGGGCCACCATGAGATTCAAATCCGCGAAGTCTAGTATTGTATGGTGCTATGCCACCACCACATCACAGGTGACCCCAGGTAGACTGGTGAATCGATAGATTTTAATAGTGCACCGCACTCGTGACCCTAACTCGTAAACTCTAAGTTATCATGTAGTATTCAGGGGTAGCTCTTAATAAGGCGTTAGCCCGCTCGGCCATCGCACCCTAATAAAATAAATGAATTTATTATTTCTTTATTATTTATTCAAATTAGTATTCCACTAGATCAAAAAGAAACTTCTGGGTCCGCCTCTATTGTACTTTTAGTTTAAATAATTTCACTGCTATGTCCTTTACCAAAGAAGGCTCAATCAATATCATCATTTATTCTCAATATCTCATATTGATGCAATAGAAAAGATAATATTTTTGCAAGATTAATATGTCCCTCATCGGGTCATTAATTAATTCATTCCCGTTAGGAGAAACAATAGGACCCATTGTCTTCTTAGATAAAATATCTGAAAAGTTTGGGCTAATTCACCTTAGTTGATTGTCCATACCATCATTCAATGCCTTAGTAATAGCAGAAGATCAACTAGCGGAAGCATTGATGGGTGAGTGATATCTTCTAACCGAAATGGTACAGAAAGATTTTTGTCATCAACTGAAGAACTTAACGTGCATCAATAATTTTAGTTTGTTGTATAAATCTTAAACTACTCAACTATGTGCATAGAGAACAGCGAACCCTGTCTTGGTAGATATAAATAATGATCCGATAATTGAATATTCAGCAACCGCGAGTTGAACTTTCATCAGCTATTAGCGGGAGAAAGTAAAGCGGTGGTCGGGGGTTGACGGACCCGACTTGGGAGGTTGTTGACTGGCCACGGCTCGTGTCGAATCGTCGCAGATTGTCCCGGAGGTGGGCCACACACACCCCCGCGACAGAATAGGCACCCGATCCTCCATTCATCGTGGTCGCTGCTGGCTGCCCAAAGGGGGACTTTGTCTCTCTCGATGACTATTGTTTTTTTGTCAAGAGTTCCCCATTGTCTTGTAATAGCGATTCCGAGTGAAATGGAGAATGATTTAGTCACAGTCCTGATTCAGCTGGAGTAGAAAGGATTAGACACTGGAGTTTTCCCACATTGAATTTTGTAGTCATCAAAGCTAGTAATGAGTACTATGCTGTAGAGAATTGTGGCACTGAGACAATATCTCAGAGGTAAGAGAAGTTTTCTTTTGTTTTACATTCAGTACATTAGTATCGGATCTCACGTTTCAAACCAGAAAAATAAGCCAAAACAAAAACTACTACAATACAATGGAAAGGTGACAAAGTCTAAAGCGTCCCAAAAAATTCACACCTGATTTCTAAAAGAATATTTTAAATTTTCTATCCATTTTTTTTTTTTTTTATAGGCCCTATACAAAAAGTAATCGGGAGACGCTTCCAGGGGACATCCAGCCTCTATATAGTGGTTCGTTGGAAAAACATTACAGTTGATCTTACCTACCGCTAAAACACTTTAACACGCAACTATTAGTATGAAGCTCACCTTGGTTTTGCAATGTTTTGACTGAGAATTTTGGCGAAGATAAAGTGTACGTCGTGGCCGAAAGGCTAATGCGCTGCCCCTGACAAGAACTTATAATTTGAAGTTCGTGAGTACAAGTCCCGGCACCTGGTGGTCTTTTCTCAACTCAGCTTTAATACCCAGACCCTCACCCCTCACTCGGTAAAAAATCCGTATAGCTGAAAACGCTAGGAAGGGGAGTAAGAAAAAAAAAGTATTTTGAATTTGATTTGATTTTATATTTCTCCACTAATTACTTAATTGGGAAACAAATATTATTTCGATTGAAAATAATATCACAATAAAAAACAAGCTATTTACACCTATAGCGAATTTTTCAAGGCAATGGTTTTCTTAGTGAATGTATGTACCCTAATAAAAATTGATTTTTTTAAAATTAGGTAAATAATTTTTTTTGTAATGACGGATTTTATTTTCATGATATTTTCGATAGCCATACTATCTACAGCGATTTTAGTGGCCTCGTCCTTAGCCTCCATAAGTATGAAGTAGAAGAGGTTTATTTCCGAAATTTAGCTAAAATTTAACTAACATAGTGTGATTCATTAAATTAGAATATTTATCATTCCAATCTTAAAGAAAAGATAGTTCCAAATTGTTTAGATCCTGGATAAAATTATATTTGGGTCTGCTGGCCTTGCTGAACATGATACAAGCCGAATGGAATTGCATCCTTTCTAGCGTGAATCATGCATGACATTACGCTCTCATCTTCACGGTGATTACAACGGTTCGAAGATAATATCTTAATATCTTGTGTGTAGTATGACTCACCTGGATTAAATAATTCTAATGTACTGATGTGATTGCAGTGTTAAGAATGGACTTTATGAATGTTCTCATCTTGGTCTTTAAAAGTACTTTAATATAATATAAATTTGTTGGTAAATTTAGGTTCATTATATTTTTTTATTCGTTTTTAAAGTAGTTGATTATTAATCGCATGGAAGTGTTTATTCAACCTCCAGTCTCACGCAAATTGCCAGAAAAGTTAGACGTGCCGAATGATCAGAACTAGACGAACTTAAGTCCAAATATTACGTTTTCCAGTTTATTACATCATTGTATGTATAAGTTGATTTTACATTAAGTCATAAAAAGTTAATAAAACATATCCGTTGAAAAATCGACTTTTTTATTGCTTAAGGTTTGCACAGAAAAAAAAAAAAAAATTGAAACTAAGTCCTGACTAAATAAGGCATTAATTCTGAGAGTAAAGAGTATCTTTAAATGGGCTAAGGTTATACAATTTTTATAATGCAAATATATTTTTCTAGCTAACTCATAAGCTAGTTCAGCTGCGAAATATAAGGATCATTATTATGGTTTCTGTGCTCATATGAGATTAATTCTGAGAGTAAAGAGAACCTGAGCTAAGTTAGCCTAGTGTGACTTACGTTAGTCTGGTTCTGAGTTACAGAAACCATGATGTTAATTTAAAATGAACGATCAGGAAAGAAGATTTTCACTTTTTACCCATTAATGTCTACAGGTGCTTTTACTAAAAATATAATTCCCGAAAGGCAATAATTTTAAAATTGAATAATAATATATTTTTAAAATATATTAACACATAAATTGAAAGAAACACCAAAAATTCATATTTACCGTTGGGGCGAAATGGGTATAGTAAGCTGTAAACGAGAACTCAAAACTTGCCTGAAGGTGGCTGTTTTTTAGCTTGCTTATGAGATAAATAAATAAATTAATAGTTCAATAAATAAATAAATAGTTCTAACTATTTAGCATCATAGGAAAATTTAAAAAAAAAATCTAAAATTATGAAGCTGATAATGAATTTTTTTTTTCAGTTGAATTAGTGAGTAATTAAAATAACTAACGGTAAGTGGTTTACTCGTATGTTGGTTAATATAATTTTAAGGTGTCCTTGAAATAAATAGAAACTGATGATGGTATATCTTAGAACATCTTTTCACATTTAGCCGATATAATCTCTAAGCGAGCATGCAAATGTTGAATCTAAAGAACAGTATCGATTCTACAAAGCATGACGTTCCGATTGACAATGTGACCCAGTGCTCGAACACTGGAACTTGGAGCTGTGATGAAAGGGAAGGCCGGTTTCGGCTTTGCTTCAAGGCCGATAGAAAGCAGTGATGCAAGAGTGGAGGGGAGAAAGTGGTAGCATTGTCGGGGATATCCCACGAATTAGCTCCAACGAGGAAGGGATGGGAACTGGCACAGCTGAGGGAGATCTGCAATTCATGAGTCCCCTATACCTTTCGTAGCTCCTTGTAAAAGATTTTAAAGGAAACGAGAGAAAGGTTGATGAAGCATTTATCCGATCTGGCCACTTAGCAAGAGGTTGGTTACAATGGACGATTAGCATTCTCCATGAGAATGGATGGCTCTTTAAAGTTGATAAAACTAGAACTATCAAAATAATTAATTTATTACTACAAAAAATTGAGTAGCACAGGCTTTTGTCCGCCCATACAAAAGCGAGGGAGAGATGGAGCCGGCGATTTTCTTAATTAATTATTTCTCGTAAAGAGTCTTTATTTCGCAGAGCCAAAACCATTATCCCTAACCATCTCTAATAAAATTTTCAGCGTTAGTAGGGAAGTCTTTTCCAGAAGAGTCGGGAGGGAGTGGAGGAGGGTTAATACAGTTTTTTTTTTGGGTCCTCCCCTTCCTCGCCGTTTCGGCTATACGGCGTTTCCCGGGTCAGGGGAGAGGGTGGGGGATTAGTGCCGAGCATTATTAAATTCCCCCTGGCTCCGGGTTTCGAACTTGAAAATTTTCTGGTTCTAAATGTTATGTCCGGTTGTCCGTGGCAACGCGTATTTTTTAAGGCGTTTGCTCACACGGCCATTCCGCTACCCCGCCGGTTAATACAGTTTTAAATGCCCCTCGTACGTGAAACAGTAGTCTTCAGTTTGTCATGTTGCTAGGCAGGGACGGTTCCAATGTGGATCAATCCCCCCCCCTATTGAAAAAAATGTGAATTATATTTATTCTTACAAAGTTTCTAGTATTGTATCATTTATGTTTATGAATTTATTAAAGTACCCATTATTTTTGTGAATAAATCAGATTGCTGCGTGTTCGATTTATGTATTCTTTTTTTTTCTTTTTTTATACGGGCGAATCTCCTCCCACATAGATGAAAAAAACAACATCAAAGTGTCCACAGCCATGCGGTTTTTTCGTCCATGGTTAGTGATTCACTCAAAAATTCATTTGGGGTTTTACTCATTGCATAGATCGGCGATGAAAGGATGGCGGCAGGTCAGTGAAGTAGGTTGCTAATGCCAGTTATGAGTCTTTAGGATAAGCTATCTTTTTGGTGTCAGTGGATTCTTATTTGAAGCCTATAGATGTGAATTTACGCTTCACCCAACAGACCATTTAAGCGTACAACGAACTGGGCATTCTGCGCATTTACAGTAAATTGTTTAGTTTAGCGGACAATGATGGCTGATGTTGAAATAATTTCAGTTTTTGATTTTGCCTTAAGTTATTATCAATGCGAACTGCATCGAATAAAAGAGTAAATAGAGTCACGCATAGCTTATTTAATCATGGGCGGATCCAGCCGATCCTAAAGGTGGGAGGGCTGCAGTCCTAAAGGGCGGGGCTGCAGCCCCACAGCCCTACATTTAGATCTGCTAATCAGCATTTTTACCTCTATTTTCCTTTCCCACAACTAAAATTCTACTTGTTCTGCTCATTATTTGTTCTTTAACTTGCTTCCTTACATTAAGAAAAGTCAAATTCTATCTTTAAATGAATTTTCCAAAGGGAGGGGCTGCAGCCCCCACAGCCCCCCCCCTGGATCCGCCAATGTATTTAATAAATATAGTAGATAATATGAAAAGCTGCCAAACATACAAGTTACCAGTGCGTGTTGAAGTCCTTTTTAGACAAGCCAAACAGTGCCACCACTCATCGATGGTTCATTTAAAAACCGAAAAAACAAAAAAATGAATGGTTTTCAGTTACCCACTGATACCTATCCCGCCTTTCATCCTTCTTCATAGTTCACAATGGTACCGTTTTGAATTCCTTCAACATCAAATTAAAAGCTAATATTTAACAACGGTGTTTCGTACTTTATTTTGGTACTTATCTCTAAGCCACTGCTTGCGGGCCTTATCTTAAGCCCGGGCATAGTACGGACCAGAGTGCGCTTAGCCTTAGTGAGTAATAGATGTACCGCGACAAACTTGGACAAAATCGCCTACCTCATATCTCTCCGCGAACTGCCAGGGCGTCGAGAGAATCCAGAGAAGCTACCTACCGTTCCGCCAGCCCAGAGAACCAGCGAACGGTGAGTACCAGATTTAGTACGATACGTTTTACCACCACCTTAATTACAGTCCACACTTTATTGAAGTATTATTAATTTATTTAATAATAACCATTTTATATTGGTCCTCTACGGGCCCGAATGTGTTTTTTTTTTGGGTATATTTGTATACGGTAAAGGAAGGAAGGCAGTTTCGTTACCCTCATTTTAGGCGATTTTGTGGTTTTTTGTTCAGATTTTGTTTTTTCATATTGTATTGAAGCCTCATAAGCGCCAAATATTGCACCACAAACTTATTTTAGTTTTAAGAAGGTATATTGTGAATGATTACTTTATTAGTGAATTTTAGGTTGTTTAAACTCCGCTACTGCTGCACCCAAGTGAGGAACCATTGAACTAATTGTACCTAAAACTTACTATAAGTCTAATAGAGGGCGGTAGATTTCCTTCGAATATTCTGAAATATTATAATTAACTTAATATTGCACCTATTTATAGAATATCGTTATCAAATTGAAAGGAGCCTAATTATTTTGTTTTAAAATCAAACATTTTTTATTTAAAACGTTTAATAATTTAAAATATATATATATATTTTTTATAATTAAATTTTTAACTTTGAACATTAAGAAAATAAATTACCAACATAATGTCACCTAAGCCAATAGAAGTTATTAAAACGCTTAACAATAAAAAGGAAAGAATTTTTCGTCGGGTTCAAACCACTTTTGACCTTATAAAAAATTTACCAGAGAAAAAAGAGATTTTTATGGCCAGAGCCACAGATTTAAAAACCCAATTTGAAGAATTTGACACAGTCTTAAACCAAATTTCCGAATTAAATAATTCCGTTGAGAAGGAGCATAGAATTGAAGTGGACCAAGCAGCTTTGGCTTTCGATGAAATTTATTATGATATTAAGGCCGCATATGAAAAATATCGGGAGCACGTTACCACCGTTAATTCTAATCCTCAAGTCAATGATGACTTCTTTGTTCAACCTAAGCTTCCTGATATTCAAATAACCCCATTTTCGGGACAGTATGAACAATTTCCATCTTTCAAATCCTTATTTGACACTCTGATTCACGAAAGAAATTATAGTGATATTGTAAAATTCTCTTATCTTAAATCATTACTGATATATCCAGCTTCGCAAACAATAGCTTCCATAGAATATAAAGCTGAAAATTATAATGAAGCGTATAAAAAACTTGTGGACAGATACTCCAATAAAAGAATAGTAGCGGCTTACCACATTAATAAAATTCTGCAGTTCAAGCCATTTTCCAATGATAACGTAAGGAATTTTAGGGCATTCCTGGATACATTTGAAGATAATTTTAACGCATTAAAGGCCTTAGGGATAGAAAATCTGGCAGATTTCATTATGGTCCACCTTTCTTTTAATGTCATTGATAAAAACACCCGCAGACTTTTCGAAAGCCAACTAAAAGAACATGAAGTTCCTTCGTTTTTTGAACTTACTAAATTTATTAAAGCACAATCTAGAGTCGCTGAGCTTTGTAATGATTCTATAATTAAGAGCTGTAGCCCAAAAATTAGTAATTCAAGAACCGATTATATTCCTAAACCAAAAGCCTTTTTATCGAAGCCTAGTATTAAAAAACCGGAAAATAAACCGAGAAACTCAAATGAATGTCCACTTTGTAAAGGGGAACATAAAATTCTAACATGTCCTGAGTTCACTGGAGCTGATGTTGACTCTAGATATGCCATTCTGAAAAGGTTTAGATTATGTTTTGCCTGCAGCGGTCCTCATCTATTTACTAAATGTCGGAGTTCTGGACGCTGTCTTAACTGCGGTAGTCGTAAACATAATACTTTACTTCATAGAGATGATGCTACAGCTAATTTTTCTCATCTGAATTCTTCCGAGGCCGACTCTCCTCCTAAGATCGACAACACTGGTCCAGTTTTTGAACCTAAACCTTATCATGTCGTTTCTTGCCATACGGCAGCCAATTCTCAAGCATTACTGGGTACCGCTAGATGTTCTATTCGTTCTGATTCTGGTCAATGGTATCACTGTCGTATTGTGATTGATCAAGGCAGTCAGATTAATTTTATTACTTCTTCCCTAGTCAATAAACTTAATCTAAGGAAAACAAACAAACCATTAACAGTTTCTGGAGTTGGCGAAACCTCAATACCCATATCCCAGGCGGAAGTAAAGTTTCTTATTGCCCCTAAAGAAGGAAGTCCAACCTTTGAGATTTCGGCAAGAGTTGCTCACAATATTGTCGATCATCTGCCTACGCAACCTGTTTCCATGGAGGTCCGGCAACGGTTCACATCCCTTAAGCTATCGGATGCAGATTGGCATACTCCAGGCAAGGTTGACCTCCTGTTAGGTGTCCAGATGTATGGTGAGATCCTGAGCAATCCTCCCTTGTTCATCAAGGACAAACCTTGTGCTATCCACACCGTATTTGGTTGGATCATTTTTGGTGAAATCCCATCAACCATTGCGAACCCTTCTGTAACCTCTCTTCTTTCTGTCGACACATTACACGAAGATATGAAACGGTTTTGGGAATCCGAAGAAGTAGCAGTTCCTATACCACCAAATCCAGAAGATGTCTATTGCGAGGAACATTTCAAGAAAACATTCACAAGAGATCAATCTGGCCGCTACATAGTAAGTTTACCATTCCGCCCAGACGTCCCTCATGACTTGAGCTGCACCAAACAGTTAGCCATTCAACGTTTCCAGAAGCTTGAAACAAGGTTTTCTAAAGATCCATCGTATTTTTCAGCCTACTCAGCACAGATCCAGGAATACATACAGCTTGGTCATGTACACCTAGCCACAACCACATCGGATTACATCATGACTCATCACGGTGTTTCCAAAGAAGAATCAGCTTCAACTAAGCTCAGAATAGTTTTCAACGGTTCTGAAAGGACACCAGGTGGAAATTCCTTGAATGACCTCCTTCTTACCGGTCCACAATTGCAGACCAACATCGGAGAGTTGATAGACAACTTCCGAACCTATAAGGTAGCTCTGACTTGTGACATCAAAATGATGTTTCGATGTATAGGCTTAAATGAAAGGGATAGAAAGTTTGTTCATTTCTTTTGGAGAGCACACCCTTCCGTACCTATCACAGAATATGAGCTAACTACGCTTCCTTTTGGTCTTAAATGTTCACCCTTTAATGCCCAGAGAGTAATTATCCAATTATACCATGACGAAGCTCACCGGTTTCCGCTGGCTCAGAAGTGCCTTAAAGAAACCTATGTCGACAACGTTGTCAGTGGTGCAGATAATGTCCAACAAGCCCTCGCGCTGTATAGAGAATTAATTGCCTTACACCAAGCTGGTGGATTCACCCTTCGGAAGTTTTCTAGTAACTGCCGTGAGTTGCTTTCCATGATTCCACAAGAATTGCAAGATCAGCCATTTCTAGATCTTAACGAACCCACTTCGTCCTTAACAGTTAAGGTCTTGGGTCTAAAGTGGAATCCTCAGCTAGATGTGTTATGTTACTCAATAAATCTCCAAGATCCCGTTTTTACTAAGAGAAGAATTCTTTCAGTCATAGCCCGAATTTTCGATATCAATGGGTACCTGAGCCTTGTCACATTTTGGGCTAAGTATTTGATTCAACGCCTTTGGCTCCGCAAGATTGGTTGGGACGAAGAGCTTCCCGAAGACATCAGGAATCATTGGAGAAATTTCCTAGAAGAGTTACCATGCCTACAGGAACTTCACCTTCCTCGTTGTATTGGGAACCAGGAGGAATTTTCTGCCCAATTGATAGCCTTTGGAGACGCTTCTGAGAGAGGATATGGATCCGTGGTCTACCTTAGAACGGAAAACACATTTGGTGAAGTTCATGTCCACCTAATCAGGGCCAAGAGTAAGGTTGCTCCTCCCAAACATATAAGTATTAATCGTCTCGAGCTGAATGCAGCCTTGTTAGTGGCCAGGGTCATTGATTCATTAGCCAACCTAATAAAGAAACTTAAGATAGAATCCATTTTTTGTTTTTCCGACTCAAGAGATGTTCTTTTCTGGCTTCAGACGCCTCCACACCAGCTTAAAACTTATGTAGCCAATAGGGTCGTACAGATTCTGAATATTAGCCAGCCTAGTTGGTGGAATCACATACCTTCTGGAGCAAACCCAAGCGACTGTGTATCAAGAGGACTTACCCCTATGAAACTTCTAACCCATAACCTGTATTGGAAAGGCCCCGATTTTCTTTTGTCAAACCCATCCTTATGGCCTATCCCTCGACCTGAGCCTCCCGATGAACCACAAGAAATGAAGCCATTATCTTTGCTTGCTAAAGAAGAGCATAATTATCTTATTGAACATTTAAATAAATTCTCATCGTTGCTAAAGTTGACCCGAGTCCTAGCCTTCTGCCTGCGCTTCATCAAAAGATGTAAGAATCACAAGCAATCGGATGCAAGCCAGCCAGGCCTCCAGCCATTGACCTCAACTGAACTGGATGATTCCCTCAACACCTACGTACGCCTCAGCCAGCGGGAGCACTATAGGGACATATTTGCCTACCTTGAGAACGAACAAGTTCCTGATGGTCCCATTGCCAAGCTCTCTCCCTTTTTGACAAATGAAGGTACACTCAGGGTGGGGGGGAAGATTAAGGAATGCCTCCATACCGTACTCAGCCAGGCATCCTTTTTTAGTCCACCAAAACTCACATTTAGCCAAGTTGATTTGTGATCACTATCACATTTACTCTTTGCATGGAGGTCCTCAGCTGGTGCAGTCCTTGATTCATAGAAAATATTGGATACCATGTTTGAGAAACCTAGTTAGAAAGAGAATATTTCGTTGTATAAGGTGTTTCAAATCTAAGTTTAAGCCCAAACCTCCGCTGATGGGTGACCTTCCCGATTTTCGTGTAACTCCTGCCAGAGCCTTTCAGCGCGTCGGAGTGGACTATGGCGGCCCCTTTTTAATGAAATCATCATCTCGGCGCAACGCTCCCCGCATGAAATGTTGGATAGCCGTGTTTGTATGCCCTTGTACTCACGCCGTGCACCTTGAAGCGGTAACAGATTTGACCACTTCTTCCTTCATGGCTACCCTGGATCGATTTATTGCTAGGAGAGGCTTGCCATCTGATATTTATAGCGATTGTGGTAGTAACTTCCTCGGAGCAGCTAGGATACTCAAGGAGTTATATCTTTTCCTTAGAGATCACCATCGTGATATTACCGACTTTCTTAGCCAAAGAAGCATCAAATGGCACTTTATTCCTCCAGCATCACCTCACATGGGAGGACTTTGGGAATCAGCCGTCAAAGCTGCCAAGCGACACCTCCTCGCTGTTCTCAATGGCCAGGCTTTAACCTACGAAGAATTCTCTACGCTCCTGAGCCGAGTAGAGTCTGCTTTGAACTCTCGACCCTTGTGTGCAGCATCAAATGAGCCGTCGGATAACCTTGACTACTTGTCTCCGGGTCATTTCCTTATTGGACAACCCCTCCTTGCTCGTCCTGAAGAAGCAAACACTCGCATAGTTTCTTTCAACAGACGCTGGGAAATGCTTTCTCGTTCCTTGTGTCACTTCTGGAGAAGATGGTACCACGAATACTTGCACACCTTGACTCCTCGCTCAAAGTGGTACACTCCTGGTGAAAACATTAAAGAAGGACAGCTTGTTATACTCCACGAACGAGATGTACCATTACAGCAATGGATCCTGGCACGAGTGGTCAAGATACTCCCGGGGCCAGATGGCGTTGTTAGGGTAGTCCGTCTCAAAACCCCCACTTCTGAGCTGGTTCGACCTGCACACAAGATCGTACCACTCCCTTCCGGAGATTCAACCTTTTGATTTCCTTTATTCTTTTGTATATATTGTATATAGTATTTAGAAGTCTTAGAAGCCATATACTTTGTATTTTATGTACCTTTAAGAAGATTTTGATTTTTTTAAGAATATTGTGGTGGTTTCTATTGTTTTCGGGGGTCGAGACTGCTTTCCTTCCTGGCCTGTACTACAAATTTCCTAGTAGTGTTTTGTTTAATTTTTTTTGGTGAAATGAGATCATTTCACGGGTGGGGGTATGTTTCGTACTTTATTTTGGTACTTATCTCTAAGCCACTGCTTGCGGGCCTTATCTTAAGCCCGGGCATAGTACGGACCAGAGTGCGCTTAGCCTTAGTGAGTAATAGATGTACCGCGACAAACTTGGACAAAATCGCCTACCTCATATCTCTCCGCGAACTGCCAGGGCGTCGAGAGAATCCAGAGAAGCTACCTACCGCTCCGCCAGCCCAGAGAACCAGCGAACGGTGAGTACCAGATTTAGTACGATACGTTTTACCACCACCTTAATTACAGTCCACACTTTATTGAAGTATTATTAATTTATTTAATAATAACCAAACGGAATGTTTTACTTTAATTTTTTAAACATGCTTTTAAAAATGCTCAAAACGGCAGCATTTAGAAATGATTCATAGGTAAAATGGAAGTTAGTCTTTCAATTTCAATTCCATAAGGAAACAGTTTATATTGTTTCCATATAGAATTCATACATTGGGGAATTCAATCTTAATTTTTGAAAACATTTAAGCTATTTTATCTTAAAACCTTGATTTTTTGAAAGGAGTAATCGACATGATGTTGAACCCATGGCGGGATTCAGGGGGAGAGCTTTGCAAGGCAACTCCCTCCTTTTGGGTCATTTTTTTGTTATTTAAAGACGGATTTTAATTTTAATTAATTTTTAAGTAAGTCTTACCGTAAAGAACAAGTAATATGCAGTGCAAGTTTTTTTCCTCCCCTTCCTCGCTTTAAGGCTATTTGTGGTTATCCGGACCAGGGAGAAGGGGGGGGGGATAGATGCCGAGTATTAATTTATATTCCCGGGCTACAGTTTATGAACTGGCTTTTTTAGGGTAATCATTCATGTGTTCTCAAGGGCAACACGTATTTCCTAACGCGTTAGCCCCTCCAGTTGAGTGAATGAAAGATAAGGATAAAAGAGCTTGGCATTTTTCCCCCAGTCCCCCGGAATGGAATGCATCCCCCCTCCTTCACAACCGGCTACATTCGCCCTTGGTTCTTACAGAATGATTTCTCTAATTTGTGGAATTATATCTACAATATATCTATCTACAAGCAACAATGTCATGTTACTTCCAGTTGCATAATTAATTTTGTGGGCCTTAGTGTATCTAGACATCCTTTCGAGAAAATGTATATAAATGAATCCACATTGGATAGAAAGAATTCCCACCGAATTTTACTATTTGATTTTACTTTGGTTTTTGAGTTGTGCAATGAAAGGTCTCAGGACTCATGGAAGGGCATCAACCATATCATTCACGTTACTAAAAAATAATATACAACAGCCGCCTCGAAATGCATGTTGGAAAGATGGTTTACAGAAGTGTGTTTAATGTGAAGACTTAGGAGGAAGCAATTACAGGTCAGACTTAATTATCTGGCATGATGTCAGGATGGATAAGATAATTGAAGTTGAGCAAGGCCTGGATCCTACATGCCTTGGTTCACCATTTGGAGAAAACACCGCTACCGGTACCAGTACCTGCCAAACCGGGCCTCGGAATCTACTCGTCTACATTCCCTTGCGTACGGCCATTAGCCACTACTACTGCCGTCTGCTTAGTCATCATGGCTTAACGTCTAACATCTTTTTTTATTAAAACTTCAGTTTTAGCTGTTACATGAAATTGAGATCCACCCAAGAGCTTTTTCCACTAGCCAATCACTCTTTTATAAATGGGTTGAATCATATGTATTTTTTCAATATATACATACCGAAATATGTACAGCGTTTGTGGCACTAAAAAAATACAACGAAATATCATTTCATGGAGGATTCAACATTTTTTAAAGTTGTGTTGTTTTTGGGCATACGTTTGTTTTAGATAGCGATTTTTATCATTAGATCCAGCTCAACCGCCAGGGTTTTTTTCGTTAAATTATTTATTAAACTAAGACCCCCCATTTGATAAATACTGGATAAGCCCCAGGACGGTCTTGCTGACTGCGACGTCTATCTAAAGCTGTAACAAAAGAAAAAATACTCTGACATCAACCATATTCGAATTCATGTCAAATCTAGGATCTTAAGCATAGTAATGCAAGCCTAATTGAACGAGCTACCTCGTTCTTATCATCTATAATTAGGTACTATACCGGCGAACTATAACATACAGAGGAAAAGGAGAATCGATAAATAAATATGTCGTAACTATGTTTTGATCTTCATTCCCCAGCTATAAAGAATATCGAAGGGGTCACCTGTGGTATAGTGGTTAGCATGGCAACCTACCATACAATACTAAAGGTTTTAGGTTCGCGTGCCGCGGTGCCCCTATTTTTTAAAGGAGGTAAAAAATCCTTGGCTATTCCGTCCCTCGGGTAGGACGTAAAATGGAGGTCCTGTGCCTGTATGATGTCAGGTACTCGTTAGAGATCCCTATCCTAATTATACCTGGATAGGCAAAATTCAGGACTCCCACTGTAGCTTCGTCCGATTAGCCTTGGTGGCATAAAGTGATGTTAAATAAACAAACTACAAAGAATATCGACATGAAAGCAAGTTGAACAGCATTCTTTTTGCAAGTTAGTTTTTCTCTGCTTTGCGATTTTGTATTTGCATAAAATTATCGTACTTCTCCCGATTCGAGAGATTCAAACCGCGAATTCGAGAGACTAGATCTGTCCATTAACTTAAAATAGGTTTAAATTTAATGATTTTTTTTTGCGCTTTTTTCATATACCTAAGTTAATTATTTGATCAATTCCATGCGCATAAAATTCTCTTTTTCTGCATATTGGCATTTTAAGGATTTTGATATCATTACAATCAATTTTTTATTTCGATTGATAATAATTAATAAGTTGATAGGGCACACATATTTTTTATTTGAACTTACAAACTAAAATTAAAACTACATTAAAAACGTCCATCACTGGAATGATCCAGAAAGTATTAGTTGATTTCAGTATAATGTTCGTTTATTTCTCAATTTTTTTTGATCTGATAACATTTTTATCCCTTTCAGTAATGAACTACATTACATTTGGTGTTTCTAATTCCTCATGGATTCTTATAGATTTAGTTCTTTGCAATATATGTAGTTCCTCTTACTATTTTTCTTAATATCCAATTTCTAAATGACCGTAAATATTTTTCTATCGACCCTGTAACTAGCGAGGAGAATAGAAGAAATATTCGAAACCCTTCAAAAAATGTACATATTCGTAATGAACTTAACTCTACAGGTAAATATAGCCCAGAAAGCAAGCAGATGCTGGTTGAGCACTATTCTTTTACCAAAGTAGTTTTTTCCTGCTGTATTTGCATGAAATCATATTCTCAAATTCTCAGTTCTTCAAAATCATTTCTTATGTATAATATTTAATTCTACAAACAGCTAATAAACAATTTTAGGATAATAAAATAAAAATCAGTGGCAACTTACGAAAAGTTCATAAGTTTATTTGCTAATTAATTCTGATTCTTTCAATCACACCGTTATTTAAATGAAAATTTAAATTTTATTTATTATATTTTCATACCTTGACCGTTTTTAATCGAAGGTTAATATCTCCAGATCGCAATCTGAACTTGGACAAGGTAACTTAGAAAAATAATTTATTTGCTGAATGTATTCAGGTATGTAGGTATATACTCTTAACACAGGTGATAGGGAAAAAGTAGGAGTAAGGGATAATGGATGGACTCACTAAACGTGATTCAATTTAGATCTCATCGTATTAGCTAAAGGAATAATTTAAGGGATAATAATAAAAAAAAATTATATGTTGATTTGGTTCACATTATTTGAACACACCAGCAGGTCAGAATCGTTCCTATGAATAAATGTAATTTATTTTATTTTATATTTTTCATATTTATTCCTTAATATGAAAAAGTTATACGTGAATTAAATATTTTAATTCTGTGGTTATAAATGTTTTTTTTTTTCTCACTTACTGCATGAATACAAATCTTTCCCACTTTCTTACTTAAAATAATTGTCCTCTTTAAATTCGTTAAAGAATTAGGTCAGTGTCCAGTCCAGGAGGAAAAGAGTTATTTAAATAAATGCCTAATACAGCTTATGAGTATGTTTATATATAGTTTCGTATTCGTAATTTTTCCTGCTTTCTTTCTATATGTGAAGGGATGGCAACAGTATAAAATAGCAAATTTGCTTATTAAGACAAATTACAAATTATATATAAAAAAAAAAAAAAAGAAAAGAAATTCGAATTACCTGTTCAAAGATTATCTAGGGTCACCTATGCTGTAGTGGTTAGCATAGAAACTTACAATACTAAAGGTCGCGGATTCACGTCCCGAGGTTGCCCTAGGATTTTTTAATGGGAGTAAAAAATCCTTGTCTAAGCCGTCCCTCGGATAGGACGTAAAATGGAGGTCCCGAGCCTGTACGATGCCAGGTACTTGTAAAAGATCCCTATCCTAATTATATCTCGATAGGCAAAATTTAGACTCCCACTGTATCATCGTCCGATTAGCCTGAGTGGTATAAAAGCAACAAACAAACGAAGATTATCTACAACATCGTAACTATAATGCTATATGTAATCGATATTTATTCATAATTAAATATTTATGCGAATATATATTAGTAGGTACATAAATTTCTTTGTATTTGAGAAAAAGCCTTAATGGTCCATAGCAACTTACGATTGAGAAATGCGCCTTTGGTATTAACAGATAAATGGGACAAGGTTCAAGCCAAAGAACAAATGTTCTCTTCATGTACGAGTGTTCGTTTAGCAAGATTGCAACTTGCATTGAATGATTGATTACTTCAGGTGAGGTACCGTTTAAATATTAAAAATGTAACATACAATTATTTATTTTCATAGCTCGTAACTACATTTTAGGTTGATAATTTAAAAATAAAAAGGTGAATATGGGTCAATGGCGGATCCGGGGGGGGGGGGGTACTGGGTCATGATCCCCCCCAAATATTATGGCTTTATAATTTTTTGTTTTTGTTTTTTTAAATGAATAATGCAATTAGGTAGTACTATGCTCTAAAAATTACGCTTTTGGTTACTTAAATCGCAGTCCTTCTAAATACAAGGTAATACTCTCATTTAAAAACGGTGCTGTCACAAGATTATGTGTCAGGAGTTCGTGAACCTCCCTTCCCCAAATTGATATGGTTTGTGCAAATTTGATTATAATTTACTATTTGGATTATTCAGCATAGAAATATGGAAGATTAAAGAATTATTCTCTAATTTTCGCATTAAAATTTAACATAGTTACCTATTTAAAAATTTCACCGGATAATTTTTGATTGAATAACTGAATTAAAAATAATTAATAATTTGTCAGGAAGAAATAAGACTTTGAATCATAATCATTAAAAATTAAAATATTTATAATTATACGAGCAAATCCTGCCACGCGTTTCTGTGGTACATTAGCTGTAATACTTTGAATTAGTTATGTCCTATTCTTTTTTATAGTCAAATGTAAATTCACTGATAAGGATAAACACGTTTCAGCTAATAAAAAAACCAACGTATATAAAATAGAACTATTAAAATTAAAATTGTCTGGTGAAGAATTTAGGTGGGTTAAAGTTTTTATTTTTTACATCTTATATTTGACCGTACTGTGAAATAATGAATGAAACATGTAAAAGGAAATAATAAAGAATAAAATTGGAACAGGATTTAGTACAATCACAATAGACAGTTAGCAAAAATGTACCAAATTAATCTTTTTGCCATAATACACATTAATTAAATTCAGAATATAACACATGATGATATGAGATATCAGGAGGTTATACTAATAGGTGCACAAAGATGTTGGTTAACTTGTCTTTTGCCAAAACTATTCATTCAATGTTTTCACCACACGTGAAAAGGCTACATATAATTTGCCATGGGAAAAACACGGATTTTCCTAGTCCAAGCCGGAAAAAATAGATTTATGCTTACCCTCCCTAAATATCAAAAGAAAATGAAGTGTCAATAAATCAACTTACACCGCCATCTGTTGGAAATTTCTAGAATTTACATATAATCACACCCAATTGTAGTATAATAAGCATTTAATTTGTAAACAAAGAAAAATTGAGGCCAATAATCGAGATAAAGACATACTATTTTTTAAGTTGGACAAAACTACACACAATGAGCAAAATTTCATCAAAATCGGTTGAGTAGTTTCTGATTTTACCTCCGACAAACATCGGGACACGAGATTTTTTATATATCTAATGATTTAAGCATTAAGCATTTTAATAAATTTTGGTTTTTAAAAATAGAGAATATAGCCAACACTTGAAGGAGCAAGAATGGATTTTTTTTTAATCTTCAAATGTCAAAGTCAGCATTTTTAAACAAGGCCACCAGGATCCTCGGAGATCTTCCGTATATTCAGTGATTGTCGTTATTAAAGGCTACGTCACAAAGAACTACGAAATATCACTTTCAGAGCTCCAAAACAGAAAACAATCCTGAGAGTCAAACGGTTAGCCTAATTGACGCAAGGACAGTTTTCTGGGGTGAAAGCGTTAAAACAATGCTCGGTAGGCGATTAAGTAACGGGTATTGGAGTATCCGAACCATTGTGCACAGAAGGCAGAAGTGAATATGCATTCACGATAGTGCGTGAAACCTGCTTGTTATATTTTCGAGAGCGAAAGAGCAATGTATTTTAGAAAAATTGTTATTATTTTCGTAAAAAATGATACAGTCGAGCGTTAGGCCTGTGCTTTTGTGCCTTTTGTAGACGTTTTTCAGAACATATCAGCGTGAAGAGTGGTAAATGGAATAAGATCAAGCAGCGGGAGACCAATAACCCAGATTGTGAGTTATGTAAAAGTGTACATAACGTTTTCCTTTCAAAACATGTGTGATTTGTATTAATGGACCAAAATCTTAGAAGTTCTTACACGATTCTTGCAACAGCCCCATACCAATCGCGATTATATTGTATTTATTTATTATTTCAAAAGCAAATATTCGATGTTTTTTTTTATGTAAGATTCGTTGGGCGTAGGAAGTAATCTAGTGGAGACGTTTAGTGGTGATTCATTTCTTAATGTCACAAATTAAATTTACAAATTTAATTTTTTTTTTTTTGCTGATATGCCATATCTTCATACAAACTTCAATCGAATGATTGAGCTTTCATATGGAGGAATTATTTTTCCATAAGAGCCTAAAAATAATGATATCCGTAAAAAAAGAAAAGAAAAATGATATATGAACTAAGTTGAAAAAATAATTCATTAAAATATACCTTTATTACGCCAAGCAAAAAATATCAAATTTAGGGAGTTTGTTCTAAAAATTTCTGTGAGCTAGTTTTTGTAATAATAATACGTAAAATAATTTCTTGAATTTTTTTTTCATCCTCTACATTAAAAAAAATTAATAAAATATAAATTCTAGTCCTTAAAATATATCATGACAATCTCTTTTTCCTTTTGGTTTTATATCCTATGTGGATTAGTTAATATCTTTTATGTTTTTTGACTTTTTATTTTTATTTAGCTTTATATTTTCCAGAGTTTATTTTTTTAGCTTTTCCATGCGAATAATAATTCAAAGAATTTAGATCACAACTATAACATTTTATATTTCAGGACGATATCTGGATATGGATATTTTTTAATAAATGATTGCTGTCGTTCAAAACAAGAATTAAAAATAAAAAAATGAAAGAGTTCCAAGTAACAAAATAAATAAAAATAAAAGACTTCCAGCTAAATTAGTCGATAGGTTCCTGACAGCAGATATTTATGATAAAATATTAAAAATATGGCCAGACACTTGCCATTAAAGGTTTTACTTTTTCCCAGATTATTTACAAATAAATGTGTTTATTCTTAATATTTTTATTTACATACGGTTTTAAAGACCATTTTTATATGATGGTGACTGCATCAATTACCTGAAACAAAAATGTACATATATATTTAATGTTGCGTTTCTAAATATTCAAAATATAGTTACTACTAGATATTCTTAATTTTTAGGTAGTCCATATAAAATTGAATCTGATTTTAAATTGACCGAAACTTATTTTCCATTAAAGTATTAGACAAAAATAATTTCAATATAAAATTTAAAAAAATATATGGAATAATCTGATCGCATATGCAGTACGAAGATAGTGCTAGTGCAGTGATGGAAGTCAGATGGAAGGCAGATGATTAGGAGATAAAAAGCTTGAAGTATGTAGGCTTCCAACGGTTCGGATTCCGCTGCTTTCATGGGCAGCAAAAATCTCTTTAAAGTTCTTTCAACTGGATACTCAAATGAAATTAACATTGTTGTCATGACATTAAAGAAAAATAACAGCAAGTTTGACAATTGTGTTAATTCATTTCGTCCCAAGGGTAGAAATAATATGAATTTTCGGCGTTTATTTGTAACATATATGTTGATATATGATCGGTAAATTTAAATACTATTGCTCTTCGGAAAAAAATAATACAAATGTCGATTTTTCGAAAACGCACCTCTGAAACATTGAGGGTTTAACAAGTGAACAAATAAATCAACCCCATTTTTTAAAAAGGGTTATTGCATTCCTTTAATCAAGAATAGATATACAGTTGTTTTAAATTTGTTTTTCATTATATTTTCGGGGCACCAATAATTTAATGGGAATTTTCGAATTCCGAATTTGTAAAGTATGCTTATTTGAAGTTTTCAAGTTCACAAAAAAAACAAAAAAAAAAACACTTTAATAAACTTTAACATTAAGTTCCTTTTTATCTGAATAGGATGAGATGGGAAAACGATGCGAGCCCCGATCGCATCATTTTCAGTAAAAAGGGCCTTGATTAGCTTTACTTGATCTCAGCTTTAGACTTCCGCTCGTGACTGTTTTAAGGTTTTAAATTTTTTATTTTCATTAATTAAAATTCACTAAATAAATAAAAGTTATTTTTCATAACAAAAATGTTCTTATTTATGAAGATTTCCATTAATTAATATCAGCACCAGGCGCTTTATCGGCGTGTTTATGTTGCGTCAGGTTATAAACAGCATGCCGGATAACATTTGTTTGCGATTCGATTCTATGTAAGGACCGAATTTTTTTCTTGCTTTAAGGTCCTATATCCACGTTTCTCTTAGAACACAATCCTGAAACACCCTAACTATTTTTTATGCTTGGTTTTTCTTCTCCTAAAAATTTTCAGTTTCAGCATTTACAAGCCATTTGTAACTTGGATGTCGGTAGGTCTTTTAAAGTCACGTAACTAACAAAACCCAACTAACATGCAGAAAACGTTTTATTAATTTATTTATTTTTAAATTATATGGTACTAATGTATGATTTTCTGTCTAGCACCCAAGATTAGGAATGTTTTTTAGTAAAATTTCATCAATAATAGAATAATCGAAAATCAAAATATAATGTGCATTTTAAAACTGAGGCCGACGACGTAGAAAATATATATATAAAATGAATCATCATTGTCATTAACAAGTAGATGAGAAAGCACCTACGTTTAATATTTTGAATACCTTTTAAAGAAAATCGAGCCTCATAGAATTTGATGACATTTTAAAAAGTAATTGCCAGCGAGTGGATCGCGGATAGTTATCGATATGAGAAATAAGAATTCACTTTTTCATTAAGCAATTTAAATATTTTTCATTCGATCTTTCATCGCGCTATTAAATTTTATATCGAATATTTAAATTTTAAGTAAATAAATATTTTTGGATGTCCGTCTTTTGTATGGGCGATGTGTGTCAGGTGCAAACGCAACGAACTCGGGGAGGTAAGGGGTGGGGCGATGTTAAATAACAGAGAGAGCGGAAATTATGCAATTGTAAATGGGCGTCCACTTCGATAGCTTTGACGAAAGATATACTATCGATTATTTCATATATTATGGATTGAGATATGAAACAGACGTCATTCGGCAAATCTTCCGATCCGTTTTTCATAATTGCTAATTGTCCATGAAGTGTGTTGTATTAGAACATTTAAGAAAGTCTTGAATATTTGAGAGGAAGTATACAACGGGTTGATGTAACCTTCTTTAAAACATCTTTGAAAGCGTTTGGGAAATCATCGGTATAACGATTGAGTCTAATGAGCCATTCATTATGATAATTATTTTTATTATAAAACAGCTGATTTTAAAACACTCTGATTAGTGCTTATGACACGCTGTTAGAATTTGATTGACACGTTTCATGTTATAATTATTTTTTGGCTTCTCGACTTGTGAATATTTGATTATCATTAAGAACCTGCTTCGGGGAAATGATAAATGTAATTTATTTCCTTGTGAACTGATTAGAATATTTTCTGATTTTTTTTTTTAACTAATTAAAATTAACTGCATCTGGAGATCACAATCAGTGACTCACCGATTTTAACTTTGGAAATTGTAAATCCAGAATACGATGCATAATACCTCGTATTAGGCATTTGTTTTTCATTTCAAATAGACATAGGACCCGAGAAAAAAGAAATGCTTTGTTTATTTTATCTATTATTTTTCATGAACAAAAAATATATTTAAAAAAAAAATCGTTGGAATGATTTTAATAAGCCTAGTTCAGTTGTAATTAAGAAAAGAACAAGAACAAAGAACAAACTGAAAGAGGTCCTTAAAATATAAATGAATTACGATTCGCACCCATCAATCATAACCTGCTCATAATCATTTTAATTGACAAATTTCCTTTCTAATTCAGTTAATTATTGAACAAATTTTATGAGAGCAGACGATACTATATATATATATACATATACAACAAAAGTTACACGCTATTCCAAATTGATTATAGATTACATTACATCTTGGATGTTTTGAGTCCCCTAAGCAAAGGAATTTGTTACTTCACAAATCCGACAAAACTGGTAGAGGACGTTCGCTTAGAAACCAGTAAAAGAAAACTACAAAATAATATTTCATGTAGGTTTTTTTAATTTTTCCTACTGTTCTCATACAAGAAATCGATATATATTTATTATTATTATACCATAATAATGTCATGTAATTTAACATGTTGATTGTAAGGATACGTAATCCGAATCATGTGCTAAATCATCATTTATTTTGTAAATCTTTAAATAATAACAATATTCTCCTTCTCTCACAAGAAACTATTAATATTTTTTCCCCTGTGCTTAACTTTATTTTAACCGCCATTATAATGAATTATTTGTTTTTAAATGAAATCTACATAACCATTTTCACAATTAAAAAAAAAAATAATAAAAAAGATTCGGCCGCAAAAGTCTTGTACATAAGTTCTTCTTTATTTAATTACATTTTTGTTTCTGTTGGCGCACTAGGCCTTTGGCCGCGCAGTATGGTCTTATTACAGACATTTGTGTTCCTTGCAGGAGCACAGACAGTTTGGAAGGGGTAGTCCAAATCTCATGTTGCTGCAAGCCATGGTGCAGCGACAGACTGCCCATAGTACCATAACCATTCCCATTGGGGCAAATTTGGCAGTGCCCTTCCCACCGATGGCGTCAGCTCTCTCGGGTTCAAAGACAGCGACAAACGTCTAGGATCATGACAACTCAGAGGGTAGGCCCCGAGGACCGATATTTCTTTCCCTGAAGCAAACCGTCATTGAACCAAACCTCCGGGCGGTTACTGACATCCTGTAAAACCACACCGCGATTCTTGTTAAGATACACCCCGAAATTTATCACTCCTTCGCTCGGTCGATGTCAGTCGCCTCCTCATTAGGCGGACGGGCTCACATACTCGGGGGTGGAGGAAGGCTTGGACTGCATGGCTTTCATCCGAGGGCCGTCACCCGAATGGAGCGGTCGTCCATCCAAGTATTCACCACGCACGAAGTTGCTTAACTTTGATTACCTATTGAAAGCGCCTTGTCGACTCGGCTACCCCTGCCCCCATTTAATTACATTAAGTGAAGCCTATTCGGGCATCTTCGATATTCTATTGACAATTCATCATGCATCTGAACATTTAGATAAAAATAATTAGTGAGTTCCCTTTTTAGTCAATATCCAGATAAATGAATAATTATTATTATATATTTATGCAGAAGAAATATGCCAAAAATAGGCAAAAATTAGGATTTTTTGATCTAATAAAAATAATAATAACTTCTTTACAAGACCTTAGAGGCCGAATCTCGAAAAAAAATAATAATAATAAAACTTCCTAAAGTCATGATTATAGAAAAATTATTGCTAATGTAATTCGGTAAGAATGGGAACAAAAATAATTTAGTCGAATCGCCATTTATTTAGGTATAACTTGATACCAAAGATTTTTCCCATTGTCATCCCAAATGTTTACCAGAAGACCTGAAATGTGTTTTGATATGATTTTAGGAAAATAAAATAATTAAATGAAAAGTAATTAGTCATCATTTATTCTAGTATATTCAGATTTTGAATTTCAGATTGAACGGTTAAGCAAATGTAATACGAATATATACTTAGATTTGATTATTCAAAGTATAAAAATTGCACGTAGTTCAAATTATGATTGCACGTTGATCCTCGATAGCAAGGAGGTACTGCATAATTTGGTTTAAGAGGTTCAGGGGAGTTACAAACGGAGATATGATGAGGCGTGTGTTTAGAAATAAATCTATGTCTTGACTTGAGGATTATGTAAGGTCAGGTAATGTAATTTGAGTATATAATTTAAATACGCGAAGAGGAAGCGTTTGGTAAATGATACGGGCGTCACCTTACATCAGCTATGTGCGTATGAGATAACGCACGAAGGAGGAGCCATCATCGCGACAGATGATCTCGGTGAGATATTCGAAATTCATTACGAGAGTTTGATAGATTGGCCATCCGCCGCCGCGATGTTCCCACAAAGAGGGGCGGGGTTGGATAAGAGTTACGCAAGGATAATGTATCTATTATTGTTGCTAAAGAGGCAGTGAAAGCGGGATGGAGCTGAAGTGGACAGAAATATTCGGCCCTCCTTGGAATCTGGGTCGCCGGTCGCCCTTGCTCTACAAGACAGATCCCTCGCCAGTCAGGCACACCCATTTGCATAGCCTTCCGAATTAGTCAGCACTAAATAGGCAATAGGGCCGTACTTGGGCAGCTAGCAGGAATGTACATCGGGTGTTTTATGTCCAGGAAGAGAGGGGAAATTAAAAGTTGCGCGCTATTCTAAATTTATTACCTTCTGGACGCCTCGGATTCCCCAGGTGAAGGAATTTCTGTTACTTCACAACTCCGAGAAAACTGGAAGGGAACCTCACTTAGAATCCAGTTCTTCTTATCAACGTAAAAAAAAAAAAAAAAAAAACTCGAAGAAGAAGCTCTTAAATAGGATACTTCATCAAGTTGATTACGTATTTAAGTAGATTGGAAGGCAGGAAGTGTACATTAAAACCCCAAAACTTTCCAAAAAATTAGAGCTCTTTTCAAATAATTATTCAATCAGACCTATCACCGAATAATTACAACTTCATTTAAGTTATAAAAAAAGCCTCGATATCATCCCGAGTTTCATCATATATGTGTAGGCTACTGGACTAAATAAATAAATTGATCAATAAGTACTACTTCTTTTTGCGATAATTACCACCTATAAAATAAAACTGATATTTAAGAGAAATTAATTATGCAGTATATGTATTAAGTATATATGATTCCAAAAATCACTTGCCTTAGGTTCGGCAATCACGGCAACGCCCCTGGGTAAAAAACAGAAAGAATCCCCAAATGGAAACTCCCTAAAAAAGTTTCGCTTAAAAAAATCATCGGCTTGGAAAAATGGATGTCTTGAAAATTTAATAATTAAATTTAAATTAATCTCTCATGTGACTCTTACCCCCCCCCCCCTGTAATCGAAATTTTTTTAATCGCTATTTTTTCTCTATAGTATGTTTAATGCGTTGATCGTGAAAAGTATAAATTCAAGTAGTAGATGTACCAAACCAAGCCAAATTTTCAGAATAGAAATTAGATTTCTTTTGTAAACTCATTGAATTTCCTTATTCAAATATCTCCTGTAATCTGAACGGAAAACCACTTCCATAATTTGCAGATACGGGCCACAGATCATTTCTGTGCAGATCGTCGAATTCCAGAGACACTAGAGTTTGTTTTAGAATCTACCAATTAGATTCTAGCATTGAATTTATCCCTCTTTTTGAATTATTTTGTATTTTTTAATCTTCAATCTCATTTAAAAATAATCCGATTCATCACTCTTCGGTTCTAGCGGTTCGATTCTGTCAATGATTCGAACGGCATGTGGCATGCAATTATTCTAGATGCAATTAATCAGATAGCTAATGAAGGAAGTGTTCATTTGTGCACTCGACTATAACTGCCTGAATGTATTAAGGCCCGATCTCACTGAGAATTCGAATTCGCCTCTTTGCAAGTCACCGTCGAATCATTTCCTTGCTTCAAAGGTAATGCCAAGAAAATAGATCGATTAATTCATACTGCAGATTAAGACGGCATTGAACTCTCTTCTGACTCGGAATATCATAAGCCTTTGAAATTAAACACTATTTCATCTCGAGTAATTGATTATTAGATTTTATCATTTTCACAGTTAGAGACATTCACTTGATGACTTGAACTTCCTTTGAATACAATAATAATAATACATGCACCGTTAAATGTAATTATTTCCAAAATATCAGATCTTATTAATTAAACAAGTAAACTTGATTTTAAATATTATACTACAATTTAAAATATTTATAATTTACCTAACTTCATTAAGATTTTAAAACTGTAAAAAAATGAATGCAGTAAAAGTACCAGAGAATTCGTCCGTTGTAAAGATTAAGTGGATTTCAATACGTACTCTACTTCATGAGATTGTAACCAGAGGCTCTAGCATCGTAAACCGATCCGACCTCTTAATATATTTTTTCTGCTGATATCTTAGTAGTAAAAATAGGAACAACATTGAACTTTCGTTTCCATTATTTCCATGTACATTAACGATTGTATTAGAAAGTAAAACTGGAAAATATTTTGTAAAGTGTTCAACTAAGATCTGTCACATTTTATACTTCATAAGGTAGCATTTATGCGGTTTCGATAACTTTATCATTAAACAAATATTGCAAAATAGTATTAAGAGTACCAATTCCTAGAGCAAAGAACGCTATCATGTCGAACTAATCATTATAGGACGAATACACTTTTAAACGTGCTAATGACGTTAAAAATATATATTACGAAAAAATAGGTACATTTATTGTAAAATTATGTTGTTTTTTGGAATTTGGTTTAGAGAACGGTATTATGGAAAGTACCTATTCGTGATGATAATGTTGAATAACTAATTTACTAACAAACTGACGCTTGATTAACAAGAAATAGCATGAGGGCCATTCCACGTCAAATCATCCAGCCAAGGTTCAAAATTTTGAACCTCCCCCCCCTCAGATTTTGATAAAAATTTATAGGTATTAAGTACATACTGAAATAAGAAAAAATGCCAAATTTTACCCAATTCCAACAAGTAGTTTCAGAATTATGGTCATTTGAACTTTTGGGATATTTGAAGTTCCGATGACGACGAGTTCAAAACCGACTTGAAGGTGTTAATACTTTCCTCTGTAGAATGGACATTAATTGAACTGGAGCTTTCAAAATTTATTCATTAATTCTGCATTTCATACTGAATCGGATGATACCGTAAATAATAGAGAGATCATTTTCCATCATGGAAAAAAAAATTCTTAAACATAAAAATTTAGATTTTTTCCAAGTTGTAAAACAGTCATCGAAAAATGCCATGGGCAAAAATCTCTCTCCAACCAGCCTAACAAACTATATATAAATAGAAAGAGGATGAAATTCTCTATCTAATCATGAAATAATGTGAGTGGCTCTTTGAGTTATAAGGATTTTATGTCGATTTGAATCAAATATAGTAAAATTTAATTTAAAAGTGGCGCATACAAATTAATACAGTTGAAATATCTCTAAAATATCCTCATACAAAGATATATTATTGAAAAGGGCATCTAATTTCCTTTTAAATGATATAATGATAAAGGTGGGCTTTTGAGTTGGAAGTGTTTTATTACCATTCAAATCTAATAAAATTAATTCAACTCAGTGTGATGTACATTTCTGAATGGCTAAAATATCTCTCCAACCCTAATAAACTATTATATATCGCTAAAAAGTAGATGAAATTCTCTATGTAATGATGAAATAATATGAGTGGCTTATTGACTTATAAGGATTTTAAGTCGATTTGAATCAAATATAGTAAAATTTAATTTAAAAGTGGCGCATACAAATTAATACAGCTAAAATCTATTTACAAATATCCTCGTAGAACCATATTTTGCTGAAAAGAATAAGTACTCACTTTTTATATAATTTAAGAATTTTCGCGGGCTTTTAAGTTTAAAGAGTTTTTTTATAAGTAAAATTTAATAATATGAAATCAAATCACAACAATGATAGGAACAGATTGTTTTCGTCGCATCAACTATTGTTTCTACGCAAACTCAAATGTTCTCCGTTTTCTTGAGATAATTCACTAAGAAGCCCACCTTTATCATTATATCATTTAAAAGGGAATTAGTTGCACTTTTCAATAATATATCTTTGTACGAGGATATTTGGAAATAGATTTTAGCTGTATTAATTTGTATACGCCACTTTTAAATTAAATTTTACTATATTTGATTCAAATCGACATAAAATCCTTATAAGTCAATAAGCCACTCATATTATTTCATCATTACATAGAGAATTTCATCTACTTTTTAGCGATATATAATAGTTTATTGGGGTCGGAGAGAGATTTTAGCCATACAGAAATGTACATCACACTGAGTTGAATTAATTTTATTAGATTTAAATGGTAATAAAACACTTCCAACTCAAAAGCCCACCTATATCATTATATCATTTAAAAGGAAATTAGATGCCCTTTTCAATAATATATCTTTGTATGAGGATATTTTAGAGATATTTCAACTGTATTAATTTGTATGCGCAACTTTTAAATTAAATTTTACTATATTTGATTCTAATCGACATAAAATCCTTATAACTCAAAGAGCCACTCACATTATTTCATCATTAGATAGAGAATTTCATCCTCTTTCTATTGATATATAGTTTGTTAGGCTGGTTGGAGAGAGATTTTTGCCCATGGCATTTTTCGATGACTGTTTTACAACTTGGAAAAAATCTAAATTTTTATGTTTAAGAATTTTTTTTTCCATGATGGAAAATGATCTCTCTAATATTTATGGTATCACCCGATTTTTTATAAAATGCAGAATGAATGAATAAATTTTGAAAGCTCCAGTTCAATTAATGCCCTTTCTGCAGAGGAAAGTATTAACACCTACAAGTTGGTTTTGAGCTCAAGTCCTCATCGGAACTTCAAATATCTCAAAAGTTCAAATGACCATAATTCTGAAACTACTTGTTGGAATTGGGTAAAATTTGGCATTTTTTCTTATTTCAGTATGTACTTAATACCTATATTTTTTTATCAAAATCTGTGGGGTGTGGTAAAATTTTGAACTTTGGCTGGATGATTTGACGTGGAATGTCCCATGACTATTCTTTTCTTAAAAATGATTTAAGCGGAGTTGAACAATTATTTATTTTTGTTTAGTTACAAATGGCTGTGGAATGGTTCATTGATTTTCCTAATGTCCTTAATAGGAATATTCCCCTTACTAGAAACCTCAAATATTATGGTTTCCTCAAAAAATTCACAACTCTGTAAAAATGTGCTGCATACCGCATAAGTGCACTAAGTCTAACTTCTGACAGCGATGTAATTTGATGTAGATTATTTTTCGAATTCGGTAAAAGTAAACTAATCATGCTAGGACAAATCTACTTTGTTTTCAATGGACCTATAAATAAAAATCAAAAAAAGGTCTGAGAGACAAAAAAGAATAGGCCAGCCTTCTGGTTTTATTTTATTTCCAAAGCTAAATACTCTTTCTAGCTGAAAAATTACTAATACAATTGCATTATATTTATTGTTTTAAAATTCGAATTATAAATTGTATAAATAGGAAGCAAAAGAACAATGTGACCAAATCCAATCGCAAGAAATCCGCAGCAATGGCGAAGAAGAACTTTCTCAGCATCATCATCCGACACTTCCATGCTGCATGAGAACGGCTTTAGGGAAAAAATTCGTATTTTTCATGGAATAACGAAGGCGAAATTCACAAGGAATTCGTTACAGTTGGCCAGCAGAAAAGAGCGCATTACTTGTACCGTTCCTAGCTGCAAAACGGTTTCGTTCCAATCGGACTACGTCCCAACACAGGGAGTACATCGTTTATTAAAAAAAAAATACAGAGCCTAAACGTGCTCAATCAAAAAGCCATCCACGCTCTGTCTAAGATTCGTCCCGCTTCATCTTTTTTATCTTCGGCATGGTATGCTTATCGTTTAATCTTTCCTACCTAGATCAAGGCGGATACAAAAAAAAAAGGTTTAAGAAAATAGCTTTTCTATTTTGGGTTTTTTATTAATTTATTTTATATACATAATGATACTTACAATGATAAGTGATCATGTTAAATATGCATTCTAAAGCAGCATAGATCATTATGGAGATTTATAATTTCATATATCTACGGTTTAAACAAATTTCAAAAAGATAATACCAAAAGTATCCTAAAGTGAACAAAAGGATTAATATCAGTGAGAATGTGTACTAATCGGAGCTGCAATTCCGTGATCTAAGTTCTTTTCGTTGAATCAATAAAGTACTAAGACACAGGCAAATTATAAATTAACATTAGAAAAATTTCACAAGGTTGAAACGACAAGAAACTGCTCTACTCTACCGATTACAACGAATAGACAAACGCCGAAAACTTCAAATCTTCTTATTTATATGATACAAAATACTTATTTATATGATAATAATACCTTATTTACGGAATCGAGCATTCGAATTGCTCCCTTATTCAATTCTTACAATCCAATATCGTCCATTTGCATTGTTAATCGCAAATAATATCTTCCAGAATGAGCAAAATGTCCCGTAAGTCCCACTTTTAACCCAGATAAAGATAAAATTCCTTTCATAATAAACTCCCGAACCCTCTTCCTTTCAACCTTGCTTCCTTCTCTACAATCTTCCGAGGCGTTTGAAAAGAACATGGCATGGCGACCAGTGCTTCCAATGGGTTGTTTCCCTACATACTTATTCATGACATTGTTCTTAAATAACTATCGCATATACATGATGTATTCTATAATCTCTTCAAAGATTTCAGTGAACCTATATTTTGCTGCCTGACAACAAGTACGGTACTAGCTGAGCTATGGATGGTGAATAGATCTAACAAACTATATTTATACAACGTGCTATATATCTCCGGTTCGCTATAATTTTCACTCAAAATTGGTATACCATCCTTTACCCGATTACTGTACTAATGCATTTAAACAAGGCCAACATTAGCACTGCAGTAACCAAGGCAATGAACTTGTAAACGGAGATCAGCGTGATATAAGTTAGGTCATACAATGCTTCAAGGATGGCAGAAATGCTTTGGACATGGCCCATTATTCAAGAAAGATTCACCACGTCAATGCACTACCATACTACACATTACAGCGGAACTTATTCCCGATGAAGGGTCCACATAAACATTTTGTTAAAAAAAAAAAAAGAGTAATACCTATAATGCGAATAATGTTATCAGTGCATTCTTCAATAAAGCTCCCACAAAAGCTGATACTGCAAATTTATACCATTTCATTATTTGATTTTAACTATTCTTATCATCATCTGAAAAAATCTAAGATATTTTAATTAGAAAGAAACCTTGAAATTCTCGATGGTTCAATGCAATGAAGTGCAAATTCTTTCTTAATTAAGCTAAGAGCTGGCAGGGATTGACGTTTGACGAGTCGCCGGCCTTCGCAAATCAATGAACCTATCTCGTCATCTCTTCCAGAGGCTCTTCATCATCTTCGTAAAATATCTGCTTTAATCTTAAAGCATCAATGGGACATCGTAGGGATTCAAATGGGACGAATTTGACCAATGACTTCATAAGCTTCTAGGCATTCAATTAGCATTTTTCTGATATTGCTTTTATATATATATATAAGTTCGAAAAAAAACCAGCTAGTAGCAAGTCAGCCTTTGTAATGAAAATGATTGTATTAAGGTGCATAGACGCGGTAAGACATTATTGTCCGCTCGACTTCACGTTTAAGTGTAAATAGCTGTTCGTGGTACGCCGGTACGGCAAGGTTCTGGGGATTACCTGTTCGAGGGAGAGGTTCGCACAGTGAAGTCACTTTTAGCCTAACGGAGGGTCAAGATCTTTTCACACGCCTTGCCCTTTATTTTTAATTTATTCGATTTTTTGCTATCTAGTGTTGCGGATGTATAGCTTGAAACCGATTTAATAGCGAACTTTTCAAGGGATAACCGTATTATTGCTGAAAAAGAACCGAAAAAATGGAAACACAGCTTTATTGCATTTTGGTATTTTTCCTATTCATGAAAAATGCAAAACACTTTTAAGGTATTTATATAAAAAAATCTTTACTATAGACTAGTCTGAACTAAAGAGTAGTCGGAATAAATTAACCCGCTCAAAATATCACATATGTATATACTATTTAATTCAACACATATAAATACCGTAATTCAGATTGTTCCAGCTCTTGAACTTATGTTCAAAAAGTTTAAATATATTATGTTCAGATAATCACAAAACTTGCACCTGAATTTATTTCTTAAAGACACAAGGCTTATTCTATGAGAGAAAGCCTTTCTGGGATGTATTTTTTCTTGTCGGTGATTAAGTGGCCATTATCAACTCTTTCAAGGGGTTGGTACTAGAAATGGCCGTCGCCATTGTTCCCAGAGTGGAAGGAAAGAAATACCCGACGAGTCACCTAGACCGTAGAAAACTTGTCGGCGAATTCTCGCGAATCATCTGTGATCTACTGACTCCGTTTCCAAAAAGTGTTTACCGGATAAGCTAAGTCATTCCGTTCCGCATTTTCCTTCAATATGCCAGGCAGTGAAAATTGAAAAAACGACAAAATTCAAAGTCATATTTGAAAAACGGTTTAGGAAGTTGAGGAAAAGCTGCAAGATATCCATCCCCTGGGAAATTTCATCATTCATCCTTATTTCAACCACAAACGGCTAGTCACTCAGATGTAAGATCAAACTAATGCAATGAGTAGCATAGAATTTACAACCAACACTAGTGGATCCATTCTAATCAAAAATGATTTCGACGTATTTTCCGTTTGATCTTATCATTCATGCCGCCTCTTTTACCTGTCTCCATCCGTAAACCTTCATCCCTCATTTCTTTTGAAACTCAATTATCTTTCCGCCTCCTTAATCACTAATCTTCCGTAGATATGAACAATAATGAAACTAAGTGCATAATTGCGTATTTTTATTTATATATTTTATTTCACTAATCCATCTGGATAAAATTAGGTTTGATTCAAAAGTATACCTGAAATAATCTTAACTAAACTTCGACTGATCTACTAATTAATCAAGGTGAAATTGCATAGAAACTTTTGGGAAGTATTCTTAAAACTATATCTCCCATCAGGGACGGTCCCAGAGTAAGTGCCCCCCCCCCCCCACTTACTGTACGATATGATTTGGGGATCTTTCCACTTCACCCCGAATTTTCGAAGAAAAATATATTGGTGAAAAATTTACTCAATAATATTTTTACAAATTTTCTAGTTCAGTAGTATCAGCAATAATATGAAATTAATAAAATTTTAATCCTTTTTTGTTTTTGTAAATAAGTATGCTGATTCAACGCTTATTTCCCACCGATTTCCCTCCTCTTCATCCTGACGCGCTTTTCTGGGATCACCCCTGCCTTCATCCACCGAGGTAAATGAACTTTCGGGGTAAAGGATAATCTATATAATTTAATAATCGAGGTTGCCAAGTTTACCTCTCTTTAGTTACTGACTGCTTGTCTTAATATCTGATGGCTGCCGCATTGTCCATTCTACTAACTCTCACAGGAAAAGGGAATTAAAAGTGAAAAGCGGACGCTTGAAAATTGAAATAGGGATTTATTCCCTTGCACAATCAACCATTTAACCTCTCTCTTTAGCCCCGTTTTCTCAAGTGGATTTTCTACGGTCTGTTAACTCGAAAGAACATCGCTGCTCTTAACTAGGGTTTATTTTTGAGTTTAATTTAATTAAACAAAGACTTATAGGAATTATTTTTATGTTGGCTCTGTTCCCACACCATAGAACGTATGCAGGTACCTTATTATGTATACAATAGATATGGTGGAGAACCTTTACTGACCCTACTAACGGATTTTTTTTTAATCTGTTACATAACAAAACGAGTTAATATTATATGTCAGTACTAGAAACTGTATCAGTTTTCTCCGATCACGTATCCATTTTCAAAACTGCTTTAATAAGTTCCGCTTGATTCATAACACGAGGATTTTATTATTCCAAACAGAATGGTCGCTGGATTTATCTAGTCGATATGCAGTCGGTAGTAAGCTTTCTATGACGATGGGACCTACGAGATCATAAGCAGTGAAAGTCGATAGTGCAGGTGAAGAATACTAAGCTACCAACCTAAAACGGATTTACACCGATGACATGCCTTCCCTGTTTCGAAACCATATTTTATTCAGGGCAAACCAACAGATGTCTACTTCATTATGATTCTGTAGTAGCTAAAATATTTTTTGTTTGGAATTCTGGCTGTCAATCGAACATTACTGACAAAACTAAAGTGCTTACTTCTGAAAAGAATCCCAAATCGTACTAATCTGTAACCCATTTATTTACACTTTATACTTGTCTTTGAAGGTATGCTGTTTTCACAGCAGGTTGCTATCATACTTTTGCTCATGAGCGTCCACAGGGGTGGGGTGGGGGGCAGGAGGCCATGAAAATTTTACCAGCCTCCTCCCCCCTAGACGAAATCCTGAGGACGCCCTCGCTTTTGCTACATATATTTCTTAAGTTTTTTCCTATGCTCTTTATAAGTATAAAGATGTTGGTACGCTTGCGCTTTGTACAAAAAATTTCTAATTTTCAGGTCAGAATTTGACCCTTTAGGGGTCTTTTACACCCATCTTTCGCCCGGTGTTCTTTTATGGGTGCCTTCTTTGTCTTGTGGGACAAGGATATGGCATAAAAACTAGAATGTTCTCGATATTCCCTGGTCGACGTTCATTCGATGCTAATGGCGTTTGGCGCGAAATCCCCGGCAGTTTAGAAAGGACCTACTTCAGCGCATTCGAACGGTAGTGAAGTACTCCTTTAAGGTATATCGCCTTTTGTTTCCCACTGCCGGGTATTTTTGCACTTGCACTACTGGTGTGTATCAGGATCACTATAATGCTGTATTTCTTTGTATAATAGAACCCCAGGAGGCTATTGTTTGAGAATTTATTGAATTTCTTTGGATGCTCCCCCATCTTCTTGGGTAAAATAATAGTCTGCGGCATGATGAGGAGTTATCACTTAAATAATGAACTGTTGACAGCAATATCCTTCAGGCTTGAAATGCAAGAACGCTTCCAATCGAAATCCGACATTGGTCGAGTTGGTTGAGGGGGCACGACTTTTAAAGTTTGAACGGTATTGGTATAAAATTAGGTTTTCATTACCAAACGTAAAAATACTAAAATGACGACTACTAATGATTACGGTCATTAAAGGAACTGATTAGATTTTATCGGTAATGACATATTAGAATTGAATAATTATTTATCGACCGATTTGAACAGATTTAAGGCAAATTATAATAACTAAGTTTAAAATGAGCGCATGACATATATACTTTATGCACTACGAAGAAACTGCCTCAGGGCTTCTTTATGGCCATTTCGGGATAAATTCGATTTGACCATTTATTCTTTGAGCTCGAAGTTATTTTAAAATTATCCACTACCTTATAAGCAGGACAAGATTTTTTTTTTGCCCCTAGTAAATGACATGACATGTAACTTGGCCTAGAAGCGGGGGTTGCTGCTCAGCGCTAAGCCTACGTGATCCATTGATTACTGTGGCGGGCTACAATGAGTACTGTGACTACACACAGTAGGAAGCCAACGTTTCCGTCATCGTTAGGTCATAGCTACCACAATGCTCAATCGACAACACCGTGAATCCAAGCAACCAGGAATTTTTACCAGTTTTCCTTGTCAACGTCATGTTGTGGGTATTGAATCACCTGTAGTAGTAACATAGTCAATTTTTATAAATAATAAAAAATGTTTAAAATAGTATAAAAAGGGTTATAGATTAAATAGACAAAAAGGCTTTGGCCGAACTGAAAGTTAATGCCTATATTACCAATGCATTCTTCAATTCTATTATTTTTGATCGTATTCCCATAATGTGAGCGAAAATTTTTCAAAACCGTATTTTGCAATAGTGGTAAAAGTTTAAGTAAATGCTAGTTAAGCCTATTAAAGGAAGCGCTGATAATTATAATCACATTGCTTTTAAAAAAAAACTTTTTCAAATTTTTAATTTTTTATATCCTAACTCGCCTTCTTGACAATACGGATTTTGGAGCAGTGAGATGTTTCGCCTACGCAATATAACTCCTGCGTGTCTTAAAAATTGTGTGCAGAACTTGACTTTATTTTATTTTCTTGTTTCTGAGTGTACTTCTCTGGCCTCTTACTTCATCAGGAGGCCTTTCTGGAACTGTTTCAGTTTTCAGAGATGACGATTTCCTTCAGAAAAGCTTAGAAATATGGGTATTTCTCCTTGGCCACCGGCTAAGGGAGATCGCTCTTCGTCAGAACGTAGAGCCCCGTCTCTTTCAGCAGTTTTGCTCTGTGCCTCATAAGCGGTGCAAGTTAGAAAAATATGTTCATCGGTCTCCCCCAGAAAACAGCTTCCTCCAGCTTTCATTTCCTCTTCAATGTTTATTTTTCTGCTTACCGAGGACACGGAGGACATGAATTCCTCTACATGTTCAAACATATTTCCTTCTATTTCTGGATCATCGTATTCTATACCATTTCTACAGCTAACTATTAATTTCTTCTTATTTGCATTCATTTAAGACTCGAGTCACGAAATTGAATCCTTCGCAATGCTAAATATGCCACTGTTGAAAGAACGGCTATGCTTAGTGTAAATTGTATTGGATCACTGGACAGATAGAAAAAATTGAATAAATCTGGGACTAAGATCCTAAGAAAAGATCAATACGTGATTAGAGATGCCATAACTGGAAAATATAATTTTAAAAGCAATGAAAATGGTTTCTTATTAATGAATTTCTAATTTTTATGAATTAAAGAATTTAGGAAATTAAGTTTTGATAAATAAATAACGTTTTCCTAATTGTATCGACTGATAGAATACAGCTTTTATAGAATACAGAGTAAAAGTTCATGAACTAGAACAGCTCTTCGTGATAAACAACCTAATGCCTGACGACAAACCTTAAGTGGTCTTGAGAAATTAGTATCTCCCTGAGGTTGAAAAAGCGTTTCCAAAGAATTATGGGCGTAGCACCCTCACGCACCCAGAAGTGAAAAATAAATGTATCTAGAATAAAAATAATTTTTTTTAAAAGCAAATTATTTTAATAACAAATTAAGCACTGCTATTATTTTTTTATTTTCCCCTTCCTAGTCAGGAGAGAGGGCGGGATATTAAGTATTATTAAATGTCCCCTAGCGACGGGCTTTTAACTATCTTGGCTATCTTCGCGTTCCCAATCACATGTTAACAGGGGCAACGCGTATTTCCTTTTTAAAAACTTTTATTTTATTCGCCTTGTCCGTTCGAAAATAATATAACCTGAACGACAATGGATTGTACCCCCCCCTAGTTTTATCCTGGTACGCCATTGCAAAAAGTATTAAATAATTTAAAAAGAAAAGACATACATTTTGAGATATAGATGTTTAACAGACCAAGAATTTAAATATCTGTTTTTTGTCTTTATTGTTAACAGTGTCGGAGGACAGAAAAGGGGTAAAACCGAAAAAAAAGCTTGACAAAGATAGTCATATTGCTTTGCGGTAAAAAAAAAAAAAGTGTAAGTGAACACGATAAAAAACTCGCATCACGTATCGAAGTGCCTGTAGCAATAATGGTTGGACGAGGACCCAATACCCTGTTTCCACAATAGGCCACCCTGAAACAGGTGTCATCCAGGACGATCACTAACCTCGTTCTCGGCAGTTTCACTATACTCGGTTTGCAACTCCTCTCAATGTGCATAGCTCTCAGGAATGGCGAGGAGAAAACCGCGGCCGCTCCATAAACAACAAAGGCCCCTGGAACATGCTCCACTGCGGCTTCCTTTTCGATCGGCCACTGTCCTAAATACATTGTTGTTATAATGTAACGTGGAACCAAACACAAAACTTTAGAATAACTCGAGGCTTGTTGGAACGAACTAACAGTTGGAACAAACTGTTTGTGACTACGATGTTCGAGTACCATCTACGCTGGCCTTGAACCCTCCAGGCTGTTCTTAGGACTAAATAATATACTATATCAATAAATAATATATATATATACAGGGTGTTTCGGAATTGCACGGCACGATTTTAGGTACGTGTTCTCTAACACAAAATAAACAAAAAAGTTCATATTAACATGTATCTCAAACTCATTTATTAAACAGATATCAAAGGTTAAAGATTTATTATTACTATTTATTTATTATTATTACAACATTTAGAGTAAATGTTCAAAGGCGCCTCCGTTTTGTTGAATGCAACATTCAGCACGACGAATCCATGCTTCTCTGGCTCTTCGTATAGCATCAGGATGGTGGTTGATAGTTACTGCGGCTTCCACGATCCGATTTCTTAACTCTTCTTGCGTGTCAACTGCCGCAGAATAAACCATAGACTTCATCCAGCCACACACAAAATAATCTAATGGCGTTAAATCCGGAGATCGTGGTGGCCATTTAACAGGTCCGTTTCGACCAACCCATCGGTCTCCATAAGTTGCATTTAAATAATCAGCGACACTATGAGAAAAGTGAGCTGGAGCACCGTCATGCATAAACCACAGCATTTGCCTAATGCCTAGCGGAATATCTTCTAGAATATCATGCAGATTATTTTGCAAAAAATGCAAGTAAGATATACCTGACAGCCTAGGTGGCAAAAAGAAGGGGCCGATGATTTTGTCGCTTAGAAGACCACACCAGACATTTAAAGAGAATGTATGTTGGTAATGTCCAACAGCAGTCGTATGAGGGTTTTCTTCAGCCCAAGTATGGGTATTTCGAAAATTAAGAATCCCGTTTCTTGTAAAGCAAGATTCATCAGTAACCAAAATGCAGTTCAGGAAGTTAGGATCTCGTGTGCATTGTCGAATTAACCACTGGGAGAAATTTCTGCGCTTGTTATAATCTTGTGGTAACAAATCTTGCCAACTTGATACGTGAAATGGATATAATTGTTGTTCGCGTAAAGTTCGCCATACGCTGGTAGAGGAAACATCGAAACGACGTGACAATCTTCTGGTACTAGTAGTAGGAGATAACTGAACAGCATCGAGTATTTCTTCTTCTAGGTTTGCAGTTCGTCGAAATCGTTGTCGACCGGCGTTCACTCGTATAGGTTTTAGCGTACCATTATCCCTAAGATGTCTTTCAATGGCCTCAAACGTTTTACGATTTGGTATTCTTCGGTTAGGAAATTTTTCACGATATCTTCGAACAGCAGCAGCACCGTTTGTATGTACCTCGCCATAAGTTAAAAGCATGTCTGTTTGTTCATCAAAAGTGAATAAATTTGTGGTATCTCCCACGATAATCATAAATTGAACTGTGTCACAAGATTCACTCACACTAAAACACACAGAACTAGACAAACAGATGAGCAACTACTGTCATTGCTTATCGTTCATTTGTTTATCAGGTGATTAAAACCTTTTATTTAGTATTAAACACGTTAAACGTTGTACAGTCAGTCTTAATGCAGTAAATAGATAATAAATCTTTAACCTTTGATATCTGTTTAATAAATGAGTTTGAGACATATGTTAATATGAACTTTTTTGTTTATTTTGTGTTAGAGAACACGTACCTAAAATCGTGCCGTGCAATTCCGAAACACCCTGTATATATATATATATATATATATTGGGTGTCCCAGACCTAGTGTAAAAAAAAAATTGAGTAATCCTGCATGCTAAACGGGGTAGAATGGCACAAAAACGAGTTTCCTATCTCAATCTTACTTTTACTGCTACAAATAAAAGTAGATTGTAAAAAATGGTCAACCAGCAAAAGAAAATCTAGGAGAGAAGAAATAATCCTCTGCCGGCTTAGAATAGGTCACTGCGAATTCTCCCATGCATACCTGCTTCACAACCTCGCACACCCTACCTGCGTCAAATGTGGTGCCCTGATCACGGTCTCCCATATACTAGTGGACTGCGAACACTACCAGCCTGCAAGGACAAAACTAAAAATGAACACATCATTAAAAGACGTGCTACGGGATACCGAAGATAATGTTGAAAAGCTAATGAATTTTTTGAAGCTTACTGGATTTTACAATAGAATTTAAAAAAAAAAAAAAAAATGCCAATGACCCCTTCGGGTAGAGGCATATCAAACCAAATAAATAAATTTAAACTAAGGAGTGTTTTTTTTTTAATTTTAGATTATTATTATCCTTTTTATATTATTTAGAATTCATACATTGTTCTTTCTAATCTTAAAAAAGTAAAACTAACTCTAATTCATGGGAAGTTCGGCATCCATTACTTAGGGTGCCGGCTCTAGCGCGCTTCCTCATTGCCGCAGCAGTGACAATCTCTAGCGTGTTTTTCATAGGAAAAACTTCTTTTAGACACAAAAGGAGAAGTGCAATTGTATCATGGGTTACACCACTAAAAAGCTAACTAAATTCCGCAGTTTTTAGGAAATTTGACAGCTTCTAGGGTGCTACAATGGGGAGTGAGGAATTTTCAAAAACTATTAAAAATTTAAGTTTTAATAAATGTTTTGTGTTTAGCGCGTTAAAAATCCTACTGAAAGAGGATTTAAAATAACCAAATCCATTTCATCTTTTAGAAAATTTAATGCTGATTAAGAAAATATCATGGTTTTTGTTTCTACGCTAAATCAAAGTAGAAAAACTGTAATTTTTTTGAAAAAAGTAAGATTTTAAAAATAAAAACAAAAAGAATTCTATCTCCTCAATAGATTGAGATAGGAAACTCGTTTTTGTGCCATTCTACCCCGTTTAGCATGCATTATTACCCATTTTTTTTTACACAAGGTCTGGGACTCCCAGTATATAAAAGGAGCGATGGATTGGAGAGTCTTGTCTTCTTGATGAACATGAAACTCAATTCGTATGGTTATTTCTGTGTTACAAAGTGATAACTTTTGTAACCGGTCTAATTATTTGTGTTTCAATGATTTGTGTATTATTGTAATTTATTATTTTCGTTTAATAAAAATTATTTAGCCCATATAAGTGTTACAATATAAATATTCAAACTTTATATATCAAAATCGTAACATCAAACCTATTAATTAGTCAGTTGTCGGGAATGTTATCGATCTCATGAGTATTATTTAATTTAAAAATTATCTCACTTTAAAATCAGTACTTACTTTATCTCCTATTGAACCATTCGATCAATCAAGAAAAAGGAGCCTTTAAATAACAATAATAAGAGCTATCTGGATTCAAGGAGTTGTGTTTCCAGGGTCCTACGTAATAAATTTCTCTCGCATTCTATCCTAACAATGAAGAGTCCTTCGCAAAATCCTTATTATTTTGACCCAAATACCATGCCCATGCTAAACAACTTGTTTCCATCCTTGCTTTCCTATCCAACTTTAAGGGGTCTAAGAGGAAGATCGTGCTAAGAAGTGGCTTACAGCCTACTTCATTATGCTCTAACCTACAACTAGTTATAGCAAAATATATGATTTTTTTCTGTACAGAGTTACTAGTTAGTTAGAACAAATGCAGAGAGGTGAGCCTTGCAACAGGCACAGTTTTTGTAAATTCAGTTATATATATTTTTTAAAATATCTGATACTTGATATTTCACAGATATTGTGAAATAAGCTCGTCTTGGAAGATTGAGGTGGGCTGGAGGGGGCGCGAGGGAAGGCGTCTTCAAGTTTTTCCTAAGGCATAGGTATTATCAGATACATCATATCTATTTAGTAATAATTGTTATTTTTTTCTGTACGTAGAAGCGCAACAGATTAGCAGACTAGCGAACTAAGCAATTCGTTATTAAAGTGCATAAGGAATGTTGTCCTTTTATGTCAAAAGTAGTCCATCAGCATAAAACAGTTCAATCATAAATCTGATATGGAAACCATCCCCACTTTATTTTGAACGACTAGATACCATGACTGGGTTTTTTTCCAGCAGATATTTATCCGTAAGGGTTACATATAATTTATAATGTGGATGTCAGTGCTCATTAACTGTTTTGTGTGAGTATCCAATCTACGGAACCCGTTTTAATCCATACTCCAAATTTGGTAGGGACATCCAGTATGCCCTTTAATTTAAATAAATGCTTCATTGGCAAAAAAAAATAAAAGTCACATTTCGGCATTCATATAAAGATATGGACTAAAGAGTCACCTTTAACAAACAGAGATGCTGTTCGTTTCCTAAACAAAAAGATAAATACCTCCTATTTATAAAAATAGCAATACAACAGGTTGCTCAAAGCCAGTTGACCATCCTTGAAAATTCGAAAGTGTTTCCTTGCTCGCGAGGAAGGATGGTCAGGGAGTACCAAGGCCGGAGATCTGTATGTAGGGGATTGGTTGATTTCAATGTCAACGTGTATCAGATGAAGAGAGTTGTATGGCTGAAGTAGACATTTAAGGAAATGTCCGATTTGATGGGTCTTGGAGACAAACCATTCTTTCGCTTCGATGTGATGCAACAAGTTGTAATAATTATTTTTATTTGTTTCCATATCTCAGTCAGACTAGTTGTGCAAATTTGATATGCATCATAAAGTTCGCTCAGTAATTTTGGAGGGAAATATGTGTGTGGGAATGTGATTTCCGAAGGGAATCGTATTATTGAGTGGTTTCATATTATTTGAGTAGTTGAGGAATGTTTTAAACTAAGAAACAGGGAAAAAAATGAACAGGGGTCGCTACAAGCATTAAACATCTCTTAAGAAAGGGGAAATTCGTGCGCCATCAATCCTTGGGGGGATGGTAAAGCTGTTGCTATGTGAATAATCCTTTCGTCTTTCCTTAAATAAAATTATACCATGCTTGAGCAGTATAAGGGGAAATGTTTTAATAAAAAACTACAAATAATACACTCATGTTATGATAAAAGGAAGTAATTTTTTCCCAAATTTTCAAGTCGACGTTCACCACAATTATAATTTTTACTTCCACTTACCTATATATGAAATATATAGTAAGTGGAGGTATTGCGATCGTGAAAAATTTCGACTTCCGGTTTTCAACTGAAGTACACGTTTTGGGGTGCCCTGAGTCCAAATAAATAAGTCCCGCGAAATGGTCTGTGTGTGAACAGACTAGCTGAAAAACTATAAACTGTGCGAACCTGAAATTGGGTATTTAGTGTATGAATATTCTCGCGATGTGACAGCAAAAATTTGATAAAATTTGCTCAAAAGGAGGGGGTACTTTATTTAATAACTTCTTAAGTTTTTTTCGATTTTCTCAAAAACGGCTCGAACGATTTTCATTAAACTGTGTGTTTGATGTAATAATATGCCCGAGATATGATTGAAAATTCCATCAAAATTGATCAACCGGAGGAGGGACTTCACTAAATAAATTTTGTATCATTTTCACGTGTTTTTTTTTATTTACTCAAAAACCATTTTAACGATTTTGATCAAACTGGGTATTTGATATATGCATATGCCAAAGATGTGATAACCAACATTTCATCAAAATTGATCTACTGGAGGAGGGACTTTACTTAATAAATTTTGTATCATTCTCACGTATTTTTTTTATTTACTCAAAAAAGGCTTTAACGATTTTGATCAAATTGGGTATTTGATGTATGTATATGCCAAAGATGTGATAGCCTACATTTTATCAAAATTGGTCAAACAGAGGGGGCACTTTATTTCATAATTTTTTTCCAATTTTTACCTTTTTTTCGATGATCTCAAAAACGACTTTAACGATTTCTATCAAATTCGTCATGTTTAATGAAAATTAGGTGTTATTTAATATCGGTAAGCTTTATCATTATTAAAATGTTCTGAGGGGGCTTATATGAGGTAGGGGCCTTGTTTGTTTGTTTGTTTCTTTTAAAGTGCCTTTGGTTTTGTTTATATGGAGAAATTAACTGTCTCTCGTTACGCCTAAAAATAAGAAATGGCTAAATATGAGATATGATAAAAATAAAGTAAGCATTTAGAGGAGAAAAAAATAAAAATATTGAGTCAACTCATAAAACTCGTTGAGCCCACACATGGGGAGTGCGCCTTTGATGACAGACCGTTGTTCATAATTAAAGCCGTTCTGTTTATTTGAGAAGTCGCAATTAACAAAACACATTAATTTCTAATCTAAGTAAGTTGGTAAGTGAAAGTTGTGTGTTGCGCGCACGCACAAGATTTTTATTAAATTTAGATTAACAATAACAAATAAATCTTTGATAAAGAATACATCGATTTATTCGATTTATTTATATCATAATTTATTTTGTTAGATTAAAGAAGCAATTCATCAGGCTCCCTCAACATGACCAATGAACAGTGGTCGGTAACCGACCGCGAGGGAGGCCCAGGCTGAGATGGTTGACAGAATGAGGAAGGAAGCCACCGAAAAACTTAGAAAAGGTACCTACTAGAGGCGGTTAAAAATCTGCAAGGTGTGTGAGCGAATCGGAAAAAAAGAATGTCAATTTATTTTATTTTGATTTATTTAACAAATTAATCATGTTTGCGAAGGATATGCGTCAAAATAAATAAAAACCACCTTTTAGAAGATACTCTCTATAATAGATATAATATGAATAAAATAAAATAGATACTTTCTATTTTATTCTTCATTCAAATTCATTAGTTTTTCTATTCCGTACTAAAGATGTTGTTTAATATATTTGGGTCTGGTGTTTAAAGGATTTCATATAAGCTGTACATCGAAGAATGTTAGTTAACATAGAGCAACTAGGTAGTCGACACCTGAGCACATTTTCTTATTTTGAAAGTAAATCTTCTAGTTCCTTAAAGGCAGTGTTTATTTTTATATATATTTTGTAAAGTAAAATTACAAATGCATTTGCAAAATAAGGCTTTAGCTGAATGTTAATACATTAAAAAAAAATATATTTCTGATTTAAAAAATGTTACCAGAAATTTATAAAATTAAGATATATTTTTTTCCAGTTTAGGTCAGAAATAAATATCATAAAATAATTTTAAAATATTCCAGGTCAAAATTTTGATTTGATTGCATTTTGATTATCGATTTCAAATCCTAATGTTTATAATATTATTACCCCATAATTTTACATCTTTTATGTGTATAACTCGTTACATTGTTGGATATAACATGATCTATTTTATTATTATATAATATACATTAGTTTTACATCTTATTAATTTAATTATTTAGGTTTTCTATTAAGATAATATCTTATTCATTCCATAAAGAATAGTAGATGTCCATAACCGTTCAAAGGCTATGGAAGAAGTTTTGAAGTTCAAATGACTTGGATGCATTGGTATTGAACATGTGTATAAATGTTATACACAAAAAAATCTTGATTTTAAAATGAACATTCAAACAAGTTTTGTCTCCTTTATTGCGAAATCTTACTATGGCTAAAGGAAAGGAATCGACTGACATTTGAACTGAGCCTGAAAATATAGTAATTATTTAGCTTTCACCGTTTGGAAAAGTCGATCCAATCGTGATCGCAGCGAGTCTGGTAAGAGTGGATCCGGTATTCGAGGGCACGCAGAGCCACGAAGAAATCAGGTGTTGATCCAAAAAATATATGATCCGATCCATTTTTAGAAGGCGAATTGAAAATTTAAGATTGAAAACTAGGACTGAAGGATATGAGATAGTTCATCAGGAGTAGGAAGGTCAATGATGATATAGCAAGCGATCATTTGCCGATTTGTCCAAAATAGGAGAAGTACGGGAAGGTTAGGCGTCTTGAAGGAATTCCTTCTTCATGTGGGTTAAGGAAGCCTATCTCTAATAAGATGGAGTATTTGAGCGGCTAGGTGATGTAGCCAACGCTAAGTTAAGGCCTTACCAAAAAGTGAAAGGAGATGCTAAAACGTTTTAGGGGCCAGGATAATTTGGAAGACGATTAATATTCTTGAATATCTTACTGTTTTTTTTTCTTAAGGAAAACCTGTGAGTATCTGGGAATGGCGATTTATACCGTGAGGAAGAATTGACATCTGATTTCGATGCAATGTTTAAACTCCTTAGAGTAATGCTATTGAAAGAATGGGAGTATGTCAGTCAGATCACTCTACCTCTGCTAATGGCGGCCATTTAAAATTTTTATTATTGTACTTTTTTGAGTGCCAATGATCGGAAAAAGATTCATCGCACAGAAAATGGTATCATTTTGAAAATGAAAGTGCACATTTTCCCTTGACTTGAAATTGAAATAGGTCAAGTCATTAAGCCAAAATTAATTACCTTCATTTTTTTTGGAGAAAAAATAATTATGCTCATATTAATTGCCTGCAACTCTAAAAGGACAACTTGAATTGAGAAAATAAATTAAAATTTAAGACTCGAGTCATGAAAATGCATCCTTCGCAAAACCTAAATATTTAACTCATTGTTGAAAGAACGCTTGGCGTTGCTTAGTGTGAATTGTATTGGATCGATGGGCAGATATAAAAAATTGAAAAAATCTGGGACTAAGATCCTAAGAACAGATTAATACGTGATTAGAGATGCCATAACTGGAAAATAAATTTTTAAAAGCATTGGAAATGGTTAAGAATTTCTTATTTTTATCAATTAATGAATTTAGAAAATTAAGTTTTGATAATTAAATAAGTTATTCTTAAATGTATTGACGGTTAGAAAACAGCTCAGACTAAAAGTTCATGAACTTCAACTCCCCCTCGTGATAAATAACACAATACCTGACGACAATGCAAAAATGCATATAAAAGTTGTAGAAAATCAAATTCTGTGTAAAACGAATTCATTAATTTTAAAATTAACTCACAGCTGTATTTTAACTTGCATGTACATTAAAACATGTAAGCATTCGTAGTACTTACTTCCTGCTAATATATTTTCATTTTCGAGCAAAACTAATTTTCAACAACAAATTATCCACCCTTTTTCCATTTGCTTAAATTTATGTTTATTTAGACTAAGCACCTACCTCTCATAATCCTTGAAACTTACAATTAGGAGTGATAACATACTAGAACAAATGAATTTCATATATGACTTAATAATAAAAGTAATTGACCAAGCCCTAAGTAAAACCAACAATATGAAGAAAAAATGTTTGCGTTGCAGCTCCCACCAACCTCAGATTCGTAAAAGACTGTGAATAGCAACTCAAGAATTTTGAGGAAAATTCTCAACAATTTATAGAAACATCGTTAGGTTATTAATAACTCTTACTCGATGGAACTGAAAGACAAAATAATTTAAACTACTTCACATCTAAGTATAAAATGAATTATCTGAACTTTTTTATTGAAGTGAAATTGCTTATATTTTTCGTCCCCACATATACCTGCTTGAATATCATCTTTTGTGAGACGAACGAATCTCCTTCACGGTACAACCTCTGCTAATGTTTTTCGCTACATCCCAAAGACACATACCCACTTTAAGATAGATCACTCCTTGCTGATCTATGCCCCGATTTTCAATCACAACTCTTCGAGAAAGAGGCGGAGGGCCTTGGAGGGAAGGATATAATGGAGACAGTTGCAGCGGCACAGTTCTCACCTTTCTTCTCCACAATAGTTACACAAACAACATTTTTTCCCAACCTCACTATAACAATACCCGCACCAAGACTATTTCAAGTATTGTTGTCCTGACTCAACTTCAACTTGTTATTAAAAGATCGGCAATGTCGAGTTTATGGGAAGAACCTTAAGTTGTCACATTTATAGAACAATGGATATGTTTTTAGACCCAACTATTTTCTTGTTTATATTCAATTACGGTCTCATGAGTCCGAAGTATTCGTAAACGGATTAATTGTTTCTACATGAGTACTTAAGTTTGGGTAGCAGTTTCCTGTTCAAATATGCGGCGCTGAACTTTGGTGTTTCACAAAACCATATTAACTAATAAATAAAATTTACAGCTCTCCCGATTATCTTCAACAAGGCACCGATCAGCGCAATCAAACAACTTTTAAGAACAGCAACTAAATAAAGAAAAATGAGCAACATCTACGAAAGATCGATATACTTACGAATAAATAAAAACATTAAACGATAGGGCAGAACTTAAAAAAATAACTTACAAACTAACACAGTTTTTGACAGGAAATGGTGCAGCCAGAAGTTATCCGTTCAGGTTTGAGCTGAACAATCTGAAAATCTGTATCTGTGTGTGTATGTATGTATTTTATTGTTCCATTGTATTATATTTTATATTCCATTAGGTATAAATTTTTCATTGTTAAATTTCTATGTATGCATCTTATATGACAAAAAGCTGTGTTAATTGATTTTTTGCATATAATTAAATACGCGTTACGTCGTAAGATGGTACGTATAGATATAAAATTACTCATTACAGGGTTACAATAATGAGAAAACAAGAAATGCTCTGAAAAATAGATCTATGGAAATTTTCAAAAATGATAGTAACTTCGAAAATTATTTTTACCGAAGTTCAAAATTTATTCTACTTGAAAAATACTGTTCTACCTCATACAAAATATGATTCAGAACCTCGGCAAGAAGATGGTCGCACCTCAAAATACATATAAATTTATGCATTCCGTTACAATCAGAATGAAGAAAATAACAATACATACCATAATACATGATAGTTCCGATTGGGTAAGGCTAAATTTACCATATTCTTATATGGAGGGGGTGATCGTGTTAACGCAAGTAAAGGGCTACTTTTGAGTTGCATTTAGCACCAGTAGTACTAGCTGCCCCAACGGAAGAATATTAGTAATTTCCCTCAGTCGCTGTTCGTAGATAGGTATATTGTTCTCATTTGATTATCCAAAAATAAAACGGTTTTTTGAGTAGTAACCATCGTGCCGACGCGCGATAGGTATATAAAATGTTACAATCCAATAGATCGATAGATGTTTCTCGGTCCGAAAAATAAAATTCTTCTTCTTTCACTATTAAGTAAGCTTAATTGATAAATTAAAAGAAAGCGCCGTCAAGACTGCTTTTCCCTTATGGATGTATCGATGAAATTTACGCACGTTCGTCACGGGAAACTGTCGGCCTGATTCCCATGAAATCAGCAGCGCTCTCCAACATAGTCTCTACTTCACTTATAAACTTCGGGGTGAAAAGAAAAAATGTTAAAAGTAAAATGGGTTTATTCATTTTTTTCAAAATATGTTTCCTAAATACTTTATCAAATCAGATACCTCCTCCGGCAAAAAAAGTTAACGATAATCAGTAAAGTATATTAGATAGATGCTAAAGAAGCATCACTACACTTTTCCATATACGAAAAAATGTCCAGACAACGAATCCTAGAATTTTTTAGCTTACAAAAAAAGATATACCTATATTGATTGAAACGTATTCACAAGCTACTAGAATGATCGGTCCCGACTTGAGTAAAGATTGGTCAACCAAATTCCTTCAGTGAAATCTGATGGCAACATTAATATTGTTTAATGATATGCGTAATTCAGAACAGGTGTTAATAATCTTATAGATTGAGCCCAAACAAATTAAATAAAAATTTTAAAAATGTATTTATAATGAATTAGAGGTAACAAGAAGATACTTTAGGTTATTTATACATATTATAGGTTATTTATTTTTATTATAATATACTTTAAATTTGGTTGTTGCTGAATTTTATACTGATCTATCACTGCTATACATTTTAGGCACTTGCAGAATCTAATATTACATGATTGTTTTGCACTGTTTAAAAGAACTACATTCCTTATTCATTGATGCTGATGATTACAGACTATATAAGCTAGCCCGAAGTAAAAAACCTAAATATACTGTAACACATCAATGCCACACAAATTATGAAAACACAAATATTTGAACAGGTTACAAAAATTATCACTTTGTTACACAATAATAACTATATGAATAACTATATGACTTGAGCTTCAGAACAAGACTAACTCTCCTGTCCTTAGCTCCTTATATTTAGTAGTAAGAAGATCAGCCTCGAAGGTTCGAGGCCGGCGTAGATGGCACACGAATATCGTAGTCACAAACATGTACTATGACGGTTTGTTCCAACTGTTATTTCGTTCCAATGACAATTCTAGACCTATTCTAAAACATGTTCAGTGTTTTGTTTCACAATACAATATAATCGTTTTTTTACTTACTTTTCGTTAGGATATTCACATACAGAGGTTCCTTAGTTGTCAAATATGTTCGCTCCGATTTAAAGGAAACCGTTTAACAAACTGTCTTGAGGACCTCCCTGAATTCTACACATTATTGGACAATGAATCGTACGATCGGAATCTACCTTCTAGAGGAGTAGAGACCTATAGTATCCATACACTAAGTAGACCTATGGAGGGTCGTAGGTACAGCACTTCGTAAGTTAGCACTGTTCTAATTCAGCGGTCATGCAAGGAGTTGGTTTGATCGGGATCACGCTAAACCGTCAGGTACTCCTCAATTAATTAAGATCGATGGATATTGTAACTCTGGACAAGTTGTTCTGTGCCTTTTTCTATGAGCAACTCCGCTTCATCCAAATAGAGTGCACCACGCTATTTAAAAAAAAATCAAGTACTGTGAGACCATGGAACTCACACCAAAAAGAATCTTTTTTCGATCATTATTTACTTACCTATATTCTGATAAATTAGGATATAATTTTTAATTATATTAATAGTTCTAAGGTAAAACCATGACATGCGATATCTTGGGATATCGTGGGAAATAGCTAACACCCCCTTCAAGCCTCATGCACAAGGTTGAGATAATCCCAACGTGATAATTGGCTCGTCGAGTTAGGGAGCATAATGCACGGCGGTGAATGGCTGACCGGCATTGTCTACGTCTTGCCCAACTAGGCAACTCGCAACCTCTTTCAGAAACACACATCTTTATCTAGCCGAGGGTGCATTGCCCGAAACCGTATAAGATTACCGAATACAAGACTCCCAGGCTTTATCGACGGAGAGAGATGCTTGTTTCGATGCACTTGGAACTTGCGATAAAGCTGTAAAACCAGTATTTATGATGGTTCAATAATTATCATTGCAAACTAATTATATAGACCAACTGATCGGAGTATTGCACACGTTTCTTAAATTTCTTTATTTCCGCAGGAGAAGAAAAATAAAATTCTACATACTAACTTAAGAGTTATAGATATTCAAGGGAGATAACTTATGGGAACAATTAGCTTCCTATAAACACGCAGGAACTGGAAATTCTCGCTTTCACGATGAACTAAGGGAATATGGTAATTGCGTCAACACTTTATCTTTTATTTAGATTTTACGTCATTAGCACCAGCGCTGAAGTGCAACCAGCACATCTGATGAAAACGTAAAATTTAGTGTTTGCAATTTGCTTGATTTATTGTTGTTGTGTGTCATATGCGTCACGGTTGAGATAGATCTCTCGTCCATTGCCTTTTTTTATCTTCGTTGGACGACCAACTAGAATGAAGAAAGAGAAGGAACAAGTGGCTTACAGTGGTTTGAGTTGAGCAATGAAAAGTGGGATAAAGTTGTCGTGGATTTATAATTTTTTTATGTGTATCTATTTTGCGAAAACCCACTTGCTTACTCTGTAAGTCCAAATGGCTTCTACTATAGGGTTATGTATTAGTATTTTAAAATTAATAAATTAAGTGATGATCTATTATATAGAAGGTGTTACAGTTGTTTGATCGGCAGGTCAATTCTCGTCTTCTTAGTTTTGTATATATGGTACAAGTGAGTCTTTTGTCCAAGGACTAGGACTGCCTTTAAAACTATGTAGGTAATCTAGGACTTTAGATAACCTACATAGTTCTAAAGGCACTGTACTGTTGTTAATTTTTATAGGTGATGTTGACTTTCTCTGAGAGAAACTCAAATGGTTTGATTTTGATGCGAAATCCAGTTTATTTTATTTTTTTTTTTAATACTCAACATTTCTTTGATAATACCATTCTGAAACGGAATTTTTCATTTAGGCTTCGTTTCGAAAAGGATGCTGCAAAATACCTTCTCCTTTGGAATACTCATGGAATTCTTTGTAGAACTGGAAATGGCAGCTCGTTAGTAGGTTTCACCTGCGGCTGAGGACAAACGTTTTGCAATCGGAATGCCACAAGTAGAGCATGCACGCCCTATTGTGTAACCTTATCGGACCCTCTCCGCAACGTCTTCAGCGTCTTTCCGCGTCGTTATTCCTGATTTAGGATTTATTTTTTCCCTTTAAGTAATCCTAGATGTTGGTCCAGAGTATGGAGATCAGTCTCTATAATTAGCTTAAATGGTAACGTTCGTCTACAAATCGAACCCTCAATGCCAAAGTGGGACATATAAATTTTTTAACTTCTTGAGTTTTCCCATTTATTTATTACAGAAAGAGTGCACTATATTCCTGCAGTAGCGATTCAAATACAATGTTCGAGTACCATCAAGGCTGGCCTCGAATATTCCACGCTGTTCCTCTTACGACTAAATCTCCCTATATTGGACTAGAGAGTCTGGTGTGAAGCAAAAGTGTCAAGCTCAAGTTCATATGATTATTTCGGTGTTACAAAGTGATAATTTTTGTAACCTGTTCTAATATTTGTGTTTTATAATTTGTGTGGCATTAAAAATTTTTATTTTTATTTTAATAACAGTTATTTAAGCCACGCAAGTGACGATACTTTCTTAGATCCCCCAAATATTCTAACTTTTGCCCTGTCTCAGCTGTAAAATTCAAACAATTTTATTGTATGTAATATCATTAAAGGATAAATGCTGTGTAAATAATCATAAAATAACTTCCAGTAATTAATCCAATAATTTTTTTATTATATTTTGTAAATAATTTTTTTTTTTTTTTTTTGAAGAGAAAAGATTTGGCTCCGCCGGGAGTCGAACCCGGGTCTCCTGCGTTACATGCGAGGATGCTAACCACTACACCACAGAGCTCGGCTCAAGGCAGAGCAAATCCTTCCACTTCACTGATACCTTGCTCTGCCTTGAGCCGAGCTCTGTGGTGTAGTGGTTAGCATCCTCGCATGTAACGCAGGAGACCCGGGTTCGACTCCCGGCGGAGCCAAATCTTTTCTCTTCAAAAAAAAGAAAATAAATTATTTAAAAATAATTTAATATGGTGGTCAGCCACAAATTAAGATTAGATTAATTAAATTTTGTAGATTTCACAAAATTGCAAAATTTCATTATCTGCTCCAAATTGATTTATTTTATTTTATTAAGAAATCTAACTTTTTATTTTTATAATTATAAAAAAGTCATAATTAAAACTGTAATAACGTTAACCTCATCTGATCATTAATAAAAAAATCAGTCAGGATGCGAAATGGAAAAATTGGGGAATAATGGATTCAAAACAAGTTCAAAAAATCGTATTCAGCATTGAATTGAAAAGGTTTCAAAAACCTCAAATTAAACCATAGAAAACGAGTGCCCGTTCTTATTTTATTTTTTTTTCCTTTGTATTTGAGTGTATTTCTTGCCTCTTTTTATAAATAGTAACTGTATATTTCTTTAGTCGCAGGGAATAACAAGTCAACATGTATGTATATAATGAAGAAGTCGATTATTCACAGCTCCAAATTGTGTAAGTGGTCTTCATGATTACTAAGGAGTTGTCAAGTTCTTCACGCAGAAGTCTTCTGAAATGATACCAACATACATACTCGTATGGACTCTTATAGACTATTTTCTTGTGGCCTTAAATTTCTACTATACGTAATTATATTTGCACCTGCCAGCAAAGTTCTTAAAATATGCATAAAATGCGATCAATCAATGTGACTGAGGGTATTCAGTTTTTTAGGAAACATTAAAGAACTTTGAAATAATAAAAAAAAATATTGCTCAATTCATGAATGAAATAATTTTATTTTCAACACTGAGAGCTGTAGAAAGACGACTTTCATGTCACAAATCATCAAATAAACATCAAGTGTTTACAAAACCATGCAATAAACTATGTTTATCACATTTAAAAAAAAAAAAAAAAAAAAAAAAAAAAAAAAAAAAAAAAAAAAAAATGAAATGAAACATGTGAGGGGCCTTGTTAAAACAATGCTGTACAGAGAAGTAATTCAATTTTAACACACAAATGCGGCACGGGGTCAATTGACCCCGTAGTGGGACTATCCACAAGTGCGTCATGGGGCTAATTGACCCCTTACTTATGTCTCCATTTAAAACACTAAAACCTCTCGGAAAATGAACTACTCTTTGGACATCAACATATATTTGACAGCCGCAGGCCGTGTTTTCATCCATATTTTGACAAATGACATATAATTGAATATTTAACTTACACTTTTTACCTTCTAAGGAACTTTTTCAGCTTTGTGCGATAATTTTGATGGTCAGCGAAGGATTTGAATTTTTTATAAGTATAAATAAAGAAGTGTAAGTAAGCCCCGTTTTTATTGGCTTTAAAATGCACAAACATACTTTTATCAATTATATTTAAAAGTATAAAGCAAAAACAGTCAAAAGGTTTTTTTTTTGACATTTTACTTCAAAACCCGCCCGTACTGGGAGATAGTTAAGCACTGAACGTGTTAATATCAACACCCTACTTCATATCATCGATGTTTCTCTTCTTTGGACCTAGATCGATTTCCGTCGTATCACAGATGGACTCTCTTGGACAATAGGGTTCTCGCAATCACCGTGATCATGGCACTCAGTTTTCAATTACAGTTTTCAGTTACAGTTTTCGTAGAGTAGCATCATGGTATCACACCTGTAGGATAGTATTGATTACTCCTTGGAAAATCGATAATTTTCTGGAAGCCTTCAAGTTTCCTCAATCAGAAATGAATCAAGGAATCATTGAATCCAAGCTATTGAAAATTATTTTTAAAACTCCTTACTTGCGTAATCGAACATCCTTTCACCACGACCTCAGAACACCGATCCTCCGAGGCCTCATATCCAAGGTCTATTAATACACCGATTTTACACTTAATCGAGTAATCAAATTCCATAAACGATACATCATCATCTCCGGCGATCAAGTTCAAAATCGTTTCTTCGACCTCAAAGAAAAAAAGAGTTAATCTCCAAGAAAATCTTTTGTTTTTCTAGCAAAAAAAAAAAAAAAGAAATCGATCTGTAAAAACCAGACTGGATCATGGAACAAAATTTATGAATAAAGACAAAAAATCGAAAAACAACGGTAAACACATTTTTTTTTTTTTTTTTTAAGTGTGTTTGAAATCTTCTGGGTTTGTTTCCTTGATTTTAAATGCCATCGGAAATATCCAAATAGTATCCTTGCATAGAACATAATTTAGATATTTATATATATTTTTTATTTATAGTATTTTTTAATGATAATAAATATCTTAGAAAAAATATCTCTGAAATCATGAAAGACTCCTATGACAGGTAGGCTATGATCAAAGAAGGGGAATCTTTGATCATAGCCTACCTGTGTTAAAATATTATGTCATTTTTTCCTTCTTTGGTCCATAACCTTAATAACAAGGAAGCTATTTATTTATTTTTTTATATCATATAAAATCGGGTGAAACCTGTATTTGGAACTGTTGGAGATATGCCTCATTAATCTTTTTATTATTATTTTTTTACTCTATTTTTGAATCCGGCCTGTCAACAGCATGTTGACAATCAGCAGACCATTTGATGATTGCTTTAACTATACGTATAATGGCATGTGAGGCATGGGGAAGGATGACACCCAGCAGTACCTCTAGTCTGGCTTGATTCAGTTATTCAGGACTGTGAAACAAGGAGATCTCTCATCCAAAGCCTTAATCTTATTATTAAGAAAATACTATTAAAACAATAGTAAAAAGATTAGATATAAATATTTTTTTAATGACATCCCTGAAACTGGTTAAATAATTATGTTTTTCGATGTAATTTAACTATTTATCCGTTAAAATAAACATCTTAAAATTTTATATATTCACTTTGTAAATTTCTGTTTAAAGTTTGTTTGTTTTGTTTATTTAACGTCTCTTTATGCTACTAAGGCTAATCGGACGATGCTACAGTGGGAGTCCTAAATTTTGACTATTCAGGTATAATTAGGATAGGGATCTTTAATGGGTACCTGACATCGTACAGGCTCGGGACCTCCATTTTACGTCCTATCCGAGGGGCGGCATAGCCAAGGATTTTTTACCCCCATAAAAAAATCCTAGGGCAACCGCGAGGCGCGAACCCGCGACCTTTAGTATTGTAGGTTGCCATGCTAACCACTAACCCATAAGTGACCCTTCTGTTTAAAGTATATCATTGATTAATAAGTATTGCTCTAATTATTTAAGAATAAATGAAGGTTCTCCTAACCTATTTTGTGTAAACCAATTTCTTTTTAGGCAAGATTGACGAAACCTATCACGTGTCTCTATCTCTTGCAACCCAGATGCACTTTCCACATCTTTGTATATTTTCTTGGGTTTATATTAAGAAATTTCCGCATTCTTATTCCTTGCGCCCTCTCCCCCTTCCACTGCCTTTCAAATGTCTAATGTCAAACGTGAAAGAGCAACCGCATTTATATTTTCCGATTGCTGCTGAAAAAATGAAAGTCAATTGATGTATATTGCTCAATTTTATCTCACAATATTTAAAGCAAAAGAAAAATAAAGAGATTTCGCTTCGCAATATACAAACAATATGAAATACATCGTGTGAGAAAATTACTACTTTTAGAATCTTTAAACCTCTGGTGAATAATTGTCTTTTAGAAAAGTGTTTATTGAATGGAAGGATTTAGTTTATAGGCTGGCTTATAGGATTTAGTTTTACTTTATAGGCCTATGGATAAGATTATAGACATTTTGTGACTGACAATGGACTGTAAATGGAGCCAAGAAGGACCTCATGTATGACATAAGTATATACATTATTAGTTGTAATTATAATTAAAATCATAACGTTGTAAATTATAAAAAAAATGTTAATAAATCTTGTGCGTGCTCGCAACACACAATTTTCACTTACCAACTTACTTAGATTAGAAATTGATGTGGTTTGTTAATTGCCACTTCTCAAATGAACAGAACGGCTTTACTTATGAACAGTGGTCTGTCATTAAAGGCTTACTCCGCATGCGTGGACTCAAAGAGTTTTGTGAGTTGACTGAATATTTTTCTTTTTTTTTTCTCCTCTATATGTTTTCTTTATTTTTATCATATCTCATATTTAGCCATTTCTTATTTGTAGGCTAACGAGAGACAGTTAATTTCTCCATATAAACAAAAACAATGGTACTTTATAGGAAACCAAAAAACTAACAAACAAAAAAGGCCCTACCCCATTTAAGCTCCCTTAGAACATTTTAATAATGATATAGCTCACCTAATTTTCATTAAACATGACGAATTTGATAAAAATCGTTAAAGCCGTTTTTGGGATCATCGAAAAAAAGGTAAAAATTGGAAAAAATTATGAAATAAAGTGCCCCCTCCGTTTGACCAATTTTGATGTAATGTTGGCTATCACATCTTTGGCATATGCATACATCAAATACCCAGTTTGATCAAAATCGTTAAAGCCTTTTTTGAGTAAATAAAAAAACACGTGAAAATGAAACAAAATTTATTAAATAAAGTCCCGGGGGAACAGCTGTAAACGCTTTAACGTAAAAAGCAAAAAAAAACTTCTAAAAATCAAAAATCTTGTTATCTGGTTTAAGAACTTCTTATACTACCAAAGGTCTTCTTATACTATCCCTGGAACGCTCCGGAATTGCTCAGGAACTGATTGATAGCAATTGGATTGGAGTAGGTTACAAAAAAAAATAACAGTGGCTGCGATGGGCGAACCCATCAAGCCTGTACCTCCTGATATCTTTACGAAATATTGGAAGCCACCTGGCAGGAACTGGATTCGGAAATATGTCGAAATGTACTTTGAGGAAGAAGGTAAGCTATTCACAAACTAGAGCCCTTTTAAGATAAATAAATTCATAAAAGGATACGCTCCGGACACAAAAGCTTCGTTTTCCAGAAATGGAAAATTAATGCTAGAAGTTTATAGCGAAAAGGATTATCTAAACTTATCTAAAATTAAAACATTTGAAAAATCCCCGGTTAAGTTCTCCCTGCACAAAACCCTTAACTTCTCTAAGGGTGTTATTTATTGCCCTGAATTCAACTGCTGCTCGGAAGAAGAAATCCAGACCGAGCTACATGGAATAGGAGTAACTGAAGTGAGACGCATATTTAAGAAGTTGGGAGGGAGAAAAATTCCAACACCTCTTTGGATTCTAACCTTTCAGAATCCAGAACTTCCAGACAATATAAAACTAGATTTCATAAATATAAAAGTTAGAGCTTACATCCCCAATCCTACCCAATGCTTCAAATGCTATGCATTTAACCACTTCTCCACTAATTGCCAAAATCATTTATGCGGCAAGTGCAGTCTCCCCCTGCATGAAGAGGAATGTACACATCAAACCAAATGCATAAACTGCACTGGCCCACATCCTGCATGGTCGAGGTCTTGTCCAATTTTTTTAAAAGAGCAACAAATACTAAAAATAAAGGTACAGGATAGAGTTTCATATAATGTAGCTAAGAGAAAGTTTGAAAACACTCAACATAACCTTTCTTCCTCTCAATATGCACAAAACGCATCGACACCAACTAACAGCAACATGCTCCAGACACAGATTGAAAAGCTAACCGGGGTTATAGAATCACTAGTAAACAAAGTGAAAGCATTGGAAGAAAATATTTGTATCTCAAACTATACCTCATCTTACAATACCAATAACAACATTCCATCTAAACAACAAACAGCCAATAAAATTTCAGACGAAACCGCGCATAACGACCTCATTCCCTTAAAAAAATCTACATCAAATTTAAATGACAAAAATAACAAAGTTAACCCAATAGAGACCACATATTCGCCTAAAAACGAAATTAACGCGGATAAACATCAAATATACACATCCAACGAATTTAATCCCCCAAAAAAATCCATTTCAAATTTAAATAAAAATAACCACACAGGTAACCTAATAGACTCAACGCACTCAAAAAAAGCAGAAACTAACATAGATAAAACGCAAAATTTGGAAAACAATAAAATAAATATAAAGGAAAACCAACAGAACATTTCAGTGGAGACTGTGATCCCTGAAACCGAACCTACGACCTCCCAGAACTTTAAGAAAAAAACAAAACCTTTCAAACCGACAAAAAGTTCCAAAACAGCTATCATTGCTAGGTTAATGCATTTTAAACAATATATATAGTATAGTAGATTTTTCTTAATCTTAAGAATTGCTATTAGGTTGAAGGAAAAATGGTTTCAACTCCGATTTAAGCATTTTCCCCTCCTAAATGGGGGAGGGGGGGTTCATAACCCTGCTCTAAAAACCATTACAGAAATTTGATTATGGATTGGGGTAAGTGCAAAAATAAAGAACTCTAACCAATTATTTTACTGTGTGAATGACAAAAAACGTTAAAAGAGGCGATGAAGTTTGATGATATCGGCGTTTACTCCGCTTTACACCAGAATTAATCAGGTGTAGCCTATACAGCGTGCGGGTTATAGCAATAGTATTCTACAGCAGTTAAAGTTAGAAGGCATGAACTTCGGACTTGAAAAGTGTGTAGATAAGCAAGCCGTGGCGTCTTGGCACGCCCTAGGCGGGTGCGGCTCGTCTCATCTTCGGGGCGCGCGACTGTTCGCAGCTCCCATATCCGACCCTAATTTTTTGTGACAGATGTGGATGAGCACAAACTCAAAAAAAAAAAAAAAAAGTTCTCACTTCATACCATGATGTAAAAAAAGTACATTATAAGAAATAACTGACTAATGCATTTGTCCCTCCTCAATATTCATAATATCAAGAAAAGTTGGCCTTAATAATAAAATAAAAAAAAACAAATACTTTACTTACTAATATTATGGATTATAAATTAAAAGTACTTCTGCTGAATTTTTACCTGAAACAAAAAAGAAAAGAAAATTATATACTGCGAATTATTAATAGAGATTTTGTAGTTCGAAATGCCTGATAAGAACATAAATACTCTCCTATTTCAAATACATCACACAAGCAAATCTAGGCAATATTGCAATAATAAATAATTCTCACGCTTCTTGTGAATCGTGTCACGGAAATCTCAATTAAAATACGCTATTTATAGATTGTTTAATTACATGTTCACAGTGTGTGATAGTGTTCTTAAGGTACATTGTTGATTATCGCAAATATTTGTTATCGCATTGTTAATTTAATTAACAACCTTTGTTCCTGATGGATATTGTTGTTATAGAACTGACCCGTGTATGTAATTAATTATGGTCAGGTAATTAATTATCTTAAAGGCGCAGGTATATTGTTTCGATATTGGGCGTATATTTTTACGCTATAAGAATTAAGTAAAATAAGAAAGAAAAGAAAATGGAGGTGCGGAGATGATGCTTCACATTAAAGGACCGAGGCTCGCTCCGATTAAGGAATATAAGATAATGAGAAATGCGGACGACATAAAAAGAACACAATAGCGAGATCTCTTCTCCTCCCCTCCCTCTTGACCCCACTTCGCATCGTTTTGTTGCCTTTTGCTTTATACAGGCTCGCTTACATTTTCGAAGGCAAACTTCATTCCTCATTTCTTCTTTTTGGTCAGGGTCCATTGGCTGGGGTATCTTGTGTAGCTTGCTATTATGTATGCATTTTTTAGTCCTTTTTTTCTTTTTCTCGGACACTTGTTATCTGCACAAAGAATCTCGCTAAGCCTTCCATTCACTGTCTATTTTCAGTAGTAATATATCTCATAAAGTAATCGGAATCATTTTTTTTGTGGATGCCACTGTCATAAAGAGTGATTCATTTTTAGGAACCTTATATCCTTTCCTACGTCGAAACTAACTGTTATCACTTAAATGCTTTCTAATGGAAACTTTTGCAAATGTTTGTAAATCTAAAAAGATTGAATATTATATAAATAATAGTACCACTAATAAACCACACATTATGGTGTGTTATTTACAAATATATAGGAATGTACCTATAGAATATACTGTAGAAGCAGGTTCTCTTTATTGATATAAATTTCTAAGACCTGCTTCTATTTTTTTTTTTTTTTAATCCGAGGCCTATTCCTCTTTTCGCATGATAAAGTTCTCACAATAAAGTTATTTTTCATCCATTTAATTTAAATTTTGGATACTGGAGCCTTTATTAGATAAGTTATGTATTTTTTAAACATAAAAAAAAATCAAAGTCAAGCGGATGACTTAGTCACTAATTTAAAAGATAAAGAGGTTTTACTCATCTTGGAGGATAGTTGCCATTGGAATAGATTTGGAATCAGCACATCATGCATATCAATGACTATGTGATGATAAAAAAATAAAAGTAAAAACTTATTTAAGTTTGTAATAATGAATTAAAGTAAAACAAATAAATATTATTTACCTATACATTTTGAGTCATCACAAATTTTCAAAATTTATATAAAATATATTTAAAAAAGTTCGAAATCTTAAATTAATTTTCAAATATAGAAACATCAAACATCATAAATTACCCATAAAAATAAAATGATTACCTAAACACATATGCAAGAGAATCAGTATACTAATTCAATTTATTTTTCTTTCGGTAGCCTTTTCTGGCAATGTATGGCATTGGTGGATTACTTTAGAGGTGCAAGCAATCATACTGGGAAGGTAGAGGTTTATTCTGTGGGTCCGCCACGAAATAAAAGTCAACCTGACTAGGGCGGATTTGAGCCGCCGCTGTTCGGCTCTAGACTGCAAAACTCGCTCGGGTATTCAAGCCCAAGGCTATTATCTTTTATAATTAATCGCCTAGCAGGGAGCTGAATTAACAAAAAAAAAAAAAACGATTAAAGTTCTTCTTTTCCGTTTCTTTGATATCCGTTGACTATGTAAGCCTTCATCCTATTTTTAGACTTTATCTGATTTTTAAAATGGTTCACGAATTATCACTATCAAACTCTAAAAGCGATCTTAAACAGATATTTTTTCTTCTTTTTTTTTTCGGTTGGCTCGCAGACCTTGAAGATCTTTAGCCGCCTCAACTAGCCTATTCCACCTCTGTCTATCTTGGGCGATGGCTTTCCAATTTACCACTCGATGTTCGGTGGCTTCCTTCTTGATTATGTCAGCCCATCTCGTTCTGGGTCTCCCTCGCGGTCCAATGATGCTTTCATCGTCATGTTGAGGGAGCCTGATGGGTTGCTTCTTGCCACGTGTCCCTCCCATTTTAACCTCTTATTTTTCATACCTAAACCTAGGGCTATCGACTGTTGGGTTTCCCCTATATTCTCTTGTTTATTCTTTCTTTTCCAGAGTCCCAGCTCATTATCCCACTTCGGGCCTACAATTGTCCTTAGCACCTTCCTATCGAATCTTTCGATTCTTGCATGTAAGGTGCTGGTCAATGTCCAAGTTTCGCACCCATAATGCAAGCAATTCGTAAAAATAAAATATAATATATAATGATGATAATGATATAATAATGAAATAAAAAAAAAAATGCTCAGCATGAATAGGAACTTAATTGAGTGCCTCAGAAAATAATACACTTAGTAACGGATTTATTTTATATTTATGATTGGATAATATAATTATAATGCACATGTTTCACAGAAAGTCAAATAAAAGTGTTTTTATAGATGCACCAACAGATGAGGTGCATGCGCTCCTCATTCACTAACGATTACGTCTATTTTACGGTCGGTCCGCTCTTTCATTGTTGGGGAAGCTCTTAAAGTTTCATTCACCAAGCTCAGCGACACGCTGTACAAACAAGAGAGAACACTTTCGCTTGCAATCCTGCAAAGTGCTCAAACTTGTTCAATCCTGTTAGGGAACCTTGGCGTGAATATTGTGTAATGGCTCGAATTAAGCACAACTTTCCATCAACCAATTGGAATAAGAAATTTCTTTTGGGAACTACCCTGAAACGAGCAAGTTAATGATTGGTCTCGAGGGGGAAATACATGTAAACTTTCGGGAGAGTTAAAGTCAAGAAAAGTCCTTTATAAAAACCTTCGCTATGGATCAAATATTTTCAAGAATGGAATACAGACATTGAAAATGTAGATTGATATTAAAATAATTTAATTTTTTAACTGATGACAGAGATAACAATAAATCTTTTTAATTGTTTCACTTGAGGGCGAGCCATGAATTTAAAAATAGACTAAAGTATTCAATGTTATTTTATTAAACTAGCTGTATATCCCGGTTTTACCCGGGGAATTTCTAATAAACGTGAACAATTCTATAAACAAAAAACACAACAAAAATAGCACTAATAGATTATTATTCCAAAGCTTTAGGATATACTGTATTTTTAGTTTTACCCTCTGGGGCATATATAATTAGGCCTTTAGGTGAACCTGCTCTAGAGCATTCAACGTAAAGCTGACCATGAGAAAAACATGGGGATTCCAAATTGATACCAGCTACCCTCAGTGATTGCCATTGAGCTTAGTTAATAGAACTGTGAATTATACTCCTTTGAAATCAAAGGGCATATCACTGTGTACAATGGGGATTCGAGGCATGGAAAGCCGTAAGGGCAAAAGGGGATGAGCAAGGAGGTGATAGATTTTAATTAACCATATAAACAGTCCGGGTAGTTTCCATAAATCAATCAGGTACCAAATATCAAAAAACAAAGAAGAAATCCAGTCACAAAAAACAATGAGAAAAGCATGGGTCAAGAAAAGTTCGTTAGGACAGAAAAGAGAGCCAGGAGCGAGAAGCGAGTAGCGCGGAGACGCGCTTTCGTCGGCCATTAACTCGTTCAGTGTTAAAACGTGGACCCGGTCCATTCCGGAGGAACGGTCTTTCCGGGCCTTGTTGGCCTCTTCAAAATCTATAAAATGATACTTTTTTCGATTCAAACGGTCGATTTCGTAAAAAACTAACGTAAATCGAGATCATAACGATTTTTATAACAATAAAGAATATACCCAGAGATTGGCTGAAGTTATGCAATTTTAATATGGGCAGGTGTTCGCACTTGGTATGAAAGAACCACTGAGCGAAATTTGGAGAATTTAGGACAAACGGTATGGATTTCTATACAGAACAAACAAACAGAATGTCATCTTTATTTAAATAGATTATATTATTATTATACACATGGTATTATTATATTTCCCAATGCAAACAAATAAAGTAATAATAATCATTATGAAGAAAAAAAAACATTTGCTTATAACTCGAAAACTATCCGGTTTTATTGCAGATTATGTACACTTATAAGATTCTTCCTTTCGATGAATTAGAAAAAAATAATCTTGGATATGGTATCATTGACCAACTGATATTCGTAAGCATGTGTTTGTTCACAATTTAAAGTTATGAACCACGGTAATGGTCCAACAAAAAAAAAGTGTTTTTTTCACTGCACTTAACATATTGTGTCAATCATTCATATCCTGTCCGTATTATTCAGCAGTGGCCAACTTCGATTTTTTTGTTGTGAATTTCATGAAGAACATTATTTATTAGCTTTCACAGTATACATAATCTCAGTGTCTTCCGGTCCGTCAAATCAACATTCAACAAACATGGTTTCGTCACATAATTTTCTGTTTTGAATTTCAATGAATTGATGAGTTTAAAAATGAATTAGATCCCCAGAGAATTACCCAACCACATACATTGTTACATAACATTAAATATAATACCAACAGATTAACATGTTAAGGGCAGTAAAGCGACATTAAGTCGGGCCATCGCCTGCGCACTCCGCATCGTATTGTCTTGGATGGCTAACAGCCCGCGGTACGGTATGTAAGAACTGTAACCGGTTACATAACAGGTACCGTTCCTTATAATTGCTTAAATGTGACAGTGCTTTGCGGTTTCCTACTTCGATATAAGGAAACCGCGATTTGTTTGCAGAAAGGAAAGTTTCTCAGGCAGAAATCAACGGTCATTCACCATCGGCTATTTATAACTGCAGAATAATGTTAACAATAAGTGACTGTACTTTATGTATAGTACTTTAATGGGAAACTGAATTTATCATGAACCAACGACTGGAAGCAATAATAGAATACATTTTTTTCAAGCAAATAATTGTAATAACTTAGTTGATAAAGCAGTGCTATAATTATACATAATTTTGGTTTCATTCACCTTTTCCGCGCTTAGGTGTTACGACCTGAATGACCATAGCTTGCCCCTCCCTAGTTTTTAGCTTGCCCCCCTAGTTTTGATCCTGGGTACGGCCGTTGAGTCAAAGCTTTATTTTATTATTTTATCAGGTCTGTGAACTATTATTTTACATTATGTTTTTCCAATTTTTACTTTTAACATCCCTTTTTATTTAAAGGAAGAAATCGACTTCGAGGGGGTAATGATGGACTAATGGAATAAATAAATAAAGTATGTTTTATGCATAAACCATTTTGTCCACTATTCTTTTGAATATATGAATGTGTTCCCCTCTTGCTAGAAATTTAGATAAAATAATCACAGTCAAAAGCAAATAGGTAATTAATTTATACTACCTGACACGTGCGAAGCATGCGCACTCTAACCTAATTAAATCCCACTTAATTGAAGTACACACCATATATTTATTATCGCATAGTGCGTATTTAATGCTTCATATGCATAGGTAATGGTTGAAGTAAAGAATAGATGTGTTTAAATTGCAGATTATTTAGTTTTTGAAACACATTGGTTTCGCGGAAAGCGAGTACGCTGATTCTATTGACTGAAACCGAATGTTTTTGCATGTAACTCGCAAACGACGGCTATAACAAAAAAAAGGATATAACCAAAAATGTTCCTCTTGACAAACTGAAAAAAATGACATTCGAAAAAGCCCTGAGACAATATTGAAATTTTCGCTAAGAATTGTCGTTTTTCGCTTATTTCGCAAACGAAGGGGTTAATCGAAAAAACATATATGACCGAAAACGTTCTCCTTGAAAACCTAAAAAGATTGACATCATTTAGAAACATCTACAACCATTTATCTCGTAAGAACTGCATTTTTGCTCTTATAACTCGCAATCGAATGTGAAATGGTATATTTTTCCGGTCTAGCGGTTAAGGAAAGCTATAAAATTATGCCTCATTCATGAACTTTGTTCATGTATTAAGGAAGATATGACTTACCGAAAAAAAATGGCCTAGAGAAAAAATATGTATACATGATATATTGAAACATTGACAGTTTTTTTTCGCATTTTTACTTTTAACATTTACAATAATATTTTAAGACAATATATGTATTCCCAATTTGATAAAACGAGTACAGAAGAAAGCTATCCCTCCCGAATTGTTACCGACTAATTTAAAAAAAAAAAAAAAAAAGTTAAGTTTACTTTCCTAAAACCAAATAAAAATTCAAATATATTATTTTATTAGTCCTGTCATTTTACCTTTTTTTTTCCTTTTGATATTTTAACGTTTCCAATCCCTTTTCCTAACAAGGGAAAAGGGTTAGGACTAATGGAGGGAAAGGTATTCACAATGCCTGTAAATAAATAAGGTATGTACTATGCGTAAGCTATTCTGCCCAATATTTATGGTTAGAAATTTAGATAAAATAAAGTAATAACAATTAAAAAAATTAGGATCTTAAAAATAAAATCCCAAGAACTAAATGCTCTGATCTAGTCAAGGTTTCTTGTCTATATCAAAAGCTTGGAGAATATAAAACACAAATAATACTTGAGTTGGCATTGTCAATCGTGTTCTTTTTTTTAACTGCTCACGTAAAGAGGTCCATCTTCTATGTTGACGGCCCAGATGTGTCGCCGATGACTGAGCAAATACTAAGCGACCAGCGAACACTTTTTGCCTCTACTTTCTTCGTCAAAAGGACCTCACAGGCCGGATCTAAACATCACACGTAGTCTGAAGGTTTTGAAGTGAAAATCTAGGATTTTATTAGTTTTACAAGGATCAGTCAGTCCATTTGTTGCCATGTCACTCTGGACATGAAACAAGTGAAAGTTAACCACCGTAGTATTCATTTTGCAGTTTCGGGTTGTAAAGAAAAATATGTTTTTGGAGCTACATGAATTATTCCCCTTCCTTTTCCATCCATACAGACATCATCACTTTTTTCGGATGGAAGTCCTTCTCTCGCTTCTGTCCTAGGTGTTTCTTCAGGTCCTAATCATTGCCGCGACCGTCTAACATTCCGATGAAAACCCACTTCTCATCTCCAGTTACTATCCTGTTCAGAAAAGGTACTTGATTTAAACGGGAAAGGAGAGAAAAGCAATTGTTCACCGGCTCTTTCAAATTACCGGGGCTTAATAAATAAGTTTCATCAACGAAATATCATAAGTAGAAGTTTATTTTATGCTACAATAAACCAAAAATGTAAATAAAAAATAAATTGAAAAGGAGGGATTAGTAATCTAAACATAAACAAACAATATTAAAAACAGACATTACGTATTGGATGACCTGATACGTTTACATTTCTGTCCTGTTTTTACAAAATATAAAAGCATACATTTTTCAAAAAGAATATATCATTAAAAGTGCTTTCCTGAAAAATATTGAAATTGTAGTTGATCATTTCGGATGGAAATCCTTCTCTCGCTTCTGTCCTAGGTGTTTCTTCAGGTCCTAACCATTGCTGCGACCGTCTAACATTCCGATGGCTAACATTCCGATTCTGCCAACTAAATATTCATTAATTCTGCCAACTATATATTCATTAATTCTGCCAAAAATATATTCATTAATTTACACGAACAGAATGATGATGTAAGTACTAATAATGATGTAAGGTAATCATAAAATGATTTGAAATTAAAATTTTCTAAAATAAGTTTAATTGGTGTAATCAAACTACGGCAAAGAATAATCGGTCTTCAGTTGTTAATCGGTCCCCATCTCGATTTAAAAAAAAATATAAAATTTTTAAAAAAGGAAAAAGAAAGGATACCTTGCCATTTAAAATTAATATTCTTGGAATATAATTAAATGTAAATTAGTGAATTAAAACTTCAGTATAACGCCTAGGCCAATGAATAACAAAACAAACAATATCCTACAACAGTTTTTTTTTTTTTTTTAAATGTCAGTGAAAATTTTTTAACTCTTCCTTATTCTAGAACAATTTAAAGTACGTTTAATGATGTTCTAGGGTAAATGTCATAATAATACAAACCTAAAATTTAATATGAGAGTAAGCCATAGCAAATCGTAGACGGGTTTAGCTATTCCGTAAATTGTACCTAAATTAACACTTATATTTTTACTGCTTGAAAATTATTACTAACCACAATATTAAATACTAATTTTAAATATTTTTTATTAAGTACTAAATAATTTTATTTATTTAATACCTAATAAAAAAATACCTAGTCTCATAATATATAATTATATTTCATACGTATAATTTTTAAATACCTATTAAATATAATTTAATAGGTATCATCTATTTGCATAGCTTGCTATATTTCGTGAAAATATTCCTCTCATGTCATGGACGCGCCCTAAAGTCTGCAGATTGTCGATATTCTGTTCACAGGTACGGATTCACGAATGGAGTAAAAATATATTTAAATAAAAAATGTCAATAAAAATAATTAATGAAATGTTAATGCTTACTATCCGATCATTCACATTGAATTCGCTTCATTCATTATATCCGCTTCGATGATTTGAAACAAAAGCATTGTCGGACATATTTACTCATAATTAAAAGCGTGAGAAGTGTGTCAGCAATTCGCTTAAATAAACAAAGAGGAAAGTCAACAATTACAAATTGTGCGAAAATAAATTAATTAAGCTTAAATGGAACGCATTTAACAGCACTCACCGCACTTTCCATTTTTGGAGTATATTATATTTATAATTACATAAATTTGTAAAATGTAATTTACTCAAGAAAGTAGATACTTATGTGATTAAAACATATTATGTTAAAATAACACATATACATAATAACATTATGCATTTTATTAAATTTTCGCTGGGAAGCGGTAGTACTTATATCTATTATTAAAGTTTATATACCAAGTAAGTTAGTACAGAATTTCTCAAGATATTTTTGTTGTATATCTATTCGTTCAACGCCCATTTTTATGCTACCTAGGCTAATCGGACGATGCCACAGTGGGAGTCCTAAATTTTGCCTATCCAGGTATAATTAGGATAGGGATCTTTAACGAGTACCTGACATCGTACAGGCTCGGGACCTCCATTTTACGTCCTATCCGAGGGACGGCATGGCTAAGGATTTTTAACTCCCATTAAAAAATCCTAGGGCCACCGCTGGAATCGAACCCGCGACCTTTAGTATTGTAGGTTGCCATGCTAACCACAACACCACAGGTGACCCCTATATAACATTGTTTTTATAATCTAAGTAAATAATTATTATTTAATGTTATATTTCGTTGCAAATTTGTTGAACAATGTTAAGCCCAGATATATTTTTTTCCTGAAAGAAATTGCTTAACCCTGGCCCAGATCTGAATTCTGTACAAGATCATTAACTTTGCTGACTGGTACAAGATCGAATGACGTCAACTGATACCCATTATTTACTCAAGGAAGTGTGGACTTGCATTGCTTATAATTAAACAATGTACCATTAATTAATTTTTCATACTGTTCTAGGTTACGCTATAACAAAAAGAATTAATGTTTAAGAAATTAAAAAACAAGTAAGGCTCAAATGTAGTTGGTGCAAAGATGGTACTTGTCCCGTCCGACAGAATTAAGATGGAAGTATCAAAGAACATCAGAGAATCAAATTTCTCCCACTGGGTCGTTACTTGAGACAATGAGGACTTCATTTGTTGCTATTTATTTTAAGGGGCCACAAAACTATATCCGACCAGTTACGTTAACATCATCAAGCCGATGTTCTCATAGTTATTTTGTGGGTTAATTTAACAAGATTGTAATCTAACCTTCCACGCCAAAGGCGTCCACAGGATTTTATCTAGGGGATAAAATAGTTATGAGGGGGGGTGAGGTAATCTGACTATATAAGGCCCAATTAATTTTTCAAATAAAACTTATTGATATTTGAAAATTAAAATTTTTTTGTACCTATATAATACTTTATACTTAACTAGCCCCTGACAACTAACGTATTGATTTGATAACCCTAAGATAGCCGGTTCAGCACCTAAAGCCAGACCTTTAATAATCCTCAGCATTAATCCACCACACTCTCCCCTGGCCCGGGAAACCCGGTAGAGCCTACAATGGGAGGCTAAAAAAAAAAATATTATATTTAATAAATATAGTGAATGAATGAACAAAAATTTATTTAATTGTTAGTTTTTGTTTCTCATATATTCATAAGAGAAGCCGAAAGCTGAGATCTAATAGAGCTAGCTAATCAAGGCCCTTAGCTTGATTAAAAGCGTTGCGATGGAAAAAACCATTTTTCAGTTAAAATGCTGTACTCCCTCAAGAGGGATAACAGTAAGCAACGGGTCCTTTCAGCAGAAAATTTATCCAGTCCAATTAAATAAAAAATAATGGAATGAATGTAAGTCTTTTGTTATTTTTCCGATTATTTTTGTTTAATTTAGTTTTATGACTTATTTAAAGGTACTACTATAAAGCGGACCTTACACTATCAATAATATTGACAATAATATTGATCGTGTAAGGTGAAAACTTGAGTATTGTTGGCGATATTGATAAAAATCTAGATATTCTGATTTCGGAGCGACAATATCCAAAAGTGGAGGGAAGCATCTTGACTTCTCGCAATCGGGCGTAACATAAGGTCGGGACAGCCTGCTTACAACTTTCATTATATCTAGTAAAGAGGTTCTGTAATATGCCTTACTGATGTAATAATATTTGGAAAATTATTTAAAACACTTATTTTCATGTTGGCCCGTAAGATATAAGCAAGAATTTTGCAAGTTTCAATTATAGCATCGCTGATAATTACAGGTGACATGATGACAGAGAATTTCAAATCTTCAAAATTTCTACCTGTAGCTAAGTACCTTAGGGTTAAGGCTAATCTATCTTTAACAGGGAAGCATTCCCTTATGTGTGTGTTCTGCCTTCCCAAGAATGGTTCCTACATTTTAATAATTTTATTAACGTATTTTCCTTCATTCTAAAATAATTGTGAAAATCTACTGCATCTGTTAATCTGATTTTCTTCAGTATTTAGATTTCATCCATCGATTTCTTTGAGCTCGTCGAATACTTCCGATAGCCATAATTATGGCTACGCAAGCATTCTTTCGATTGTTCATTTTCAAACACCAAATGCCACGAAAAATCAGACCTTAAGACCTCCAGCAGACTTCGAAAGACCTTATCTGAATGGTGGAAACAAACGCACTGAGATATAAATATTTTCAATAAAATTGACTGTCTAAGGTGTAACAATATTAACGGTGGGCCCTCAAGGCTTAACGGCAGTATTGACAATATATTGAAAATTCTGATATTGACAATATTATTGATCGTGTAAGGTAATGCATAAGTGCATCGCATCGAGAAGAAGAAGAAGATTTTTATTGTAGCGTAAAATGATATATCATTTTGTTGATAGTATCGTTGATTGAAACCTATTTCAACAAAGCACTTAGCCGTTGAGTTAATTACTCGCATACAATTACACAATGTGAAGATGGCTAAACTGATGGGGTAGTTATCTTAAAGAGGATCGGGTGTAGTGCGGAGGTTGCGCAGAGTTGCCGCGGATGTTCTCTTCACGCTCAGAGGACTGCAACAGATCTTGTCCATTGAGAGTATTGCCTTATCGGTCGGAGGTTGGGGTCTGTCCAGGGGTACGCCTTTGTCCGCAATACCAACGAAGAATCTTTAGCTACAAATATCTAATATATTATTTCTAAAATAGTAATTTTCAAAAAAAATATTCAACTTTTTACTTATAGATGTTTTGAATTAAAAAGGAGAACTTGGGGTTAATTCAAAAAATCTGGTGCGTGCGCGCAACACACAACTTTCACTTACCAACTTACTTAGATTAGAAATTAATGCGTTTTGTTAATTGCCGCTTCTCAAAAAGAGAATGGTTTAAAGAATGGCTTCTCATAAAAGAATGGCTTTAATTATGAACAATGGCCTGTCTTTAAATGCGTACTCCGTATTCGTGGGCTCAACGAGTTTTATGAGTTGTCTGGATATTTTTCTTTTTTTCTCCTCTTTATGTTTTCTTTATTTTTATCATATCTCATATTTAGCCATTTCTTATTTTTAGGCGCAACGAAAGACAGTTAATTTCTCAATATAAACAAAAACAAAGGTACTTCAAAGGAAACAAAAAAAACAAACAAACAAAAAAGCCATTTAAGCCGCCTCAGAACATTTTAATAATGATAAAACTTACCTGATATTAAAGAAAAGCTAATAATTTTCATTAAACATGACGAATTTGATAAAAATCGTTTAAGCCGTTTTGAATCATCGAATAAAAGGTAAAAATTGGAAAACAAATATGAAATAAAGTGCCCCCTCGTTTGACCAATTTTGATGAAATGTTGGCTATCACATCTTTGGCATATATATACATCAAATGCCCTGTTTGATCAAAATCGCTTGAACCGTTTTTGAGTAAATAAAAGAAACACGTGAAAATTATACAAAATTTATTAAGCAAAGTCCCCCCTCCGGTTGATCAATTTTGATGAAATTTTTACAGTCATACCATGGGCATATAAATAGATGAAATACTCAGTTTAATCAAAATCGTTAGAGCCGTTTTTGAGAAAATCGGAAAAAAACTTAAAAAGTTGTTAAATAAAGTATCCCCTCCCTTTGAGCAATTTTGATGAAATTTTTTCTGTCACATCGCGGGCATATACATACACTAAATACACAATTTCAGGTTCGCACGGTTTATAGTTTTCGAGCTAGTCTGTGGCAGAGCCAGTGCAGCTATCATTACAGAATTTTTTACACCCATTGATGTACCTAAATCTTGAATTGACTTCTTTCTTTATTTCAGACCTAAATAAAATCCATTATAATTAGATACTGTTTTTTTTGGTTTAACGTCACTTTATGAAACTAAGACTAATCGGACGATGCGACTGTGAGAGTCCTAAATATTTTCCTATTCAGGTATAATTAGGGACAGCATAGCCAATGATTTTTTACTCCCATTAAAAAATCCTAGGCCCACCTCGGGATGCGAACCCGCGACCTTTAATATTGTAGGTTGCCATGCTAACCACTACACCACAGGTGGCCCCTTAATTAGATACTCCTTTTGTTTTGAATTAGTTTTTGGAAATTATGGTTTCCCTTGAGTTCTGTTGTTTGAAATCCAAATAAGAATTAATAATATCGGGGCCCATTCAAAAGTTTTAAGATGCTCCACTTAGATGTTTCTTCATGTCAAATCAACATTGATAACTATCATCGTAACAGGAATTTCTTTAGTTTGTGATTCATCTCAAAATTCTGTTCCTCCTCGTTTGCTATAAGGCACCTTATATATAGCACATAATAGAACACAATTCTTTGAAAAAATACAAACTTTATTTTGTTATGACTGTCTGCTTAGAATCTCATTATATCTCCAGCTTGACAGATTCCCGAAATACTTACCACGCTCAAATGCAGGGTATGGTAGGTATTCCTATCTGAAACTATTTTTTATACAGAAATAAATATTTATGCGATAATGTTATTATGAAAAGGCGTTGCGAATTCGAGGAGTGATTAATAAACTTGAATCAGCATTTAAAAGAAATGAATCACTCTTTTGAGAAACCCTACATGTTAAATAAACATTTCATTTTATTTTATTTTTGAACTTGTTGCATGCCGGGACGTCTAATTCAACAGACACCCGACAAGCCCTACTGATCTATCGGCTTTTAAAGAACATTCAAATAATCGTTGTCAGAAGAAACTTGAATAATCCATACAATAGAAAAATATCATCCTGTAACCAACACAGTAAGTACGTTTTGGCGTAAAATTTTTACATGTCCTCTTACTGTCATAGACCTTCTAGAACATTTGAATTAAGAACCGTAAATTTGAATCTTGCCCATTTTAACCTTATATTTTTATACTTTCAGTTATGTTACATTTATTAGACACTATATTTAAGCTTTTGGGTGTTTTGTGTAGTGATTTCCAAAATATGTGGTTTGTACCAATCGTTTGTCTTCCATAATCAGGAGAAACCCTACTTGCCCAAAAAAACATTTATTTTTCAGATCTATCGAAAGAACATAGATTTATCAAAAAATGAAAAATGTATTCTAAGTAGGATTATGTGTCGGATAGAATAAATTAAGTTAAGGAAATCTCTTAATGCACAAGTAGAAACGTTTTTTTTCACTTTTTCAATCATTTGAATTTTTGGACATGTCGGGTTTCTTAAATGGCCGATTCAAATGTATTATCGCCAAAAAATATTTTTTGCTTTTAATCTTTTTAAGAGGAAAATATAATATTGATCCTCGATAATTTAAAAGGACCATAGTAACTTAAGAAATAATACTTATGTTACTCATCTATATTTAATACTAGCTGTATATCCCGGTTTCACCCGGAGAATTTCATTTTTTAAATTTATAAACTGAGACTTTTATCGACTCAAATGGTCGATTTTGTAAAAACCAACGTAAAGCGAGATCAAAACGATTATTATAACAATGAAGAATATACCCTGAGATCGGCTGAAGTTATGCAATTTTAATATGGAAAGGTGTTCGCACCTGGTCTGAAAGAACCACTGAGCGAAATTTGGAGAATTTAGGACAAACGGTAGGGATTTCTATACAGAACAAACAGAATTTCCCGGTATATCCCGGTTTCACACGGGAATTTCATTTTTCTAAAGAAACGGTCGATTTCGTAAAAAAAAAAACATTGTTTTTTTTTACAACAAAGTGAGATCATTATGATTTTTATAATGTAATTATTATAAATAATATCAGCTGAAGATCGGCTGAAGTTATACAATTTTAATATTGACAGGTGTTCGAACCTGGTCTGAAAGAACCACTTAGCGAAATTTGGAGAATAAAGAATATCTGTTGAAGATCGGCTGAAGATATGCAATTTTAATATGATCAGGTGTTCGAACCTGGTCTGAAAGAACCACTTAGCGAAATTTGGAAAATTTAGGACAAACGGTATGAATTTCTATAAAGAACAAATAAACAAACAAACAGAATTTCAACTTTATTTATATAGATAATAAAAGACGGTTGGTTATAAAGACTAGAAATAGTTGGGACTACTTGCTTGGCATTACAGAGCACTGAAGTGATGCCTGTATACTGATCACTCTAAGGCTTGACAGCTATTGTAGTTTCTCTTTTTAAATGTCTCGTTCTGATTGATGTAAGACTAAATTGAAAAGCGGCTTAGAGGAATAACACATTACGATTCACAGCTTTTTAAAGATTTTCGCAATAAGAAAGGCTTTGTCGTACACCCAGCTGTAAGATACGCTGCGTCAAGCTCCAAGCTTGCTATGACGATTACACGCGTGGATCTATAGTACGCAATATATACCCATTATCATTAGCAGTATTTTTTTTCTTATCAATAATCATTTTTTTCTGGAAATAAAGCATGGTTCCATATTTTAAAAAAATAAATAAAAAATATGAAAGAATCTCTTCCTATCGGTGATCCAGTATGTTATAATATTTCGGGCTTTTAGCCCATCTTCTGTGGTTATCTATTTTCCTTTCTTAAATTCCATCGCCATTCGTCTATACACATAATAGTTATACATAAAAAATCTGGTGCGATACGCGCAACACCCAACTTTCAGTTACGAACTTACTTAGATTAGAAATCGACGTGCTTCGATAGTATGTAAACGCCAATTATGTATGTCTCCATAAGTTATAAGGTATCTGTAATGCAAAACTTGAAAGTTCTCAGTACTTCTCAATTCACATTATTGCTTATTTCTTTGTTTAAAGAACCTAATTTCATCAACAGTCGAGTTTTTTTTACTGCTTGGTTGTTTTTTACAGCGATTTTCTTTTTGTAAATATATCGTAAAGGTGAAGCGAAAGGAGGTGTATTTACGACTCGTAGTAAAGTTTGTCTCTTATGCATTTATGGAAATCGGAAACGATGACTGTTCCTCTAAAATCACTTTCTATCGCCTTGAAATTTATTTTGGGAATAAAGTTTATAAACTAAAATATAATTAATTAAAGTTTATCTTTTACCATATTGTTTCACTCCTTAAATGCTTTAAAGAATTTGAGCATCACGCATTCACTCTCTAGAAGTAAAAAAATCTGGTGCGTGCGCGCAACACACAACTTTCACTTACCAACATACTTAGATTAGAAATTAATGCGTTTTGTTAATTGCCACTTCTCAAATGAACAGAACAGTTTAATTATAACGCATTGGTTTGTCATTAAAGGCGTACGGCGCATGCGTGAGCTCAAGGTGTTTTATGAGTTGACGGAATATTTTTCTTTTTTTCTCCTGTATATGTTTACTTGATTTTCTTCATATATGATATTTAGCCATTACTTATTTTCAAGCGTGATGAGAGACAGTTAATTTCTCAATATAAACTAAAACAAAGGTACTTTATAGAAAAACAAAAAAAGCCCCTTCCCCATTTAAGCCCCCTCAGAACATTTTAATAATGATAAAGCTTACCTGATATTAAATAACAACTAATTTTCATTAAACATAACGAATTTGATAAATATCGTTAAAGCCGTTTTTGAGATAATCGATCAAAAACGTAAATATTGGACAAAATTTATTAAGTAAAGTCCCCCCTCCTGTTGATCAATTTTTATGAATTTTTTACAGTCATATCTCGAGCATATAAATACATCAAATACTAAGTTTGATCAAAATCGTTAAAACCGTTATTGAGTAAATAAAAAAAATACGTGAAAATGATACAAAATTTATTAAGTAAAGTCCCCCCTCCGGTTGATCAATTTTGATGAAATTTTTACAGTCATATCTCGGGCATATTAATAGATTAAATACTCAGTTTAATCAAAATCGTTAGAGCCGTTTTTGAGAAAATCGAAAAAAACTTAAAAAGTTATTAAATAAAGTACCCCCTCCCTTTGAGCAAATTTGATGAAATTTTTGCTGTCACATCGCGGGCATATACATACTCTAAATACCCAATTTCAGGTTCGCACGGTTTATAGTTTTTGAGCTAGTCTGTTCACACACACACACACACAGACACACACACACAGACCATTTCGCGGGACTTGGTTATTTTGACTCAGGGGACCCTAAAACGTGTATTTCCGTTGAAAACCGGAAGTCGAAAATTTTCACGATCGCAATACTTCCACTTACTATATATTTCATATATAGGTAAGTGAAAGTAAAAAAAATTATATAGTAGAAGATACCGAATATGAAATTTTCGCTGTCTCATTGCGGGCATATAAACACATCGAATACCCAGTTTGATCAAAATAGTTTCAGCCGTTTTGAGGAAATCTAAAAAAAAACCTAAAAATCAGACAAAATTCGTTAAATAAAGTACCCCCTCCGTTTCACCAATTTTGATGGAATTTTTGCTGTCACATAGTGGGCAGATGGATACACCAAATACTCAATTTCAGGTTCGTACGGTTTATAGTTTTTGAGCTAGTCTGTTTGAGCTGAACACACACACAGACAGACCATTTCGCGGGACTTAGTTATTTGGACTCAGGGGAGCCTAAAACGTGTATTTCCGTTGAAAACCAGAAGTCGAAATTTTTCACGATCGCAATACCTTACCTTATTGTATATTTCTTATATAGTTAAGTGAAAGTAAAAATATATATGTAACTTTTTCATTGTAAAAAATCAACTTTTAATATCAATTTTTCATGGCTCTTGACCATTTGTAGAGTGGCAAAGCTAAGTGATCTAAGTGCCAAAAATTCATTTCCCCTTTTTTTATACCAAAATGAGCTTTAAAAGCCAAGGCCAATGCGGTGCGAAGTGAATTATCTCCCGATTGGTAGTATAAGTAGTTCCAATTTAATTTAATGATTATATTTGGATAAATATAAATTAAAAATGATACATTCTGTGCAGTTTTTATTCATTTCCCGAAAATTTTGGTTTTGGTACTTAGATCACTTAGCTTTGCCACTCTACATTTCATAGTAAATGGACTATTTCATACATAACCCCGGAAGATGGGCCAAGAGCCCGAAACATTGGGATAATAAAATACAGGATAACCCATTGGAAGAGATTCCTTCATCTGAAGGAATCCCTTAGGCGAATCAAACTCTTCCTCTCTAAGGTGAAAGGTACAATCAAGTAGGAGATAAAAAATAATAGATGTTTTCACCTTCAAAATCTATTAAATAATGTTGTAGTTATAATTGAATAAGTAAAACCAATAAGGAAAATAATACTTATCATTAATAGCTAACAATTTTCTTAATTACTAATTCTTTCAATGGTACTTAATTGAGAAGACATTTATCTTAGAGAAACACCATACTTTCTACTAATCAAAATTTTTTCAACGCCCATAAGAGGTTCTGAACGTGAAAAATAAGAAAAATCCTTCCTTAGCTCTTTTTTTTCTTCTCTCTTTTTGCAAGAAAGCGAAAGGTACTCCAAACTAGGCCGGAATGTTCATGGCGTTTTTTCTTCAAAGAAGCGATTAAGATAGTTAGTTGTTCGTGACTGGGATAAAGCTCTCACATTTATTTGAATTTTGATGTTTGTAAGTGCCTCAAAAAACGTATCGGTTAATGTAGTAGCAGAATATCACATCAGCAGAAGCCAAAAAAACAAGCTTATTGAAAAAAAAATCGATTAATCGCATTTAAAATATCGATTTTCTACCTCGATACTTACATTAGGTAGAGGCAAAAAAAAAAAAAAAATTCAATATTCAAATAATTTGTACAACTGTTGAAAAAATGTGAGATCATATCGGTTCAAGTTAAAAAAAACATATGTTTTAGAATCATTTATACTATTGAGTAAAACTTTAAGAGCTTTAGCTCTATCTTGGATATAAATTAGGGATATAGAAATCGAAGTAATTAGAAAAAAGATACAAATGAAAAGAAAATTAGTGCGAACGCAATAGTCGAGTATTTTTGGATACAATCCGGTATTCTTCCCAGTGCGAGATATATAAAAATTATTTTAAAAACACATAGGAAATATGTTAAAAATGTCTAACATTTTTACATGGTTATCAAATTTTACATGAAAATAATGTGCTTCTAGCAAAATGTTTTCTTGACACAAAATTAATAGTTACATTATATTGTAACATTTATGCGGATTAGCAATTTCTATTCAAAGAAATAGTCAATGCCACACGAATTATTAAAACACAAATATATAAGCAAGAAATTAAGAAGGTTACAACATTTATTACTTTGTAACACAAATAATCACATGGCTTGAGCTTCAGAACCAAGAGTAGCTATTCAGTCAATCGCTCCTTATATATAGTCGAAAGAAGGAGGGTCTAGAATCTCGTGGGACGGCATGGATGGCACTCGAACATCGTAGTCACAAACACGTGCTATTTGGTCCAGCTGTCTGTTCCTTCCAACAAAAGGTCTGGGACTTCAACCATATGTTATTCTTTAACGTTACAATATAGAGAAAATTAAATGTAAATTAAGTTGGAAAACAAAACCCTTGTTTGCCTACTAGAAATATAAACTATTTATTATATAATGAGAAATAAAAAAATAAATAAAAAAGTGAATGCCTATAATATCGGTAAAATGAGCCTTTCAGTTGACAGAGTGATTAATTTTAATTTCAACATTTTTCAGTAAAATACTTGGAAGATTCTTACCTTTATTTATCTATGTATATTTTAGTAAACTTATGTTTTAATATTTCTGTCATACTATTACAAAATAAAAAGGGAAGAATTTACCGAAGAGAAACATTATTAAAACTTTTTTCCTGAACCATGTTGAAATTGCAGTTAATCATTCTGTCCACTGAAAGGTGTAAATATAAATTAATTGTTATGTTTTTTTTTTACAAAAATTATAACAACTGAAATGTCTTTTGATTAAGTACCGAAAAATAAGCAGGAAACAGAAGGAATAAAATAAAATTAATCTGTCTCTGTCATAAATAAATCCCTTAATTAATTAATTTATGGCTGACCTTATTAACATGCGAGTTATTTTCAAGATGGACCAACTTCTATATTTTCTTTTCACCAACGTAGTAATAGTTTACATACAATATAGTGGCTTAATCCTGACCTTTTAACTCATTAATTAACCAATGGATAATTATTGTTTTCATCAATGCATAATTAACATAGATTTCACGAAAATTTTAAGAGAAATAACTGATAAAACTAATTTTAAAATTAATTGAACTATCGCATCATTAGTTGGCCATGAAATGTGTCTAGAAAATGCAACTTTGTTCCAAAAGAAATCATGGGAAAGTAATTATTATTTGTTATGGGAGCTAGCAAAAGAAAGTTACTTAAGTGAATACATTGATTGGTTTAATTATTTAAATTAGAATCTTAAAAAACTAAATTATTTAAATTAAAAAGTTAATCAAGCAAAAAAACGATTAAAAATAAATTAAACAAGTAATTAGATGCCCGGATCAAACTGTTTTAAGGACTATAGTTAGTTATAAATATCTACGATGAAACTGCCTTGTTATTAATTTGGTAAATAAAAATTAATTTAATTTTTTAAATATAGTTAATAAAGCACGCGTATATTCACCAACAAGAAACCGCGAACCTAAATTTTGAATGTTACGAAAACCAGTTCTACGAGTTTTGTAAGAATCCAGGGAAACAAAATTCCTGAACATGGAGTAAAGGGATCAAAGAACTGTAATGAGTACGCCTTGGATGCCTCAAACCGGGAATACTAGAAAGATTTTTTAATCCTTTTTTTCAGAGATGTGGTCAGAAATCAACAGATTCGGCAGACCGCAATTCGAGGTTAAGAAACGATCTACAGACCATTATGTCATTAGCTGGTCTTGCCAACCATACAATTAAGCTTCGAAATACAAATATAAAAATAAAAAATAAATCGAGAATATTTTTAGAATAGGAAAACTTTATGAAAAAATAAATAAGTAAAAAATATTGATGCTAGCCAAATATTTTGTATTTAAAATATTATAACAAATATCTATAATATTATAATAGTATATGATTATATACCAGTAGCGATAAAACTTTTAAAAAAAAATTAAAAGCGCTGGCCGAAATATATATTTTGATCCATACTTTCAAATGGATTGTAAAAATCAGGCTGATAAGTCTGTGATATTGTGATAATCATATTACGCTATTTAATGTTCTTATTTTATTCACACATTTATATTTGCATCTGAAGTGAAGGAAAGGGAGACGAATGGATTTGGGTGATTTATTTAATGTATGAAATTTGGTGACTTCGTCGTAAATTTCCGATATTTTTTTAAAAATAGTTCACTATGGTTTTACACCAAGCATATACGTTTAACGAAATACATTTTTACTGATTTAATACCTCGAAATGCTCGAATCTATTTCAAAAGTAGTTAACTAATTCAATCTTATGGTTTCCCCTGTAGAGTTACATTTGAATTATATACGCCTATTTCAAGCGCTGGTGAAAATTGAAACTGCATCTAATAGACTAATAAATACAATAGAATTATAAATCAGCGTCAAAAGGTCAACAAAAATTATTGTGTCATAGCAATTACTATTGTCATTAAAACAGAAGTCTAGAACTTTGATTAATTAATGTAGGCCTATTTATACCAATCCCTTCCATTAAGGAACTATTATGCAACTAATGTGTTTCAAAATTACTATGACTGATTCACTAAATTACTATTTCGATTGGTTTCAAAAGATTCTTTTCAAGAATGGAATGTCTTCAATCTAGACCAATGTTTCAATTAATTATATTGGATCAAGATTAACACTTATTATTAATACTGTATGGAGTACTATGGAGAATTCTAATTGTAGTACTCTATATATGAAACACTGTTTACATATAGGAATTGATTTGACATTAATAGTACTTGATTTATTTTGTCGTTGCCATATTTATTCATCTCAAGAATCATTGGTTATCATTTTTTTTTCTTTTCTAAATAGAATAATAGCTGGGTCAAGATGATACTATTTCCAAGAGATCAACTTGAATTCCTGAGAATAAGAAAATAAGGGATTATTATCCGACCTTGGGTGGGATCATTACAACAGTTCTCATCCTTGAAGTTTACTTCTAAAGGGTTGAGCCAAGTTAAACAGAGCGGGATAGTTTAAGGAAAGAAATAGGCCATTGCGCGTTCGAGTTCTTCATTGAGATCCTCGAAGGACCTCCTTTTCAAGAATGGACACGGTTGCTCTACTGGACTTTTGTAAGCTTGCCTTTGCTAAATACTCGTGAGGAGAAACCTCGAATTCTCCGGCCCGTCTGAGGACACTTACATAAAGGAAGCAAGAAGCGGCCACTGGACAATCCCCAAGATCGTTTTATAGTTTACACTTCATTGACCCCGGATATTTTCAATAATTTCCTTAAAACTGTATGAAGTAAGTTTCCGCTTACTATATCCCATAAATAAATTATATTATTAAATTATAAATTACGAGCAGTCCCGGCTGTGGCTCAGCAGGTATAATGGGTTGAATTAATTATATCCTAATCTTTTTTAATACACTCAAATCAAAATTCACTAATAAAGATAAAAACGCTTCAGCTAATCTAAAAACCAACAGGGTTTAAAATAGAACTTTACGCTAAATTCAAAATTGTTTCGTAAAGAATTTAGATGCGTTAAAGTTTTTATCATTTACATCTTATATTTGACCAAAATGTGTTAATGAATAATAAACGTAAAAGGAACTAATAAAGGATATAATTGGAACAGGGTTTAGGTAAAATCAAAATAGAAAGTTAGCACAAATGTACCAAATTAATCTTTTGCCATAATACCATATTAATTAAATTCAGAATATAATACATGATGATACGGGATATCGTTTCAGGAGGTTATACTAAAAGGTGCACAATGATTTTGGTTAACCTGTCTTTTGCTAAAATAAATAGATTCAATGTTTTCCCCACACGTGAAAAGTCGACACATACCTAATTTGCCATGGAAAAACACGGATTTTCATCTCTTATAAGCATTGTTTTTATTTTATACTTTATAAAAGCATAGAATTTCTGTTCAAGTGAAATGTTTTTATGAATTACTTTGAAAAAATCCAATGATAATTCAAGTAAAAATCATTGAATTTTTTTTTTTTTTAATTCCTAATTGGGAGGTTTAAATGATTCTAGAAACTAATCCGATTAGCTTTTTCTTAATTTTTTTTTGCTTACTTTACGAGAAGCATCTTGATTTTCGTAATCCTTATGCCTTTAAATAACTTTAATACAATTATTATTATTTTTAGATTTTTTTTTACAGAATGAAACAAATTGATTGATAAAAAAAAATAACTTATTAAACTTTAATTAAAATAATTTTTTCTCTGCTCGGGAAAAGTATTGTTAGACCTAGAATCGGTGAACCATCAGTTTTGCTCTCCTTATGTCAGTATAGACGAAAAAGATTTAGATAATAAAATAATTTCTTTCCCCTATAATTCTGATACAAAGGAAAGAAGTCTAATAAAGGAGAATATACAAATAAACATTAGGTATAAAGTTTCTCCGAGATTTATCAAACAGCATTTACAAAACTATATATTCCATGTTCCCAACAAACTATATTCAACAAGCAATATCCTTGAAATATTTTTATAATGGCAATAGAGATATAAAGAGTAATCATATTTATAGCACCTATTCCTTATTCTCATGTCTGTTTTATAGTAAAGTTCATGTAATGTCCGTTAAAGTAGCATGTTATTAAGGAGTTTGAAATTACTACCGAAAATCATAGGCTTTAAAAAAGTATAAAACCTCGGTCTTCAATTTGGATGTTTATCTTGCGATCAACCTTCAATTCAAAGTCTAATCTTCAAATCTTCCATTCCCTAATTTTCTCGCTCATTTCATCTAAGAGCTCTGGCAATGTCCTTCGTGGGAAATAGCCTATTGTTCCCAAACTTAAAACAATTTGCGGATACATTTACCTTATTCACCTCTAAATGAATATCAGTCATTCCCAAAGTGGTCTATATCTGTGAAAATAAAAATTGGGGTGCACGATATGTCAGTGCGTCTGACCGTGAAATATAAAAAATGCGCAAGCCGTAGCACCAAGGGCTATTTGTTTTAAAAAGCTGACGTTTTAACCTACATTGAACATTTAAATGTCCTTTACACAAACTTGAAACTTTTTGAAAGGATGTTTTGACTATGGGAATACCACTATGTATTATCATCGGTGATACTTATACTTGTAAGTAACAATTGAACCAAGTATTATGATACTTATATAATATATACAATATAAAAAAATATAATATATACATATATAAAAAACGGATGAGATATTACTACAAGAACTGATCGGAATAAGTACTAAAGAAGAACTTTAGATTTAGAATAAGAACGAAGAACTTAGATTTAGAATGAGTACTAACGAAGAACTTAGTTTAGAAAGGGGTATCAGAAATTTTGGCTTCAGGGAATGTCACCCATTACTCCTCCTCCCTTATGATGTATCGCAAAAAAAATGTTCTAAGCCATTTCCATCTTCATACCTTGGGGAAAGGGGTGTCAGCGCAGTTACCAATCATACAAAAAAAAAAAAAAAAAAAAATTGGAACTATCTGATCGAGGAGATTTACTGTTAAACCTAACTGAAGTATAGCCAAATATTAAAAATAATGCAGGCTCATCCAATAAAAAAAAAAAAAAAAATACCATTTTTTTAAGTAGGCTGCTCAATTCGATGCGTATGTGGCTTTTTTTTCTATGTATGTTCACCGATTACTCCGAGATAGATCTACCAATTGGAATGAAACCTTTTGCATCTTGTAGATTATTTTTCCGAGGTGGTCCAATTAAAACCTTTTTATGTTACTATTTTTTTTTTTTTTTTTTATTTCAATTTTCTTACAGTTGAGTGAATCGTATCAAAGTGAATAGCACTATGTGCTATCAAAAACTTATTTCATGTTCATAAATTTGTAAACAATTAATATTAAAAAGGAGGGGCTCTACCTGTAATAGAAAAAATTGGCAAGGGGTCTACGGAACAAAAGGTTTGTCAATCTCTGATATATACCTATATATATATATATATATATATATATATATATATATATATATATATATATATATATATATATATGTATATATATATATATATATATATATATATATATACTTGGCTTCATATTAGTACTAACACAGACATTTCTCCAAGCAAAAAACAAAAAGTTATTGAGCAAAAAGGTATAAAAGCCTTTTCTCGTTTTCAACTGAGGAAATATACAGTAATAGTTGCAAAGTGAAAGCTTTAAGCATAGTTTCACTCGCACAAGTGTTAGATTTTCATTGTTTCTTTCGATTCATCTGAGTCCTCATCGATAAGAGTGCGGCGCGACAGGACAGTTCCTGCGGAAGTGGAAGGCCAGGAAGTTGGCGGCGGAATCGTGGTCATAAAACCCTTCATGAATACCATATCGGGAGTTGGAACAATGGAGGACCGTTACCGGAGGAGAGCCGATGTGGTTACCTCACGCGGCACGCACCTCGGCAGCTGTCCTGGGTCCAAATGGCTTTAACTAAGTCCTCCTTAGGTACTTACATTAGTACGTATATAGTTCACGATAAAGTTGAGCCCCATCAAACCATAATCTTTCTAATAGCTCCTTTCTCCGCCCTCATGATTTGGCTCAATAGGCTTTCTCTTCAACAGAAATGTCGACTTTATATCCGTTTCTGTCGTGTTTGAACAAGGAGAGAAACTAGTTTCAAGCTCACATTTACTTACAGAAGCTATCGGGGAGTTCCGTAATACAAAACATGTCGCTTAAATGTATATTCAAATATTCATTTTTGAATACAAAATTTGAGGAAATATAAGAAGTAAGTATCCAGGCTATACAGAACAAAGAACGAGGAACGTAGATTCTGGGCAGCTTTATGAAAATTACCTACAATATTGTAGAGCCGTGTGAATACACAGAATATAAACCGGATTAAAGAAGACTATATCATTGCTAGCGTAAACATGATATTTGAGAGCTGGTGTGCCATTTGTTACACATAACTATTTGTTCTGCAAAACCATAATGATAAAAAATCTATTATACCCAAACTTGAATGCTCTATAAAAACTAGATTTAGTCTGGGTGCAATGTAACATGGGTAGCTTTGAAAAAGACAAAAAAAGGTTTTACATCTTTTCCGCACTGTCTCGAAGTTCGGCGTTTTATTCTATTTTTTTTTTACTGAATATAATAGTGAAAAAAGTCTCTTGAAATATATTCAGTTCATACCGTATTTTTAAGCTTTTCTATTTTTGTCGTGCACGCGGGCTCATTAGATCGATTGAGGATTTTTTTATTCATTGAAAAATCAATTTTGAAATAATTTCTCTTTTAAGGCACCACCAGTATTTGAATGTCTTTTTAATGATTTACGTCGGGTTTTTTTCACGAAAAAATTACTTGTGTATCAAACCCATTGATGAAATAGTCGAACTCATATCGTAAAAATCTTCATGTTTTTGACTTGTACTAGATAGATCTTTCGAAAACACTTAATAAATAATGTTGCGTTTTGAGTTATTATTAGCCCCTAACTTGAACTCTGATCATAATACAGTTTCTTATAGATTTATCAAAGAAGTGATAGATGAACAATTTGATGGGCAATACAAACAAATGAGAAAGAAACAGATAAAAAAATATCTTTTCATCCACCCGTTCCTATAGAGATTATTGGCCTTGTTTATTTCTCAATTCCCTTTAGGTTCCCTTGGCAACGAAACAAGATTTACACCCGGACTCTGACTCGACCTCCGATCCCCGACCTTCAACCCTGACGGACGCCGAAGATGCCATTAGCTCATGATGAAACGGACGAGAAATGATCCGTCCACGTTCAGAGCTCAAGGACTAGGCAGGGTCGGATTCGAAAGTTTTATAGCCTCTTAAAGGATGTTACTGCTCATCCTTCAATGTTTTCCAATTCAGGTTTTATAAAGGATTACCCACATGTGAAGATATAACAGACGCCCAATTTGGATGTTCATGTAAATCAGTGAACAGAAGGAAACTATCAGGATAATTGATACAGAAAGAAATCGGTCTCAAAAATCTCGCATATAAGTCCTCAATTAAATTATAATTAAACAGCCACTTTTTTACATAATCGGCCATTTGCTCAGTGCAACTTTAAGCAAATTAAGTTAAAGTTGATTTTGTTTAAAGTTGAACATTAATGAGAAAATGAGGTTCTACCAAGGGCGTCCGCATGATTTCGTCAATGTGTAAAATTCAAATGACCGGGTTCGAGGTATTCTGACTACGGAAGGCTAAAGTAAATGTTTAAATAAAACTTATAGATATTTGAAAATGAAAATTTGTTTTTATATAATACTGAATAACTATAGTAAATGAATACGAATTTGTTAAATTTGTAGCTTATACTTTTCATAATTTGTCGGCGGGGGGTAGCCGCCAACCCCTGAACCCTCTCCCGCGGAGGTCAATGGGTTCTGTCTGTCTACTAATGGTTATGTCTGACACGTTCTATTTTGCTGTAAATTTTCAGATGAATGATAGATTATCCATCATATGAGCCTTTAAGTTGACGGAATTACTAATTCCAATTTCAGGATTTTTCAGAAAAGCTCTATAAATAATATTTCTCCTTGGAAAAGTTGTGCCTCCTTAGACTTTGTATATATATTTAAGTCTGCTGTGATGTTTATATATTTTGCTCATACAATTATAAAATAAAATGGTACTAATTTACCAAAGAGAAATATTTTCAAAAGTGGTGTCCTGAAAAATGTTGACATTTGAGTTCGTCTTTCTGTCAACTGAAAGACACATATATGTACGTATGTACAAGTATATGGGCTATACATATAAGTCAATACTGCTCGCGGGCTAAGTGCGCTCCTTTAGGCTCGTAAATCCTGCTTGCCATGTGGTTTTGAATAACATTCCCTTGTTCATAGGAAATAATGTACTTACTTCTAAAAAATAGTCAATTTTTGTAATTTCTTTTCTAGGTAATTTACCATTGGAGTATATTAGTTGTGAGTAATGTAAAAAAATCAAATTAAATTTATGGTTTTTTTTTTTTACTTATTTATTTTGTTGTTATGGTCCTTTCCTTGGAAAGTGTATGCGTATGAAGGCTCTGTAGATAACCGAATAGGCGAAAATTTGGCTGTAACTTATAAATAAGATGACAGAATTCTTATACTCATAGATCTTCTATTCATTTGGAATAATTCATAGATCTGATTATATCATACATCCCACTGTATGTAAGTGGCTAGGTCAAATTTCATTTCTTCACAGGGCACGACTTTTAAAGTTTGTACAGTATGGCTATAAAATCAGGTTTTCATTATCTAGCATTAAAATTTCGTCACAAATACTAAAAATGTGAGTGGCTACTAATTATGACCATTAAATTAACTAATGGATATTATCAGTAATGAGATATTACAGTTTAATAATATTTCACGGACTGATTAAAACAGAGATTCAATATAAATTTGTATAACATTGTATAATATATGTATAAATGTTTGTATAATTGTATAAATGTGTAATTGTTGTTGTATAACAAATTTCAAATGAATGCCTGATATTTACACTTACATTTGGCTAAAGTCGACTGAACCACTTAATCACTAATATGACGGGGGTCACCTGTGGTATAGTGGTTAGCATATTTGTAGAAGCCTACAATACTAAAGGTCGCGAAATCCCGTCCCGAGGTGGCCCTAGGATTTTTTAATGGGAGTAAAACATTTCCCTATTAGCCCTACTTCCATATGGGAAGGTTTCAGTCTGTTTCTAGCTTGCCTGCGAAACGCTTAAAGCCCTGAACATGCCTGAATAGGCGAAAATTTCGCACGTAATCTGCATGATTAAGTGAATTATTGAAATAATACAAGACTTTGAGGCCTAGCGTTCTATATCTATGATTAAATAGATTCTTCCTACAAACTTGTATTAGTAAAAAATCCTTGTCTATGCCGTCCCTCGGATAGGACGTAAAATGGAAGTCCCGAGCCTGTACGATGTCAGGTACTCGGTAAAGACCCCTATCCTAATTATACCTGGATAGGCAAAATTTAGGTCTCCCACTGTAGCATCGTCCGATAAGCCCTAGTGGCATAAAACAAACAGCAATAACAATAACAAATGTTATGACGGATATGTCTAAAAACTGAAAAAGTAAATAAATAAACGGACATTTTGAATCTTTAAAGTACTTAGGTAAGTTATTTGCAAACTAAAAAGATAAAATGTTCTAAAGTGTGAAACAAGCCATACAATGGAATCAATATTCGAAATAATAAGAAACAAGCGATACGGATCTGATAAGTTGCCTTGAACTATCGGAGCATTAAATCCCGTTAAGTTGACAAGGTCGGATTTCTGACCTGGTGACACTCAACGTTCGTTTCAGTCAGACCGAATAGGAATTTATTGGCTAATGGTGGACATGAAAAAGAGAAACAGAGAGAACTGTGGCCCTCTAAACACTGTAGGTTTTAGGTTTTCTGAGGGGGAGCGCTTTTATTTTATTCATTCATTTATATTTTTTTCTAACACCTCGATCCCGAAATTAGGAAACTTGGAACACATTTTAAACGATTGATTATGAGAAAACTGCTAATTCCGGAAGGATTTAAGTTATAGGACATCTAATACTACAAATAAAATTATTGTAAATACCTAACTGCGATAATTTATTGTAAACTGAAAATCAATCTCTCAAATAGTACAGATAACAATTGGCAACAAAATATTTAAATGTATATATTCAAATGTTTCCTGGTATTTGTTAATGCATGGGCACGGAAGGCTCAGCTCGGAATATACAACAGTTCATTGCAAACGATTTACTTATTAAACAGTATTTATAAGTAAGTACGCATATGACTTTTTCCATATTTATTTCAAGCAAATATTTACTTTTAAATTAAAATTAATTTAAGTTATATTACAGAATAACTTAATAAGGATAAGAGTGGATTCATCCTAAGAGAGCCTAAGAGGGCCCTAATAAAACTTTAGGGCCAACACATAAAAGTAACTTGATTAAATATTTTTAATAAATCAAATGTTTAAATATAATCTATTTGATAATTAAGGACATGAACTATTTATGAATTAAAGCTCTTATTATGCATTAATAACTTTCTAGAATTTTATTTACGACCTTTAGAGATTCAACCATTTTTTGGGTACTTTATTAGGTCATTTTTGTTTCACTAGGAAATTAAAAAAAGAAAGAAAAGGAAGTAAAATAAAATCGTCCCCAATACATCTAAACAAAACGGTAAATAACATTTATATTTAACAGGCCGATCATGAGGAAAGTGTTGATTTTCATTGGTAATCTGGCTTTTACGGGGTAAGTAAGGGCCTCATACACTGAAATAATTCCTTCAGGATTAAAAAGGCGGACTAATGTTACCTCAATATTAAGTACATAGAATTTTGCGCATTTTAAAAATACGTGGTAAAAAAGTTATCTTTTTTTTTATGATAAAAAAGTGTTTGGTTTTGGGTGCATATAGTTTTAATAATTTATAATCGAGCTAAATCATAATAAATAATGACAAACGAATTTACAAGAATCGTGGGGAAGAAATCAGTGTGTCTGGTTTTTTTTTCTTAATCGTGGAAGAGTATATTAAAAAATTGAAAAATGTTTAAATAAGATGATTAAATAAATATTTATTACTAAATACCACTCCGCTGTACATAACCCGACAGGACCAGAACAACATCGATTAGCATTTCATTGTTCTGCGAAACAGAACAAGGGATTGTTGGACAAGGTTAATCTGTGACCGCGACCTTGGGACAAGCATGTAGACTTCCTTGTGGTCTCCAAGTAAGTACTAAATAGTGTTTTAACCGTTGTCATGATAGGAATTTAATGATCCAGCAACATCATTTTCACTAGTTCCTGGGGGAACAAATTAGTATCCTTGATGGTAAGTAGATGATACTCGAATTTTCAGCGAAATAAGTCTATAAAAATGGATGCTGCGGCATGTATATTCCCAGAGGTTAAGGCCGGTAAAGTGGGGGTATTGGTGATCGATCTCCCTCCAACGAATTTTGAATCAAAATCTGATTATACGAATTTTAAAGAAAACAAAAGACTAGTATATAACACCATATTAAACATATTTGAACCTAGGGAACAGAACTTTGGGGTTCCGCTAAACAGGTCCATATAAACAAAATTCAAACCGCACAGTCCAAAATTCTTAGAAAAATTATAAACGCTCCTTGGTATATTTCTAATACACAAAGACATGGACATTCCGACAGTAAAATCATACATTCACGACAAATTCACCACATTTTACTGCTGAACTCACAACCACTCAAACGGACTTGTGTCTTCTCTTCCTTCCTCCCAGTTACCCCTCCAGCGAAGATTGAAAAGGCAATGGCCGATACACTCTACACAGCAATTAAATCAGGCAAATTACTGATAAAATATGCATATTCTTCAAATTTGCTAGATGTGCACCAGTGCAGACACATATAACGTAGGGCCGGGATAGCCAAGCATGCTCGAGCCAAACCGCGGCGGTTCGAATCCGCCCTGGGATGGTTGACTTTTATTTTGTGGAGGCCCCACGGAAAAAATCTCGTCTAACCCACCGAGGTTAGAATAGGTTAGTTACACCTCTAGTGTAACGCCCCGTATGCCACACATGGCAAGGTAGGGGTACAGAATAAAAATAAAAGATGCATGTAACGTTAAATATGAAATATGAAAACATTAAATATGAAATGAAATGAAAAATTAATAAATAAAAAATTGTGTAGCATGTATAGTGGCATTTATGTATATGAATTTAATAAAGCTCCTATTCTTTTTATCAATAAATGTTTTGCTTTTATAATTTATTATTTTCTTATTGTTGTTTTTTTTTTTCTGTCTACCGATCCACACTAATATTTATTTCTCTTACTGTCCCTGTCAGAGTCAACTAAGTACCCCCACGCCCGTAGACGGTATCCTGGTGGAGTGGAATAACTTTCCCTTATTTATCTCAGGATGGCATTTTAGTGGTGAGTGTACCGTTGAAAAGTGTACGCCTCGGTCTTCTTCATGGACGACTCTTACTTTCATTTATAACCGGTAATAAATTAGATTTCTTACCGCAGAGGGTAAGGGAGCGCGAAATACTTCCAAGATGGTTTACTATTTAATTCCTTGGTGGTCGTACGCTGTTTAATTTATTTGCAAATTGGATTTTCAATTATAGATCAGTATTATGTGGGCTTTGTCCATTTTATTTTTTTTAAGAACACAAGATATATAAAACAGTACATAAACGAACTTTTTTTAGGTGTGACTACAGGAACAATTTCCCTAACTACTAAAATGTTGCAAGCATAGCAATAAAATTCTTTTATAGCTACTTTAAAACAAAAAAAGACACGCTTGTATAATCACTCAATGAATGGAATGTACCCGCTTTATATAATGGTACGAATATTAGCCGGTTGAATACATTAAACATACACAGTTGCCCCAAGGTTGCTGTGGCCAGTTTAACGGTATTTGTGAAACGGCAGGTAAACCTCTGAAGAATGGATTAACTAAAAGAAAAATATATTTTTATAATTAATTAATGTAAAATATTAAGTGAGTGGCATTATTTTTAGTTGTACTCCTCGAAGTGTTCTTATTTGAAATCATATTTACCGTAAAAAATCGTTTTGATTGAATTTGGATTATTTTTTATGGCTCTGCAAAAAAAAAAAAAGTATAATCCTGCAGTATAAAAAGATTACAATCTTTTAAAATTCTCTGAATATTTTAAAACTCTTAGTTAATGCTCATTGCACCTTAAAGAGGAGTTTTAATACAGTATGGGAATGCACAGCAACGAATGGGCATTTGACACATCTTGTAAGAATAACTCTTGTTCATTTTGTAACTGTATTATGATAACAAAAATTTATGAAAGTTTGGAGTCAAAAACTAATACGAAACCAAATATATCAATAGATCTGTCTAGAGCTAACCGTTTAGTTTCAATATCTTTATCCGAAATAAACTCGGGAAGTTGTCTGAAAACAACATTTTTCGCACATAAAAAAAAAGGAAATTCATTTTAAAATATTGGCATACTGAACTAGATTTACATATACATACGATTAGCTAACCGGAATCTATAAATCATGTATTAATTTATATAAAACATAAGGAGATGCAATAATATATGAGATTAATAGACTGTATTCTATTATTTCTAGGCATGGGCGTTCGCAGAGAGAGCTGCAACTAGAAATTTTTGAATCATAAAATACAAATTGAATAAATTCTTTATCATTTACTATAACTTTTAATCATTATATAATCCAATATGTCAACATTTAAACATCAATAAGGCTTATTTGGACAATTAATAAAGCCTTACAAGGTCAGAACACCTCCAACCCTTCTCCCAGGCATAATTATTTTACCTGATTGCCCCTACCCCAAGACGAAATCCTGCAGACGCCTTTGTTTCTAGGAATTTTATATTCTTATTCATTGCATAACCTCAAAAGACATAATCACCATATAATTTTAACATTTATTACGTTACTACTAGCCTAAATTGGTATATTAATATGAAATCGATTCGAAATAATTCTTACTGGCCGAATTCTTATCGATATTGACTCTAATGATTATTATGGCTTATTAGAGATGAAAAGAAAGTGGAAAAATTAAGATGGGATCAGGAGAACTGGTTTCTCATCCAAAGGCTCTTTTTAAGTATTTCTTCACGTCACAAGAAGATATTCATTCGTCCACTGGTGTCCCAATAGCTATGTCCTTTAGCTTATGAGCAACTGGATCGGAATAATCTAGACTCACTTGGCATGTTCTTTCGACATTTCTCGAACGGTGTTTCGTTTCTAAAAAAGCCGACGCTGTTTCAGTCGTACCAACTAACTTCCACCATATGTCGGATCGATTCTTAACTTTCTTATCACCTAAAGTGAAATAAACTACGCACAATGAGAGGTCAACTTCCCTGCTTAACTATGGTTACTGAAACGCACTAGAGAAGAACTAGTATCAATAAAAATCAAACAGTTTCCTCAACTTTTTTCTATTAAACCATTGTACTGTAGCAGTGTTGTCCATGTATATCGATGTAGCAGTGTTGTCCATATATATCAATTTTGTTGTTTTATCAATTTCTTCTTTTTCAAAGTTCTTTATATTTAATAACATTCTATTTATAAAATATTATTAATTATGTCAGTAGAAAATGACTAGTTAAATATTATTATCAAGTAAAAAAAATTATAGGCAACACTATTATCAAATATTATTATCAAGTAAAAATAATAATAGGCAACACTGTCAATAATCTTTTAAATTGTAAAAATCATCTGTATTAATTAGTGTATGTTGAAAAATATTGTTAACCTTATTTGGAATAAATAAAATAGTGATTTAGTTATGTTTTGTTCCTTGGTGTAATAAGAATTTTATGATTGGTGCAATTAGAAGTACCAAAGTATCATCCAATGCATTAAATTACTGATAGTTACCTTTCGCAGCCAGGATATTATTCATATATTATATCTATGGCCAGAGGGAATAAATAGGTAAGTTGGAAAATGGCCTAACTATAACATATAATTATGTTATATTATCTGGTATTCGTTCCGGAAGACTTCTGAACACTATGAAGAAAATCTGTAACTCACAGCTCTACTTTTTTGGCGTTCCTCATATTACTGCGTTTTATTTTGAAATTATTAAAAGGTAATATTTTAATTCCATGAAATTAAGTAAAGTGATAATAATAAAAGAAAAAAGAGAAGTCATTAACAAGCTAGAGAAACTACCCTCTAATGGCACCCGAGACCGTCTTTTTTTTTCAGATGTTTAGGAGAGTTGCCAGGAATAGAGGAGGGAGTCAGGCTGGAAACAAGAGAATTCGAATGAGTAGGTTACATGGATCAGGTCAATATTATCAGGCAACATATGGAGTATAAAGGTTTTTGGGTAATTAGGGACTCGATTAGAGACATTAGGATCAGTTGCAAGAAGAACATATTAAAAGGTATAAACACATCTTAATTTGATTGACACTGCCAATTCACATATGGGTTTTTTTTTTTTTTGGGTCCACCCCTTCCTCGCCTTGTAGGCTATACGGGGTTTCCCGGGCCAGGGGAGAGGGTGGGGGATTAATGCCGAGTATTATTAAATTTCCCCTGGCTCCGGGTTTTGAACTTGCTATCTTCTGGTTCTCAAATCATCTGTCCGGTTGTCAGTGGCAACGCGTACTTTCTAACGCGTTTAGCCGGTATCTTTTAAGAGGCCTCGAAGCGCTCACCTGCGAAGAATACGAAGAACCCAACACAGTCACTTACGCACTTACAAACAGATTTCCCCAAAATACAGAAAACATAGGAAAAACAGTCTTAAAACAAACACTAAAAAAAATCCTTGAGGAGCAAAATGAACACAAGTCTCCTCTTTAAATAAATTCCTATAAATAACAGAATATTATAACATGATATAAATAATCATTAGGCGCCAATGACCCATTGGGGTAGAGGCGACACAATAATAAATAAGTAAGTAAATTTTGATCAATATCTTATTTGTAAAAAATAATTACACCACTTTAAAAATACACCCACTACATACAGATTCTCTCAAACAACGAGTTTTGCTATGTAAAACACACTGGAATATGTATACAGAACGACGTGACAAAATAATAGGAAGAACATCTAGGTCACGACATTACGAAGGAGCTAGGGAGCATACATAGAGCAGGCATTAAACTAAATTACTGAAGTAACATTTTATTAACCATCGTAGGGAGGCGAAACATAATTTCTCCGGCGTGGGTTTATGACTCACCTCGGTAGAAAATTCAAGAGGGGCAAGCTTCCTATCTGAATGCAAAGGAGCTTCGACCTCTTCCTTATCACATCCTGGTGGGTTCCAGCGGCTTTGATGGCCTTTGAAGTCTCTGTACCAGGAGGACAAGATGGAGCCTCCAAAGTTCTTATGTTATCAAAGGGAATTCGGCTTCTATGGTAAAGCTACACGGGCGCAAATATAACGATGATAGTAAAGAAAGAGCGAAGTTATGATTTACCTCTGATGATGATGAGGTTGATTTCATAAATAAATAAATAGTACATATATATAAATAATTATTCATTTTTCGACTATCATCTTACGCAAAGGCATAAAGTGTGCTACAGAAAATGGAGAATCAACTTGATGTCAAAGACAGAGGGTCTCAGTAAAAACCTTCTTTCTTGTTTTTTTCTATTCATAATGTCCCTAACACTTGGCAACGCAAGTCCCATTTCGGTATATTATCCCGTAAGCATAACCTTAATAATACTACATATATACATATGCTTCCAAAACACGCAATATTTCCTATTACATATTAGTTTAGATAAACTTAGATAATGGTCCGAAACATAAACCAAGCATCTTCCTCTCGTTAGTACTCGATATTCCTTTTAAGTTCTCGACCTAGGACAACTTAGTCCAATTAACAAAGCTGAAAAGCCTTACGTAAGTATCGTTACGGCATTTACATCAGCCTACTAACAAACCTTGTACAAGCTCTCTAGTTGTGTATTCCAAAGTACCCCAAACCCCCTCATCTCGAGAAGTAACCAGAGAACCTAATTAACGGAATGGCTGACCCTACTCTTTGGGAAGGAACCCTGTGAACTCGGAAGCGGAAACAGTTTTACCAATTTACGGGATTGTGCAGTTGTCTCTAAGACAGAGGCACGTGCTGTGTTTACGTTTCGCTGTGAAAGCTCAAAAGAATTACGGAATCGCATTGTCTCAAATGGTTTTGTAGCACTTAACAAGCAGAAAGGTCGTCAGTTTTTTTTTGCTAGTTCTAGTTCTAGTTAGAAAAAAAAAACGAACGTAGATGCTTATTGTAGTATTGAGTCTGATTTAGTTAGTATGCTGAAGCGGGTATAAAAACTGACATTATCCCATCGTTAAATTTTCTATCACCCTTTCAGGTTTAGCTTCTGCTTTTTTTTTATGTTCATATATCATTTCTAATGCCCTCCCGCGCACTAAGGACCTGATTGCTGTACCAGTGTTGTGAACTGTGGTAGCCTAGAATGTGGAGCTTTTTTTTTGCTTCGGAAGCCATATTTTCATTAATATTTAATCAAATCCAATGTTTGAACCCTTATTGAGACAAAAATGATGAAGGTAAAATATATATCTAATCAAATAAATAATATAAGTTTTTCGAAAAATCTGAAATTTCGTAATTTTCTTTACATTGATGTATGCAACAAACAACCGAACAATTATTAAAATCCAAGACCAAGGTTCAGACACTCGTTGATTTGATATGAAATGACCCTATATCTTGCCGCTGTGTCAACGCTAAAAGTCCGTAAAATCGATTTCATGAACGAGCGATTTCAATAAACCAATTAGCCATTCAAGTGTTTTTTTATGATTCAATAATTCAGAATGAAAGTTGATTTTAAAATTTCGAGCTTATGACAAATGAATACTTAATCAAGCTGGAACGTTCATAAAATACATATGGAACGTTCTAGCCAAATATGTGCTCCTAATAATCGAATGTGTTATCAGTTTATAACATTGCTTCCGTTCACCGCTTTTTTATTGCAAACTTCGCGCCATTTGTAACTTTCTCATTTCTATACTAGGTAAGAAAATATTCTAACCAGGTCAAATATTCGAGCTGATCTATTAGCAGATTGAAATTTTTCTTTTTTACATTTCTGTTTTGATATTTCAAAAACATTGAAACACAGACACTTTCTTTTCTGATTCCTGTAGATATCTGTGATAAGTATTTCCTCTACAAATATCGTGGACCTAACTGCAATGTACCAATTGTGGTGGGTACAGCATTAATAAAACGATTATTTCTTAAACAGTAGGAAAAATTTTGTGGTTATTTTTGGTTTAGGTGAAACATTCATATTATACATACACCCAGTTTTATGTTACTATATTTTAACCTGAGCTCAATATACAGGCTGGATAATATTGTATTAATATTATCATAATTGATTCACCTCTCTTTCACAGAGTCATCGGCGTATTACTCTTAAAATTATATTCTACTGTAGTGTTTAGTCTTCTCGAGGAACTGAAAAGTCAGTTCACATTCTTCTAATTACCTTGAAGAATTTCTTCGATGGCATTACCCGTTTCAATAGTTATTTTTTACTGAATTGTTGCTTTGTCGCTAACCAAAATATGCCTACACTACTATTATGTAAATAACAACAGTGTGTACAACAATTGAAGTAATTACAATCTGATTAGGACTAGTTTATTTATCTCAGGAGCTAATGATGCCTTTAATTGACCCTCAGTAAATTAAATCCTATTGTAGCCGAACATCCAATGGAAGCGTTCTTAACTATATCAACTACTAGCCATCCATCATTCATGAATGAATAGTCAACATGATAGAACTTTTTTAGAGGTAGATTAGATGAGGTGTAAAAGATTGGTTGAGTTAAAGGTAACGTAATATAAATTAATTGGTGAATTGGTTATAATACCAATTAAGGTGATAGAAATGCAACTATTGCTGACATGCTTATGGTAATCTTCTTCAATTATTCATACATAACCCTATAAAAAATAAAAATTAAATCATAATAAAAAAATCCAACAGAAAATAGGTTTATGCCACTAAACAACCAAAAACCAAAATCGTTTAATTTTGCTTTTTATAGAAAATCAGTTTCAAAAAACATTTCCAAAATATTCATAATTTGAAGGAAAATCACTGGGAAAAAATCAGTGCTCCGGGGAAAAATCACTAAAATAGCCAAAAGATTGTAAAAAAAAATCATCGTCGATAAGAAAAAAATACAATATCAGACAATCGCCTTTAATAACAGAGCTGGAGACGATACACGAAATTGCTAGGATGGCAATGGAACAAAGCGAACAAACAACAAAAGATATTGAGTTGCAGCTGCATGCCACTACCTCATACCACTACATGCATAGCACTACTTCAGACGCCACTCCACACTCCATTAGGCCATCAGCTCTAAGTTCACTTTCAGACTCGTTCTGTATTCTCGGCTGGTCTCCTTTCGGTTTCCTTTCACTCTCTTTTAGTATAACTAGGCCTTACTATCGCATTATTTTGGGCATAAAACAGGATAGCTAGGAAAGGTAGGCCCAATAAAACAAGAAGTAGTCGAGAAAAAAAATAAAAATAAACTTCGTGATGGAAAAAACAACATAAATTTCTTTAATATTGCAATTTCTTTAAGCCTTTTTACTGAAGTAGGAGTTATTAACTTTTCCTGTGTATCTTACCGAGAATAAGGTATGCAACATTTACATGAAATAATAACACTAAATCTAACTACGAAAATCAAATCTAAAAGTTTGTTTTAAAATAATGATTAAAAATTCATGAATAATAAAAAAAGAAAACTAAAAAAAATTAATGTTAATAGAATGCGGAAATTTATGGTAGGTGAAACCTGTTTTCAGCTTCGAGCTCAGCTTTTAGTACTTGCCAGAATACCGTGGTGTTCGCTGAGGGGGAAAAAAGTAAAACAATTCAACAGCACTCGCGGAAAGATTATTTTCGTTGTCCTGGAAGTCACAGCCACTTGCACTTTCATAAGAGTGAATATGAATGGAATATTCTTATGCGTTTGGTAAAAGCTTAGCAAGTTATATCATCAATAGGTACACCGGCATGGGGCAACGAGGCATTGCAAGATGACATACTTTTCCTTAACCATATATTAATAACATTGACAAAAACCTAATTTTTAAATAATATATGTGGAGTAACTATTTATCATTTTGGTATGAATGGGAAATACGCGATGCTCCTGACAACCAATGTATGAATGTCAATCCAAAAATAGCTTAGAAGTTCAAAACCCGGAACCAGGGGACATCTAATAATACTCAGCATTAATCCCCCACGCAATCCCCTGACCCGGGAAACACCTTATAGCCTAAAAATGGTGAGGAAGGGGAGACAAATATAAAAAAATAAAAATAAAAAGTTCCTAAAAAAATTTTTTTATTTGAGTGCCGTATCCAACTTAGGCTAAGCCAATGTAATATTAAGCTATGACTAATAGAATAAAAGCTTTAAAATGAAATAAATACTGTCACACATTAACATACCCCTTGAAGCATGTTCACTAAACGAATATTTTTAAAATATGTGACAATATTTATTTAATTTATTATTTATATTTTAATCACTAATTAAAACATGTGAAATCGAATGCTATACAAGCCTGTTTACAAGGTTACAATTTTGGAACGTTATTTTGAACCAAACGTTACTCCACTTTTGTGACAGCTAGTGGCGATTACAAGGGACCAAACAGATCCGTTTACACACTTTTTACACACGTTTACAAACTTTATTTTTTTTATCAAACTTAGAATAATTATTAGCCGACGATGATTATTATTCTTATTAACCTGTTCACAAGTGAACTTCAAAAATTTTATCTCAAGATTGATAAAAAAACTTAACCATTTTAACAGTTCTGTTTGGTCCATTGTAATTGCTCCTCGTGGTCAAAGAGGAAGTAACGTTTCGTTCCATACTTCGTTCCAAATATTTCTCCGTTTATCCTGATAGGATGTTTTGACTGTCTTTAAGACTGATTTGACATGATTTCATGACTTCATACCTCCACTGAAGGATTCACACATTCAGGCATTGAAGGATTCACACAAAGCTGCTGATAGCATTGTAAAACTGTTAAAGGAGATTTCCATCTTTGCTAATATATAATAATAAATAATAAATACAAATATATATTAATATAAATAAGATAGGTAGTAACCCTGAAGATGCCTGAATAGGCGAAAATTTGGCATGTAATCTGCATGATTAAGTGCATTATTAAAATAATACGAGACTTTGAGGCCTTGCATTTTATATCAAATATATAGTAGTACATGTTAATGAATGGTAAATATTACAAAAATAAAATATAACATTTGGGAATAATATCTTAAACAATATCACAGAGTAGAATATGGTCGTAATGACTGCGCTGTTGAACGCCCATCTCAAACAAATTAAACTAACTTTTACCGTTTATACAGGCCTAACCACTGCGCTATACACCCAATAAAACAAAAGTAGTTAAAATTAAACATTTATAGATATGTATTAATACATTTGCATGTTGTATTAGTTATAAAATACTAAAGTAGGAGAGGAAAAAAATAAAGAAGAAACAAAACCGCTTTCTATCATGTCAGTGAACACATCCTGTTTTGTTTTTTAGATTCCCGTCAGCAATTCACCAAGCAAATTCGCATATATTAAAATAATGGAAGATTAGGTGAAAACGTGGTACACCACGAGTGCACTATAAGGGAATAAAGTGAACATCTTCACACAAGGTAAGACTTAATAGATATTGAAGATTGATAAAAGAGCCTAAAAAGCTAAGTGTGCGACCACTGAGACTGAAAGTGTCCGCTGAAGCCAACGTACATAAATTTACATAAAAGTGAAACTGCTTCCAACGACCCGGAGGGAAATATGCCGCTTTGAAATTTCTTCACTCCTCGCCTTGGTCTTCTGCTCAGCTTGCATAACTCGTGGAGACAATGGAGGAAAAACCATTTGAGATTAATTGTTTATTTTTTGGATTTCCCATCAGTCATCGGCGGGGGGAGGGGGGGCTCTTCGATTCGTTCTGGGGCAGAACCCCTCCTCCCCTCCTCATTCAACTTTCTATCATCTCTTCCTCCGAGTTTTTGATCTCTGCCACGCCCGATCCTTATGTAACCTGGCGAGTCTTACCGGGCTTCATCCTCCTTCCAAGACTGAAGGTTATCCGAGATAGATGCCCTTCCAATTTTTTTATTTTATTTTTTTATTAACAACCTTAAATTTCGTATTACCCTTAATTTATTTCTTTAACAAATTAAGAAAATTTACTTGATAAAACCAAAAGGAATAATAAGCAATATTGTGTTTTACAACGATGACGATAACGTCGGGTACGTAGCAAATTTATCAGGAGAACCGAATAAAAGTTTCTTACCTTTAGTGCAATTCGCCTGGAACTTTACTAAGATCGCAAGTGTAATAAATCTACACTTATTCGAAAATTGAATAAAAAAAAAAAAAAAAACCGAATGGAATAAAAATTCAATCTTGACTTAACAGGTTGTAAAGCATATGCCTAGCCTATGTGCCAAATATGTCAAAAACTAGATTATTGCACATTCGATAACTTACTCAGTTACATATTTTCCCATTTTGAACTTCAGGATAAAATTAATACTTTTTTGGTAAATTAAAAGGATATCTTTGTATCAAGTTAGGTTTCTACACATTGAAAAAAATAAGTTTTTCCCTTGATAATTGTTGCTTTGATTTAAAAAAAAATTATTATTATTATAGATAAATTTGGCACTTGATACACCGAAAGTAGTTAGTAAATTTAGTAAAGTAGTTAGTAAATTTTTAAATACTATAGGTAGAGAAACTTTACTCAAAACTAAAATATTGTACAGTCTACTTACTGCATCTGTATACTTATATACTTCTGGAAGTATGTAATGATTACAAGTTATATATTTAAATCCACAGACAACAAATCATAGTTGTACAAGTTCCTCAACTAGAAATCTCATATTAGAAAATGTGTTTGCTTCTCTTTTAGGATGAAAGAGGCTTAAGGATAAAAATCCATTTGAAACATGACATGTGCGAATACAAAATAAATAAAGGAAAAAAAATGAATATTCAATTGTATACTTTACTGTAAAAAATGCTTCCCAAAAATTTTATATGAATATATGCATTTTATTTTATGTTATATGTTTATGTATATTTTAAAGGAAAAAGGAATAAAAAAAATATAATTCTATATACATTTACAAAATTCAACTATAATAATAATAAAAATGATTTGAATCAAAGCAACAATGATCAAGGGGAAAAAAGATTTAAAAACATTTTTTTTTTAAATGTGAAGAAACCTAACTTGATACAAAAATATCTTTTTTATTTACCAAAAAAGATCAATTTTATCCTGAAGTTCAAAATGGGAAAATATGTAACTTAGTATAATATGTAACTATAAAAAAACGAAAAAGGAATAAAAAAATTGTAAATAGCATAAAAACAGATAGGACATTTTTGGTTCTGGGAACAAATTTTTATTCTTCTCCAAGCATGAAAACCTTCTCTATCTATACTTTGAAAGCTACAGAACAAACATATTACTTCCGTTTATTAATAGGTAGGGAGATCATGAAAATGAATACATTACATCATAAATATTCGAAGAAGACTTCGTGTATGCTAAGTACAGCGCTCAAGTCCACAAAGTACTATACAAGAGGTAAGTTATGAAGTAGAGAAAGGTTGCATGCGACCTTGTCTTCAGTACTTGCAACTTTCTACACAAGTATTTAAGAGGATTTTCTACAAGCATTAGTCATTTTCGAATATTTTACTTTATATAATCATAATTACTGTAACATGAATTATATTGAAATTTATTGTTAAAAAGAAACTTTTCTTTCCTTGAGTCATGGATATATTCTAGAGAAGTTCTCATAAAATTGACCAATCGTTCAAGAAACCCATATTTCCCAAAAAAGTCTGTTTTGGGTTTAATTTATTTTTGGTATATTTAATAGCGAGAAACATAATTTAAGACATTTTTTTTTCTTTTCCATTAACTTGAATTAGTGGGTAGGGGTTCTCAAACGAATGAATGATTCAATCACATTTAAAAAAAACTTATTCTTCCGCCTTTACGGAATAGAAACAGATGAAATATCAAGCGTATTTCGTAGTTTTTGTTTTGAGTTATTTATTATCATTATATTTTTTTAATATACAGGGTGTTTCAGGGTTAAATGGCCTAATTGAAAATTTGAACTAAGGACCTCAAAACTAGAAAAAAATTTCCAATGAAGGTATATCCGCAAACGCTTTGTTTAGGAGATAAATTTAGATAGAATGGTAATATGACCTAGTCTCCGTAACTGTACATAAACTATGGACTTTAGGATTAATACTGTTTGGAATAGAACATCAACAAGAAATAATAATAAGAATAGAACTATCAATAACATTTATCAGTTGGTTTGAGGCTTTCGCAGAGTACTCATTATGCCTTCCATTTATACTAATGCTGAATATGCCGATATGGTGTTTGCGTAAGGTTTTTGCAATGGTAATGCCAATGCTGCCCGTCGTGAATATTCCATGCGATTTCCAACTAGGAGATTACCTAGTAAGTCTACCTTCAACTCTATGTTTCAACGTCTTAGAGAAACTGGTACATTTGCTGTCGTACGACATGCTGATGGTATTTTAGCCCCTTTACGAAATGAAGAAAGGAGTGCGACCGTATTACAATATTTTGATGATAATCCATCTGGCAGTGCACGAAGAGCTGGAACAGAATTAAATGTTACGGCAACTACAGTATGGAGAACTCTCATTGCAGATGGACAAATTTTTCAGATTGGTATTTAAATCAAGCTGATCAAAATCCACACTTTTCAGGAGAAATTTCATGGACAGATGAAGCTACCTTCACAAGAAGAGGTATCTTCAATCAGAAAAATAATCATCTCTGGTAGCATCATTCATTAGCAATCCCCATTTTCAATTTTCAGCACGAGTTTCAGTGCTATGTGTGGTTGGGGATAATAGACAATATTTTAATAGGCACGCATTTCTTTCCACCTCGACTCAATGTGGACACATTTTTGGAATTTCTTAATAATGATTTCCACGATTTAGTTGAAGATATTCCACTAAAACTGAGGAGGAACATGTGGTTTCAATTAGCTGGTTGTCCTGCACTTTACGGAAGAGGTCCACGACAATGGCTAAATGTTAATTATCCTAATCAAAGGATTGGCCGTGCAGGACCAGTGGCTTGGCCTCCTCGCTCTCCAGACCTGACACCACTGGATTTTATTGTTTGGGGTGGCATTAAACAAAAGTTTATGCAAGGCCAGTGAATGACCTTAATTCTTTACGAACAAGTATAATTGAGTCTTCTGAAACAATAACACATATCCAGTGCCGTTCTGCTACTGCTGCTGTTGAAGAAAGATGCCGAGCATGTCTGAATGCTCAAGAAAATCACTTTGAACATTTAATATGAATGTTAATGGTTTACATTTAATAAATAAACTAGTTGGAACAAATAAAATATGTTTTATTTATTTACTATGCCTGAATAATTCGTAACAATGAAATCTCCTAAACAAAGCGTTTACGGAGATACCTTTATAGGAAATTTTTTTCTTGTTTTGAGGTCCAAAGTTCAAATTTTCAGTTTGGCCATTTAACCCTGAAACACCCTGTATAAGAGGGATTAGTTGAAGATAGCGCTAATCCACTTGATCAGATTATAAATGCCCAGGAATTCATGTAATTGATGAGAGCCTCTTTCCCACGAGGGCACACACGCATTGTGGTCTAGAAGGAATATTTATTCCCTTATTTGGGGAATGAACTCCTCAAAATTAATTTAACATAACAAACTGCAATGAGATTACCGTCGACTATACGGAGAAGAATCATCCTGAGTAGATGCAGGACCGTACCAAGACCCCCCCCCCCCCCCCACCACTAAACTTTCTTTGAAGTTACCACAAACAGGGGCGGTTTTCACATTATCTGTTCTTCTTGGACTCTTCGATGATTACTGTAAGTACAGAATCGCTACTCACTTTAAGAAATAATAGCACTTCAAATTGTATACCATTGCAACATATCTTCAAGAGTCGTCAATTGATTATCTTTTGCAGCAAGTCGTGTTAAATGGGAATTATTTTTGTTTATTACGTTAGACCAACTCCCCATAAACTATTAAAGATGCTTTATTTTTGCACTTTTTGCATAGGTCCAGCCCCTCCTATTGGTACTTCTAGTTCCTCTGAATTCTAAGTCCAGGAAGTCCAGACTCAGGGAGTCGACAGAAGAATTGGTTATACCTGCCCACTTGCCAGTAAGCTTAATCGCTCATATCAACGATAATATTCCAAACTTTTGGTTCAACATGATGTATTCCCATCGTTAGACAGAATATTAACGGATTTTCATTAAGAAAAGTCGAAAGTAACTGCTTCTTTACATAATGAATATTATTCGAGTTGAATAGCCTTTAGTTAATCCTTAATCAACAATTTATAATACTTTTTATTTGAATTTTATATTTATCAAAATATGCTAGAATCACTAAAAAACAATAACAAATTTGTTATTTCAAAGAAAAAGGAATAAGATGAGCATTAATAATTAATATCCTTAGTCATTTTTGCTTAGTTTATATTTGATAACTTTCAGGAGCATATACGCATTTAAGTTTGTTTTTTACTTTCACTTAGCATGAAATATATTTTATTTAACGTCACTTCATGCTGCTATCTAATCGGACGATGCTACAGTGGGGTACTAAATTCCGCCTATCCAGGTACAATTAGAAAAGGGATCTTTGACGAGTACCTGACATCGTACAGGCTCGGAACCTCCAATTTACGTCCCATCCGAAGGACAATACTACCTTTAAAAATTGCTAGGGCCACCTGGCGGGCTACGAACACGTGACCTTCTGTGCAGTGGTTGGCTATGCTAACCACTACATCAAAGGTGACCCTTGCGCATATAAGTATATTACTATATTTAATATAAATTTCATATTTATAATTCCGATTAGCATTGATTAGTAATGAAAAATGAAATCCACACTAATTGTGTTAATATTTAATAACTTCATTATAAATTGATGATTTTCGCTGAGACATTCCCAAGATGCAATATCCCTCATATTCACAAAAAAAATCGATGAAAAATAATTCATAAATACATGGATTTAAATCAATGAAACATGACATTATTTTTATGGAATGGGTCATAAGCTGAGGCATTTAGTACCGCTACTTATTAATTCAAAAGGCCACTCGATTATCGATAAGGATATCAGAGGAGATAATACATTCCATTCAAGAACGCATCTTCCCTGAAATAAAAGAATCGTCGATGGCACTGGCAATGGTCCAAGCCGTTCGTCATCAGGGCCTAACCGACATGTCAAGGAGATCAATACGTCATTAATTCACCGCAAACGTAAAAGAAGAAAAAAATGCCAATTTTCTGTTCTGCCGAGGAGCTATTGAAACTCCCAGAAGCTAACAATAGCCGTTCTTACCACAATACGCTGTTACGTGGCTTAGTAGTCTTCACCGAACGCCCTTAATACCCTCTTGCGTAAGTTCGAGCTTTGGTATCCCACAGCACACGAGAAGTGGCCCATTCACACACATATGTACACTGGGTCAAATAAATCTCCATACACTTGGTATAGAAAAGTTTAAGCACGCTTATTTCCTGTATATTTAGATTCTCGAATCATTTTTTTATTATTAATATTTCCTTGTGCAATACAATTAAATTATAAGTGAAAATAAATCTTAATTGATAACTATTTAGATAAAAAAATCTGATGTAAAGAAAACATTGAAGAATCAAACGTCAAAAAAGTTTCCATACACTGATGTTATTGTAAATATTTACAATTAGTAATGGAATTAAGAAAGGGAAAGAAGGGAATATTTATTTACTAATCAGTTCTAAGTTAACCTGTGATAAGTAAAGACCATTTTTCTGTAATAAAAATTAAGTGTCTAAATTTAAAATGGAAATATCAAAAGACATTCGGGCTTTAGTAATTAATTTAAGAGAAAAAGGTCAGTCATTAAGAAAAATTGGAAAAATAGTAAACAAGTCACACGCCACTATTCATTACATAATCAATCGCTATAAAGAAAATAAAACTTTAGAGAACAGACCTCGTTCAGGCCGCCCAAGAAAAATACTTGGAATCCATAGGAGAGCGATTTTGAAAGAAATAAGGGAAAAACCAATGACCAGTGCTCCTAAATTAGCAGGTATGCTATCAAACCATTATAATGTAAATGTTGTCCCAGAAACAGTAAGAAAAATACTAAGATCAAATGGTTATAATGGTCGTGTGCCAAGAAAAAAACCATTGATTAGCAAAGTTAACAAGAGGAAACGTTTAGAATTTGCAAAAACCCATTTAGATAAGCTACAAACATTTTGGGAATCAGTTATTTTCACTGACGAATCAAAATTTAACGTTTTCTCATCAGATGGGAGGATTTGTGTATGGAGAAAACGTGGTGAACATTTAAAGTCAAAAAATGTTATAAGAACCGTTAAACATGGGGGAGGCAGCGTACTAGTGTGGGGGTGCATGAGTGCTTCGGGGGTAGGAAACCTAGTATTTATAGATGGTAAGATGGACCAACATTTCTATCTAGACATTTTAAAAACTAATTTGACATCCAGTGCCATTAATCTGGGATTTAGAGGCTCATTTATCTTTCAACAGGATAATGATCCTAAGCATACTGCGAAGATTGTCAAGGAATGGCTTCTTTTGAACATCCCGAAACAACTTCATACACCTCCTCAGAGTCCTGATCTCAACCCAATTGAACACCTGTGGGATGAAATCGGAAGGAGAATTAGAACACATGTCATTAATAAAAAGAATGAACTTAAAAATGCCTTGCTCTCAGAATGGAATGCAATCGATTCAGAATTAACCAAGAAATTAGTAAGTTCAATGAAAAGTCGTTTAATTGAGGTTATTCGAGAAAAAGGAGGGAATACTAATTATTAAAACCATTAACTATTCTGTAGAATACAAATATTTCAAGTGTATGGATACTTTTTTGACATGTTGGTTTATTGTTTTGATATGTTGTGCCTACCATTTTTGTTATATAAATTTAAAATTTACAAATTTCTATAATATATAAATATTTACTTTAAATATAAGTTGTTTTCAGTAATCAAGTTATTTTGTTATCTGAAATTCCTGGAAAATTTCAAAAAAATTTTAAACAGGGTTGGTGTATGGAGACTTTTTTGACCCAGTGTATATCGTACTAAGACCAAGCCTTGGTCTATGGAACCGACGTGCGATTTCTCCTTAACTACAATATTTCTTATTTATTTAATCTATAATTCATGAAAAATACATATTGCACTTGTATTAAGAGGACAACAAAGGAATCGCGATAAAAAAATCAACCATCGAAAAATGGATCGTTCATTTTTTACGGTTATTCTATATTCACGGAAGGGTTGATTACTAATCAGGTTTTTTATATTAAATGAAGGAACCTTATCCATATTATTTTTTTTTTTAAATTTATTATTCTACGAAGTTTCGAGAGCTTGTGGCCCATCTTCAAGGGATTATTCTTGCTTATTATTAATATAATTCTTATTCTTATTTATAATTCTTGCTTCAAGAATGTAACTGCAGTTATTTAAATTTAATAATCTTCAATAAGGGTGGCGGGATGGCCGAATGGGTGTTAGAAAATACGCCCAATGGCAACGTATGATTGGGAACCGAAGATGGCAAGTTTAAAACCCGGAGCCAGGGGAAATTTGATAATACTCGGCATCAATCCCCCACCCCCTCCCCTGGCCCGGGAAACCCGTAAAGCCTAAAAGGGGAGGAACAAAAAAAAATAATCCTCAATAATTTTTAACAATATTACTACCAAAAAAAAAAAAAAAAAATCCTTACATGTAACAAACTAATGAATATATTTCAATACAGATATAATTCCTTGAAAATGGATCAGAAGCCCGAAACGAAAAAAAACTAAATATGGAAGACATTGTGGTCAGTTTTAATATGTTTTAGCCTTTTTTTTACCAGGGGAGAAGGGCACTAGAATTTGTTTTAAAATCAAATATAGGGTCAATTTTTATCAATTCTTATATTTCATGTTTTTCTGGAAATATAATCGAAACCGACTGGCGAAACTATTGATAACTATGAAGTATGTGCCTTGAAGTTGATAGAAATTTCAACCTTTTGCAGGAAAGCTCTTTAGCCCAATAGCTCAAGTGACCCTTAACCACATTTCTAATTTTGAAATCCTGACTTTTGGTTGGCCGGAGCCTGGAAGCTGTAAGGAGCAGGAGGATGACGCAGCGAGAAGCGGAGGGATTTTATGAAATCAGTAGAGTCACTATCAGAAGGAATGGCAGGCTTCAAGAAAGCTGGATTAGTGCTTATGAAAATCAGATTGTAAGCCGTTTGCCAAATCAAGACAAATCCAAAGAACCAAAGAGGGACGATTTTGTTACACTAGCATTAAAAAAATTAGTAGGTATTATTTCAGTAAGTAGTATTTTTCTATAGAAAATTAGTAGTTCTTTCTTTTTTTTATATTAAGACAGAAATTATAAATATATTTTGTTAAACTGTTTACCGAAACATAAATAAAAAATAAAAAAGTAAGAATTTTCTAAAGAGGAATATGATTTAAAGTGCTTTCTTGCAAAATATTGAAATAGGAGTTAGTCATTCTGTCAACTGAAAGGATTTTATGTGAGTTACAAAAGAAATGCCTGATAGACTGACTTTCAAATAGGATATGAGAAATTTTCTGACGTTTCCCACAACGGTCAATATCTGACTAAAGGTTAGATGAGGCAATATTAACTAGGAAAGTAAAGTTGAATGCAAAATTGGGCACCCCATGTCTTGATGTGATGTTCATTGACTCCTTCCTCAATACAAGAAAGGGCCTTGCGCAATATTCCCAAAGAGCTAACAATCCGATGAGCCTTGTATTGTTTATTAGATAACGGTGGCATAACAATAATTCACATGAGATAACATTAAGTGTAATTCATCAAAACTGCGAGGTACACGGTCATCTGAATCACCGCTGGATATTGCGAATTGAGGAGTCGAGTTTTATGTCAATTATGACATTTTTCTTGATAAAATCCTTATTCAAGGATGATCAGAGAAGAAAATAGCTTGGAGTAATTTGATTTATAGATTTTCTATTTTTTTGATTTCTATATTTCTCAGGTCAATGGTACATCGGAACTTGTTGGAAAAACCTTTTTACTTTCTTTTTGTAAATATTATTTCCAGCTGATAAGTCCTTAGACACAAATTAAACATGTTTATGCGAGTGGTATAATACAGCCAGTAAATTACTATAATGATGCCCAAATTGCTTGTAATATTATCTCATCTAAAAAATAAATCAGTAAATTAATAAAAAAAATACCAAACGACCCATGTATTTCAAAAAATGTTTGATATTTCAGATCGATTGATAACATTTCAGAATATTTCTTTCCCAACCACATTCCAGAAGTGATCGGTTCAAAAATTACCCTTAGTAATGGTCAAGAATTTTTTTTTCTTCTAACATCCTGCTGATTTCCCACTACGATTCCGAGTAGAGTGTACTCCTGAAGCAATCATGGTAATTAGTTACTCAGAACTTGCAAATAAAAAAGGAAATTTGCAGAGGAGTGAAGGCGCAAAGAATAATGTGCTGGCAAGGCTCCGTACGTCAGGTAATGAACGATTCGATTCTTAAATTAGAACTGCATAAGATTCTTCTTGTTTCCATCATCGTATATAATTCTATCTGATGATCCATCATTTCTATACAGGAGTAAAGACTATGAAAAGGAATAGAGAGGTTAGTATACATAATAAACAAATGTAGTTAACTTTTTTCCTTTAGAGGGAACTGAGGTTTGAACATCTTTTTGTTTCTAAAGGATGTATACAAAACTATGCCTTCTAAAAAAAAAATAAAACAAAGAAAGGCATAATGACTAGCCTATTGTTCTGTTTGGAACTGCTCCAAGATCCATGGTATCTATGAAGGTTATTTGACTAAGTCGCGACTATATTTGTACGACTTCGTACCTTTAGGTTATCGATGTATCCGTAGATTGTTTTCACTTTTTTACATTACCTATATATGAAATATATAGTAAGTGGAAGTATTGCGATCGTGAAAAATTTCGACTTCCGGTTTTCAACGGAAATACACGTTTTGGGGTCCCCTGAGTCCAAATAACCAAGTCCCGCGAAATGGTGTGTGTGTGTGTGTGTGTGTGTGTGTGTGTGTGTGTGTGTGTGTGTGTGTGAGTGTGTGTGTGAACAGACTAGCTCAAAAACTTTAAACCGTGCGAACCTGAAATTTGGTATTTAGTGTATGTATATGCCCGCGATGTGACAACAAAAATTTCATCAAAATTGCTCAAAGGGAGGGGGTACTTTAGTTAATAACTTTTTAAGTTTTTTTCGATTTTCTCAAAAACGGCTCTAACGATTTTGATTAAACTAAATATTTGATGTATTAATATGCCCGAGATACGAATGTAAAAATTTCATCAAAGTTGATCAACCGGGGGGGGGGGGACTTTACTTAATAAATTTTGTAACATTTTAACGTGTTTTTTTTATTTACTCAAAAACGGTTTTCACGATTTTGATGAAACTGGGTATTTGATGTATGTTTATGCCAAGGATGTGATAGCCAATATTTCATCAAAATTGGTCAAACGGAGCGGGCACTTTATTTCATAATTTGTTTTCCAATTTTTACCTTTTTTTCGATGATCTCAAAAGCGGCTTTAACAATTTTTATCAAATTCTTCTTAATATTCTTGTTCTTTAATATCAGGTAAGCTTTATCATTATTAAAATGTTCTGAGGGGGCTTAAATGGGGTAGGGGCCTTTTTTGTTTGTTTGTTTTTTTTGTTTCCTATAAAGTACCTTTGTTTTTGTTTATATTGAGAAATTAACTGTCTCTCGTTACGCCTAAAAATAAGAAATGGCTAAATATGAGATTTGATAAAAATAAAGAAAACATATAGAGGAGAAAAAAAGAATGCGGAGTACGCCTTTAATGACAGATCATTGTTCATAATTAAAGCCGTTCTGTTCATTTGAGAAGTGACAATTAACAAAACGCATTAATTTCTAATCTAAGTAAGTTGGTAAGTGAAAGTTGTGTGTTGCGAGCACGCACCAGATTTTTCTTATCGTGAAAGCTGAAATACTTTTCAGTAAAAAAAAAATTTATTCGTGAGTATGTTTATATATATAAAGTTTATATATATAAAGTATAGAAAGTGGTAAATGTTTATTAATTTTTTTTTTTTTTCGTTTTATCGCAGGCCCTTTTTATTTATTATGAATAGTCTTTTTTTTTTTCTTTCTTTGATGTGTATTACTTTTTATAGGTTAGGACATTTTTAACTAAGTATATTGTACTTTTTTTTAACTTCATTATTACATTCACACCTTTATTAGAAGAAAAGACAATCAGCGTATCAGACTGAACGCATAGAATAACATGGCTTGATAGGCATGGGGAAGGATTATGCCCAACTTCGCGCCGCTGATGGTGATTTGTACTCAGACAGGGAGATAACCCATTTAGTCTTCTATTGGTGTTATCGGGCTTGTTGACATACCAGGGCATAATGCTTGGACAACCTGTGAGAGTTATTACAGGATACTAAACAGGGGCTGAATAAGGCTATTCAATGCACTAATCAAGTTGGAATGTTCAGCTGGTGGATCATTTACGGTGGGAGGCACTTGCTGCATAAAGCCCTTAATCGTTTTTGAAGAATCTCTCTAGTTGTTGGTATTATTTTAGGGACTGGTTTTTGAGACTGATGTTGATGTTTCGATTCTAGGAGTCCCTGGGAAGGGAGTAAAAAAGCCCTGCTTATCCCGTTCTTCGGATCTGGCCTAGAATGGAGATCCCGAGCCTCTACGATTTCAGGTACTAGTTAAAGATCCCTATCGTAATTTAACCGTGATAAGGAAAAATTTTACAAAATATACAATTTATTACAAAAATATCCCTATGTACAAAAATATTAAAGGTACTTTCTCCTGCGATTAAAAGATATGTTATAGTTTCTTCAGGCATCATCAGTATTTACAGAGAGAACGAGACTTCTCGTTACTTACAAAGGAAACAACCCTACTCGTTTAAAATTTAATCCAGGGCACTTATTTGGAACAGTAAGTGGCCTACTAAACATAGCACTAATAATAAATACTAAATATATAAATCACAGAAAAACCTTACTTCTGTAGCCACTTCCGATTAGCCACGCGAACAGACATACATATTGCTCATATCTTACAATTGCGTCTTGTCTCAAAAATTCATGATTCTTCATTTGAGTGAATTTAAAGATTAAAAGTACAATAAAATATATTCAGAATAGATATCTAGCCTGTGGTTTAACTTTTTACTAAGTTGTAGATCGTATTAGATAATGAAATACTTCCACCGTTTGAAAAAGAACAATATATAAGTAAAATGAAATAATTTTTAACAGTTATGGATTTATGGCTAAAAAATTCGCGGATTGGGCTTGGATTGATTTTATAAATTGACTATTTTACAAGGATATACTACTCATTCAGTAAACATACGTTGACTTAAAGTAGCCGATTTTGAGATATGACATTGTTGAAAGGAGTGAGCGATTAGCTGTATACACACGACCCAACCTCAACCTTTAACTCAAGAAAATACAACAGGACAATGCAATTACCAATAATCTCAATAGAGTTCTGTAGTTACGACAGTTTACCTCTCAGGTACAGATATCGTTTTTAATAATAATATTCGACCTGTTTTGCTAAATACAATTGTATTTTTATGGTAAGTTCGATAAGCATTTAATATACTAAAGTAGTGAGCAGGTCAGCTGAAATTGTTATACAAGACACCTGTTGAGCCAACTGCCTACTCAAAAAATTCGTTCTTTTTCAGGAGTAGAATATTTTTTTTGGGAGGAATAACGGTTTGAATTCGCTAATCAGTATTATGTAAAAATTACAACATGACATGGTGAGGGTGGGGGCTGAGGAATGCCTCAGGAGGGTGCGGTCACATGCAGCCTTTGTCCTCTCGAAAGCGCAATGGATTAACGGTAACCAATAATAACCTGATGATCCAAGTAAGGGGGAGCGCCCCCCAAAAGATTAAGTAATGTTTTTAGAAAACTGTTACTACTTTAAAATCACTTTTATTCAATAATATTTTATGTCTTTAATTTTAAATGGAATTGACTGTATTTAAACCTTTAATTGTGATTTATAAGTTTTAATGTTCTTACTTTAAATTAAGTCTTTCAATGGATATTCTCTCGTTTGAAGTACATTGTTTGCCAAGGCCTTTACAGTAATTTGATTTGTAGAATCTTAATTATCAGAATAACCGCTTTTGTCATTAATAATCGTAAAACAGTAGTTTCAAGCTTCCAAAGGATTGAATTCAAATGGTTGAAATAAAATACATATATCTGCGCCCATGTCTCGAGTAAGGAATCGAAATTTACAGTATTTCTAAATACAGTCATCCTTAAACAGTTTAATTAATTGACTTTATACACAGAGACGTTTTTGAGGGATGATGACATGATGACATGATGGTTTTTTTAGAACAAATTACGATTTTTTTTTTTAAATCATCAAGATTGTACATGAGAAATATATATCTATATAAATACATTTTAAGTTCAATGATCTTAATTTTGACTTTATTAACGTTAAACATTACGAAAGATTTTATCTTAAGATAAATGATCGGTCGTCGCCGGGGCTGGAACTCAGGTCTCCGCATCACCGTTGCGATGTGCTATCCCCAATCACAGCCGACATCGCCACATTGTTCAAGGAATCGAGGGACATTGTACTAGGGTCGAATCTAATTGAAAGATTGTCATTGATAAACACTTAGGTATTAATAGCATACAAAAATAGCTATAAGCAGCTATACAAAAATAGCTATAAGCTTAGCTATTTTTGTGAAAAATACTCTATCAACATTATAGGCAAGGAAAACATTGGTTGATGAACGTCACCTCAGCCCCAACATTAAGAGGTGGCGAAAAGGTTGAACTGTTTAAAATTTATTTACTAACTGAATTAAATGCTTTTTCATTAGCAGATGGTCTCTAAATAGAAAATGGATTTCAGTTAAAAATTCAATATTGATTTACAATGTTGTAATGTTATCATATTTTAAATTTGGTCCTTCATGACTCCTTCTGTTGTCCATGGCAGAAATTCATCAGCCACTATATGCCTATACACTAATTTTATTAATAGGATTCGACGCCCCCTCCCATAATAGAGGTTTAAAACTTTTAAAGGATGGATTTCGGTGTAACAACCACCTTATAGAAAATTTCTATATCCGCTTTTGGTCGATTATAAAGATACTGACTACAATAATGATTGCAACTATTTATCTTTGTTTAACTTTAATCATTGTTTTATTAATTGTCTTTAATATCCTCAATCAATTAAAGGTTTCAAGCTCCATTATCATATTAGCACTGATTATCTCGCCTAATGTGAAGGAAAAATCCAATCCACATCCAGCCTTCACCTTTAGCGGTTTCTCTTAGCAGCAGGGGACCTCCGCAATGAGTTATTTCTGTCTGGGTCAGAGTTAGCGCATCATCGCATGTGTGATTCCATAGCGGTCGGTGTAACTTCCTAGACATTACGCAACCTAGTCCCGAGGGAATCTTTAATAAACGAAGAGCAGGTGAGTTGCACAAGGTGATAGGGCGGGAACCATCTTATGCAACCTATACGTCCTTACATTACCTCGTAAGGGTGTCTTTCTCTTTTTCTTTTCATAGTTGTCTAATATTATAATGATAGTTCTAAAGTCTTCCATCAGGAACTACCGGTGTTGAGAGACATTTCGAGTTTATATGCTAGGAATAACTCTATGGGTCCGAATGAACCGGATGGTTTCTAATCAATAATGAGAGATCGTACGATAATGGATTAAATTATTCCTGATCAATATTCACGAGGTGAACAAGATCACAAAGCTTTCTTTTTTATTTCGCTTGTCGTTCTACAATGGACATCTCTTTCGAAAGCAGTGACGTGTTCGTTATTCCTTTACCAAAAGAAACACGAAAAAGGTTTTAGCGCTGAAGTGAAGTCCTGTCAGGCATGGGTCTCTACCAGGACTAAATTACAGAATGTACGTGCGTTCGAGCTCCTTTAAGCATACTTTTTTTAGACATAAACAACACTCCAGATCAGGCCACTTAAAAAACATTACGTTTCGGCAATGGAACATTATAAGGTTTGTATGAATTTAGATAAGAACTTTATTTCACTCACCAAAAACAAATCTGAAAATTTCTTTTAGAAACAATTTCTATATTGCAATATAAAATAAATTCATCTACAAAAATCTTATTATATGTAAACCGATGAAGTACCGATTAGTCGTGTATCTAATAATGTAGGAAAGAGTAAATACTTTCACAATGGACATCAATAATAAATTCTGGTTTTTCGACGTGGGATATGTCAGTCCAAAATTGTTGACAATAGAATTGAGAGTCAATGAACCGGATATTCGGAACTGGTGTCAAATTTCACAACAAATTTGCCTGTCTAATTTTATCTCAATTTTTATTTTACACTATTTACATACTCTTTTTTTTTTTTTTTTTTTTTTTTTTTTTTTTTTTTTAATTTATTAATCACGAAAACGAGCGCATATCATCAGACTAAACACTAAAGCTGAACAGTTCATGAACTCATAAAGCAGACGACCTGTCTGATGATCATTGAAACGGAAAAGTATTTTTACTTTCACTTACCTATATATGAAATATATAGTAAGTGGAAGTATTGCGATCGTGAAAATTTTCGACTTCCGGTTTTCAACGGAAATACACGTTTTGGGGTCCCCTGAGTCAAAATAACCAAGTCCCGCGAAATGGTCTGTGTGTGTGTCTGTGTGTGTGTGTGTGTGTGTGTGAACAGACTAGCTCAAAAACTATAAACCGTGCGAACCTGAAATTGGGTATTTAGAGTATGTATATGCCCGCGATGTGACAGCAAAACTTTCATCAAATTTGCTCAAAGGGAGGGGGTACTTTACTTAATAACTTTTTAAGTTTTTTTCGATTTTCTCAAAAACGGCTCTAACGATTTTGATTAAACTGAGTATTTGATCTATTGATATGCCCGAGATATGGCTGTAAAAATTTCATCAAAATTGATCAACCTGAGGGGGGACTTTACTTAATAAATTTTGTAACATTTTCACGTGTTTTTTTTATTTACTCTAAATCGGCTTTAACGATTTTGATCAAACTGGGTATTTGATGTATTTATATGCCCGACATATGACTGTAAAAAATTCATCAAAATTGATTAACCGGAGGGGGGACTTTACTTAATAAATTTTGTAACATTTTCACGTGTTTTTTTTATTTTCTCAACAACGGCTCTAACGATTTTGATTAAACTTAGTATTTGATCTATTTATATGCCCGAGATATGTCTGTAAAAATTTCATCAAAATTGATCAACCGCAGGGGGCACTTTGCTTAATAAATTTTGTATCATTTTTACGTGTTTTTTTATTTACCCAAAAACGGCTTTGACGATTGTGACCAAACTGGGTATTTGATGTATGTATATGCCAAATATGTGATAGCCAAAATTTCATCAAAATTGATCAACCGAAGGGGGGACTTTACTTAGTAAATTTTGTATCATTTTCACGGGGTTTTTTATTTACTCAAAAACGGCTTTAACGATTAATAAAAATAAGATATAAATGTAGAAAAATGTGTGACTTTGGGAAATGATATTTAACAAAACACGTCAATTTCTTATCTAAGTAATCTATCTATCTATCTATCTATTACTCAATAACGGTTTTAACGATTTTGATCAAACTTGGTATTTGATGTATTTATATGCCCGAGATATGACTGTAAAAATTTCATCAAAATTGATCAACAGGAGGGGGGACATTACTTAATAAATGTTGTCCAATTTTTACCTTTTTGATCGATTATCTCAAAAACGGCTTTAACGATTTTTATCAAATTCGTTATGTTTAATGAAAATTAGTTGTTATTTAATATCAGGTAAGCTTTATCATTATTAAAATGTTCTGAGGGGGCTTAAATGGGGAAGGGGCTTTTTTTGTTTTTCTATAAAGTACCTTTGTTTTAGTTTATATTGGGAAATTAACTGTCTCTCATCACGCTTAAAAATAAGAAACGGCTAAATATGATATATGAAGAGAATCAAGTAAACATATACAGGAGAAAAAAAGAAAAATATCCGTCAACTCATAAAACACCTTGAGCTCACGCATGCGCCGTACGCCTTTAATGACAAACCAATGCGTTATAATTAAACTGTTCTGTTCATTTGATAAGTGGCAATTAACAAAACGCATTAATTTCTAATCTAAGTAAGTTGGTAAGTGAAAGTTGTGTGTTGCGCGCACGCACCAGATTTTTTTAAAAAAGAACAGGCTTTTCTTTTTAAATTTAAGTTAAGGAAAATATTTATATAATGAATGAATAAAGAAAACAGTGTAAAAGAATTTGCAACAAAGATCAATATCAAACGATTGTTTTAACTTGCTGCAACTTCAGATGTTAGGAAAGACGAAGGCAAGAAAATATTTCAGCAGCGATGTTAAAATATATTTCTAAATCACAGGATGTAAATTATCAGAAATGTTCAAGTTATTGGGAAACATTTGTCCTCAGGGTTATTTTGAGTCTTGTATTACGCCAGTGTGAATGCCATCCAAATGATAAGAAGACGTTGGGATTTTTAATACAGCAATTTTTGAACACAAAAGACAGAAATAATAAAACGTGTTATACAAAAATCTTAAAATCTTTATAATGAATTCCTTACAAACGTAAATAGTTTTGCCAACAATAAAATAATTTTACTTAAATGGTTAAGTCTGTTTTATAATAAAAAAAAATCTGGTGCGTGCGCGCAACACACAACTTTCACTTACCAACTTACTTAGATAAGAAATTGACGTGTTTTGTTAAATATCATTTCCCAAAGTCACACATTTTTCTACATTTATATCTTATTTTTATTAATCGTTAAAGCCGTTTTTGAGTAAATAAAAAACCCCGTGAAAATGATACAAAATTTACTAAGTAAAGTCCCCCCTTCGGTTGATCAATTTTGATGAAATTTTGGCTATCACATATTTGGCATATACATACATCAAATACCCAGTTTGGTCACAATCGTCAAAGCCGTTTTTGGGTAAATAAAAAAACACGTAAAAATGATACAAAATTTATTAAGCAAAGTGCCCCCTGCGGTTGATCAATTTTGATGAAATTTTTACAGACATATCTCGGGCATATAAATAGATCAAATACTAAGTTTAATCAAAATCGTTAGAGCCGTTGTTGAGAAAATAAAAAAAACACGTGAAAATGTTACAAAATTTATTAAGTAAAGTCCCCCCTCCGGTTAATCAATTTTGATGAATTTTTTACAGTCATATGTCGGGCATATAAATACATCAAATACCCAGTTTGATCAAAATCGTTAAAGCCGATTTAGAGTAAATAAAAAAAACACGTGAAAATGTTACAAAATTTATTAAGTAAAGTACCCCCTCCGGTTAATCAATTTTGATGAAATTTTTACAGTCATATCTAGGGCATATAAATAAATGAAATACTCAGTTTAATCAAAATCGTTAGAGCCGTTTTTGAGAAAATCGAAAAAAACCTAAATAGTTATTAAGTAAAGTACCCCCTCCCTTTGAGTAATTTTGATGAAATTTATGCCGTCACATCGCGGGCATATACCTACACTAAATACCCAATTTCAGGATCGCACGGTTTATAGTTTTTGAGCTAGTCTGTTCACACACACACACACACACACACACACAGACCATTTCGCGGGACTTGGTTAATTGGACTCAGGGGACCCCAAAACGTGTATTTCCGTTGAAAACCGGAAGTCGAAATTTCTCACGATCACAATACTTCCACTTACTATATATTTCATATATAGGTAAGTGAAAGTAATAAACTATAAATAAATGGACACAAATAATAATAAAATTACAGGTTTTCATTTTTTTTATCTAGATCTATCAGGAGTTTCTTTAGCCTGTAATTTCAGTGTCGTGTTTCCATCTTCTCTGTTGAATTTGAGTAGTTTCAAAATATTTATGGAATCACACTCAAGGAGAAAAATTTAAAGAATTCTCATTCATCCAAAGTATCGCCATATCGTAATAAAAACATATCAAAGGCATACCACCACTTATCACGATGTTTATACTTTATTACTTCACCATGAAAATAAATATTAATTATTATTACTATTTATCGTAACCCATTATTAATATTTAATTGATCCTTAATTATTATCAGACTCAGAAACAATTTTCTAAGCATTCTATAAAATCTAGGCAAAGTGATAATGGATTTTTTTAAAACACAGAGTGAAGTTATTCCCTCACATTGAAAACTGTTATTATGGAAGAAATTATTCGTTTATTATATTATTCTTATATATAATTATTATTATATTATATAATTATAATTAATATATAATTATTCTTATTTAGATCGATAAGTAGAACGCATAGACTTCAAAACCATAAATCAATACCAGATACTTTCGTGATACATTGATTTTAAATGATAAAATTTAAAGAAATAAAATACAAAAAGAGAGATAATTATTTTTTTATATATTCAATTTTTTTTTTTTTTTTTTGATGATGATTGTTAAATTTTGAATTTATCGAAGTTGATCTTTTTGCTAATTTTCATTATTTTTGTTTCAAAGATAAACTTTTGGCCATGTTCATCATATTTATTCGATATATTTTAATTAGTCAAACGTTTCTCACTTTTCTCTGGAGATCATTTGTAAACACGTATTAATTATGATTAGAAATCACTGAGCTCATGAAGTGAATAATTGCATTCATGATAACGAGATAAACTAATAAACTTCTTATATAATCTCTAATTTTAAAACCATCGTCATTAAAGTATTGTAACGAAACCAAACAAATATTGACCTCTCGCTTTAATATTATTAATCTGAATGATATTAAATCATGAGTAAGAGCGTGTCAGCTCCAAAAGTATTTCAACTCAAACATGGGAAGGGAATTTTCAAGAGAGGACTATTTTTGCTGATCAGTCTAATTAAAATATTCGAAATATTGAGGGGGGATTTATCCCCCGGTCTCACAATCACTTGTCTTGACAGCTCTGTTGTTTTTCAGACAGCTGTTCAAATTCATTTTAATAGATTATTTTCCTGCAGCAGGTATATTTCCTTAAAAATTATAAAAAAATATAAATAACTAAAATATTTGGTGAGGGGTGGGGGGGGAGGGGGTCATTAAGCCCGTGACCCCTCCTTTGGATTCGTCCTTGAATGTTATAACCTGCCTGTCAATCAGTTTTTAAATATTAAATATTAAATATTAAATATTAAATAAGTTGTTTGTTACTTACTTGCTATATATTCTTTTTTTTACTTTGAAAGAGACCCTCAACACCACCCCCTGTTTAAGCCTTTGTCTGTTAGATTAAAAAAAAAGTCTTTAATTTTTAGTTTAAAAAACAAAGAGCTATTTTTTTTTTAAATTATATAAATTATTTTTTTTTTTCCAATTTTCAGAGTTGAAGAAAAGGAACATTTATATTTTCTTATATTCTCATAATATAATTTTAAGTAAAAATATTATGTAAAAAAAAAAAAAAAAAATCATTGAAAACGAATGCATTCCGTTTATAAACATGCTTAAAAATGAAATGAACGGTACCTTAGCTATATTAGCGTTATCATTAACTTCTTATCAGAGGTGGGCCTGGTATCAGTGGGGTTATTAGGGATCGACCCTCCCCCCTCTAAATTTGAGAAAAAAACTTTAAGGAAATAAATATAGGCATCAAACTCGTTATTATTGTAGGATTGTGTGTATGAATATATTACAGTCATTATTATGTATGTAAATAAACAGATTCTTTTTATTTCTCTACTGTATTTTTAGTTTTTATGCATCCATTTCTTGTTTGGTTTTTTCTAATGACCAAAGCTCCCTAGATTTTTTTTCTGAGACCAACCCTACTCGTAAGAGTGTTAATAAATCATAATATCCTGCTTTTAAGAACATTAATTCAATTTTTTTTTTAATACCGAAATTCAGAATAGTTTTTCCCTTGCCAGTTGTTGCGAAATCTAAATAGAGTTTAAAAGCCACCAGCAATGGGATGCTTTCTAACCAACTTGCCCTTTACATTTGTTCTAATATGTAACTTTCTCATGAACCATCTTCCCCTCCAATTCGATAACGCGTTCACTTTCCTTTCCCAAAAATGTTTTGCGAAACTGTACCCTATATATCATGATACTTTCCACATTTCCAAACAGATATTTCATCGTGAAAAATTAGAACAAAACGACTGATCCATTTCTTCTTTTTTTTTTTTTTTTTTTTTTTAAGAAAGCACATAAATAAACTGAAATTAAAAAATAATTTATTTATTCTTTTGCAAATGACTTAGTAGATTTGTAACAGTTAGGAGGGGACACCATTATGAAAAAACATCCGAGATGTTGCTAAACGTGTAAAGTGCTAAATACATTAGTAAATGTTTTAAAAGTCTGAAAAGTCATGTGCAAAAAAATAAATAAAATAATAATAAAAACAAAATTTTACGATATTAGATTTTTCAATGTACTGGAGTGAAATTAATGTAAGTAGGTATATTCGGGCTGCTTACTGTGACTCAGTTTAAATATTTTGGTTATATGTGGATTTAATATACGTATGTAAATGTAAGTATGAAATTGGAAACATCGAAAGCAGATATCCTTTCTATTCCACTATCTTCTACGTTGATACAATTTTTATTAATCAGAATAATAATTATTTACAGCTGATTTTCTTTTCTTCATTTTTTTCTTTCTTTTTCATTTTCATACGCAAAGAAGTCAATGTCAAACAACAGAAACACGTTCGCTGCTAAGCCTCCAACGTGACTTGGGATTGATGGAACTGGACATGGATTATAATGAAACCAGATACAGATAATGTCATCCGATCGGCTTATTGGCTTCACAGGCCGATTGTAGTTATCATCCGATTTCATCAGCAAATAGATGGATTGTCTCATATACTTCCTTGATAGCAAAAAAATTGTTCAGCATATACAAAAAATATATTTTTATCGTTAAAGCAATAGAGTAAAATTTAGGCATATCTGTTATATCGCCTTCATTGGCGAGTTTTAGATTCCACCGAGAGGCTGATGCATTTTTTATTCTATTTAATGGATTTGTTTTTTATTAAATGGGTCATTCCATATCAAATCGAAGAGGGTCTGAACCTTAAGGTCTTGGATTTTAATTATTTTTATAATATTTGTTGGATTCACCAATGTAAAAAAAAAAAAAAAAAAAAAATTTAGATTTTTTGAATAATTCTCAAAAAAAAAAAAAAAAATTGCGATATCGGAGGAAGGGGATCAGTGAAGAGAAGGGATTGACTTGACTCGGACTCCTGCTCTTGGTGGTGTAATGAGACAACCGCGCTAGTTACGCGAATGGGCTGGATTCGAGTCCCGGCCAAGGCTTTCTTTTCTCTTCAAAATAAATAATATATATTTATTTAAAAAATAATAAGTACTAAAAATTATATATATATATATATATATATATATATACAAAAATAAAAGAGTGTCATTTGTATTTCGTGTTATTTTTATCAATGTTTGTTCTCAAATGATCTAACATTTTAAAGTTGGTGTGTGAAATTAGGTAATTCGTTTTTTAATATTATTTAAATTGATTTATTAGCATTTCTAATATAATGAAATCTAATTTCTATAATACATAGCTAATCAAGTATCATAGAAAAAAATATTATTAGTTGGTATTAAGGATGTGGGTCACACCAGATTCTGTTCTCATTGAGTCTGATAGACAAGAAAAGTACACAACTTTCTCTCTCAGGTCCTTCCTACAAACCGGATAACTTTAACGTTCCAAATACGAGTTAAGTTTACAACATATACCTACCTTCTACTTATGGAGGTATTTGTAACAGAAACTATGTACCTATTGTGAATTAATTTGAAGCCATACAACAAGAAGTAATCTATCATTGCGTCACAACACAACCGTGGACAATACAGTAATCGTGAATAAAACACGCTCAGATGAAAACCAGAAGTACGTCGGAAACAACAGGTAGAGGGCTAAACAGATATGAAACACTATAAAAAAGGTTTTGATAAATATTAACCAACACCGATTCCAAAGATAAATAATGTTTAACATGTTCATCGTCTGTGAAGAATGAATAATATATGTGATTGCAAAACATTGGTACAAAATCCAATCCAGGAAACAAAAAAAAAAATTAAGAGTTGAGTAAGGGGGAAAAGAGATAAAGTATCTTTGTATATCATTTTTTATATATTTATTTATTTATGTCATATGTTTTAAATTTGCTCTCTGCAATGAGCAAACCTGTGCTCAACACTTATTTACACTTATATAAGTGTATATATATATTCGAAAAAATAATTAAATAAGGAAGTAATTAATTATATTAGTACATACTAAATAACTTAGACAAACTAGATATATTTTAGATATAGAATATTTTAATTTTAACCATCAACTCCTATATTGATTTTTGAATATTTACAGAACAATAAGTGCCTTATACAACTTTAAAACCTTGAAGAGGTCGTAGCACCTTAACCGTTATGTTTGATGTGGTATTCCTACTTAAACATTTTCAAATATTCAAGTTGAAGGAAAAATGAAAAAAAAAAAAAAAAACTATATAGGTAAAAACCTTGAAAACCTAAATACCACTGTCATTCCAAAAAGCTCTTAAAGTTATCCAGCAAAATAGCATTTGTATCTTTATTTGCCAACTTTCTCATGTACTCTATGTAACCAACTTATTCTTGACAATATAATGTATAGGAAGAGATCAATGGCATGTGACTACCTACAAGTTAAAATTTAAGTGTCCTGACCTCACTCGGCGCTGATTGACATTGGAATCTACGATCTACGATTCCATAAGAGACGGTTAAATCTCGACCTTGATACTTAAATGTCAAATTTAATGTGTAACAACAGGAGTAAAAAAGGCATCAACAATAAAATATCTAATTACCAAGATATGAAATCAATATTAAGTCTAAAATTAATATTTATGAATTATTAAAATGTTTTCTTCATCATATAGGTAGTTTACATGATATGATTATAGATATAGAAAATTAATAATAAATAAAGAATGACAATGAAAAAAAGTTATGATTATCAAATAAAAGGAAGTGTTCTGGTATTATATATCATGCCGCTGTAAGTTAATTAATTTTGTATATAATAAATTAAATAGGATGGACCTGATTTAAATAAACTTTCAGCCTCACTCTCGTGGCAAATAAAAGATTTATTTAGTGGCCAATTAATTTTTAATTAGACTATCAGCAGTATAACAATATCCATAAATTAAAAAAAAAATGGCGGCAACTTTCTTAGACTTGTAGCACCTTAAAATTTTTAAATAAAGTGATATTATCAATCTATTTTCTTTTCTTTTTTCGTCAGTTCAGAAACAGTGTCAGATAAAGCTTAATGCAATATTTTAGAAAAAAAAGCAACAATAAAACATCGTGGTTGTACAGTAAAGGAGTGAATCTGCAAAATCTCAACTTTTCAGGAGAACCAAAAACCAGTTTCTTATCTTTTGTGTAATTCTGCCCATGCCTTTGTGATTAATAGATATCACTTTATATGCTCTTTTTTCTTTTTTTTTTTTTTCTTTTTTTTTGTGAGGAATCCATTGGCTGGAATATCTCAAGATCGCAATTAAGAAAACATATTTTCGCAAATATGAAATTTGTATTTAACAGTTTGAAAATTTGACGAGATGTAAAAAACATAAAATGCAGCCAATAGGTATATCTAGTATCTCAAAAACCGAAGTTTTCAGATTCGTTAATTTACCGTACACACGAAAACATTAAATCTTATAAAAGGAAGTTACAAACCATTGCAAGATACGTAGTTTAATGGGATTATTTTGCTTTGTACCTTAATAGGTTCCTTTTTTAGGAACCGATATCCCATTCCTACAAATAATTGGCAGAAATAACAAAATAAATAAATCAAAGCAATCATACTACAATACCTGAAAAGTACCTAATAGTCGTTTAAATAATATTAAATCCGCTTTTTAATTTTATCCTGCTTCATCGAGTAGCTTAATATGATCTATGGCCGATCCCAGTGGGCTACACCATATCCTTCCCCCAAAATTACGAAAAACATAATTAGTACTCTAAATCTACACATCTAATTCTTACAAATTTTCTTGCACAATAGCATTTATGTATCTACATGAATTTAATAGATTACATTTTTTTTTTTGTAAATAAATAAGTGTGCTGTGTGTTTGCTACCTGTACGATTTGTCTTATGTTCTTTCTTTACCGACCAAATCCCCTGAAATTTTCTTTTGGTCTGAGCCTGAACCAAAACATTACAAACCTACCTATTATTCATGTTCTTGAAGACAAACAGGTAAAAATTTACAGGTGTTGATGACCTTGATATTTGACGTCAAAAACTCGCAAGGGCAAAAATAATTATTAATGGCTAAAATCTTGCAATAGATTAATTTTAAAAAAATGCAAAATACTGTTAATTATATATGCATTCATAAAATGCCGTTTGCTTTTTTTTTTCTTTTTTTTATGAAACTGCAACTAACACCAAATTTATTATTAAAACAAAAATAATATTTCATATAATATTTATTCACCTATGGTTTGGTTAGTTAAACAATTTTATTAATTTATCAAGTCATAAGCTTCATTTCTCGTGGCAATAAACGTGAAGAGAAAGTCTGATTTAAAACACGTTGATCGTGCAGGAAGTCAAAGCTAAAACCTTTAAGTTGAATTTTAAGTGTACTGTATTTGGACTAAATGAACGACTACCAGAATTAAAAATAAAAAGTATCCATAATAGGACTAATTAATGTGTTATTAATGATTCCATATAATGTTTGAGAGTTTTAATTTATTTATTGGTACATAATAAATTAAAATGAAAATTATTTTAGATTTTTGGGTACAATAAATTTCCTTGTATTTAAGAACCCATAATAAAGTATTCAGCAAACGACAACTCAACGCCTACTGTCGTACTCGCTCGTTGAAGTCTTTTCAGACTTCAATGCCAATACAGCCCACAACTTTTATATTTACATTGTAAATACTAAAAAAAATTACACATTCTTGTATATAGAGTGTGTATAAGTGTAAGAATTCATTTTTTGTTCTTTTATTTATTTATTTTTGTTTTTAAGTAAGGACAGCTGATTCATCTATAAATTAAATAGATACAAATTAAGCTTACTTTTTGTATAAAATATAATCTCAAAATAGGGCTTTTAAAAATATTTCAGTTAATGCAATGAGATCGTTAGTTGGGGTAGAAAAAAAATGAGCACCATTAATTACAAAAAAAGTGCAAGATTATTAATAATTTCCAGTGACTTCATTGCCTTCTGTAGTTTTTTGAACAAGTATATGTATATCACCTTTTTCTTGTTAATAATTTTTTTTAAATATGCTAATATCGCTTGTTTAATTAGTGCATCGGCTTACCTTAGCGATAAAGAAGACTTCTTATATAAACTTAGTTTGCAACGACGAATGAATCAATGAGCTGAGGCTGGAGATGGGCACATAGCAGTACACTTTCCACTTCAAGACTGACGGTAAGACCTGCCCCGCTGCCCGCACCCCCACCAGCCACTCCTCTCCAGGAGTTCCAACCATGGACATCCGATTCCTGCAAGAGGAAAATGCAATTATGGATTTGGAAAATTGACTATGAAATAACCATTACTACAAACTATGATCAAGTATTATAAGACTTATGAGACCCATCAAATTTTGAAGAAAAAGATAAATATGTAAGGAACACGGGAAATCGGAAGTTCTTCGAGGAAGGTAGAGGACTAATGAAACACCAAGTTATTAATGAAACAAACGTTTGAAATATTAAATTCTAGATCAATTCTGAGCGGGGTCACCTGCGGTGTAGTGGTTAGCATAGAAACCTACAACACTAAAGGTCGCGAGTTCGCGTCCCGAGGTGGCCCTAGGATTTTTTAATGGGAGTAAAAAATCCTTGTCTATGCCGTCCCTTTGATAGGACGTAAACTGGAGGTCCCGAGCCTGCACGATGTCAGGTACTCGTTAAAGATCCCAATCCTAATTATACCTGGATAGACGAAATTAAGGACTCCCACTGTAGCATCGTCATATTAGCCTTAGTGGCATAAAGTGACGTTAAAACAAAAAAACAAAAACAGATCAATTCTGAGCGATTAAATATTGAGAATTACAATGGAAAACTACTTCATGGTTGCTGGCATTAGTTTAAACAAATCTTTGTTTTTCTCGACCGCTAACATGTCTCTAAAATATAAACTAAACTTATCATTTGAATTACCTACTTACTAGTGACCGACCGAAGTTTCGGTTTTGGCCAAAAAACCTGGTTTCGGCCGTATTTTCGGTTTTGGCTGAAAATCGGTCGAATCTCTCAGTAAAGCTAAAACTTACATTCGTGTCCGATACCCCAGAGAAAGGAGGGGGACTACATGATTTCAGTTTGTATACTCGATCTCGTTCAAGACCTTTTCTAGCACCCTTGAATTTAATATTTTATAGTATCTGTTATTTTAGTCAACTACACTTGAATTATCATTCGATAACACAGCGATTTCCCTAATACTTTTGGTATCTTTAATTGGTTGAATATTTCAAGGTAGATGTGATGACAAAAATGTGATAGTGACTAACAAGGATGTGCCACGTAAATTACATTAAATCTTAACATGTAAAGAAAGCATGCTTTTACTGCATAATTTTTTACGTTGAGTGTAAAGAATAGCATTCTTCACCTTCAGCGTTGCGAACCTTTTAATTATCTCCTTATTAATTACCAATCAAATTTGTTTTCTAAAAAAAATAAAGAGCAACACTAAATAATAATTCCGAACACTTCAATTTAAATTCATTGGAGAAACCCGACATATACTCAGATTCAAATCGATGGAAAAGAGAAAGAAATATTTTAGTCAGTAACCTTGCCATAATAATGCGGGCTCAAGTAGGTTTCGGTTTCTGTTACCGAAATTAACAATAAATTCGGGATGCGTCTCAGATGGAAAAGCCAATTTTTTGGCCCTGGGAGCCCTCCCCCTTGATCACTTTTGAACATCCCAAAAACTTAAAAATTTAGCACTTCTTTCTGATCTGACTAGGAAGAAACACGTTTCCGACAAAAAACTAATGGTTACACTAAATTCGGTACAATTTGAGACAGAAACTGACTGAGTAGACTAAATAGCTTAGGAGATAAAGCTTTTCAAATTACGTATTCACAAGGCCGCCATTTTGCATTCCATCGGCTTTATGATGGCAGAGACTTGCTTTTCACATGCTACAGTTCGCTTCCATACAAGAGTTGAATTGGTTGTATAAGGAGCTCAGTGGTACCCTCTCTATTGACATATTCTTTCCCGTGGGTCACTATCATGCCCATGCTAAAGATCTACAAAGGCTAAATGAAGCCATACATTTATTGCGCTGAACTTCTCAATGGTTTATTTTATTTATTTTTTTTCCTCCCCTTCCTCGCCTTGTAGGTTATATGGGGTTTTCCGGGCCAGGGGAGAGGGTGGGGAGATTGATGCCGAGTATTATTAAATTTCCCCTGGCTCCGAGTTTTGAACTTGTTACTTTCAGGTTCCCCATCATAACTTGCCTATTTTCTAACGCGTTTGCCCGCTCGGCCATCCCGCCACCCTCTTCTCAATGATCTGCTGGATTAAAAAGAATAGTCCAAGTAGCCTCCATCCTTGGTGAAAGGAAATTTCTCTAAGATTCCTTAATAGACCACAAGTTTCCTTGACACAATTAACACCAAAGTTCCATCTATTTCTGGCAAATTCTCTCCCAGGAGTTATTCTTCTCCTTTGTAACTGGTTCCTTAACACTTTTGTTCAGAGCTCTGTATGCGATCCAATCCTTGTCCCTGTTTGACGATAAGTATTGCTGATATGCGTTTCCTTAGCTTGAATTGGACACCCCCTGACCACCAATCTGTTTGCTTTTTTCTTTAATCAACCACTAGCAACCTGTAAAGCCATAGAGTTAATATTTTTCAGACTGTTTCCTCAGCTAAGGTGAATTTACTCTTGTAGTCTGATGATGTATAATCCATTAGATATTAAACTAGGCTTATTCCATGTGCAGTAGTAAATGGGTTTGCGCTATAAGAATATATTCTGAATTGGCAAATATTCCAAAATATTGGTACACTAATGTGGGTTAAACAATTTTTATTCAAAGAAAAATAACAATTTTCAATACTACACAGATAATGAAAACACAAATATTTGAATAGGTTACAAAAATTATCACTTTGTAACACAGAAATAACAATATGAACTTCTTGAGCTTCAGAACAAGACTAGCAAGGGGACCATTTCACATTTCCCTCTCCGATTTAGATGAATTTTTTTTTTTGGTGATTCTGCATCGAAAATAAGTCGACACGTGTCCGGCCGTTCCATTGAATGGGCCATCTGGACCGAGAAATTAAATATTTATGTTCAAAAATCGCTAAAATTGGCTTTCACAAAACAGTCATTGGTCCATTCTACCTGAACCAATTTTAATAAAACTTTCAGGGATTTTTCTACTTGAAAATATATTAGACACGAGTATCGGGATTTGTCGCAATTCACCCTAGTAAGGCCAGAGAATCACATCAAAGTTGAGGCTTGCTTTAGTAAATTTAAGCTGCTAAAAACAGCAAAGGATGCAGTGGAGTTTTAAAATACATAAAAATAAATTATTATCTTTCAAAAAGACTGACACGCATCACAAATATATTAACTATTATGGGGAAAAATTATTTTCCATGGTGAAAATCACATAACAGTTGTTAGAAAAACTTCTTTATCCGCAGTTTTAAGGCGATTTTTTTTTCTCAATTTTTTTCCTTTTAAAAATTTGAATATATTTTCGCGTTGATTTTTTTTTTAAAGCATAGTTGCTTTCAAATCACACTTCAAAAGTTGCTCAGCTCCAGAATTTGCCTCAACTTTGATGTGACGCTCTGGCCTTACTAGGGTGAATTGAGACAAATCCCGATACACGTGTCTAATATATTTTTAAGTAGAAGAATCTCTGAAAGTTTCATTAAAATTGGTTCAGGTAGAATGGAGCAATGACTGTTTTGTGAAAGCCAATTTTAACGATTTTTGGACCTAAAATATTTAATTTCTCATTCCAGATGGCCCATTCAATGGAACGGCCGGATACGTGTCGACTTATTTTCGATTTAGAATCACCAAAAAAAAATTCATCAAAATCGGAGAGGGGAATGTGACGTGGTCCCTTTGTAAGTCTCCAGTCCATCACTCCTTATATTTAGTCGTAAGACCAGCCTCGACCCTTCTAGGCCAGCTTAGATGGTACTCAAACATGTACTATTACAGTTTGTTCTAACTGTTAGTTTGTTCCACCAAGAAGCCTGAAACTATTTTAAATTATATGTTTTTGTTTTTGTTGAACGTTAGGTACAATAATTATACATTAAAATAAAATTGGATTTCCTTAATATAAGAACCTTTTATTAAGTTATTAGGGCGTTGTTTGTTAAAAAAAATAATTCTAATTTGAATTTTTGTGAGGGAGGGGCCAATTACTTATTAAATTAGGTCTATTACAACATGGGAAAAACTTCTCTTAAGAAAATCTTAAATGTTAAAAAATACTGTTCAGGTAGTGAAGTCATAAATTTCTTTAAAAACCAACAACTTTGGTGACATGAAAGACCCTCATATTAAAGAAATTTTAATCATTTAAATTTTTTCAATAATAGGATGCCACCCTAAACCTACCAACCAAAATTCAAAATAAATATTTGTTTCTTCAAATGCACTGATAAATAGGTATTGCACAGGTGTGGGCTAAGATATGAATAGATACAAGGTCTAATATTTTTGTCAACATATAAAAAATATAAATTCAAGCTAAAGAATTCAACAAAATAGGACAATTATAATAGTCATGCACATGCTTACACAAACATACATAAGAATTTATTTTGTATGCATTAAAATTTATTTTACAATTGAATCAGTAAAATATTTCTAATTGACAGTAAATAATAACAAATTATTTAAAAATCATTATTCATTATTAAAGACAATGTATTGCGCATTATCAGTTGTAATCTGGGCAATACAAAAGGGAAATAAGTACCTACTATGTGTGTGATGGCGGGTAGAGGTTCAGGGTGAGCCTTTCCTAGCCCAACCACCTCACCATAGGCTGGTGAAAATTTAAAGTTAAAGAAAATAAATTAAAAATAAATAAACATAAATAAACTTCAAAGCAATGCCGGATGGCTATATTTTGAACCTTGCTATGTACAACTATGGCAACAAAACGGAAACATAAAACAAAATAAAGCTCATGAGCTAATACAAACAAAATTAGGAAAAATAGTAATTAAAAGAAATTTATATAAACAACATTATACTAAAATTAACATTAATTTTAATATATTAGAGAATATTTTAATATATATATAATTAAAAATATTTTAATGTTAATATTAAAGTCTTTTAGCTTAACAATTTATTATTTAGAGTCCTTCGATATCAATGCGCCACTGTGGCTAATTACACCTCACCCAGACTGGTCCGAGGTCACTATCTGTTCGCTCAATGCGAATGATTGTTCATTGTGAGTAATAAAAGTTGTTACCTGCTGACAACTTTGGGAATAAGCAATCCAAAACCTGCTTAGGCTGCTGGGCCATAGATGCTTGTCCTCTTGAGAATTAATGTGCCTTGAGGCCTCGATGTTGAAAATGGTTCAAAACAATCTCCTCGGACAACATTCACGGACAACACTCACAACGCCTGTGTGTAATTTTAATTTAATAATTCTTTTGTTTTTTTTTTCAATTTAAACATATGATTGAACTAGAGCAGCCGAGGGCTGCCGAAGCGGCCCGAAGTCTTCCGAAGTGACCCGAAGCCTTCGTAGTGCTTCCGAAGCTGACCACACTCGAATTCAATGTCACTTAACTTAGTATGACTAGTTAATACAAATTAAAACAATTAAAGTTAATTGAGATAAATTTAAAAAAAATAATTTAAAGTGTGTTGGCCACAACATTCCGCCCACCAAATTTTTAATTAAAAAATTTAAAATTAATTGAGTTTGTTTCCTGGGGACAAAGGTACTAGTTTTGCCACAGGGCGTTTGTAAGTCCCCGAAGACGTTTGGATCGTGACGACTCTCACGACGCCGTCCTTTCCAGGATGCACATTGATAACTCTTGCCATTGGCCATCTCATAACTGTAGCGTTCGGATCCTTGATTATCACAAGGTCTCCTGGCTGTAGGTTGTCTTGTTTTTTGGTCCATTTACTTCGCTGCTGTAGCGTGCTCAAATAGTCATTCTTCCATTGCCTCCAAAAGTGTTGGGTGCGTTGCTTGATGACATCCCATCGCCTAAGTGGAAGCACCTTATCCTCCGTATAATTCTCTTCGGGTGCTGAAGTAAGCGACCTTCCTATTAGGAAATGACCAGGAGTGATGCACTCCAAACTGGATGGGTCTGAGTCGAGTGCCGTTAGAGGTCTAGAGTTGAGAATTGCCTCAACACGACAAAATATAGTAGCTAACTCTTCAAATGTGAACGGAGTGTCACCAGCTACTCGATGGAGAAGCGCCTTTGCGGATTTGACCCCTGCCTCCCAGACGCCTCCAAAATGGGGAGCAGAAGGAGGATTGAAAGTCCACTTGATATCTTGATGCGCAGCCACGCTTTCGATCCTTTCCTGGACAGATGAGGATCGTTGCCACAATAGAATCTCTCTCAGTTTATTGGAAGCGCCTACAAAATTGGTACCTCCGTCAGAGTACATTTGTGAAGGTTTTCCTCTTCGTGCAATAAATCGGTCGAAGGCAGCGAGAAATGCGTCGGTGGAGCATCGAGAGACGACCTCTAAATGTATGGCTTTCGTGGACATACAAATAAAAAGACATAGGTAAGCCTTGCCAACGGCCGCCTTTCTACGGGAGGATTCTCTGATAAGAAACGGACCTCCAAAGTCGACTCCCACGTGGGTAAAGACTTGGCCTTCCGTGAGACGACAGGATGGAAGATCACCCATAATAGGCGGTTGCGGTTTCTTTTTCTCCTTGAAGCATTTGATGCATTGAAATACTCTTTGCCGGATGAGACTTCTGGAAGAAGTTATCCAATACTTGGACCGCAATATGCCTTGAAGAGCTGATGGTCCCACGTGTAGAAGAGACCGATGGGTATGATCGACGATCAATCGAGCAAGGTGGCTTTTCCCAGAGAGGATAATTGGATGCTTGGCATCGTGGGAAAGAAAATCTGCATTGCGCAGGCGACCACCCACCCTGAGGATACCATCGGAGTCTATAAATGGATTTAGAGACTGCAATTGGTGGGTATCTAATTTATGATGGTCTTGAGTGACTTTTACGCAAATTTGATTTGCTTTTCGAAGCTCGGCTAGGTACGAAGTGCTTCTAAGCCCCTCCCCCTTTCTGCAATTTGTGAGAAATCGCAAAACATAGCGAACGTTGTTAAGGAGTCGGGTGTAAGAGGAGAATCTCTCAATCCACTCAATAAAATCATTTGGATGTGATATCTCCGAGTTCAGGCATGCAATGGCACCCTTCTTTGTCTCGGGGAGGTCCATGATACCAATTTTGTGGCTTGGCCACTGCTCCACCGGTTTGGACAACCAACTTGGTCCCGCCCACCATAGAGGATGGTTTGGTAACTCCGAAGGTAGGATACCTCGTGAGCTGCAGTCTGCAGGGTTCTCCTCTGACTTAACGTGATGCCACTGGCTTAAATTGGTAAGTTCGAGAATGAGTACAACCCTATGGGCCACGAAGGCATTCAAACGTTGGGGAGACATCGAGAGCCAGCCAAGGACGACCTCAGAGTCAGTATAAAAGTCGACCTGAGTTAATTTGAGCTTCTTGACAAGATGTTCGCAAGACTTAAATAATTTACTTAGGAGTAAAGCTCCTGAGAGCTCAAGCCTTGGAATAGTCATCGTTTTAGTAGGTGCTAATTTAGTTTTAGCCTTAACTACGTTGACATGGCAGGTTGTTGATGTCGAGGTAACTAAATAAATAACAGCGGAGTAACCTCTCTTCGACGCATCGCTGAAACCAACTAATCTTGAATAAATGGAGTTGGGATAGACTATGCAGCGTGGGATCTTGACATCTGAAAGGCAGCTGAGTTGGCATAGAAAATTATACCATCTGGTGCATATTAAAGGTGGAGGCCTTTCATCCCATTCGCATTTAGCAATCCACAAATCCTGAAGTATTGTTTTAGCGTAGAACACTATTGGTGCCAGTAATCCTAAAGGATCATATATCCGAGCTATAGATGACAGAATAGCTCTCTTGGAGGGTTGCCACGATGAAGCACTTATTTCATATGTGAAGATATCACATTTAGGAATCCACTGCATTCCCAAAAGCTTGATTTTCGGCTCCTCATCCGATGTTAGCGTGACAGCATTTAGTTGGCAATCTTCTTCTCTTAGGTGTCCAAGAAGTTCTTGTTTGTTGCTTGCCCATTTGCTTAGCGTAAAACATCCTTTTCCTAACAACTCCACCAACTGGGTCTGAATAGAAAGTGCTTCTTCCACAGTGGAAGCTCCCGTGGCAACGTCATCCACATATATATCTTCAATAAGTGCCTTTGACGCGAGCGGATACGACACGCCTTCGTCTTTGACCAATTGAATAATTGTCCTGAGGGCACTGAATGGTGCTGAGCTCTCTCCATAGGTGACAGTACATAGTTCGTACTCCTTGACTTCCTTAGAAGGGTCGAAGCGCCACAATATATGTTGGTATCTTCTATCTTCTGGTGTGACCAAAATTTGGCGGTACATTTTGACAATATCCGCTGTGAATACGATTTCATGACACCTGAAATTTGTCAGGATTTCCCTAATGTCATGCTGTAACTTTGGTCCAATATATAAATGATCATTGAGGGAGCCCGTTGCAGATTTACATGAAGCGTCGAATACTGTACGCAACTTCAACTGTCCATCGTGTACGTTTGTCACACAATGATGAGGTAGGGTATAGATGGCAGTACCACTGTCAACTAATTTCATGTGACCTAGATCCAGATAATCTCTCATAAATTTTGTATACTCCTTCTTTAGCTCAGCATTCTTGGCAAGCTTGGCTTCCAAGTTAGTGAGTCGCTTGATGGCCTGGGTCCGTGTATTCTGCAAAGACTGTATAGATGGCTTGACTGGCAGAGAAATGACGTATCGCCCAGAATCTAAACGGTAATGTGTCTCTTGGTAGTGCCTTTCACAATACTCGTCCTCTTCTGATGCTACATTAACTGGAAGAACTTCCTCCATGTCCCAGAACTTGTGGATAGCATCATTTAAATCATCATTGGATTTTATGAGGAAATTTATGCTCTCGTTGGACTTTGGTTGAGATGCCAAAGGTCCAGCAACTATGAACCCAAAAATTGTTGGGACAAGTCGAGGTAACTCTGGGTTAAGCACAATAGGTTGACCAGTCAAAATGTCAAAAAATAAGTCACCGCCTAGTAAGAATTCAACAGGACCAGGATGCCAATAATCTGGGTCGGCTAGTGCATAGCCCTTAAATTGGTCAATGGTGGTTTTGTTGATGACAGCTTGGGGCAAACTGCCGGTTATTTTGGGTACAACAATGACCTTGGTTGAAAGCTCCCTGTTTGAAAAGGAAGGGATTCTGGATCTAAGGAGACAATCGATCTTTCCTATTGGGCAGGTTAACTTGATTTGGCCAATTCCTGCAATGTTCTGCTCTGATGGTTGAATAAGGAGGCCTAATCGTTTGGCGCATTCCGTCGTTATAAAGGACATCTGGCTGCCACTATCCGTGACAGCGCGAACAGTAATGAAATCACCCTTTGAGGTTTTCACTTGTAGGACTACAGTTCCAAGCAAAACTTCTCCATCACCAGAAAGTCCACTAAGCGCAAATCCTTCGTTGTCTCTATTGACCTGTACAGCCGGAGTGTTACCAGCAGTCACAGGGGTCTGCTGATGCAACCATGAATGATGATTCCCGTTGCAGGACGAGCATCTTCTTAAGGATGTGCATTCTTTTGTAGAATGTTTTCCTGACAGGCAATTTGTACACCCAGACCAATCTTTCAGAAGCTTGAGCTTGTCGGAGGATGAAGCAGATCTAAACTCCTGGCATTGATACAGCGAATGAGGATTTTTGCACACTGGGCAAGGTTTAGTGGAATGATGTGAGGGAGATTTCTTCTGAGATTGTTTTTGATCAGGCGACTGTTTTCTATGGAAAAATGTATTTCGATGAGAACCTTTAGAAAATGGTTTGGGCGGAGGTCGAGGATCTGAAGATGTAGAGGGTTCTGCTTCTGTGAAATATAGATCCATGGCTTTCCATTCAGTTTTTATGAAATTTACTAAGTCAGCATAAGATGGGAATTCAGAATCCACAAACCTCTTCTCGAAATGTCCCCGTGTGATAGGGTCCAAGCACCTTAAGACCAGGTATGACTTGATGAAGTCCCCTTGGTTTGGGATCCCAAGATTGGAGAATGAATCAATGTATTCCACCACGGAGGTAATGATTGATTTTAATGAGGCGGGAGATGGTTTGCCTGTGAGAGGCTTGAAGTCAAGTATTTGTTTTAAATAGGTGTTAGCCAGTTTTCTTTTATTATTGTAATGCTCAAGAAGCAGTTTCCACGCCTGGCCATAATTTTGTTCATTGAGCGCTACATTACCAATCAAGGAACGAGGTGGTCCGTTGAGGCATGAAACGAGGAACAAAAACTTCTCCATGTCTGAAAGGCTGGTTTCTTGATGGATCAAGGAGATGTATGTGTCCCGGAAAAGCGGCCATTCTGCAGGATTACCTGAAAACTTGGGAAGATTGATCTGAGGTAGACGAGCCCGCACTGTGCGGCTGTCATTGAGCCCTGCAGGTTCGCCGGCTGAGCCTGAAGCCTGCGAAACAGATGATTGAACTATAGGCGTTGGATTCATTTTGTCCTCATAAATAGCACAAGCCTCATAATAATACCTCTCTATGGCTGCCTGATTATTCCTATCCGATTTGTCAGGAAATATAGTGGTTCCACCTTTATCAGCTACTAATTGGACAATGTTGTCCCAGGTATCATTATAGCTATCAAAATAAGGTTTTAATTCCTTATACATCCCTTTAAATAGAAATAACTGAGAAGGGTCAGAAGCGATTGCTCTGCCCTGTTCAACAATAGCCTTAATCCTTCTACCTGTGTTGGACAATTTCTCTTTGAGAATATCGAATTTCATCTTCACCTCAGGGTTTAAGTCAACCATCTTGAAAACAAAGGTGAAAAAACAGATGGAGGGAGAGAACTCAAAATATACAGAAAGGACAACAACCACTACACGAAAAAAAAGCAACGAAAATAAGAAAGAAAATATATCCTAAAGAAAATATATCCCTAATGAAGGAAATAATGTGGCGGAATGCTGTAAACCAACATATGGTACAAAATATGCATAAAATATATTACAAGGTTCAAAAAAGCATCCGGCCCGGAGGACCAACATGTGATGGCGGGTAGAGGTTCAGGGTGAGCCTTTCCTAGCCCAACCACCTCACCATAGGCTGGTGAAAATTTAAAGTTAAAGAAAATAAATTAAAAATAAATAAACATAAATAAACTTCAAAGCAATGCCGGATGGCTATATTTTGAACCTTGCTATGTACAACTATGGCAACAAAACGGAAACATAAAACAAAATAAAGCTCATGAGCTAATACAAACAAAATTAGGAAAAATAGTAATTAAAAGAAATTTATATAAACAACATTATACTAAAATTAACATTAATTTTAATATATTAGAGAATATTTTAATATATATATAATTAAAAATATTTTAATGTTAATATTAAAGTCTTTTAGCTTAACAATTTATTATTTAGAGTCCTTCGATATCAATGCGCCACTGTGGCTAATTACACCTCACCCAGACTGGTCCGAGGTCACTATCTGTTCGCTCAATGCGAATGATTGTTCATTGTGAGTAATAAAAGTTGTTACCTGCTGACAACTTTGGGAATAAGCAATCCAAAACCTGCTTAGGCTGCTGGGCCATAGATGCTTGTCCTCTTGAGAATTAATGTGCCTTGAGGCCTCGATGTTGAAAATGGTTCAAAACAATCTCCTCGGACAACATTCACGGACAACACTCACAACGCCTGTGTGTAATTTTAATTTAATAATTCTTTTGTTTTTTTTTTCAATTTAAACATATGATTGAACTAGAGCAGCCGAGGGCTGCCGAAGCGGCCCGAAGTCTTCCGAAGTGACCCGAAGCCTTCGTAGTGCTTCCGAAGCTGACCACACTCGAATTCAATGTCACTTAACTTAGTATGACTAGTTAATACAAATTAAAACAATTAAAGTTAATTGAGATAAATTTAAAAAAAATAATTTAAAGTGTGTTGGCCACAACAATGTGGAATCCAAAGTTTCTTGTAATGGAAACATATTAACATATACAAACGTATACATATTCAATTTTGTTGAAAAGTGTTCGGAAATAAATATAATTACCCAACACAATATGACAATATTTAAACATTTATTTACATATATTCTTTAAGAATATATTAATTTAAATTTACATGAACACCTATTAATGTAATTTAACAATTACTTTTGAAGAATTTTGATCTCTTAGCATTTATTTTTCACATATATTGTTTTAGAATCGGAAACATTTTCTCTATTTGTCGTAACATCATAGCATAAAATCACCAAAAAAAATACCATTTTAAACATGTGATAATTACAGGTAATTTTATTATGTTACTAATCATACATTTTTATTAGGCCATTTTTTGAGTGAGTATTGAAAATGAAGAATATCGTTAATAATCACTTTTGAAGTTCTTTTAAGATTACCTTAACTGATACTACTGATTTCCTGCAAGTCTTTTTTGCAGAAATATATGTGCTGTTGGATAAAAGGATAGATGATAAACAGCAAAGAAATAAATAAAACAAAAATTTTAATTAAAAAAATTTTATTAAAAATTTACAATATACATTTTTTAAATATTTGTAGTAAAATATTTACAACTTTAGATATTTACACTGATAAGAATTACATATCTATTAACATTTCTTTTTCTTCTTCACCTTCAACGGGTATATCTGCCTTTGCTTTCTTATGGTTGTTATTCGTTGCATCTGAAATAAACTTATAAATTATTAAAATGAAATGAGTTGGTTGATCTAAAATGATATAATTTTAAATATATAAACAAACATGCATAACCTAAATATGTAATATGTATAAATAATTATTGGCAATTTCTTGAGATTAATCATTTGAATAAGTATTTATAAGATAAATGATCTTCAAGTTATGTAGCATTGAAACTTCCTGGTGTATTCGAATCAGACTGTTTAACTGTTTAAACCACTTCAGCAGCTTTTGTTGTACTATAGAAACAAGCAATTGATATTAGAAGTATAACCAAACCTATTCTAACCAGATTTGAAATGTCATTTTTTTTCAAGGTCTGCCAAAAAATAAATTCAAATCGTCTATAGCAAACTTAAACCATCACCGCTAGACTGATTCTTGAAGAAGCAAGAAATGTGCTTGTTGAGAGGTCTGCTATCAGGGCCTCAGGTAAAACTTCTCTTTGAGCATATGTACCTCCTACTTTCAACTCAATGTCTTCATAAATAAACACATTTCTCCTTCTAAAATTCTTAACTATAGTGACATAACAACAAACAACTAACTACAATGAAATTTTCAGGTGGAAATCGGCTAGAGAAAAATCTGTAGAGTTAATTATGAAATAATCAGACACTATTCATAATTATTATTTATAACAAATAGTTTTACCAGAATTGAAATGTTGAGCTGTTCTCTTACGCAATTCATCAATACCTTCATCTTCATTTGCCCATTCCAAAACAAGACGACGACCGTACAAGTGAGTACTTTGGCATAATGCCTTCATTGCACGCTAAAATATTAAAAATAAAATAAAAAACTACATACATAAAATCTAAGTGCTGAAAATTAATAGCACCAAGAGACCAAATTAATAACTATGAATAATAATATCTGTGATATTAACAAATCTACTAATCCAATTAAAATTGATATGGTGATTATTGGTGAATAAGGAAAGAAAATTTAAACTTATGAAATATAATAAAATTAAAATATTTTGATTTTTTATTAAAAAAATATTTTGATATAAAGCATAAAACTTACTTTGGCATCATGTTTGTTTAAAAATTCAACAAAGCCGAATCCTCTATGAGGTCCAGTCCCAACTAATTTCTTAGGTAAACGGACAAATTTCAGCTCTCCAAAAGTTCTGGGAAAAAATGTATTAGATATAAAAGTGCTTTCCCTCATGTTTAGATAAAATTGGTAATACCTTAATTTTTAGTAATAGTTGAATCAATGAGAATAAAAACAGTAAAAATCCAATTTTAACAGTTTTTGAAAAATAGTTCTTAAGGTGGAAACCTATAGAAATAGACAATACTCGTAGACACTTAACTGAGCCTGGTAGAAAATGAATGGAGGAAAAAACAGTATGAGTCCATGGATAAATAAAACTTTAAATGCAGACAGCTCAAAAAACTAATTTAAACATTTGCTGTTGTCATTCTCACTGATTCAATTCATTTATGACTAAACAAACCTGAAAAGATCTCCAATTTCTTTGACTGTGGCTTGAAATGGGACGTTTCGTACTACAATCTTACTACCAGTCTGAGATTGAAGATTGGTCTTTTTCCGTGTAACTACAGCTTCAGAACTATAATTTCAATTATTAAAAAACTATACATATATTGATCAAAATACATCATATGGATAAAACGCAAGTCGAACGAGTCTCTCACACACCTTAGAGTCCTATTAGAACGTTTTAATTCTAAAGCATGGCCATCTAATTTAGAACCTTGGAGATTCTTTAATGCTTCAAGGACTGAAGATTGTTGATAATATTGAACGAAACCATAACCCATGGATAATAATTTCCCAGGATGTTGGGCATCTTTTTTCTTAGAAACTTGAGCACTAGCAATTTTTCCACAACTACTAAAATGCTATACAAAACATAGAAAATATTGTAAATAATATATTGAAAGTGAAAATAAAATAAGATAAAAAGAGTGTCATTAATATGATTATGTTTCATAAAATATTATTCATAATCTTCTCAATGTTGTAGTCAAGATCATTTAAATAAAATGCCTAATTTACAATTAAATACCTTCTTTAAACTTTCATCGGTCGTTTCAAAATTGAGATTTTTGACAAACAGTGTGGTGTTAGGTTCTGGCACTAAATCCTCTTCATCATTAGACTCGTTTCTGTTAACTTTTATACCATCTTTTGATTCTTCTTTCACATTTACATCATCACTAGTCTCAACCTTAATGGTTGAATTCTTCTCTATACAAACAAAATGGTATATAATAGGATAAAAGAAAAGGAAAAAAAATAGTTTGAAACAAGAATTTATGACAACTCACTTTCTTCGGATTCTTCACTAGCGTCATGGAATGTATTGTTAGGAGCCCATTCCAAGTACAGGGGGAGATTTTTGAACTTGGTATAGGCAAGTTGTTTAAATGCACTTCTAGCCTCTGAAGGCTCTAAGAATTCGACAATACCTAAATAAATATTTCTTATTAGTGCAAGTAGTAATTATAAAATTCAATCTGGAAATAGTTACCACAATCAGCTTAAGGGCTTTTATTTATTTATTCTAACAAGTTATATTTAAAAAAGAAACCCTCAAGTTGACCTATAGTTAAGGAATTTATCATTTTTCAGTCAAATAAACCACCAAAAAGAGGGCATTAGACAAGGAAATTATGTTATAATTCTTAACTAATGAATAAATTTTATAACACAAATAGCTGGAATATAAAATACAGTATTACATTAGATAAAACGTGGATGAAGAGTATACTACAAAAATAGTCTAATTTTGCTTAGTGAAGAACTAACACTCACTTTGGAATCAGGCAACTAAATGTTATTGTAAACAATAAAACTATAATAGTTTATAAGCATCTGAATTTGTTTTGTGTATGTTATTCGTTGAATACTCTCTGCATATTCTATCGGCGAGATTCTGTATGAGCGACATTCACATGCAGTAACTGGTCGGGGCTGGACATTACTTTGGTTCTAGAGCTAAATGAATTAACATCTTTACCTGTAACTCCACTTGGTGGCAAAACAATTCTTCCAAGTTCTCCATATTTGGCAAAAATGTTTCTGATTTCAGCAGCACTAGTTTTAGCAGGCAAATTCTTTACGAGAATAACTGTCTTAGACCTTGCTTTGACTTCCTACCGAACATAAAAAATAATTAATGAGTTTAATAAAAAAAGAATAATAATTATTTTAAGGAGGATATAAACTACCTGATTGAATGCATCGAGCAAGACCCCATTATCCTCCAAAAACTGCCGAGTTTCATTTACCAGTTGCGTTTCACCTAGAGCCAATCTAACAGCTGCATCACTTCCAGTCAGAACCTAGAATTCAGTTTATCAATCAGAACTGAAATAAGATTTAGAGGATCAAAATTTATTGTAAACTGTTTCACATAGGTTTAATTTCTTTCTAGTTTCCTTATTCAAATTTAATGTAAATAAAAGTTAATGAAGATGAAAGAAACCATATTTAAAATTAAAAAAACAATGATTCACATTTTATAAAATCAAAAAATATACACAAAATGAATCATACCAAGTCATTAAATCATACTTTAATGACAAGTGACAAAATAAAATAAACTGAAGAACCTTAAGAAGTTAAAACAAAGAAAAATAAAAAATATATCTCACTTCTTCTTTAGTACAGTTATATTTCTCAGCAATAACTTCAGCTACTGCATTAAGATCTAAGAACAAGGTGTTCCAATTATGAGAAGAACCCGCAGAGGCTTTAAGCTTCTTTTCCTTTTTTAATTTGTAAGACCCTTCAACATCTGAATCTAAAAAAAGAAAAAATACGAACATTAATAAAATTAAAATAAAAGGTTGACTATTAATCATCAAATAAAATAAAAATACTGATGAATAATAAGCTTTAATGTTTGCTTACAAAACAAGATAAAATGGACGTGGATGACAAAAAAAAAAAAGAATACAGCTTGATACAACTATCAGTACATCATTAACTAGAGACCGGATTCTCGTGCAATTGCACTTTTTTTTCGGTTGCTTGAAATCGATCGGGGACAAGTTATTTACACGAATTAAGGCGTCCGGATTAACATATGTAAGTTTTATTTTGCACGAAATTGCACATTTTGAGGGTTACTGCATAAATTTGCACATTGTAGTTTTCAGTGCACGAAAGTGCACTTTTTGATATTTCATTAAAAATATTGAACTTTTTTAAATTTTTATTGTAGAGAATAGTTACGATTTATTTTATAATCACCAACAATATTACCAATGTATGCATATATTTGTAATTTATTTATCTACCTAATTTTCTAAGAAAGAAAAAATGATTCATGATTTCAAAATATTTCTTCGAACTCGCTAAGGAAATGGTATTATGTCAAACAACGTTCCTTTGTATTAACTTTCTTAGAAGTTCTAACTTGATTTGACTCAACTTTCCCATCTATTTTAGAGTTTAGTTCGGTAAACAAGTAAATGCGTAAAGTTACAGCCAGCCAATCTTCCAAAATCTAAATTCGGATAAAACCATACCCTCTCGATTTGTGAACGACAGTTTAGCAAATTTTTTTGTCAAACATTCTACCAAGATAAAATTCTTTTATTTGTTAGCGATGCCGCTCTGTAAATGGTAAAAACTGGAGAAGCATTAAAAGTTTTTTATTCACATTTAAGCACATATGAATATTACAATAATTATATAATTATGTTAAATTAATATTTGATTTTTTTAATTATACGCCACCTCTTCACACAGCAGAAGGTTGAATTGCACGTTTGTCAGTGTTTTTTATTTTTGCTTCACGTTTGTCAGTGTTTTTTATTTTTATTGCACGTTCGGCTAATTTTTATTGCACGTTTTTAAAAATTTTACTATACGAAATCCGGTCTTTAATCATAACCTTTCTCGGCTTAAATAAAATTGTCATAGTTCACGACTCTAACTTTATCTATCTAGAAACAATCTTTTGGCTGATTTTTAAAATAAATATAAAGATATATTTAAATTGAACAAAGACAAAATAGGTAAAGCTATAGTTATGTTACATTTGGGCATGGCCTATTTTGAGAAGTTATGTGACCTTAATATGAGCATACTCCCATCACATCCTTTTCAGTGAAAAAGTGCTATGATCAGCTTCATTAGATCACAGCTTTCCACTTGCGCTCGCTCTTCAAAAATTAAAGAAACCACAATGTTTTCAGTTGAGATTGGGGTAGGACTAAAAAGCTCTGTATTGGCCACGCCTAGAAATCATACTGAAACTAGTACCCAAAAAAATTACAAAAAATTTTATTGGAAGAGAAAAGATCGAATTACGGCCAGGAATTGAACCCAGGTCCTCTGCATCTCCGTTATTGCGGTTTTACCATTGAGCTAACCATGGGGCCATTCCTAGCTGTGTCGATCCTTTCTCTTCAGCGAGCCCACAATTAAAAAAATTATCCATAACTTAAGATTCTCTTTTAAACTTTTTAGGTAAAAAATAATAATTAGAGTATTAATTGATTCATTTATAGTTAGTTCCTAGATATTATAAATATATCCTAATTTCATGACTTTTTTTTACACCACATTATACTGAACTTCTCATCCTTTCAAAAATAAAATTGAATATTACTTCTATTCAAAATTAATATCTGAAACAACATAGTTGCTATAATCTTCAGTTAGTAAGGCATAATTTGAGATTAAATTATAAAAAAAAATGGGTAGTATATTATTAGTTATTACTGCCAAAGAAGTTGGGTGATATTAATATAAATTCAATTAACTGTATATATACTAATTAATTTGATATTGGCATGTTTCATACTTAGAGGTACCTTTGTTTTCTTCTTTTGCTTTCCCAGGAAGTAAATGCAACATCCTACCATGAAAAACAGTTCCATCTAATTTACAATAAGCTGCTACAGCATGTTCGGGCATCAGAAATGTAACAACTGCATAGCCTCTGACCTACAAATTTCTAATGAATGTAAATATATGCAACAAATATAAATACAAACGTAAAACCAGGTGCAACAAACTTACTTGCCGGGATATTTTGTCAACTGGTACTATTACTTCAGTAACAGGTCCAAAACTTGAGAAGAGGGATTCTAGCTCTTCTTCCTTAACTGAGTAGGGCAAATTTCTAACAAATATTCTTCCTGATTCAGCAATCGACTCCTCATTTTTCATAGATTCCTCTTGTTGTTTCCATCTAGGTTTGAAGCAATAAAGTTGAAGGTATCAGTTATTAAATTCTAAAAAGCTATACAACATGAAATTGTCAGCAAAGACACAATCACAATGTTTATCTCTGAATCAATGATCTTAGATACTTCTTTTTTATATATATAACATCTAATTTATGGTTTATTAAGTTATTATATCTCGTATAACATAATAATGAAATGATTGGTCATGACCATTAAATCACTGTAATATTTATTAATTTTATAATTTTTAAATTATTTTATTAGAAGATAAAAGATTCGACCACGGCCGGGAATCGAACCCAGGTCCTCCGCATCTACGTTGTGGCGCTCCTTGCGCTTCCCGGCCGTGGTCGAATCTTTTATCTTCTAATAAAATAATTTAAAAATTATAAAATAAATATTTAACCAAAGACCATAAATAAATACATCATTAAATAATATTTATTAAGTTTATTTGCTTCTGTAAAGGAAAAAAAAAAAAAAAAAAGACTTATTAAAATATAAAAATAAGAATTTGCTTACTTATCTGGTTTTTTAGTCTTGTTTTTTTCTTCAACTTTGGTAAACAGTAACTGTTTTCCACCTATAAAAGGAAGCTATATATGTAACTGAAATCAGAATTTTAAAAATACATATAATTATTACAAGAGAAAAAAAATACTTACTTAAGAAGGTTTTGTTTTTAACCATGGCTTGTCTCACTTCTTTTTCAGTTTTAAATCCCACATAAGCAACTCCTCTGACATTTTCAATAAATCTAACGGAAGCTGGAACCAAGGGGTTTAAAAGTTCTTTTATATCTTTCTTTTTCGTTTTGAATGGTAAGTTAGTAATTTTAATATTGAATAATTTGACTTTTGGTTCATTTTTTTCTTCACTTTTAATGGGTGGAACTTCATTCACAGAAGAAACTCCCTTGGTTTTAAGTTTCAAATACTGTAAAGAATGAAATAAAATCAAAACAAAAGATTAAATATTCTACTATTACAGTAAGAAATATTGAGTCCAGTGGTTGTAAAATATGTATTACATAATAAAAATAGTTTAATTTATGAGTGTGAACCCTGGAGGAGGTGTCCACATGAGCATTTCCCTCACATTCTGGTTTTCGTAACTATTTATTTTTAATTTTAATTTAAAATTATTCATGACACAGAGTAAATGAATAAATAAATACAGAATAAGAGGAATATGTATGTATGTATAGATCGCATGTATATTTATTTTGTGATTTTATCATGAGATATATTTAAAAAAAAAAAAAATGTGAATAAACCTCTTGGTTCTAGATTGCCTAAATGTTTAGATTAACTTTCAATACTTTAACGTGTTCATGCCGGCGTGCTCCACCGATGGCCCGCACTACATTGCTGGATCGGACACTTTAGTCAATCACAAAGATATATACTGTGTACGAGTAATACACCAACAGAATAAATATTCAAAAAATAAAATTAGAATGAAGTGACATGTTTGACATTTATACATACTCAAATATTCATCTCTGTGAGGGAAATGGTAACAGGAACACCTCTCCCAGGTTAATAATAATAATATATTTGTAAAGTAATTTCTGAACCTGGAATATGTTTTAATTTAAGGAAAATGTGATTTTGTTCTAGTTAAAAAAAATTGAATGATAGTAGAAAATAATAAGCTAGTTGCTTTGCTCAAACCTCTATGGCTCACTATTTTCAAAGTAATGTTAAAATGTCGATTATTTGTAGATTAAGATCAAATAGGAGTTTACATTAATGTTTAATAAATTGAATACTACGTCACCTAAAACTCAAGCGATTTACCAAAGCATAAATCTGCAGATGTACACTAATACACAAAATAATAAAAATATCTGACCTCTAAATCAGATATCGAAGAAAAGGCAGCTGATTTAGTTTTATTTTCTTCTTCATCTTCTTTCTTTATTTCTAAAACCTGAGGTTGCACAGAATTTTCTTGGTCAGTCTCTGGTTCAACATAATCCTTAATAATTCTTGTAATTAAATTTTTCTTACCACAAACTTCGAGATATTCCAGAAAATTTGGATTTTCCAAATGCTAAAACAAAGTAAATATCATATGCATATATCATGAAACATTTCTAAAGTTCAGGAATATGGTACATGTTATATTAATTAGTAATTAAAATACCTTCCTTATAGATTCAATTATTTCTGGTTTAACATTCTTTTTCTTCTTCTTCTTGGAAATTTCATTTAGGATATTATTAATATTTTCAAACTCTTTCCCATGGATTTTTTTATATGCTGAGCTGTCAGGTGCATATTTACTCCAAGCTTTAGGTTTATTACTGTCACCTAGGAAAAAAACGGAAAAAGAAAATGGAAATAGTTATTTTCTGTAAACTGAAAATATACAAAGTAATACAATATTTAGCTACATAAGCATAATCATCATTACAAAGCGATGGATATAGATTGTAATGATAATGATTGCACAAAGCTTATGATGTATTTTCACCTCATCAACATATTTTCCAAAATATTAAGAAGTCGCAAAGTAAAATTTTATGTAGCACTTATTTTTACAAGTCATTGGCTTCTCAGAAAACTTATTGTCTAGCTAGAAAGTAGGGGCTGAGGCATGAACTTGTAATCTATATGTAAGTAGTGCAGGATTCTGAACTTCTATACTTTTTAGTGTTTGATTAATTTTAAAGCATGAAAAGTTAGGCAATAAGAAAAATATAGTATTGCATACTATTGTTAATATTTTGATCAACTTTTAATCAGAGGCTAGGTTTGAACCCATCAAACACTCTTGGGCTCATTTTAATAAACAGCTCAGGCATCAAAATATAAAATCAGTAAAAAATCTGAAATCTAGATTGCTGGACGAAGTACAGAAAATATCACCAAATGACTTTGAAAATGGCCCATGTGCCATGAAATGGGGATTAAAAAAATGGAATACACTATTAATGTTAATTATATGCTAACATAATACAAGAGCAGATATGCCATATGATTTCAGTCTTAGGGAAAATTACCTTTATTTAGCATTAGGCAAATAAAAAAACATTATTCAATAAATACTTATACCAACCTAATCCAGCACATGTCTCAACCTGAATTCGATGAGTTCCAATAAAACTTTTATCCAATGCTGCAATAGCACTTTTTGCTTCTTCTCCAGTTTCATAACCAATGAAAGCAAAGTTCCTAAATTTTCCATCAGAGGTGTATTTTAACTGAATATCTGTAATCCTGCCAAATTCACTAAATTTTTCTTTTAATTTATCCCCAGTTACCTGAAAATTAGAGAGTATATATTTCTATACATAGACATAACAATATAATTTATATAACAGCATATTTCAAAATATTAAAAAAACAATTAAAATAGCAAACTCGTATTTATTTTTTTATATACATTAAGAATTTAAACAATATTTATAAAAAATTAGACATCATAAGTTCTTGAACTGTGGACCACAAACGCCAGGACATCAGACTGCAATAGATAGCGGACCAAAAATATTGTCAGTATAACTACTGTTATGTTACTTCTGGCTGTGGCCTATTTCAACAGGTTAAATTACCATAATATAAGCAAAAGCATATATAAGCAAACTCTCAACACACCTTTTTCAGTTAAAAGGGACCTTGATTAGCTCTATCTGATCCCAGCTTTTGACTTACGCTGACTATTCAGGGATTAATTAACATCCAAAAGAGTCCTTTTCAGTTGAGATTGGCTGCAATCAGAAGTAACATTGGGGAACTGGCATTCAAATGAAAATTTATTTGAGTAATATCTAACAGTGATGTACTCTTAGCTACTTAATATAACAGTAATAAGTAGTAAAATGACAACAGAAGCTTTTTGAACCTAAATTAATAAAGTTGAAATAGATTGATGATGTAAAGAGAGTGATTGAATCGTTTATGCTTTTGCAATAATTACCGATCAGAAATGAAAATTGCTGAGGAGGAAAATGAACAAAATTAAAACTAAGGAACAGTTTAAAATAGATAAGATAAAAGGTACTATTTCTTAGAATAAATACTGCAAAGAAAAAAGATAATACTGAATTTCAATTTCTTTTTTACTATATTAAAGTTTTTTGGTTGATTCCTGTTTTGCCTCAGTGATTTTTAACTAATTTCCATAATTGAGGTATATATATGTTTTAATACTATTTAAATTAATAATAGCTTATGTGAATAAAAAAGAGGACAATACCTCATGGTAATAAAAATAACACCATGTAGAAAGAGCGAAATATAATGAAAATAGGTAAATTTAATAAAAGCTTACATTTGAAGGCAAATTCTTTATGATAATTCTGGACATGATGACTTGCAACCTTCAAAAACATAATACAGTTACCCAAAGCGCATCCAAAATTGTTTAACTTTAAGGCTAGTTAAAAAAGTTCAGACACATAACATAAAGAGAGATTGCAAGCACCAAGCACTGACATTTAAAATACACGTGAATTACAATGAACCAAATTGAAACCTTCTAAAAATAACAATCGTTCCAAAGAAGTTATGTTCACAGTACTATTTCAAATAAAAATATTTAAATTGAAATAAGTTGATTTATTGTATTTTAAGTTTTAAATGCATTTCCATGATAATATAGAATTGAAATAAAAAAAAAAAAGACTTTTTATAAAAATTTTTTATCTTAACCAAGAAAGGTGGCTCCTTTATTTGGTACTTAATCATTCAGGAATGAACAATGGTTAAAAGTGAAAAGAATTTTTATCTAGCTATTTTCCAATATCAGTGAGTTTTTCAGCTGTCAGAAATGGCCAAGTATTTGGGCATTGACAAATTACAAACTCTTGCTAAAATCATTAAGCAGAATGGTGGAATCAGAGGTTCACTTTATAAATTATACAGGTATGTTAGGGTGTAATTAATTCATTTATTTTGATTACTATAAATCTGACTTTTGTAATTATAAGAGGATTTTGATTAGTTTTATGATGTGTAATTAATTTTAACAATTTATCTTATTTTCATAATTCATTTTTTTATTTTTTATTTCAGACAAGATGAACTTAAGTTGGGGACATTAGTAGGTGAAGACAAATATGGCAACAAATATTATGAAAACAACATGTATTTTTATGGTATATAGTCCTGGATTTTAAGCTTATTGTAATTTTATGAAGTCAAAATTTATTGTTTATTGTGCTTGTACGGTACAACCTGTTCAATCTATAAACTAGTTCATAATCATTAAAATGCTTCTGTATAACAAATATAGAACGCAAATCATTAAATCAATAAACATAAAATGTTCAAATCTGAATACTGGAGCATGTTAATAAAAGCAGATCTTATAATAGATTTTTCATGGCCGTTGTGTAGGATAAAATATCTCGCCTTATAATGATGGAAGATTATTTACCCTAGATGTAATGAAGAAATGGTAGGTTGTGCGGTCAACACAATTAGCACTAATATGTAAGGATCATATATTTTATTTTTTTGTTTTACCAATGTTTCGACCCAAATTTTAAGTCTTCATCAGGGCTCTTTGGCTGGTGGCGTCTAACTGCTCAACTGTCCAATGGTTACTGGCAGTTGGACACAACCAGCCAAAGGGCCCTGGTGATGACCTAAAATTTTGGGTTGAAACGTTGGCCAAAAAAAATATGTGATTCTTATATAATAGTGCTATTTATTTTAACCGCACACCCAACCACTTCCTCATCTTGCATTATAGAAAGACGTTATTTTTTAAAGGTATTTGCTTAGTTAAAAGCCTTGAAGGCTGTTGAATCAGAGGCAAAAGAAATTGTGGTACTACTACTGTTATGTTTCTTCTTGGCATGGCCATATGGCACCGTTTAATGTGACCGAAATCTAAACGTTCGGAGGTTTATTTATCGAGTGGACATCACAAGCTGAAATCTAATAAAGCTTATCAAGGCCCTTTTTACCTCGAAAAGGTACCACAGGGGTTACATAATGGTAACATAATATGTCAAAATTGGCCACACCCAGAAGTAATATTACAGTAGTTTTACCGAAATTGATCTTTTCTTTTTCTAAATATATGCATCATATATCATGATACAGATCAGTGTTTCCTAACCTGTAGTACTTATACCACTGTTTGTACATTAGTTTCTGGTTGGTGGTTCACAAAAATAATTGATTGCGTACATAAAATTGTTTTTCCCTATTATTCATAAAAATTATGTTATTTAATGATGTACATTAAAAAAAAAAAAATCTGGTGCGTGCGCGCAACACACAACTTTCACTTACCAACTTACTTAGATTAGAAATTGACGTGTTTTGCTAATTATCATTTCCCAAAGTCACACATTTTTCTATATTCATATCTTATTTTTGTTAATCGTTAAAGCCGTTTTTGAGTAAATAAAAAAACCCGTGAAAATGATACAAAATTTAAGTAAAGTCCCCCCTCCCGTAGATCAATTTTGATGAAATTTTTACAGTCATATCTCGGGCATATAAATACATTAAATACCAAGTTTGATCAAAATCGTTAAAACCGTTTTTGAGTAAATAAAAAAAAAATTGTGAAAATAGTACACAATTTATTAAGTAAAGTCCCCCCTCCCGTAGATCAATTTTGATGAAATTTTTACAGTCATATCTCGGGCATATAAATCGATCAAATACTCAGTTTAATCAAAATCGTTAGAGCCGTTTTTGAGAAAATCGAAAAAAACGTAAAAAGTTATTAAATAAAGTACCCCCTCCCTTTGAGCAATTTTGATGAAATTTTTGCTGTCACATCGCGGGCATATACCTACACTAAATACCCAATTTCAGGTTCCCACGGTTTATAGTTTTTGAGCTAGTCTGTTCACATACACACACACACACACACACACAGACACACACACAGACCATTTCGCGGGACTTGGTTATTTCGACTCAGGGGACCCCAAAACGTGTATTTCCGTTGAAAACCGGAAGTCGAAAATTTTCACGATCGCAATACTTCCACTTACTATATATTTCATATATAGGTAAGTGAAAGTAATAAAGGTAGTGAGTGCTTTTGTAGACTTCCGGATATTTCTTGCATCTTTAAACCAAATAAAAAAAAAATATGATCTTCATAAAAGCTCAGAAATCTGAAATGCTGCTCTAGATGAACACATATATCTGAATTATAAATTTTTAGTTAACTTGTTTCAAATTTATGATTAAATTTGTTGAAAGTCATTACCAATTTTAAATTTTAAATGAAAAGTAATAAAGAAAATTTATGTAATTTTAGGTAGAAATAGGTGGGTTGAATATGCTGACCACTATTACTTAGATTATGATGGCAGTCAAGTACCTGCTGAATGGTTTGGTTGGCTTCATTACAAGACAGATCTTCCTCCTCATTTGGTATTAAAATAATTTTATTTTAATAATTTTAATAATAATTTTATTTTTCATATCCTAGTCATTCAATTACTCACACCATCCAACAAGCACCCCTTAATGTTTAATTGCGTCATTACATCTCCATGAGTAAATTACACGGTTGGCAAGGAAAGGATGGGAGCAGGGTGTTAACTCTGTTTTCAAATTATGTTATCTTATTCATTGGTATTCAATTTTATTTCTCAGCAATCAACAATAAATTATAATACTGTATATTCTCTAAAAGAAAAGTTGTCTATTTATTTTTTACTCCAAAAAGGTATAAACCAATGAATTCATGGCATGCTGCTGTTGAATACTTTTCTACAACCACAAAGTATAACAATTTTTTTTTCCAAATAATAAATTTACATGTCTTTGGGGACATTCAAATCAAAAGAGGAGCACGGGGTCAAATGACCCTATATAGCTCCTATCTAGAAAGTATTGTTTTCAAGCTCTATACTGAACATTCAAAATGATCTACATATGGAAATTCTTAGACATCCACCATTTTTATTTTACTTTGCTCTGAACGTCCACCATCGTTGCGGGCACTTGATACATCTTTTTAAAAACAATATTCCACAATGAAAATAAGATATTTGTATAGATTGATTGAAAGCTAACAAGTTTCTTTAAATAAGAGATAAAACTTTACAGTTAATAGAATCTTACTGAACATATCTATTTTTCTACTGTTCAATTTACTATGCATAAATAATTTAGACATTGATTAATCCTGTTTGAAATTTATATAATAATTCTTCTTGCAGGACCCCTCAAGACCAAAATATCCATGGATGGCTGATCACACTGAAAACATGTCAGGAACTCCTAAGCAATATGTCCCTTATTCTACTACTCGGCCTAAAATTGAAGCATGGTGTCCCCCTAAGAAAAAATAAATCTGTTGATTTTACTCTTAAGGGAAAACCTAGTATTTTCTTACAGTAAATAATTGTCATGATTTTTAATATAAAAATTTAAGTTACATAATTTAATAAACTCAAATATCTAATAGATTGTTAAAGGTAAATAAATTATTCAGTACAAATCGAAATGAAAATTTCTTTAAAATTTTAAGAATATCTTTTAATATAAAATTTTATAAATTGTTTTAATTTGTTACCCTCACTAACATGCTGGGTCCTCAGAGTCAGCCAAGGATGAAGTGAAATTGGAATAATAAAGTGTCAATTATCTTACACTCCCCGTTCCTTTTCATAATGTATTACTTTTTACTTTAAAGATACTACTTTATTTAATAAGAGAGATTGATATGAGCTTCTCAGTAGTACAGAGCATGTATCTAGTTTTGCAAGGTGTAGGGATGGCAGTGCTGTTCCTCCTGGAAGTTGGTTTATTTCCTATTGATCTAAACTAATCTTAAAATATAAATATAAATTCAACTTAAGGTTCTTCTTGGCTTAATTTCTATTAGCTGTTGGGTGAATTGTTGAACCTTCACCCATATAATAAATAAATTCCTAAGCATTGTTTAAGATTTGACAGAGTGTCAGGGGCGGATATAGAGGGGTGTCACCTCAAATATTTAGGCTATTAATATTTTTAAAAGAATAGTGGTATCAAAGAAGATACTTTTAGCTAAACAAGGGAGGCATTCATAATAACATTTCATACTTCTATTGGATTTATTACATTCCTGCTTATAAAATTAAAACCAGTATATTCAGTAACCAAATTCGAGTCCGTACCACTCTGCTTCTCAAAGAATAGAACATCATGCGTAGACACCTTCGAATTTATAAGTTTTGAAACTATCAATTAAAATGTTGATTTTAGATTACTTCATTTTAAATAATGATATCCTTTAGTGAGTCAATTGTTGGTATTTCCATAAAAAGATAGTCTGGGTTACAAGATGAACTTTAGTCGAATCAGACATAGTGTAAAAGTGAATAGTAAAAGGTATTAATTCAGTACTATAAAGAAAGATTTGTTTGTCTTGCATCAGTGAGGTCTTGATGAAGTAATATAGTACTCCTTGAAATTAACTACCTTTTATCTATGATAACTGCATATGCTGATCCAGGGGGAGGGCTGCAGCTTCCCCTTTGGGTGATGTTTTACTATTAAAGATAAATTTTTCTTTTCCTAAAGTAAAGAACAAATAATATGCAAAAACAGTAGAATGATGGTTGTTGGAAAGGAACAAAACGGTAAAACAGCTGATTGACAAATCCTGGGAAGACCTCCTGCCCCCTTTTACAACCAGCTGGATCATTGTGCATGACTCACTAAAAGATATCATTCTGTGTGAATGACAATGCATGCTCAGTGATTTTCAAACATTTTTTGTCGGGACACAAACATTTCCTAGTCCATTTTTAATGTTGAGAATGTTCCAGGATAAGTGAGTAGGGCTAAAATAAAATCGCAGCACAGTTATCTGTTGTGAACCAACTTAAAATTTTAACTGACAAAAATCAAGTAGCTATGTTATATTTTTTTTGTTTTTGGAGCTTAAATAAAATGGCAATAAAGAAAAATTAATTAATTTAAAGTGATTTTAAGAATTAACATCACGTAACCGTGAGGTAACGTAGTCCATTTACTGGGTAAAGTAGTCCGTACGGAATAGCTGCTTTGAAATCGACGTTTATTCCCATGAATTAAGCTATGATCTCACGCCTTTTTACTGACAAATTGTCTTATATTTTTTTTAAACATCTTTCATAACTTCGGGAATTTGACCAGTTTCATTATATTCACTTACTTTATTGACAAATTTATTCCATTGTCCATTCTCTTGATATCAACTAATTGTCGACCAAAATGACGAAATCAGCTGACCTTCCCATCCCTTATGATTATAACAGCCATGATTATAATGTATTTTGCATGTTGGTGATCTGAACCCTTATAGAATAAAGAAAAATTGAAAAAAAAAATCCAGCAGCATAATTCCATAAAAATCTAATTTTTTAAAATTTGATTATTAATTTCCATTGCCGTTAGCCCGAATAAAGCTTCGAAAATGTAAATAAAATAATAAAATACTTTAGATTTTTATAAAGAAGGAAGAGATTCCTTCTTTTTAAAAACCTAATGCCAAAAACTCTTCCTCACAAAAGTGAAACTTAAAACAAATGGAAAATAAAATACTTAATCTATCGAGCAAGGTACCCATGAGCCCTTGAAGTTACGTTGTCTACTTCTCAGATTGTTATTGAAAAGTGGTCTATTAAAAATTCTCGACAATCGGACAACGTTACCCACCTCTAGGCCACAGAACTAAAATATTGTTTGTTTATCAGAATTTAAATTTATCTCTTGAAATTATATCATTAATCACAAGTCAAGGATCTAATTAACGTAAGTAAACAACTAAACTGTGGAAAAATGTAGGTAAACAGAAGAAAATTAAGTTGAGAAACAACAACATGATGCCTCTTTGTATATTTTGATCATATAATTCTCGATATGCACTTTGAACTATGTTAAATTATGGAAACAATAAGAGTGCAATTACATAGTGGACTAGATCTGTGAACTTAAAAAAAAAAAAAAAAAAATCAACGGTACGCGGGTAGACTAATTTCTCAATACGTACTAAACTCATAATTATTTCAGGAAGGATTTGAATCTCTCTCAAATAATTTCTTTCTTTGAAGGATTTGAATCAAACATCACTTCTTGTTTTCCTGATTAACTTAAAAGGTTGAATTAACATAGCCCATCTTTAGACCTCTTTCTTTTACGGCTTTAAACCAAGCTTTTGCGACTTTCCACCTAGCCAAAAAAACTCTTTTCTTTTTTGATATCAAGAAATAGGTTTTCGATTTATATTTTTTAAACAATATTTTAAGTACTTTTGGACCATGAAATAATACATATTAACTGAAGAATCAGAACCTAAGCTGAATCTAATTTGAAAAGTAACTTATACAACAGCATAATATTACTATTTATTTGCCAGTTAATTTTTTAACAAAATCATTGACAAGAAAAATGATTCTATTATAAGATAACTATTTTTCTTACTGTCCATCTAAATGTATTTTTTAGCCGGCATTACAAAGAGGTATACACTAGCAAGATACCTGTTCTTTGATGTTCATTGAGTGTATCATATGTTTAGCAATATGTCAACAATCTTGTTTCTGTGGTTCGTGGTTGTTTAATTGCGGGCTTTTGTTTGATGTTATGATGTGATCAGGGTTTAAAATGAGTTTGTGGCAAAGCCAACTCAAAAAGATATTCTTAAGGTTTGTTTTTATGCTGTTGTTTCTTTTGAAAATATATGTTTTTGAAGTGAATTATTACTACTATTGTCACTTGAAGTTTTTTCACTTAAAAAATATTTATTGCAATGATTTGACAACTTGTTTCTTACTCTTTACCGATTATGCCCTTCTTAAAGTAACATTAATATGTTAGGTAGCTCATTAATGAAGATATACATTGATCTATTGATTAACACTTTTATGTTGTTAAATTGCCTTTTTCACACCTTTTTAGTTTCATTGATTTTAAGTAAATATTTGAATCCTATGTGGAATTAATTATTTATGATGACACTCTTCTGAACTTTGTTTCATTTAAGAATTTTTATTTTCAATTTATTATTTCTAACTACCACATTGTTGTGAAATGTCACTTAAAGATCAAATTTTTAAAAACTAATTGTTTATTAGAAAAAAACCTATCTTTAGGTGTAGAGATTCGGCCAAGTTAGGAAATTTAGGTACAATTAAGAAAGATTTTTTTTTAGTATAAAATTCATTTAAGCTTTGTAGCATTAAAGCTTTATGTTAAAAGTTTTATGCTAAAGTTTTATGTCTTATATTTTTTTGTAAATCTGACAGGATGTGATTTGTCTGAATTTTATGAATAAAGTGTCTCATTTCACCTATTTTAAAAACTTTTTGAAACAAATTTTTCAATTTATTATTCTGTAATTATTAGTTTTTGAATTTTTAAATTATATTATTCTTTTTCAATTTACCATTTAATCAAGACCATATTTTAAGGATCTGAACTTAAGTTGTCAACTTTATTTGATTATCCTCCCTTTCATGCCTGAAAGGTAGTACGGTTCTTACCACTTGTGGTATGTTACCTAATACTGTGCAACAACATACCACTGCTTGCAAAGCATAAATATTTGTTCTGTACCTATCGTTTCCTATTGACTATGCTAAAGGGGTATTCTCGTCATCCGGCCGTCTTCCTGGTGCTGCTTTTCTTCTGCAGCCTGTTCCTGCTAAGTTGAATTGGGCTGGACCTAGTGCTGTCTTCCAACCATAAATGAACTACAAGAATTTCCCTTCTCTCTATCCAAGAGAAATTTTGCTCATTGAGGTGATCCTGTATTCTGAATTCTGGCGATTCTCTGCATTCTGGCTCTTATTCTATCAAATATAGCATATGGTGTGACCTGTGCTCAACAGACTGTAGAACTCCAATAGTGAGGCATTGAGGATCTATGTTCTAACCAAGACTATGCAGCTACTCACGATAAACCCTATGCCCTGTGAGGAATCATGAAACCTAATAGCTCAGGAGAACCAACTTAGCTGATAACCAAGATTGTACATGAGGTAATTTTTTCTTAGGGTACTCCTTTTTGGGGTCTTTAACCATCATTGTACAGGAGGTAATTGTTTCTTACGGTACTCTTTTTTGGGGTCTTTAACCATCGTCAACTCCAATGCCTGTGGAGAATAAGGGTAAATATATAACTTAAGTTTTTAAAAATATGTATAAATGAATTGATATACAAATCAAGTCTAATTTGTGTAAAGTTTTTAAAACAGAGATGCCCATCCTCCCCAAGGAGGATAGTGTGACCCCCTCCAAAAAGTTGTAATGTCTCCTCTTCTTAAAAAAGGCGCTATTGGAAGAAGATTGAATAAAATTCAAAAGAGTTTTGACTTAAGAGACTCTAATATTACAGTACAGAATTTTTTAGTATAATTTTATGAATGAGTTGAGTTTTAAATATTTAATATTTTTTGTATAGATCAGATGAGTAAGAATTTTTCTATAATAATATGAAATGGGCAGTGTGTTGCACAGCACTCAGTAGAGGGCAGACAAGTTGGATTGGCCCCATTTATGCATCATGAAAACTTGGTTAAAATAGTTGCTATTACATTGTTTAAAGACCGGTCAAATGCACCAAATGCAGGAGAGAATGGGTCGAATTAAATTCAAATGCTTATTGCACTCAAAATTCTAGGATAGTTCTTTACGTTTATTGGACAATTTTCTAAAATTATTCTTATAAAGTAGCATTGATTTTTTTCTTATGGAGTAATCAATAAACTCTCATTATGCCTATTAACAAGAAATGGTTAAGTATAATATATGAAATATTTTGATAAAAATATACAGGAAAAAAATTAGAATGTTTTCCTTGAATGAAAATTTCAATTTTTGATAATTAGTGCAGTAATGTATATGTTTAATATACATTGGAAAGCTGAGAATTTTAAAAAGAGTATTTTTTTTAGATGTAAAATGTGTAAAAACAATAAATTAATAATTTTTTACTTTTATATTATTTAATGCAAATTATTTGTTTCCATGGTAACTAAATGGAGTTTTCATAACAAGTTAATGGCGACTTATAAAATTAGATGCCATGGAGTATTAACAGACATCACATGTAAAAATAAAAACTACTTTAGTGTTTTAGTGAATAATTTTATAAAACATGAAAAAAATTAAAGCAGTATTTTGGGGTGAAAAAATATAGTTCAAGATAATCTTTAATAATTACTTTTCAGTTTTCAAACTTTTGTTAATTGATGAAATATAAGGTGGCCTTTTTAGAACAGTAATCGTCAGTTTCTCAAAAGGCACTGAGATGAAAATTAGTTTTCACCTTCTATTGATTTCTGGTCATGATACATTGACAAATTTTTTTTTCAAAACTAGACTTGAAAAAATAAAGATTTATTTTTGAGGCCCATTAGGAAAATAAATAAATAATGATTAAGTATTGAGAGCTGTCAAATTTTAAAACAAGTAGAGAGTAACAAACAAAAAGAATGTGGAAAAAAAAACTGTTTCCTTTGAACTTGCTAAATGGTGTTTACATATTTAACAAAACTAGTCAATTTTTTACACCAAGTAGATCGGTTACTGAAAATTGTGTACTGCACGCCTATTACAGAGGGAAAAGATTTCAGAGGGGAAGAGGAATACAGTTTGTCATGATAGCAATCGATCAGTAATATAGATTGCAATCTATAATGATTTATTATAACTTTACTATCTGTGTTCTATTAAATCTGATTTCGGGCGATGTTTGATCATTTGATTATTAGTATTTCCAATGAATTTCAGTATAACTATTAAAGATACTTTCAGCATATTTGTGTATTTTTTCGATTTTTCTAATCTTTTTTTATCATAAATAAATCTTACTGGTCAATTAATTTATTGTTTTACATTATTAATGATACTCTCGAAAGAAAGGTTTTTTAGTTTTCATCTATAAACCTCGATTTTTTTCTCATATTTATTTTACTATTAATGAAACACTTTATAAAGTTTTGATGGTTTTCATTTATAAACTTCAACTTTTGTCTCATCCTGTTACAATCCTATTAATATCTGTATCACAAGTAAATGTTTTAATATTTGGTTGTATTTTAGTGTTTCAGGTCAGGGTTATGTAATACTGTATCCCCATGGATACAGTTGACTTGGAAGAAATGGGACTGATTGATGGTTCTGGTACCTTTATTTCTGATATTACAGATTCACAACCAATTTTATATAGTTCAGATGGGACCATTGTCAATTCAGGTAATTTTTCAAATGTTAATCTGTAGTGTTTCCAAACTATGGCCTATGGAGTATCCTTATCCACCAGCACCTTATATTGGACCCTATATAATACATATATATATATATATATATATATATATATATATATGTATATATATGTATATGTATATGTATACAAGGGTGAATCAAATATAAACGAGACTTTTCGCCCTTCAGGCACAATAGTGGAGGAAGAACGTTCCCGCTTTGTTTGTTCTTGGGTAGGTTTGTGAGGAGAGCCTAGGGAAGCACGTGGGCTCACCTCCTCGACCCTCTCAGTGTCCACCGTGTTGTAATCAAGTTTCTCGCAGCAGAAGGCGTTTAACCGGCCGAAATCTTGAGGAGATAGACCGCCTAGTTCGGGGAAGAGACACTGTCGCGAGCCAGAATGTTTGCATGGCATAAACAGTTCATGGAGGGTTGTGTTCGTGTTGAAAATGAGAGCCATGACTGCAGACCTCGCACCAGCATTACAGCAAACAACATCAGCAGTGTTCGACGGCTTATTGAAGATGACAGACGTTGTACCACTTCTGAACTTGCAAGTGAGGTCGGGATAAGTTATAGGAGCACTTACTCCATACTCACAGATGAGCTAGGGTACCGTAAGGTGTGCACCAGGTGGGTTCCTCGCCTTCTCACAGCTGACCAGAAATTGCATCGCCTTCAGGTGTGTGTGCGTCTTCTTGCACGATTTCAGGAACCAGCAGACAAATTTCTCACTCACATTATCACCTGTGATGAAACATGGGTGCACCACTACACCCCAGAGTCTAAACAAGCATTGTCCATGAGTATGGAGTGGAGAAAACAAGGAGAACCTGGACCAGTGAAAGCCAAGTCACCAAGTCGGCTGGCAAGGTTTTTGCTACCGTTTTTTTTGATCAGGACAATTAATGCGGCCTACTACTGCGACGTTTTGAGTGAAGTCCGACTTGCATGTCGCCGCAAAAGACGAGATCTATCGATCAGGGAAGTGGTTCTTCTCCATGACAATGCTCCCCCCCCCCCCCCATACAGCAGCCTTGTCTGGGGAAAAATTGGAGCAACTGGGGTGGGAAACATTGGAACACCCTCCTTATAGTCCAGACCTGTCACCCTGTGACTTTCATGTGTTTGGCCCTCTCAAGGAAGCTTTGGGAAGCCAAAGATTTGATAGTGATGCTGAGGTTGAGGCCTACATGTGCAATAGGCTGCAAACACGACCTGCATCTTTCTACGTGGAAGGAATTGGAAAGCTGCCTATCCGCTGCGAAAAATGTGTTTCCAAGTCAGGAAATTATGTAGAAAAATAAACTATATTCTTTTTTGCGTTTAAAATAAAAATAAATTACAATTATATATATATATATATATATATATATATATTTGTTTGTTTGTTTGTTTAACGTCTGTTTATGCTACTAAGGCTAATCGGACGAGGCTACACTGAGAGTTCTAATTTTTGCCTACCCAGGTATAATTAGGATAGGGATCTTTAATGAGTACCTGACATCGTACAGGCTCAGGACCTCCATTTTACATCCTATCCGAGGGACATCACAGCCAAGGATTTTTTACTCCCATTAAAAAATCCTAGGGCCACCATTAAAAAAACTGGGCTATAGGTTGTCTGATGAAAGTAAATGGTAGTGTTGGAAAAAAAATCGATATTGAAGTGCTTGAAAATTCAGATGTTCGTGCAGGTTTCTAAGTTTACATGGTCGAATCAAATTTTAGGTTGTGTGTAAGCATAAAAACAATAATGATTATTCAGAATAGTGTAGGATGATGAAACTAACGAAGAAATACCCCCAGAAACAGAGGACATAGCGGACATCATCGCTAAACTGAGAAGCCATAAAGCCCCAGGAACCGATGACATCACGGCGGAATTATTCAAAGCGGCGGGCCCTGAACTGAATACAGAACTAAGCAGGCTGGTAGCCCATATATGGCAAGAAGAACGAATACCTGAAAAATGGAAGGAATCCATTGTTGTGCCAGTATTTAAGAAGAAAGGAGATCCCACAGAGTGCAAAAACTATAGAGGAATTAGTCTCCTGAATGCATATAAAATATTTTCTGTTGCACTATATGACAGGCTAGTACCCTACATGGAAAGCACAGTTGGTGACTATCAAGAAGGTTTTCGGAAGAATATGTCCACAATAGACCAAATTTTTACCCTTAAACAACTAGGAGCAAAAATGTATGAATTCGGCCACCCTATGTGGATTCTTTTTGTGGACTTTGAGGCGGCGTATGATTCAGTCAGTGATCAGGGAGGGGCTATACAGCGCAATGAAAGAAATGGGTATCCCTAGAAAACTCATTGGATTAACTAGATGTACAATGGAAAATAATATCTGCCAAGTCCGGATGAGTGGAAAAAGTAGTGGTTCGTTTGAGGTGAAGACAGGACTAAGACAGGGTGACGCATTGGCACCTCTACTATTTAATATAGTCCTAAACGAAGTTATTAGCAGGACAGGACTGAACCATGGCAATACAATATTTACTAGAATGGTACAAATCCTAGTGTATGCGGATGACGTCGCAGTTATCGGGAGGTCACAAGCTGGTGTAGAGGATGCATTCCGCAAGATAGAACAGGAAGCGAAAACTATGGGACTCAAGGTAAACACCAATAAAACTAAAATGATGTGCATCCAAAGAAATAATGTAGCTCCACAACGACAAGTTAGATTGGGAGAGTATGCTTTTGAGGTTGTCCCATGCTTCCAGTATCTGGGAACTATAATCACTGAAAAGATGGAAGAGAAAACTGAAATAAGTTCCAGACTAGCAGTAGCCATTAGAGCATACTTTTCTCTGTCCAAGCTTATTAAAAGCAGGCTACTGAGCCGCGCTACAAAAATAAGACTTTACAAATGTCTTTTAAGGCCTATAGCGACTTATGCATGTGAAACGTGGACGCTCAACAAGTCAACAGCACTAAAAGTGGATTGTTTTGAGAGGAAGATCCTGTGACGCATCCTCGGGCCAGTTAAGGAAAATGAAACTTGGCGTCTACGCAGGAATGAGAAATTGTACGCTGAGTACCGAGATCTGAGCATCTCCAACTTTGTCAGGTTGCAGCATTTAAAATGGGTTGGTCACTTGCTCAGGATGGAGGAATGCAGGGGCCCTTTAAAGGCATACAAGAATACACCAGGCGGATCTAGACCCAGATCACGCTGGAAGGATAACGTTCTCATAGACCTACAATATGCAGGGATGAGCACAGCGCATGCTTCAGACAGGACCATATGGGGCAAGATGATAGAGCAGGCCAAGGACCGCTTTATGCGTCTGTCGCGCCAGTAAAGAAGAAGTGTAGGTCTTAATGGAAGGGTCGCAAAAAAAAAAAAAAAAAAAAAGTTAGTATAACCAAACAAAGAAAAATACATCCTTTTGCTAGGAAAGACCATAATTTTTTTTCGACAATTTGTTGTTCTCTTGTTGTTGATGGGAGTAAGATTTATTTGGGTTAAAATATTATTTGGCGAAAGGTGAAATGAGGAATTGAAAAAGCATGTTTCAGTTACTGTAAAGAAAGGGGGTAACAATATAATTGTTTGGGGAAGGTCGTGAAGGAAGGTGTTGCCTTCAGTAAAATTGGAAATCTCAAAACTATCGATGGGATTTGAAATGAATAATGTTATGCAAGGACCTCAAGCCATTAGCTCACTGCAAGGCAGCTTAATTAGGGATCCATTTATCAGTTCATTTTCCAACAGGATGAATTTAATTTTTATTTTTAATATATTATAGAACACATCATTGTTTCAGAATTGAAATAACATAAGTGCAAGTATTGAACTTTGACAGTACCAGCAAAAAAATTCCAATTTGTCTGAATTGAATAGCCCATAAATTAATTTTCCTTGAAGTCCACTTATGCTAATTAACAAATACGTTGTAACATCACATTTTTGAGCTCACCAATAACAATAATTTTAATTCTACAAAATTTGGAAGTCAAATTCAATATTTGCAGTTGTGTCATCATTGTTCCGGAGCAGTGGAGTTCTACAGTACAATCTTGATAATCCGGTGGTTGGTTACTCCAGCATGTTTGGTAATGCGGCGCTATGGGGCCACCAAAAAGAAGAGGAACTTGATCGCATGACCATCAAGTGAAGTCCTCTACATTTTTTTCAGCTCCCAAACACGAAACCTCTTGCAGCCCATGGATCAAAATTTAATCCAACAAATAAAAATTAATTATAAAAAATCTCCACATTCGGACATAATAAAACAACCGGAAGGGATCATTCAGTTTTTGAAAAAAAAAAAAACATTAAAGACGTTGCTTTTAATTTAGCGCACAGTTGGAATAAAGTGAGAAGTGACACCATCCAGTGTTCTTAGAAGAAGATCTGGCCAATACACCCCTTGTTTGAACTCTAAGGCCGGGCGTAAGTTGGAAAGCAGGGATTAAGCCGACTGCATGCAGTGGGAGGGTGGGGGGGGGGGGGCGAAAGTTGGGACGTGATTTTATTGAAAACTGCAGACCTGTAAGGCTGAGTTGGTAAACTTGCAAGATTTACTATTAGAGTTCCGATGATCTCAAACATCAATTAATAACAACATTATTGCAAGAAATACTTCCCTAAAGTTGCTATTTAAAGAAAGGGAAGACACACAGAGAAATCATCCTTTTCTAATTCTTCTTTTTATTTGACTTTTAAATAGTCAGGGTGTGATGTATAAAATTTCTCAGCCCCGAAATGCCTCAATTAATTTTTTTTTCCATTTTTCCTTCACCTGCGTGGCACTGGCCATGACAAACTGCTTCAGGAACACAAACCTCCCTAGCTCACGGTGACTCTAAAACTGCGCCACCTCACCCTGCGGCTCAACGTTCGCTCCTCCTTTCTGTTTTACTGTACATAAAAACTCACGTCACGTCATGGCCACAACTCACGCCCGGCCTAAGACATTAACGCTCTAACACTTTTTTTAACACGTCTTCACAATTTTTAAGTGTTTTCCAACAAATGTGTTCTGAGCGTTATCCTATCAAATGAGGACATCAAAGAATGGCTTCAAAGCACACACGAAAAAAAATTTAAATCCCTATCTGTCAACGAAATCCTCATCAAAATTCGGTCCTCAGATGAATAGGAAGATTGCGATTACCAGGATGTTTCAACTCACTGTAATGTAACCAACAACGGCGCATTCAACGCATTCAATTACTGCACAACATGTTTAGTGCATAAAATGTTGCAAGTGTGCGTTTTCGATAAAAAGTATAAGGCAAAAGGCAAAAAAAGAATTAATGATTATTTTTTATAATACATTTACAATTATATATTTTTCCCAATTATTTATTCAAAATGATCGTAATCTTGGTATGTACATAATATTTTGTTTTATATTTTTATCACTTGTTCAAGGAAATGAACTACAACTATTATAATTTAAATTTTCTTTCTTTTATTATTGTAATTAATTTATCTTTTTCAGAATACATTTCCAATAGTGGGAATCGGGTAGCATATGTGACTATACCCAATCTCGTGCAAATAGTTCAAGATGCAAATTCATCGCCTATCGGTTATTTGATAAACAATAATCAGGTTAGAAAAAAATTATGCTTTTTTTTTTTTAATAATTTAATTTACAAATGGGAATGTTTACAAATCTGAAAATCAAAAAAAAATAAATAAATACTTTTTTAAGGAAAATTGTTTTGTTTTCTTATGAGAAAAAAAAATTATTCTTGTAATTAGGATTCTTAAAAACTTGCTTATGATGTGCACATTTATCTTCATAATTAAGTTGAAAAATGTCAGCATTTTCATTTAAATATTTTTTCAATACTTTATTTAACAGATATTTTACCTTTTCCAGCTTCGCCTTAACCGATCTATCATTTTAAATGAAGATAATTTTACTGATACAGCAGAAACATTATCATCTGATGAAAACTCTGTAGAATTTTTGAAAAGTGAAATCACTGATTGTTGGGATTCACCTAATGATTCTTCTATTCTTCCTGTGTAAGTTTTATGATTTTTAAAGGATAGATTGGGTATTCGCTTATTAAATAAAATTATTATGAACCGTTTTGAAAACATTCTTGCTCCAATGTAGAATTGGGTTCAGTAGGTTATTATTGTTATTTTCTAAATTTATTATTATTTCAGGTTTACGAAGAACTAATAATCAGAAGAATTTTTATTAATTAATGAATGATTGTTTAACTTTATTTAGTTGTTGCTATTTTATTATTTTTGAATTAATATCGAACCTATTACTAATTTTTTATATAAATTGAGTTTATTGTTACAGCTCTATATTCGTTTAAAAATGAATGAAGTAAAATTTGCTGTAGTTAAAAGAAAAAAAAACTAATTATATAATCAACTAAAATTGATTGTTTCATTAATTTTATTTTATTTTGAAGAGACAGGATCAGCTATTGCCGGGACTTGAATCTGGTCCTCCACATTTCAGTAATTTAAAGGATCAGTGAAGAGTGTAGAGAATAGATTTACGTGGCTGGAACAACTAACAATTATAAAGCTGTAACAATAATCTCAATTTATATAAAAAATTAGTAATAGGTTCGACATTAATTCAAAAATAATAAAATAGTAATAACTAAATAAAGTTAAACAATCATACATTAATTAATAACAATTCTTCTGATTATTAGTTCTTTGTAAACCTGAAATAATAATAAATTTAGAAAGAAAATAACAATAATAACCAACTAAACATAATTCTTCTTTGGAGCAAGAATGTTTTCAAAAGCCTTGGTAGTGTAGTTGTTTGGACACCGCAACGCTGATGCCCAGGCCATGCACAATATTTTCTCTTCAAAACAAAATAGTTAAATAATAAAATTTCATTGGAATAAAAAAAGCTGAATAATGATTTTATAAAAACATTTTCCGTTCCTTATCATGGGATCAAATTTTCAGTTGCAGTTATCAACAGCTTTATTTAACAGAGACTAATGATTCCAACGAAATTCTCATTTTCTTGATAATGACTCATTAAAGAATAGAAGTGTTTTTCTGTTAAAACTCAGTATGCCATGTTTTTGCTTTGATACTTGTACATTTCTTAAAACGAAATTTAGATTTAACTTTTAAATGACTATATTAAATTTTTTATAATATATTATCAATTAATTTTTCTGAAAAATTCTAACAATCTTTTTCATAGTGTTAAACTTTTAAGTCTATATCTGTGAATTTCCATTATATTTATTTAGAGTGCATTACTGTTATTTCAGAGAGCCAAGTTTATTTAATTCATATTGATTAATAAAAATTTATAATATTATAGAATTTTACATTTTGATGTTTTACTGTGTTAACAAAAAAAAATTCATTTTGGGGTTAATGAAAAATTTGTTTTTTTAATATTGGCTTTATTTTTTTTCCCCAGTGTTTCAGTAGGAGAAATAAGCAAGAATAAAAAGAACTCTAAGGTGCTAAATGTTGCCAGTTCATCAAAAGAAACCAAATCTGTTTGCAATGAAGATGTTGATCCACCTGATAAAACAGTTTGTATTTTTCATTTTTAGTAACGATTTGTGTGAATCATGCTAATACAATTCATAAGGAATTTATTTTTATTTATGATTCCCTTCTTGTATTAATTTATGTTAATTTGAAAATTAAAACTAATGATTTTATTGTTATTAAAAAGAGAAGCTTTATATATATTATTGACATTTTTATTTCACGTCCTCTTGACTTATCAGCAATAATGAATAAGTCTTTAAAAATTAACATAAATTCAAAAGAACTAATCCATGAGTTTGATCAAAATACAAAACAGATAAAACCAATTAAAAACACATAACTTAATTACAAACAAAGAAATGATCAAAACACAAATAAATCAGTAAATAAACTAGATAAAATTGAACAAGAAAGCTGGAAATAAAAAAAAAATTACAAATAAAACAGACAAAGTAGAAATCAAAATTAAAGATGCTGAAATAAATGTACAAGTGAAAATAAACTAATAGAAGGAACTTCCAATCTTAAAGAAGATAATCTTTATGTTAATCAATTGTAACAACAACAAAGATATTTTAGATTGATGTGTGTCCAAGGATTATTGCTCTGATTTAAAAAAAAAATTATTATTTTAGAAAATATAATTTATTATTTTTTATAATATTTAATCAAATTTTAATAATTTTTAGGGCTCATTGTTCTGTGAGCAGTGTGGTGTGCAGTTCTCATCTTGGAAACTTTTTAGGAAACATAAAATAAAACATCTTCATGAAAAGCCATACAAATGTAATATTTGTCAAGAGTCATTCAATTACGAAGTAAGTGTTATTTATTTTTAAATGAAGATTTTTTTTTTTTTCTTGATGTCCTTCCTCTCATAAAATATATTAATTTCAATAGATCATCTTGGTTTATATGGAATTTGAATGCAGCCAATTTAATTTTTATCATTTTCTTTAACACGTTCGCACCGGCGTTTACCACCAGTGGCCCATACTAGACTGCCTCATCAATTAGTCAATCACAAAACTTTCCACGACTGTTCGGCATTAAGTAGGATTGTATTGTTTATTTTATTATAGTTGGATTTTCAATGCTACCTAATGCACTGGAATAGCTCCAATAATAACCGTCCAATAGAGCAAAAAACATTAAGCTCAGTCACCAATGGGCGAGGAGCTTGGATTACAGTGCCGGCATGAAAGTGTTAAAGTACTATTACTTGATTACCATGAGGTAAAATCTCTACTTTTTTTTTTTTAAGAATAGTTAAAAATTGCTGTTCTTATTTTTGGAGGAATTAGGTGGATGTATATTTTTTTTTGCCTGACCAATTTTTAATTTATAACTTTATGTTAGTTCCCCAACAAGATTAATTTTTTCCCTAATTACACTATATAATTGTTTTTATTATTTTTTTTTTTTAAGAACAATCTCATCTTGCATTCAGCAACTCATAATGTTGATAATCCTTTTTGCCCGATTTGCAAAACCAAATTCAGCAGAATCGCAGGACTTAAGGCACACATATTGCTTCATGAGCAGGAAGAAAGTCTTTTTTGCAATGAATGTAGTGAAGAATTTACAAGCAGGGTAAGTAGATATATTTTTTCTTTTTTGGTTGACAGGATAAACCTAATGAGAATTTTGGCCCTGTGGTGTGATCTTATAGATTGATTCAGTACTTGCAGGAAAAATAAACAGCTTGGAGTGGGTAGCCTAAACCTCACGTTGCTGCTAACCATTTGTCTCCATGGTGCAGGCTGCCCATAGCTCCATAACCAACCCCACTGGGGCCAAATAGGCAGTTTTCTTTCAACTGATTCAGTTCTTTTGAGTTCAAGGACAGTGACAATTGGTCTAGGTATATGGTTTATGGCTGCTCAGAGTCAGCAGGTCTCAAGGGCCTATGTTTCCTTTCCTGAAGCATCTCGTCAATGTTTTGAACTTCTTGGCTCTACTCACAACCACATCACAATTCTCGATTTCTTAAATACATAAGACAGGGTCATCATTCCTATGCTGTCGTTGAGAGTGGCCTCCAATAGGCTGACGACCACACATACCCGGGTGAGTATATGAGATGCATGGCCTTCATCAGTGGGCAGTCACCCATCGAAGTATTTATTTATTTATTTCCTCCCTTCCACGCCTCACAGGCAATATGGGAATAGCAGTAGTGGGATGTTACGCATTACTTCGCAATGCATTACTGCTGGTAAACCATTTATTTTAATTTTCATCTTCTTCAGCTGTCACCAAGAGCTGGAAGGTCGCTTCTATTTCTATGGCTGTCTTCTTGGCTCAGATTTTCTCCGGGCTCCTATGTTAAAGTGGGACGGACCCAACAACGTTTTCCATCCTTCAATGAACTCCTTGAACCGTGGAAAATTCTTGCTCATCACCTGAGGGAACTCTTGTTCAGTGAGGACAAAAATTTCTGTGGTTCTCAGCATTCTGACATGGCCCTTTTTCCATCAAATGCAGTACAGGTCGTGACCACGTGCTCAACACTCTCTGCAACATCACAGGTGGAGCAGTGGGGATCTATGTTCTGGCCAAGTCACTGTAGATGGGCTCTAAAGCCTCCATGCCCCATGAGGAACTGTCAAACCCAATAGTCTGGGAGGACCCATTTAGCCAATAGCCGGGATTTTACTATAAGCAAATATTTCCTGAGGGTACTCCCTTTCTGGGGGGTTGCCCACCATCGGCTCCACTCCTCAATAATTGTATCCTCCCAGATTATCTTCTTCCATTTGTTTGGGTTTTCAACAATCCTCACCCTTAGGGCATCCGAAAGTCCTGCTGAGCCTTCCTTTCTTTAAGCGTATTTAGTCACTTCTTCTCGCAGGAGGTCGAGAGGAACCATCCCCGCTAGAACCTGCACTGCTTCATGCGAAGTTGACTTGTAAGCTCTTATGACGCGAAGCAGAGCCGTCCTCTGAGTTGATGCCTGCCTATTCCTCTGTCTCTGGTTGAGGTTGAGGTTCCGATACCAGAAAGGGGAGGCATACCTTAGAATACCCTCAACCACTCCTTTATAGATAGTAATCGTTGCCGGGTACCTAAGGTCCCAGTATGCGCCTCCTATTTGAATAATATTGTTCACACTTTGGGCCACCCTACCAGCCAATTACTCCAAGTAAGGCGTCACATGTAAGCCTACACCTAATCTAATCTAACCTAACCTAACGCCAAGGTAGGTTACCACCTCACTTGGACGTATCCTCTGGCCTTCCATTTCCTTGGTTATTGTGGGTGAGCCATATCTGTCTTGCCCTTAAGGAGTATCGCCTTGGTTCTAGCGGCGGCCATCTTCATCTTTTTACCCTCTCACCATCTTGTGACTAGGCTAGTACCTCTTTCTGCTTCTCTCTTGACTCCTGCTCTGGACACCGCCACAGCAGCAAGGTCATCTACATAGGCAGTAGCAGAGATCCCCTGATCGTCTAACACTCCCAGCAACTCATCAAAAACAAGTTTCTATAGAGCTGGTCCGAGTATGGATCCTTGGGGGCATCTTCTTTCTATGGAAGCTTCCACCTCATAATGGTTTCCTCAAATCCTTACAATCCTGTCCTTTTGGTAACTTTTTACAAGAGAGTAGGTATAATTTGCTAGGAGCATGTTATCTCTGCAGCTGTTGGAGCATGCTGGGCCACCATAAACTGTCGAAAGAGGAGGAGATATCAAAAAGCAGTAGCATCACATAGCACTCGGCCTGCTCCTCAACGTCTCTGCGCACTTTTAATAAAGCATCAGCTGTTCCTCTACCCCTGGTCAAAACGTTTTGCCGTTTGTGGCTAGCCTTATTAAGCATGGGGTGTAAACTACTAATCATGAGGTTCTCTAGGACCTTGCTCATCACAGGGAGTAGTGATATAGGCCTGTAAGAGTTTGGAAGTTCTGTGGGGGAAGTGGGAGTTATCTCTATTTCCTCCCTTGTAGAGCAGTCTCAGATCGGCGTCCGTTCCTGGCATGGGTATATCATGGTTCGTCTCACTGTCTTGGATAGGATCATCCCTGGGGTAAATCGCTGAAAGGAACATATTGGTAGTTTCTTCAAGGGTAGTTGCATAGGCATCTTGATACTTTAAGGCTGCAATAGTTTGCAGAGGAGTCAATTTGCCAATTGCCACCCTTTAAAATATACCCCAGGGGTTCTTCAAAGAATAACCCCTAATAAAGACGATACAGTTGTCCCAGGACTTCCACTTTTGTGATGAAACCATTGCCTTGCAAGGTTAAAAGTTTTCGGGCTTTCATCTAAAAAGGTTTTCCTTTCCCTAAAAGATAGAAATATCTTATGGTTTGTTTTCTCTGCTCGTCTTACAATTGTAGATGTTTTTATAATATGAATTTAGAAAAAAAATGTTTTTATTTCATTAAATTTCTCCAATTTATGTTTTTTGGAGTCAATAGATTAGAAAATTAAGAAGCTCTTATATTTCATTATATAAGTGAATTTTTTCCTATGACTTACAGTCTTCAATGTGTTTTTCTAATTGTAGGTATACCTTCAAGAGCATATGCTAGAGCATAAAGAAAAAAAAGTTCCAGCCAAGGAACAAGTTGCTCAGACATTTTTTAAGTGTATTAACTGCAATGCCAAATTTAATACATATAATGAAAAGAGAAAACACTTCAAGGAAGTCCATAAGGTAATGTATATTTTTTTCTTTTTGTGGTAGCCACAAAGAAGGAGAGTTTACTGGATAATTTTATATGCTCCATGTCTAATCTAATTAGGCATATTACATGTATTACTTATTTGTACAAGAAATATCTTTTGCAAATAAATACAGTATTTATTTCAAAAATAAATACAATTCAATAAAGTATTGAACATTTTATCTTATCTTTTACAGTGAGGAATTGTGTACAGTTTTACTATGTTAAAGATGTACAATAACAAGAATTATGTTAATAAATCAAAAACAATTTAAATTTAAAAATAACGATAAAGTAAATAGGTCAATTACTGAATGGAAAACATTAATAAAATACACCACATGCTTTGCAAAGCCCAATAATTTAATATACACTCTTACATTGGTCAGTCTGTAAGTCAAAGTCTATTTTTCTAATAAATTTGAAGTTTTTTAAAACTTCGCTGTTCTGTTTCAGGATAAGTCCCACCTTTTTAAAGAACTTTCTGTATAATTCTTGCCCGGATACTGTCTATTTTTCTGCAAACAAATAATAATTGTTGCTAATTGTGTATCTGTCCGTTGTGTAGCACTTGTCATTGTGTAGTATGTCGAAGCATGTTAAGTATTGTTTACCAGGTGTGTAAATATGAAACCGGAATTCGCCAATGATAGGAGTTACGAGTCAATATAATCTTCTAACTAATCCGTCAGTGGTGTTATCTGCTTTTGCCTACATGTAATAAAGAGATCCAATTGATACCAACATCAGTTTCATTCTATAACCGTGTTTTTAGTGGCGTTGAACATGTCGACTTTTGTGCCAACAAATCAAGATTTGCAGACAGCATTTATTTTCCGTTTCCTTCTGAAAAAAATTGGAGCATTATCACACTTGAATGTTGAAGCTTACGGGGAGCATGCCGTAGGCAAATCTCAATGTTTCGATTGGTTCAAAAAATTTAAAGATGGATTTCGATAAAAGAAACAAAGACCGTGGAAAACCACAAAAAAAACTTTGAAAACGCTGATTCGGAAGCGTTTGTTGGACAATTATTACATGTGACACCGTCTCCATTTGTTTGAAAGGCATGGAAAAGATCCAGAAGGTTGGAAAAATGGGTACCTCACCAACTGAATGACAGGCAGCAGGAAGCTCGAAAAACCTCATGGCAAATGCTGCTCGCCAGGTACAGAAAAAATCTGGTGCGTGCGCGCAACACACAACTTTCACTTGCCAACTTACTTAGATTAGAAATTGACGTGTTTTGCTAATAATCATTTCCCAAAGTCACACATTTTTCTACATTCATATCTTATTTTTGTTAATCGTTAAAGCCGTTTTTGAGTAAATAAAAAATCCTGTGAAAATGATACAAAATTTATTAAGTAAAGTCCCCCCTCCCGTAGATCAATTTTGATGAAATGTTGGTTATCACATCTTTGGCATATAAATACATCAAATACCAAGTTCGATCAAAATCGTTAAAACCGTTTTTGAGTAAATAAAAAAAACAAGTGAAAATGATACAAAATTTATTAAGTAAAGTCCCCCCTCCGGTTAATCAATTTTGATGAAATTTTTACAGTCATATTTCGGGCATATAAATCGATCAAATACTCAGTTTAATCAAAATCGTTAGAGCCGTTTTTGAGAAAATCGAAAAAAAACGTAAAAAGTTATTAAATAAAGTACCCCCTCCCTTTGAGCATTTTTGATGAAATTTTTGCTGTCACATCGCGGGCATATACCTACACTAAATACCCAATTTCAGGTTCCCACGGTTTATAGTTTTTGAGCTAGTCTGTTCACATACACACACACACAGACCATTTCGCGGGACTTGGTTATTTCGACTCAGGGGGTCCCAAAACGTGTATTTCCGTTGAAAACCGGAAGTCGAAAATTTTCACGATCGCAATACTTCCATTTGCTATATATTTCATATAGGTAAGTGAAAGTAATAAATACAAAAAAAAAAAAAAAACCTGTACTACTTTTGTTTGAAAGGCATAGAAAAGATCCAAAAGGTCGGAAAATGGGTACCTCACCAACTGAATGACAGGCAGCAGGAAGCTCGAAAAACCTCATGGCAAATGCTGCTCGCCAGGTACAGAAAAAAAGTCATTTCATCATCAAATTGTGACTGGTGATGAAAAGTGAATTTACTTCGAGAATCCTAAGCCTAAAAAATCCTGGGTAACTCCTGGTGAACCATCGGCATCGCTTGGGAAGGAAGAAAATGCTCTGTGTCTGGTGTGATCAGATGGGTGTTACCTACTATGAGCTGCTGAAACCTGGGGAAACTGTTAATACGGAACGCTACCTACAACGGATGATAAATTTGAATAAAGATTTGTGCCAAAAAGTCCCAAATATCAAGAAAGGACACACAAAGTGATCTTGCTCCATGACAATGCCCCATCACATTCGGCTAAACGGACTAAGGAAACGATCCAAGTGTTTGGTTGATAAATTCTTCCGCATGCGGCTTATTCATCAGATTTGGCTCCATCCGATTACCACCTATTTGCATCGATGGGACACGCACTAGCTGAGCAGCGCTTCACTTCTTATGAAAATGTACAAAATTGGTTAAGTGATTGGTTTGACTCAGAAGAGGAAGCATTATTTTGGCGGGGAATCCACAAATTGCCTGAATGATGGGAAAAATGCATAGATAGCGAAGGACAGTACTTCGAATAAAAAAGTATGTATCATTTTTACACAATCAACTCATATTTGCTATTTCAAAAATTCCGGTTTCATATTTACACACCTGGTAGTTTGAACGTGTTCAGTAAGAATTTATGTTCACTTCTATCTCTGTCATATTTTCAAAGAGGTATTTCATAGCTCTAAGTACAGCTAACTTCGCCTGTTTATTCAAACAATGTTTACTTAGCTTGAGTCAGTTTTTTGTGTTTACCTTTCAATAACCAGGTGCATCTTATGTTATCTCCCTCTTTGCTTTCGTCTGTATACATTTCTGTGGAAGTATCAGTATCAATTTGTTCGAGTGGAAGTACTTGTGCCAGTACTGCGGAATATATCCAATATTTAGAGTTATTTGGGAGGTCAATACTTTTGTTTACTTTATCTTGGGTTGTTAGTTCATCATTTTTAATGTCCAATACTGTTACTGATTCTTGGATTATCTATTGATATCATTCCCACCATAATGCAGGCAGCTTTCCGATAAATGGTATGGAATGATTTACATATTTTTATCCCCATGAGTCTTTAAAGCTTTCAGAGTTTCATAAGATTTGTTATCCAAAAGACACCTGTGTGTGTATATATGCCCCGCATATAAAACTTATGGCATGATAGCTCCTTGATAAATAATCTTTAGAATCTCCGATCTATGACCCCAAAAAATTTTGGCTGCTAATGTCTGTCTATTTATGGTTTTAAGAGCCTGATTGTAAACGTATATATATTAAAACAACTTGTTGATGTCGAAAAATAAATTTATTTTATACAATTTTCAATAAAATAATAAATAAAATTTTAGATAAAAACGACAAAAATATAAAATTGGATTAAAGCTACATGGGGATACAAAAAGGGGAAAAATTATTACATACATATACATATAAATATTACAATTACATTATAAAATTGATTTACTACATAGGATTAATTGTTTAGTTAGAATACTCAACTGCACATGATGTGCATTTATAATTGCATTGCATGTTACAAATAGGTTTAAAACTATCTACACACCTCTTATTGGTATTTTTGTTTTCCTTTCTGGGACACAAATAGCAAAAGTCTGTATGAGTTTTTTATTATAATTTTAACTATAAATATTTAATAATAATATTTAACAAATAAAGGAAAGAATGAATAAATAATAAGCATTTAGTCACCCGTATAACACTGTGTATCAAAAAACATATGTTCACTGCCATAGATATTCTTAACAAGAGCCTTTCTTCTGTTATTATATTTTATCTCTTTACTTAAGATTTTCAGGAATTATTTGAAAACTAGTTATTATTTTTTATAGCTACGTCATTTTTGGAACAGAGATTATCTTATAACTCTATTCATCACCTAATTGCAGTATTTTAGTTTTAATTTTTTTTTTTTTTTCAGATGGTCTCAAATCGAAAGATTAAGAAGTACACTTATTCCAGTAAGAAAAGGAGAGGAAATGTGTGTGAATTTTGCTCGAAAGGTTTTGAGAAACCGAGTCAACTTCTGCGCCATAAACGTATCCACACAGGAGAGCGCCCTTTTAAAGTGATAACCAATAACTATTTAGCATCCATTATATTTATATATCTATATAATGACGATCAGTATTAAACTGAGAGTATGTAGAACAAATATGTTAAGTACTGAATGCAATAACGGTGTCTCAATTATTATCAAATCATTTAAAAAATATAATGCTTGATTTAAATTATCAATTGGTGGTTGGGGCAAAGTTCTCAAAAGTTTTCAAACTTTTCTAATTTAGAGAAAGTTGTTTAATCAAGGCATTATATTTACATTGTAGTGAAAGACACCAAAAAAAAATGTTTATGTAACTTAATGGAAAAGAAAGAAGCTTGTAGATTCTCGAATGATTATAATTTTAATTGTGTTAGGAACGAACCATACGGATCTAGAATGTTCCATTGGCAACAAAATTTGAGGAAATCATAGACTTGTGAGTTAGTCTAGCCTCGACCAGCGAACATTAACTTTATAATCACTGTTCAACTGTTACTTCATTTTGGTATTATTCGCAGTTCTCGTTATTCGTTTGACACTTTTGTAATTTTTACATAAATAAAAAATCATTCAAACCCACATTAATGTTAAAATACCAATTGTTATCTGCTATTCTTGAATGAATGAAACGTTTCTTTGATATTGGTTTTATTAGTGATTTTTTTTTTTTCCGTATAAAATCCTACCACCCCCATGAAAATTCTTATTGTTTAATTTAGCTTTGAAAAGAAAAATTCTTTGGAGCTGCCAATTGATACTTAGCCAGTTTTTCAGTTATGAGAGTCATACAGTTAATTCATTATCAAGAAAATTCATTTACAAAATAGTATAAAATTACTTAAATGATGCAGTGCACTCTTTGTTAATATTTTCTGTTTTTACTTTCACTTACATATGTATGAAATATATAGTAAGGGAAAATTTTGCGATCCTGAAAAATTTCGACTTTCGGTTTTCAACGGAAATACACGTTTTGGGCTCCCCTGAGTCCAAATAACCAAGTCCCATGAAATCATTCCTGAGTCCAAATAACCACGTCCCACGAAATCATTCCTGAGTCCAAATAACCAAGTCACCACGAAATGGTCTGTGGGTGAACAGACTAGTTCAAAAACTATAAACCGTTTGAACTTGAAATTGGTATTTGGTGTATATATATGCCTGGGATGTGACAGCAAAAATTTCATCCAAATTGGTCAAACGGAGGGGGTACTTTATGTAATGAATTTTGTCTAATTTTTACGTTTTTTTTTTTATTTTCTCAAAAACGGCTCTTAACGATTTTGATTAAACTAGGTATTTGATATGTATATGCCCTCGGTGTGACAGTCAAAATTTCATCAAAATTGATCAATTGGAGGGGGCACTTTACGTAATAAATGTTCTCTCATTTTCACGTTGTTTTTTTTTATTTACTCAAAAATGGTTTAACTATTTTGATCAAACTGAGTATTTGATGTATGTATATGCCCGCGATATGACAGCAAAAATCTCATCAAAATTGATCAAATGGAGGGGGCACTTTATTTCATAACTTTGTTTCCCAATTTATGTTTTTATTGATTTTCTCAAAAACAGCTTTTTCGATCAAACTCATCATATTTAATGAGAATCAAGTATTCTTTAATATCAGGTAATTTTTGTCATTATTAAAATGTTCTGAGGGGTGCTTAAATGGGGAAGGAGCTTTTTTTGTTTTCCTATAAAGTACCTTTGATTTTGTTTATATGGAGAAATTAGCTTTCTCTCGTTACGCCTAAAAATAAGAAATGGCTATATATGAAAAAATCAAGTAAACATAAATAGGAGATAAAAAGAAAAATATTCTGTCAACATTGAGCCCACGCACGCGCAGTACGCATTTAATGAGAGAACATTGTTTATAATTAAAGACGTTCTATTCATTTAATGATAATTATTTGTTTCATGGTAACTAAATGGTAAATAAAATCAGACGTGATGGAGTATTATGCTTGTATTGCCGAATTAGCACAAGTAAAATCTTTTAATTAATAATTAAAAAATTGAGTTTACTTACAGAGCTTATAGAAACAAAAATAAGTAAATGAATGTGGAAAAATATGTGTCTTCAAGAAATGGCATTTTTTTTATTTTTATTTTCCTACATGAAGTAATGTTTCATCTTTTATTTTTATTACAATATATTACATTTTCCTGCTAGTTATAAAACTTATATAATTAAACTGTAGCTATGTTTTATATTCAATGTTTTTAATTTATCTATGTTATATTTTATTGATTTTTTTCTTCCTTAGTGCGAACTTTGCTCCAGAGCTTTCAACCAGAAAGGTTCTCTGCAAATACATATGTTAAAACACACCAAAGAAAGACCATATGTTTGCCAGTATTGCCAGGGGACATTCAGTCAAAAAGGTACAAATTTTCTTCTTTCCTTATATATATATAAATCTCGTGTCCCGATGTTTGTCTTTCTATAACTCAGAAACTACTCAACCGATTTTAATGAAATTTGGCTCAATGTTTATAGTTTTGGCTAACTTAAGAGATAGGATAGTTTTTAACTTGATTAGTTACCAAAATAATTCTTATATAGTGAATTATTGCAAATACACTAGGTCATGTTTCGATTTATTAACATGGCATCATATGTCGATTTCATAACGTTTTTGTTTATAAGCATGATATTGTAATACAGGTATATCATTATTATAATTTTGTATTGTGTTATGTGAGCGCAGTTATTTGTTCCTATATTATTATTTTTCACATACAAATAGTAATACAAATCTTTGTATTTATTGTTAATTTTCATTAAAGAATAAATAAATCAAGAAAAGGTTACAACAAATTCTCAAAAGTGTAGGTAATTTTTCTTCCTTTTCCTTTTTTATTTATATTTCAATTAAATTGCTAGCTAAGTACTGTGGCCCACCCTGATATCAACTTTTAGTTAAGTAAATACATTTTATTAATTTAAATTAGGCTATTATTTGAAATTATAGTCTACACATGTTGTAACAGCACATACTGTCACAGGTGTAACCTAATAGAAACCTGACTTGGGGAATCAGTGTTGCCAAAAAGTAGTGAAAATTAGTGAGCTGGCTACACTGGCGGTAACCAGACACAAAAACTCCCTCTTTGCTAAAGAACTGCATAATTAAGACTTAAATATTATATTTTCAATTAATTTATTTATTTATTTAACAGAAGTTTCTTTATTTTCATTATTCGTTTTGTTATTATTATTTGAATACAGTGTTTTTTATTTTACCAAACCTTTTTATTATTTTTATCCCGTGCTCTAAAATGTAAAATTTAAAAAATGTCAGTGAAGATTTGTAATATCTCCTTTATCAACAATAATTTAAAGTTGAGAAAATTTAATCCCAATCGAAAAGACGCTGTTTCCTCTTCAGCAGAGTGGTAATTATCTTTATATGTAAAATTTAAAAAAGCGAAGATTTTAATCCTTTCTTTAATTTAAAGTAGGCTGTTATTGGGAATGATATTTCGGTGTTAATTTCACCTGAATACATTTGTTTACTTATCTTTAAATTATTTTTGATTAAGAAAGGATTACATCTTCGCGGCATTTTTTAAATTTTACATATAATGATTATTACACCTCTACTGAACAGGAATAACTGTTATTCCTATCCGCAAGTTTCAGATTTATCCACCATAAATATGAGAGTACTACTGCAAAATGATCCATCGGCAGATAGATTTTCTAAACAATTGCTGTATATTGGAAATGGTGAAATAGAGCTGCATTGAAATTCAAAATTTATCAAATTACAAGAAAATTTCTCCACTGTTGTAGAGACGAAAAATGAACTAATATAAAGTGTCTTTCCTGATATTTGGACTATAATTGGCTGGGGGTAGTCTTGCTATTTTGGCAGCAAAAAATGTTGATTTCGATGAAATAAACTTCCAAAATCAATTGACAATGTTCTAGATGTAAACGAAGCCATAAATTTCCCATCTGAATTTTTGAATTCCCTGGATATACACCCAAACAATCTCCAGTTGAAGATTGGCTCACTGATCATTCTTCTTCGTAACTTAAATCCACCTCAATTGTGCAACGGTACATGTTTGGTCATTAAAAGGATCACAGGAAATGTTATTGAAGCAAAAATGTTGCCTGGAAGGTTTATAGGAGATATCGTCCTATTGCCACCTATTCCCCTGTAACCGTCAGAATTTTCAATAAAATTTAAAAGGCTTCAATATCCTATTCGTTTGGCTTTTGCCATGACCATAAACAAATCCCAAGGGCAAACAATGTCCACTTGGACTTTGATAATCCGTGTTTTTCCAATGGGCAATGGCATACCTCACCTGGGCAATGGGCTTCGCCTGCTCACGTGTGCAGAAACCAACAAATCTTTGGTTTGTGTTAAAAAAAAAAAAAGGTTAACCCAAAACATTTTGAACAAATTAGTACTTGAATAAATAAAAATTCTTAATTGTATTATGTAAAAACCTCTTTAAGAAGAGATTTCTTATCACTCAAATATATTGCTAAATTAAAAGCTTCAACACACCACCCTCCTACCGAACACTTATTTGCCGAAGGGTCGGGAATTCGAGGCCTCAAAGAAATTGAGAAAAACGCCTATCAAAAGGACATATATGACGCGTTAACCAAGATTGGCATGACCCTGAGCAATATTTAATTTAACTTAATTAAATATTAAGTTAAGCAATGCTAAACTAACAATACCAAGTTGAAGTAGTGTTAGGCCAATAATCAATAGATCAATGGCTGAGGTTTCCAAAACTTATCCGGTAGAAGTTCAGTCATCCTTTTTAAAATTAGTGGAAAAATATAGCAATTGCGAGTTAGTTTATACCATTCCATCAAAAAAGGGCGATAGTGTTGGCAGCACTGTGAGTCGTAAACATAATCAGCTCCTTTTTAATCAAACTACATTGAAATATGAGATGTAAAAACCAAAAACTTTAACTTTCCTATATTCTTTACTAAATACTTTTAAATGGTGTAATGCTCTATTCTCAATCACGTTGGATTTTGATTAGCTGAAAGGTTTTCATCTTTATCAATGAATATTGGTATGACTGTATTTGTTTAAAAATATTAGGATATAAATACTGAGCCACAGCAACGCGTGGCCGGGTCTGCTAGTTATTATATATATTCTAACCATGTTGGGAAGGTTGAGAATTATTTCGTGGGTCTGCCCCAAAATAAAAGTCAATCTGCCCATGTCAGTTTCGAACAGTCGCCGTTTGCCTCAAAATGCTCGTGCTCAAACACTTTCTGCTATCCCGGCCCTTAAGTTACATCTATGCTAGCTCTTCCATATTAATCCCTTGACTGATGTGAGGTGTTCTTTTTCTTTCTTTTTTGGCCTGGGAGGGTAGGGGGGTGTTTGAACCCTAACAGATCATACTGTTCAAATAAATGATAATAACAGACCACAGAATTTAATTTATGTTATGTATTTATCTTTAATAATTATTTATATATGACACATTTAAAGTTCTATTAAAATGATTTTGTTATGTTATTTTCTATTCATATAATTATTTAGCATATTTCTGCTGGCATTCCTTCCAAAATATTTTCTTTTATATAGCTATATTTTTTTTGTTTTTTCTTTGGCATTTCAATTCTTTATATAGGTTATACTAATGTCATAATGATATGATTAATGTTTTATTTTATTTTTTAGGAAATCTTCAAGCCCATATAAAGCGATTACACTTAAGTTGTGATGGAGATGAGAGGAATTTCAAATGTAAATTATGCAGTTGTGTTTTCAGGAAATTGGGGAGCCTCAATGCCCACTTTACTAAAGCTCATGCACTTTGCCCTCAGGTAATTTCTCTTCATTAAAAAAAAAAAAAAAAAAAAGGAAATGATTTTGCACATTAAATAATCAATACCTTTGTTAAATAAATGATTAGTTTAAAACTTGTTGAAAAATGATCTAAGCTAACTTTATATTAATCTAACCTTAATTTGTGCGTGACCACCATTTTAAATAATTTATTTTTTGAAGAGAAAAGATTTGGCTCCGCTGGGAGTCGAACCCGGGTCTCCCGCGTTACATGCGCGGATGCTAACCACTAAACCACAGAGCTCGGCTCAAGGCAGAGCAAATCCTTCCTCTTCACTGATACCTACTCCCCCTATCTCACAAGTTTTGCGAGTAGTAGCGGGAGGTGGACAATTTTTGTCCAATTTATATTTATTGACATACGTCAATTTTTAAATTACTTTAGGCCAAATCTTTTCTCTTCAAAAAATAAATAATTTAAAATGGTGGTCACGCACAAATTAAGGTTTTTTTTTTTTTTTTTTGGAGGCAAGTGCACCACGGCCCATATGGGCCTATTGTGCGCCTAAATTCTTGCCTGGGTTCCAAGCTGCCCTAGAGGCTAATTTTAAGAACCTCAGTAAACTTGAGTAGGCTGCTTGGGTTGATTACCTCATGCGCCTTAGGGTCAGTGATGCGGTCCAGGCCAAACAGCCTGAATCTAAGTGCTGCGAGTCTGTCACAGAGGCAGACTATGTGAAAGGCTGTTTCACGCTCTTTCTCGCAGTATCGACAAATTGGTGATGCCGCCAGTTTGAGCCTGTACATATGACTTCTAAGCTTACAGTGTCCGGTGTATATAGCTGTAAGTCTTTTAATAGCTTTCCTGATTTAGAATTTCGCCACTCCTCTTGGCAGAAGGACTCTCTAGGAACAATTTGGAGTGTCGTAGGTTTTGCGTCATCCAAAATTGTTTTCTTTTTGCTCCATAGATCTCCTCTATCCTCCTTTTGGCAGAGCTTTTGCTGATGCCACACACCGGTTCGGGAGTGATGGGTTTGATGTTGGATCCTTTCCTGGCTAGAGTGTCTGCATTCTCATTTCCTGGTATGCCAGTATGGCCTGGCACCCATTCTACATTCACTCTGTTGTTGTTTGCTAGGATGTTGAGTCTCGTCTTACACTCCCATACAACCTTGGAGTTAATGTCTATGTTATTGAGTGCACCCAGTGCAGCTTGGCTATCTGTGTAGATATTGATTGTCTTCCCAGACAGTTGTTCCCTCAACAGTTCAAAGGCGCAGTGGCTGATTGCCAGCACCTCTGATTGGAAGACGGTGGTGAATTTACCCAATGAGGCATATATACCTTCATTGGGTTTGTCCCTCCTCCAGATGCCTGCACCCGACCCGCTATTGGTGAGTGAGCCATCTGTATAGCAGCATATGCCATTGTTTGGTATATGTGATGTGTTGACCTTTTTACTGGTATTAAAGTTGGTTTCCAATGAGCCCCTGATCTGAATGTCAGAAAACATGGATAGGAGTTTATCCTTTTCAAGCTCTTGGAATATCTTCCAGTGTCCCCAATTAGTTTGTACTTTTGAGGTTAAATTTAGCTTTACGATTCTGTAGCAGGCCTTTAGGGCTTGCGCTTCCACCTCCATGTGCAGTGGAGCTAGATTTAACATCAGTTCCATGGTGGCGGTGGGTGTAGTTTTCATAGCCCCAGTTGTCATGAGGCAGGCTAATCTTTGCAGTTTGTTCAACTGAGTTTTATTTCTGCTTGTCCCTGCCTTGTGCCACCAGACTAGGGAAGAGTATAACACCATGGGTTTAATGGCCATGGTGTATAGCCAAAATGTCGCTTTGGGCTTTAGTCCCCAGTCTTCGCCTATTGCCCTCTTGCAGGCCCATAGACACTTCAGGGCTTTGTTGGTCGTGTGTTCCACGTGTTTAGCCCAATTGAGTTTGTTGTCCAGCATAACGCCCAGGTGCTTGACTGTTTTGCTTTGGCTCAGCTGGACTCCCTCAATTTTTGGTAGTTTGATGGCTATTTTTCTCTTCGAGCTGAAGATACAAATGCTTACTTTCTGTGGATTAATATTAAGTCCATTGTTCTTGCACCAGTTCGTTATGATTCTGGTTACGTTGTTTAGGAGGTCAGATAGGACATTTTGATGTCTACCTCCAACTAGGACTGCGATGTCATCAGCATATCCCTGTGCATAAAAGCCTGAGGTGTTTAGTTTTGTCAATAGTGAGTCCACTACTAAGCACCACAGTAGCGGGGATATCACTCCACCCTGAGGACATCCACCTTTGGGTTTGATTAGTATCTTGCTGAATCCTAATTCAGAAATTATTTGTCTTTCCCTCAGCATGGTCATAATCCATCTGACGGAAACTTCATCAATTTTCCTCTCCAACAGGGTTTTCTCAATCACTCTGTGAGGAGTTCTGTCGAAGGCACCTTCTATATCGATGAATGTGCCTATCGTGATTTCTTTGTGGTCCATAGATTTTTCAATTCTAGAGACTAGATTGTGTAATGCCACCTCGCAGGATTTTCCTGCTTGGTAGGCAAATTGATTTTCATGTATTGGGTATGTGCCCACAAGTTGTTCCCTCACGTGCCTGTCAACCATTTTCTCCAGTGTTTTCATTAGGAAGGAAGTCAGGCATATGGGTCTGAACGCTTTGGCGCTGTCATAGGTCCCTTTTCCGGGTTTTGGTATATAGCAGACCTTGGATACTTTCCACTCATGTGGTAGGTATCCTAGCGCAAGGCTCCCTCGTAGCAACTCTAGGAGGTAAGGTCTGAGTATGTGTAGTCCCCTCTGTAGGAGGGCTGGTAGTATGCCATCGATTCCAGCTGACTTGTATGGGGCCAGTGTGTTAACTGCCCATGTAAGTTTATTGCTGGTAATGATAGCCTTTGCCTGTCTCCACCTTGCATATCCAGTATCCCGTTCGTGGTGCAAGGTGGCGGGTTCAGCTGTGCTGATTATTTCACAGTCCGGGAAGTGGGTCTTCGCCATGGCCACCAGTGTCTCCACCTCATTAGTGGTGAATCCCTCAGGAAGCCTTAGCGTGCCCAACATACCCTGTTCCGAATATTTGTTGATTATTTTATTAACGCGGCTTGTTTCCGAGATGCTGCTTATTTCAGAGCAGAAATCTCTCCAAGCCCTGCGTTTTGCTCTTCTGACAGATTTATGGTATTCAGTTAGGGCCTTCCTGTACTCAGTCCATCTGCCAGAGTTCTTGGAGGCATTAAACAACCTTCTAGTAAGGGTTCTTTGTTTTTGCAGTTCATTGCTCCACCAGGAAACTTTCCTGTTGGATTTCTTTTTCTTTAGCGTGCAGCTGCTATGATAGGACTTGATCATAGCATCTGTAAGTGTGGCGTTCAGGCAGTCTAGCTGCCATGAATTGTTAATTCTATTTGGACAATCAATTAAGTGTGTTTCAAGGTTAGTGCAGTAGGTCTCCCAGTTAGTCAGTTTGGGGTTCCTATATTCAGCTGCATAACCGTTGCTGTTCAGTAGGTCAAATCTAATGTACCTGTGGTCTGAGCACGTCTCTTCGTCTGAGACGTGCCAGTCCACAATGTACCTACTGATTGGTTTAGTGGCTAATGTTATATCTATTGCTTCCGATCTTAACCTATTGAAAAACGTTGGTTTGTCCCCGCTATTCAAAATGTCAAGATCATAGTTTATGATGAATTCAAGAATTTGCTCACCTCTTTGGTTGGTGTTGGTGCTGCCCCAAATATGGTGGTGGGCATTACTGTCGAGGGCAGCAATGAGCTGCTGCTCGCCCGTAGCTTCTCTGACTCGCTCCAGCATTGCTGTGGGCTCCTTATCCTCATAGGGCAGGTACCCAGCCAGCAAAGTGATGGATTTATTTGAGCTCCCATGGGGAGTGAATATGGCTGCTGCAGAATCTCTGGAACAGATTTGCCAAAGAGGCAGCAGTTTTAATTCCTTTCTATAAAGGATGCATGCTCTAGGGTTGTCAGTCACAGAGATAATATTATATCCCGACATATTCAGCCCTTTGAGCTTGCCTTTAAGAAGGTAAGGCTCTTGAATAAAGATTATGTCAATATTCTTACCTTTTATGTATTGTTGCAACACTCCACTTGCTGCTATGCAGTGGTGGAGGTTAATCTGCAGCAGCTTCATCAGATTGTTAGTTGGTTGTGCCAGGGGGCCCGTCCCGTGGCGACAGTGGTGGCCCGAGTCCACCAGCCGGCCCAACGTTTGTTGGGCCTTTTGGCTTTCCCCGTCCTCCCACCGTCTTCCACAAGTCAGGGCCTTCCTCAACTGGACACTCAGCAGCTTCTGATGGTGCCTGTGGGTTGGCTAGTTCTTCCAGATGGGCCTTGTCACTAGCCTTGGGCTTTGCCCCGCCACAGGTGATCATTTCAGCAGGAGTGGGTTGAGCCGGTAGAACCATCTCCTCTTGCTTTCTTTCCGGCTCTTCCATCACCTCCATGGGCGTGCTCTTCTGGGTAACCAGTTGAGCCTGTTCTGCCGCACTGATCATCGGTCTGAAGGTGACTGTTTTCATGCCACAGCCTACCTTCATCCCTCTGGTCTTGAGGCTCTCCATGCTGTATTCGGGTATCCTCATAATTATGAAGGAACCCTTGTCCATTTCCTTGGAATAGTGCAGCCTCCACTCCTTGATTCCATCAACTGCCCTATTCTGGATCTGGATCCTTTTAAGCAGGACGTCCTCGGCAGGCACCTTTCCTGGAAAGAAGGCTCCAACCTTGACCGTCCTGGTCAGCTCCCTGACATCGCCCGTCCTTAGGGTTAGACCCTCTTCCAGAACAATGCCAGGGATAATTTTATCCAGCCATTCCTTAGTTGCTGAGTCCAGGCAGGAGACGATGCATGCACCCTTGTTGAAGCTTGCGCCATCAAACAGAGGGTGGTAGTCTCCATCGACGTCTAGCTCGTCAACTCTGCCCGTGATCTCGTCCTGCAAGGTTTCGCAGTGGTCTCTTGTCAGCTGAATGTGCGGATAACCCCTCGGTATCACCGCCACCAGCTGTCCTTTGGCCGTCATAGCGTAATTTACAGCAGACCTAGTGGTTTCCCTGGGTTTCTTTGCCACAGGTGCAGAGGTTCCAGGTGACACTCTAGGTCTTTTGTTTTGGGTCTGTAGTGTAGGGTTTGGCCTCTGAGGCCCTGCAGTTTTACCTGCAGGCCTGTTTGGCTGTGCCCTTGTGTTTTGAGTTTGTGTGTGTCCGGAGGGTCTCCCCTTCTGCCCAGCGGCTTTGTTGGCCGGGCCAGTCCTGGCCCTTGCCTCCATAGCCGCAGGCTTCTGGGGGGTATCCCTGCCGGGAGTAGGATGGCCCAGCTTGGGCGCCCTTCCCTCAGTTGGAGCAGCTTCGTATGCCGGGCCTGGTTGGGCCCTTGCATCCTTGGCTGTCCTTCCTCGGGCGGGCACCACAGTAGCTGGTAGGTTGTAAAGGATAGAGGCTTTTGCCTTTCTCCTGTGGCGCCTCCTCACATTCTTCAGGTTCCTCGACGTGGCAGCATGACCGCCGTCCGTCTGGTCCCCGCTTGAATATGAGTGGCTTGATAAGTGTATTTGTGAGGGGGCCTGTGAGGCTGCAGCTACAAGAGCTGCATGCTCCGCCAGGGCTCCCCTGAATGTGCTGTGTTCTTGAAGCCTTTCGGCTTCGTCGTTAAGCGACTTCAATAGGGGTCCTAATGAAGCCTCATCTAGGGTGTCGGGTTCCGACTGTTTACATAGCTCTGGAGAGGACAAGTCCTCTACAGATATAGGATTGAGGTCAAAGTAAAAATTTTCTGACATGGTGTTAATCCCTTCCGTGTATGGCTATCCGCCGGGGTATACCCCCATCTCAGCGCTGTTAACGTTGAGAGTCCTGGAGTTCCGTCCAGGAGCCGGAATATATGCTCTCACTGCGGGGAGGATGCTCAACCCGCTTTTAGCATTCAAGGGTCCTACTACCGAAGCCTCGGACCTCCTATGCTCCGACACATAGGCACCAATACACGTGCTTGCCAGGCCGGGTGCTAGGCGGACACATGTAGGATAGAAGCCACAGCCTTCCCATCCCCATCCATGCCGCTTCGCAGGCTCAGTTTGTCTGTACTGTTAGTCTGTGCGTTGCTGTGGTGCACAGTGAGTTGTTGTCCATTCAGGCCAGGTCATGGAGTGGAACTAGTGTTCCACTGTGTGTGTAAACGTCCAAAAAGGGACTTGCCTGGGGCGGCTGGAGTCCAGACCACCTTTGGCAAGTCCCCCACCTCTGTCGTTCGCGAGTTATAAACTCCTCAGGGGGCACCACAAGAAGGTGACAGTAGGCGTTGATGAGGATAGGGAGGGCGGAGAGCGCGAAACAGTGAGTAGGGCACTATAGTTTCTTGCTCTCGCATGAAGTGAGGAAGACTCCCGCACTCGTCTAACTCTTCAGCCTTCCCGTTGCCCCACCCGTTTACCCCCCAAAAATTAAGGTTAGATTAATATAAAATAATTTAAAAATTGACGTATGTCAATAAATATCATAAATTGGACAAAAATTGTCCACCTCCCGCTACTACTCGCAAAACTTGTGAGATAGGGGAAGTAGGTATCAGTGAAGAGGAAGGATTTGCTCTGCCTTGAGCCGAGCTCTGTGGTATAGTGGTTAGCATCCGCGCATGTAACGCGGGAGACCCGGGTTCGACTCCCGGTGGAGCCAAATCTTTTCTCTTCAAAAAATAATTGTAATTTTCATTCATCAAAAATACTGGTATATAAGAGATTTCATTGCTATTTAAAATTTATTTTTTGGAATTTACCATGATTTTAAAGTTTAAATCAGTGTACTGTAAATTATTGATTTATAATTGCAGGGTAGTTTCAAAAGACTTGAAGATAAGGATTCAGTCAATTCCCCAGAGGAACAAAGTAAGAAAACCATTATTAAAGCTGAGGCAGCTTCCGATTCTTCGAATAAGGGTACTGAGTTTATAGTTTTTTTACATTTTATTATAATTAAAAGTCATCTTGTGGATAAAAGTTTTATTCGTTTTCAAGTTTATTGAAACTTTTAATATATGTATAGTACATAATTGATAGAAAATGATAGTGCCTGTTATTCAATGGAGGCCATTCATGGCCTAGGTCTGTGAAATTTCCTGATAGTGATGTGACGTATGGGCTCATAATCAAGCTTTTGGCAAAGGAAGGTCTCTACCAGAGTTGGGCGAAATTTGTCTTGTACAATAGATAAAAATATATCATCTATCGTAAGATGTGTTAAATAAAGACAAATGCATTATCCATCATGTTGCATCTTACATAAAAATAAACAAAAAATTAGATATATTATCTAGGTTATATATGATGATTAATCCGTTCATTGATTATTTTTTTGTTGGAAAATTGAATAAACAATTATTCATCATTCTAATAAAAAATTATTCGGATAATGCACAACTGTGGTCTCTACCTACCTTTTCAAGAACTTTTCTCATTATGAATTACATGGTTAAGAAGTTGTTTTTCGTGTGTTACCCTTTGATGAAATTCTTAGCATGGTGATGTGATATTCCTCTTTTATTTTATTTTTATCCATTTAATCACGGCTCTAAACTCCCATAATCTTGTGATTTTTTAAAAATGTCTTTACTTATCTTTTTATGTTATAACAGAGAATGAAGTAAGTAAAGGTGGTGCAGCGAAGGTCTTTATTACTGTTACTGGTGTGAAAGAACGTGAAAATATCAAAGAACCTATCGTAGCTGAAAAAAGTGTTAATAACAAGCTCTACAGTTGCAATCTATGTACTAAACAATTCAAAAGGCCTTCGGATTTGACTAGGCATGTTAGAATACACAGCAAGCAGAAACCATCAAAAGTATGTACAGTTTTTTTTTTTTTTTTAATTTAGTCGTTTCAACACCACAAAAAAATTTCTCTTCAAACACTCTTTAAACGCTTTTTTGCAAGGTTCAGTTTTTATAACAAAAGATTGCTTTACTTTTTGTTGTTCAAATATCTTTCCAAAAATGTAACCGTGTAAACATGTCTTAACTCATTGCTTAGATATTTATTCAAACAATCATTATTTCTTTTGAATCAATGGTTGGTTCCTATTGAGTTGTAATTAAACCTCAATATTCTAGAAGGAACAGGTTTTCGTGAAATTTTATTTCATGAACATCATTTTCAGAAATTTTCATTTCATAACAAAACCCAAGGCAGAGTATTCCTATATCACTATTCATCCTATTACATTTGTTATAGATTTTGTCATGGGTTTTTGTTGCAAAGTTATAAGTATTATAGACTATGAATAAAATGTCGCAAAAATCTATAGTTAGTTCCTTGTTGCAAATTTGAGTTAATGTAATCTTCAAAATATGACTGAATATTTAAAATTGTATATCTTTAAATTGTTTATTGTATAGTAAAAGAATTAATTGAAATATAATGATCATCTGCTTAATAATATTTTCTTTTTCTTTTTTATATTCTTTAATTTTATAAGAAATTCAGTCTCATCATTTAATGAAACCTATGTATTATAAACTTGATCCTTTTTGTTTCAGGTTAAAACAAGTCAAAAAGCCATTAATTCGAATTCGAACCGCGCTGGCCCTGTGAAGTCGCATAGTGAAATGAATAGGTATTATTTTTTATGACTAATATTGATGTACTGTACATATCCGTTCTCAGCTGGAAAAATCTTATAAGTCATTTTTTCCTAATTTTAGATGACAGCTTTTTGCCTGCATGCTAATCGTTGGTTTTTGACTTATTACTTATTGCTTCTTGCTATGATTTTCTCAGAAACTAAAAATGAAAGACTTATAGGATTTTGCCATTTTCCTAACACTATGAATGAGACTCTAGAATATTGAAAAATTTGCTTTTTTAGAAAATTTAACTTTTACGATCTGAGTATAGATATAGTTAATCACCCTTTTTTAAAAAATTCTTTTCAATATTTATTATAAATTTATTTTATATGTAATCATATAAAAAATGTTTACTAACATTTGACAAAGGATTCAATATACAAAATACAAAATACAAAAATGGATTTGGCCTAAATTAGGCAATTTTTATACTAAAAAATGTTTAATTTATGTTTTCATTTTGGCCTACTTTGTTCTCGCATCTGTATTACTTTGTAATAGAGGCGAGTAGGAATTATAATTTATATAAAAGTGAATTATAATTCTTAGAGAGAAGGTTTTAATCTGACTAAAGTAATTATAATTATAATAACTGTTTATATGATAGTTTCAAATGAATCTTATTTCCATTTTTAATTTGTTTCTTCAGCAAAAATGTAGGAAATGGAGAATTGCCTTTGGTGGAAGATCTAAATGAAATTGAAGTGCAAGAGGATATTGGAACGGCAGCTCCGGTGGAATCGTCCCAAGTAGCACCTCCAATGAAAGAAACAACCCCATCCTCTTTTGTATCTCTTGACCAAATAGATGTTCCTTCATTAAATGGAAGCGTTTTACTGACTCAAAATGGTATACATTTTACTACAATTTAATTTTTTTTTTCAGTCATCATTAGTATTTGTTAATCATAAAGGTTATTATAACTTGTTATCATGTAATATTTTTCTGCAATTTATAAAATAGGTTTTTGTTCAATTATTTAAAAAAAAAATTCTTCCAAACAAGCTGTATTAATTTGACAAACATCAATATTTTGAAGTGAGAGATGGTCAACTGTTCTTCTTTAGGATAGGTTAAATGATAGTCAGGATTTTCAGTTTACAATGATTTTATTGTGGTAAGCCAACGCAAAGAAATCCAAGCGTTGGATTTCCCCGTCATAAACCTTTGAAGTCGGCAAACTAACCCCCTACCACTACCTCTCACCTTATTTTTACCTTTAGTCTTAGTATCCACCTGGACTCAGTAGGTAAATATCAGATTCTATTTTATCCTGTAACCAGCCACTTATTTTAATATTCATGTATACACCATCTTTTATATTATTATCAGTTCTGTAATGTATCCATTTATTGTCACCCTCTAGCATAGATACACATATATTAGTTGTTTTGTTTTTTTTAGCCCTGATGAAGATCCACAAGTTGGATCGAAACGTTGGCTTACCACAATAAAATCATTGTAAACTGAAAATCCTGACTATCATTTAACCTATTAATATTTAGAGTGTGGATAGTACATATCGCTCATTCAGAAGAAGAGTGCCACAATCCAAAAACTAAAATTTTACAGGAGAAGCTCTCATTATTACTATCTCCCAATTTTGTGGGAGACTGCCTTGACTGATCTCCAGCGTTAAATATTGGATTTAAACATTTGAAATTTTTCACAAAGAAAGTGAATGTGATTTGAAGTCTTTTGAGCAAAAAAAAAAAAGCCCAAAAGTGAAAATTTTCATATTGAGGCACTCTTCTTTCCAAACGAGTGATATTCTGTCCCATAGCTTCCTCCAAAAGTTGTCGACATTATGGAAAACTGCAGTTCCTTAAAGAGCTTTCTGCCTTTGTCACCAATAAGGTTATATATAAAAAATGTATTTACCTTTCCATGTTTTGGTAGATTTTATACCATTTTTATTAGAGGCCAATATCCGAAAAATTGAATTTATTTTTCATTCATTTAAATTGCTTTGAATCATTCATTGGAACAATTTTAGAATATTTTTGCAGTTTTGTTTCAAAATTGCATTTATTTTTGTTGGATTTGTTTAATCGGGTGAAACTCAAATTACTTTTGTTATCTTTTTCCATTAAAAGGAAGATTTTTTATTTTTTTTTACGGTTAATGTGTTCTTTATTAGTTATGCAACATCCACAAATCATAAATTATATCAATTGTGAGTTTAGTTTTTCTGTCATAACAGCATATCCCATCAAATTTGTTTTCTGTTCTATTTGTATTAAATTGATATTTTAATTTATTCAGCTCCGAAAGTAAAGTAAAAATCTAAGTAAGAAAAAAATCGCTCTTTTAGCGAAGAAGTATTGCTGAAGTTTTATCTAACTTTTATCATGAACAAGCGTGAATTATTTTTATATAAAATATTTTATATTTGTTGAAACATAATTCCAGGTAGTATAGTCGACATTAGCAGTGAGCTTGAAGAAGAGGAGAAAGAAAAGGATGACATGAATTTAAATATTTGGAAATGCATGGATTGCGATTTATCTTTTAGAAAACTATTTTTATTAAAATCCCATCGTCGTAAAAAACATGGAGATATCCCATATAAATGCAACCTCTGCCCTTGGTAAGGAATCCTAATTTTCTTTATCCTTCATAATTTATTAAGTTCCTTTTCTTCGTAATTATTTTTTATTTATTATTTTTTTACAGCTCATTCACCAGATCAACTCTGTTGAAAAAACATCTAGAGATTCATTCGACTGCTGGAAAATTCACTTGCAAAGATTGTGATAAAGTTTTCACCTCTGAAATTGCTCTGAAAAGGCATAGTGAAAATCATTTACCTGGCTTTCCCTGGGCGTGTCCAGTTTGTGGAGCTGGCTTCAAATCATTTATATCTTGTAGAAGACACATTGCGATCCATCCTAAAATTGGTCCCGTAAATGTCATTTTTACTTCAATTAATCGTTATGGTTTGTTATATAAGTATAATAAGATTACTAATCAGTGAAATTTAATTATTTTTGTTTTTTATTGTTTCTGAAACAGATTATGATTAATTATTTACTTTCACTTACTTATATATGAAATATATAGTAGGCGTTGATACCCCTCCCCCCCCCCCCCTTCCTCACTCCTGGCCTGGGAAAATAGCTGAAAAAGAAATGAGAAAAATATGAAAGATATAGTTTTTAATTTGTGAAGGATTTTAAACAGTAAATAAATTTAACATTAAAGTTTACTTTAGTGGATTTTGTTACAAATTTTCGAAATTAAGAGAAAGACATATTTAATATGATAAATTCAGAACCCTTCTCCTCAAGTTAGCAATATTGATTGTTTCTACTTTGTCACACATATATTTAAACAATATATTGAATACATTATTCAGTCACTCTGTGCAATCTGTTTGTAATTTCAATAAATTCCAGGTCTTAGACTCAAAATGAATTTCCAATCATTGATTTTTTTTTTTAATCATTTGTTCCACATATAGCTGGTTCAGAAGTATAATGACATTTGCAAATTTTGAAATTACAACGTTTGACGTTACAAGAAAAAGAAAATTAATTCCAATTTGTCTTAAAATACCCCATAAATTCATTGGTGGATTTTATAGGTACACTTGTGCTAACTTACGAATGTCTAGTAAATACATTTGAGTGTGCTAACATAATAAAATAAATTTCACAAAATATTACAGTTGAAAATAAATTTTCCGGCAGTTGAGTCATTATACTTTTGGACCAGTGATATGTAAACTATTGCTTTAATCTGTATTAACAAGTTAATTATTTTATATCAGTTAATAATTTCGTTCTTATATCCATGTACTCTTCAGATGAAATACAAGCCTATGCCGGTAGAATGCAGTGGTGAAAAGGAGAGTAATGAAGAAAGTGCACCTTCCAAAGATGATAAAGAACTTGTCGAGGAAGAGGAAGCTGTTGAAGGCAAAAATCAAAGTAGCTTACATAATGAACTCAGGGACTTCATTAACTCTCTTCCTCCTGGTCAGCATTTCACAATTACAGGTATTCAAAATATATCTACATAAATATAAAATTGTAACAATGATATGAGTTTAAATAATGTTTTTGACGTAAAATTATAACACAAAAACGTCAACCAAACAATTAGAACTCATACAACATTGTTACAAAACAGTAATACTAGCAGTGACAGAACAGTGACTCGAAGTAACCATATTCTTTGGTATCCAAGGTTAGACTAAGCAACTAGCCGATCTCTTATATACGGTCTGATATGGAACCACCCAGAAAGGACTAGAACATTCCAAACATGTGGTCACATACTTATGCATGACTGAAACTTTTCAAGGCAATTCTAGAACTTTGTACAACAAAGCAGAAATAAAAATCTGTTTTAGTTTCATGTCACAATATTTAAATTAATAGATGCATTAACTGCAATTTTAAATATTTAAAGATTTTCACTAATGATTAAATTGGACCTATTATAATGTAGATTGTTGAAGGTTACCTAATCTAATGTGCCTTATAGAACTTAAAATGCTCACTATTACTAATTTATTAAAAATACATAATTATTTTTCTAAAATAGTCTTATAATCAATTAAATAATTAGAATTATTCCATCCAAACTTGAAATTGTCAATAAACTGGTTACTCGATAAAGCTATAACAAAGAAAACACATAATGCTTCTTATTAATACTTTATTACTGAATGTTGCTGTGGCTGAATTATTTTTAATTAATTCGACTGCATTCAATTAATCGGATGATGCTACAGTCGGAGTCCTAAATTTTGCCTGTCCAGGTATAATTAGGATAGGGATCTTTAACGAGTACCTGACACCGTACAGGCTCGGGACTTCCATTTTATGTCCTATCCGAGGGATGGCATAGCCAAGGATTTTTTACTTCCATTAAATAATCCTAGGGCCACCTCTGGACCCGAACCTTTAGTATAGTAGGTTGCCGTGCTATCCACTACACCACAGGTGACCCCTAACTTGGATGCTTTTGATCAGAAATATATCATTAGTAGCCTAATTTTGCATTTTCGCCTGCTTTGAATTTAACTTTCACATTGTCTATTCATCGACATTGATACATAAGAAGTTTTCTTTCCCCTTTTAGAACTAAATTTCCCATTTTAATATTATTTGTTTTAACATTAGGTTGTCTAAGTTTTTAAACTTGAAATATAACTTTTTGTTTTTCCTTAGCGAATGAAGACGGCGGCTTTTCTCTATCCGCTGTGAGCCCAGACGAACAGCTTGATGGGCAATATACGATTATTGAAGAGAAGAACCTTTTTAGCTCACTAGTTTCTTCACAAAAACAGATCTTTGAAACGTCCCTGGATAATTGTGTATTTTTACAGGTACTATACCTATTTTAGAATATAAAATGAACTTAGTAGAAAAAATTCCTTTAGAATAAAAAGTTGGAACAAAGAAAAGAAAAACATAGCATATGTTTAACTAAATGTTAATAGTTATGGAGCATAACTAATATAATAGCGTTAATATAATAAATTCTCTTTTTGTTGTTTTTAAGAATTTCAGATTTTATTTATTCTTTCTTATTATAGCTTATACCTTATCAGGATGATGGATTATGTACCAAACAAATTCAAGTCGTAGGCGGAAATAGTTTTTTATTGAAATTCCTGATAATAAATTGTACTGAGAATCTTAAAGAATGCATTCGACTATTTTCCAACTTGGAATATACATTATAATTGTTATTTAATACCATGGTATATGTGTTCGTTGGGTGGAATAGAAGTAGATCTGTAAATGTCTCATCAGAAAACGATGAAACTAAGACATAAGTTTTAAGTAGCTTTGGAATTTATAAATTTTTGTAAGACAGGAAGGAAATGTTGATCATATCCTCTTTGTTAGGAATTAAAAAGAGGTTTATTGAATACTCATATGCCTCCATAATTTGATTCACAATGTAAACAATTTATAATGTCGTTTTTCTAATGTCATTTTTTTTTTCTCTGAAATGGAATTCAGAAATGCCATTTTGTAAAAAGAAGAATAAGCACTAAGAATAGGAAAACAGTTATTTTTAGATTAAGATTAATATTTAAGAAATAGAACTGTTCACTAAGTATAAACAAAACAAAAAAAAAAAAAAAAGAAATATTGTTCATGAATCTAAAATAATGCATATAAATATCTGGCTGCTCTCAGAACTTAAGATTAATGGACAGTAAATTTAAATAACAATAATATTTATTGTTAAATGATAATAATATTTATTTATTAATAATGACCACCATATTGGCATAAACTCTTGATAGAGTTGACCTAGACAGGAATATTGGGATTAGGGATAGTTGATAATTTGGGAAAAGACAAAAAGCAACATAGCAAAGAGCATGGCAATGAATCTCTGTGAATCTGCAACTGTTAACTGATAGCTCAGATTAGACCCACTTTGCCAGATGGTTAGAGCTCAAGTAGGACTGACTTAGTTTCGAGCAACCCACTTAACAATCATCTTTATCTTCAGAGTCCTGGTTCAAATGATGCTTGTGGTGTTAAGCATCTGGCAGTAATTCCTTCCAGATATGTAGACCCCTACCATAATCTAAGATGAGGCCTGCTATATAGGCATGTCCTGCAATATTTCTACTACCCAGTTAAAAAATCGGTTATAAATGCTAGACACATTGTTTTGTGTTTTCATTTGAATGGGTAGTCACACTTAATTTTTTAATTTATTGTATTATTTTGGTGAGAAAGGTTTTCGAAATAGGAATGGAATCAACTTTTTGATTTTACTGCAGCAATAAGGAGAATGTTATGGAAAATTCTTTAAAAAAGTCTATATTAGTTTATAGTTGGCTAGATCTCGGACTATTTTAACGTTAAACTTTTATGATTGTTTTAGCCAAATTTAGGGGTGGAAGGAACTGTTATCGCTGATGATATTGGTAATCTTCTGCCACAGACCCTGGAAAAGTATGTTGAATTTAACTCTTCCATTTTTATTCAATCTTTATGTTTCCATAATAATGTTTTGTATGTATTATTCACAGGTGTGATATTTCTAATCTAGCCTTTGCAAATGAATCAGATTACTCGGTTGATAAGGCAATCCATGCTCAAGAGAAACCTCACACCTGCATAACCTGTAATAAGAGCTTTATTTCAGCATTGGAGTATGAGGTAAGATTTTTCATAAATTACTTATTCATCCACTGTTTATTTACTTAATTTCTATAGGTTATTAAATTAATTCTATATGATTACCTTTGTTTATTGTAATAACAAATTTTAAAATGGTAAGTGTAGACTTTTTTGTCTTTTCAGTTGCATCTATTAATTTTTCCCCAAAGCCATTTTATTTCATTTTATATTTCCAGTAACTTTGTGTCTGGAATTCATAAGCGAAATGAGATACTTAGATGCGGAACAGATGTGGTGTTTTGGGCTTTAAATAAACTTATATTTACTTACTTACTTACTTACAGCGGCTCAACAACCCATTACTGGGTCAAGGCCTCCTGAATCAGCCTTCGCCAGTTGTCCCGGTCAAGTGCTGCCGTTCTCCAGTTCCGAGTTCTAAGGATGTGGCGAGAGTCATATGCAACACCGTCCTCCCAGCGAAGCTTAGGTCTCCCTATCCTTCTTGTGCCATACAGCTGCCCTGACAGGACTTTCCGAGGGATGTCCTCTTCTGACATTCTAATAACATGGCCTGCCCACCTAAGTCTCCCGAGTCTGATGGTCTTAACTATATCCTATCCTATGAACCGATCCAACTTATTGGATGTGAGGACCCATAGGAGAGCCAAAATCGACTCTGACCATTACTTGGTGATCGCTAAGCTAAGGGATTGCATGTCTATGATAAAAACCCAACGTGCACAGAGGCGTAAGAAGTACAACACTTTGAAATTGAAAGAAGAAGAAATATGCTCTAGATATGCCTCCAGGCTCGATACAATATTACAAGAGACAGCGATTGGGAATCTTTCTCTGGACAATAAATGGGAAGCAATCTCCACAGGAATTCATAGCACGGCTGAAGAGATCCTTGGCTTTCAGGAAAGGGTACCATCAAATCCCTGGTTTGATGAGGAATGCAGTGCAGCTACAGAATTCAAGAACGAAGCTTATGTAAGGAAGATACAGCGGCGGACACGAAGGACCGTTGAAGAATACAAACGGAGGAGAAGAGAAGAGAAAAAACTGCACCGGCAAAAGAAGAGGGAGTGGAAGAAGAAGCAAATGGAAGAGATTCAAACCCTGAAAGACTCTAACAAAATTCGGAAGTTCTATCATAAAGTAAACGAAGGCAGAAAGCCTTTCAAGCCTAGAACAGCAGTTTGTCGTGATACTGACGGGACCCTATTATGTGAAAAAGAGAAAATCCTCGAGAGATGGCGTCAGCATTTCGCTAACCTTCTACACAATATATCAGATTCTCAGGATTATGTACCACCTATCTTGGAGGAGCATGAAAATTGGGAACCCCCTGACGAGGATGACATTCTCTCATCTATAGAAAGGTTAAAAAACAATAAGGCACCCGGATTCGACGACCTCCCTGCTGAACTTTTCAAATCCGGTGGAACTGAGCTTGTGAGAGTCCTTCAAGACATCATAATAGACATATGGACCGAGGAGAAACTGCCGGCAGCATGGCAGAAAACCATAATGTGTCCTATTCACAAAAAAGGAGACCAGTTGAATTGCAACAACTACAGAGGCATATCACTCCTTCCAGTGGCACACAAGATAATGTCCAACATACTCTATCATAAGCTTCTCCCATATGCAGAGCGGGCCATTGGTCGGTATCAATGTGGCTTCAGAAGAGGAAGATCTACCAGCGACCACATCTTTACCATCCGACAAATTCTGGAAAAGGGTAGAGAGTACAAAATACAAACTCACCATCTTTTCTTGGACTTTAAGAATGCCTACGACAGTATTGATAGACAGGAATTGTATAAGGCTCTTGAGGACCTAGGCATACCCAAGAAACTAATTAGACAGTGCAGGATGACGATGCTGGGAGTAAGGGGCATGGTGAGGATCCAGAATGATTTATCAAGGGACTTCGACTATGGAAGGGGTGTACTCCAGGGGGATGCGCTTGCCTGTCTACTCTTCAACCTCGCTTTGGAAAAAGCCATAAGGGATTCCGAGATTGACACATCTGGCACCATATTCAACAAGCAAGTACAGGTGCTGGGATACGCAGACGACATAGACATCATAGGAAGATCTTTCAGAGCTGTCAACGAGGCCTTTCAAGCTCTAGAAGGCCAAGCAAGAAAGCTGGGCCTAGTTATCAATGAGAACAAGACCAAGTACATGGCCACAGGGCAAGAGGATAGGCATGGGCAACGCGTTCAATTCGGGAACTACTCCTTTGAGCAAGTAGACAACTTTATCTACCTCGGCTGCCTGGTTAGTTCTACAGGAGAAGTGGCAAGTGAAATAAGCAGGAGGATCACGTTGGCAAATAGATGCTTTTTTGGTCTCCGGCCACAACTGCGGAGTGGAATGATAGCCAGAGGTACAAAACTACTAATGTACAAGACCCTCATTCGCCCAGTCTTGATGTATGGCTCTGAGAGCTGGACCATCTCGAAGAAATCAGAGCAAAGCCTACTGGTCTACGAGCGGAAAATCTCGCGCTACATATACGGACCGCTTCGTACGGAGAATGGAGAATGGAGGAGAAGGACCAACCACGAACTAAGCATTCTCCTAAATGGTCCTGATATAGTTAAGATATAGTTAAACTTATATTTACTAGTTGAAATCTTAATGTTTTATATTATTAACTAGCAGACCCGACCACGCGTTGCTGCGGCTCAGTAGTTATATCCTAATATTTTTAAACAAATACAGTAATACCAATATTCATTGATAAAGATGAAAACCTTTCAGCTAATCAAAATCCAACGTGATTGAGAATAGAGCATTACACCATTTAAAAGTATTTGGTAAAGAATATAGGAAAGTTAAAGTTTTTATTTTTTACATCTCATACTTCAATGTAGTTTGATTAAAAAGGAGCTGGTTGTGTTTACGACTCACAGAGCTGCCAACACTATCGCCCTTTTTTTTAATGGATCGGTATAAACTAACTCGAAATGACTATATTTTTCCACTAATTTTAAAAAGGATGACTGAAGTAAGGTTTGATAACCTCAGCCATTGATCTATTGATTATTGGCCTAACACTACTTCAACTTGGTATTGTTAGTTTAACAACGGGTTTAATTTTGCTCAGTGTCATGCCAATCTTGGTTAACGCGTCAAATATGTCCTTTTGATAGGCGTTTTTCTCAATTTCTTTGAGACCTCGATTTCCCAACCCTTCGGCTAATAAGTGTTCGGTAGGAGGGTGGTGTGTTGAAGCTTTTAATTTATCAATATATTTGAGTGATAATAAATCTCTTCTTAAAGAGGTTTTTACATAATACAATTAAGAATTTTTATTTATTCAAGTACTAATTTGTTCAAAATGTTTTGGGTTAACCTGTTTTTTTTTTTTTTTAACACAAACCAAAGATTTGATGGTTCCCACTCACGTGAGCAGGCGATACCCATTTCCCACGTGAGTTATGCCATTGCCCAAGGGAAAAACACGGATTTTCAAAGTCCAAGTGGACATTGTTTGCCCTTGGGATTTGTTTATGGTCATGGCAAAAGCCAAACGAATAGGATATTGAAGCCTTTTAAATTTTATTGAAAATTCTGTCGGTTCCAAGGGAATAGGTGGCAACAGGGCGATATCTCCTGTAAACCTTCCAGGTAACATTTTTCCTTCAATAACATTTCCTGTGATCCTTTTAATGACCAAACGTGTACCGTTGCACAATTGAGGTGGATTTAAGTTACGAAGAAGAATGATCGGTGAGCCAATATTCAACTGGAGATTGTTTGGGTGTATATCCAGGGAATTAAAAAATTCAGATGGGAAATTTACGGCTTCGTTTACATCTAGAACATTGTCAATTGATTTTGGAAGTTTATTTTATCGAAATCAACATTTTTTGCTGCCAAAATAGCACGACTACCCAGCCACTTATAGTCCAAATAATTGTTCAAAATATCAGGAAAGACACTCTATATTTCGTAGACAGTTCATTTTTCGTCTCTACAATTTCTGGTAATTTGATAAATTTTGAATTTCGATACAGCTAGCTCTATTTCACCGTTTCCAATATAGAGCAATTGTTTAAAAAATATATCTGCCAATGGATTATTTTGCAGTTCTCTCATATTTATGGCGGATAAATCTGAAACTTGAGGTTACCCAAATAACAATTATTCCTGTTCAGTAGAGGTGTAATAATCATTAAATGTAAAATTTAAAAAATGCCGCGATTTGTAATCCTTTCTTAATCAACAATCATTTAAAGATAAGTAAATATCATTTCCAATAATAGCCTACTTTAAATTAAAGAAAGGATTAAAATCTTCGCTAACATTTCTTAAATTTTTCATTTAAAGATAATTACAACTTAGGAAGTAACAGCCTCTATTCGATTGGGATTAAATTTTCTCAACTTTAAATTATTGTTGATAAAGGAGGAATTACAAATCTTCACTGACATTTTTTAAATTTTACATTTTAGATCTCGGGATAAAAATGATAAAAAGGTTTGGTAAAATAAAAAAACACTGTATTTAAATAATAATAACAAAACGAATAATGAAAATAAAGAAACTTCTGTTAAATAAACCAACTGAAAATATAATATTAAAGTCTTAATTATGCAGTTCTTTAGCAAATCACAAAGTATCCCACAACACCTAATCAAAACACACTCAGGGAGTTTTTATGACTGGTTACCCGCAGAGTAGCCAAATCACTAATTTTCACTAATTTTTGGCAACACTGACTCCCCAAGTCAGGTTTCTATTAGTTTAAACCTGTGACAGTAGGTGCTGTTACAACATTTATAGAGTATTATTTCAAATAATAGCCTAACTTAAATTATTAAAATGTAGTTACTTTACTAAAAGTTGATTTCAGGGTGGGCCACAGCAAAGCGTTTCAGCGCTTAGCTAGTAATTTAATTTAAATACAAATAAAAAAAGAAAAGGAAGAAAAATTACCTACACATTTGAGAATTTATTGTAACCTTTTCTTGATTTATTTATTCTTTAATGAAAATAAACAATAAATACAAATTTTTATTACTATTTGTCTGTGGAAAATAATAATATAGGAACAAATAACTGCACTCACATAACGCAATACAAAATTATAATAATGATAACCTGTATTACAATAGCATGCTTTTAAAGAAAAACATTAAATCGACATATGACGCCATGTTAATAGATCGAAACACGACCTACTGTATTTGCAATAATTCGCTATATAAGAATTATTTTGATCACTAATCAAGTTAAAAACTATCCGGTCCGGTAAGTTGGCCAAAACTATACACATTGAGCCAAATTTCATTAAAATCGGTTGAGTAGTTTCTGAGAAATAGAGAGACAAACATCGGGACACGAGATTTTTATATATATAAGGATAACACTGATCAACAAAATAAAATAAATTGTTTGTTTCCTGGGATTGTTTTATTGTTTTTATCTCCATGTGAAACATATGTTTTAAATATGAAAACAATTTTTCTCTAACAGCTTTTGTTTTTGAGTTACAGGTTATTAATCTTATTTAGTGTTTTTACTCAGATTTTCGTTTTTTATTCGAAAGTAAAATATATTCTGTTGTTTTTGATATGCCTTTGTTCAGAAAGTGTTGTGTGCTCAATCCAGATTATTTTTGCAATATTTGTGGCGAATATATATTTGAAAAATACCGAAAATCTATTTCAAATTTTTTAAACATTGCTTATCATCAATACTTTAAAATATATTTGAATAATCACAAGCCATGGGTTCCACATATTGTTTGCCAGAAATGTGTTGTGTGTCTACGGTTATGGTCCAGTGGGAAAAGAGATGCAGTGAAGTTCGAAACTCCCATGTTACTTCTGCGTTGTGAAAATAAATGGAATTAACCCCGGGAATCGAATTAAGTAGTCTTATCCAAACTTATCTTCTGCTCAACGACCTCAATTAAAATCACGACAGGCACTACCTAGTACTTCTAAATTTTCTGATGACTCAAATCTCCGTGAAGAAAATACATCAAGTGATGAATCTGATCCAGACTACAAATGTAGCCTTTCAGAACCTCAACCATTTAATCAGAAAGAATTAAATGACTTGGTGAGGGATCTGAACTTATCAAAAGAATCATCTGAAATTTTAGCATCTCGTTTAAAAGAAAAAACTTGCTTACTCCCGAATGCAAAATCACTTTTTATCGTTCCCGAGAAAAGAATCTGTTACCATATTTTTCTCAAGAGGAGGATTTAGTCTTTTGTAACGATGTTGGTGGACTTTTTCAACGGATAGGTTTGAAAAACTACAAGGCCAGGGACTGGCGTCTCTTTATGGACAGCAGCAAAAGAAGTTTAAAGTGTGTTTTGCTCCATATCGGTAACAAATACGGATCCGTACCTATTGCACATTCGACGACTCTGAAAGAAGAATACACAAATATTTCAAAGGTTATGGACAAAATTAGGTATCAAGACCACAACTGGGCCATTTGTGTAGATCTAAAAATGGTTAACATCCTTCTAGGTCAACAGGGGGGGTACACAAAGTTCCCTTGTTTTCTGTGCCTCTGGGACAGTCGTGACAAACAACACCATTGGTCCCAAAAGGTTTGGCCAGAAGGGGAAGAGCTGAAAGTTGGTAAAAAAAATGTTTCAAACATGCCTTTAGTTAAGCGAGACAGCATTATACTTCCACCACTTCATATTAAACTCGGCATAATGAAACAATTTGTGAAGGCGCTTGACAAAAGTGAGGGATGTTTCAATTTTCTTTCAAATAAGTTTCCAGGATTGAGCACTGACAAATTGAAATCCGGCATTTTTGATGGGCCACAGATAAGGCAACTCGTGAAGGATCCTGATTTTGTCAAATCAATGTCTGAGGTTGAATCCAAAGCCTGGAACTCATTTGTTTTTGTAATAAATAATTTTCTAGGAAATAATAAATCTGATGACTATGCCCAGCTTGTTGAGACTCTGCTACTGAACATGCAAAACCTAGGGTGCAACATGAGCATAAAAATCCACTTCCTGCACTCGCATTTAGACCGGTCCCCAAAAAATCTGGGCGATTTTAGTCAAGAGCAGAGTGAAAGATTTCATCAGGACATTCGGATTATGGAAGAGCGTTATCAGGGAAGGAGGGACTCACGCTTGTTGACCGACTATTGCTGGAGTTTGCAAAGAGATCTACCTAAAGCCATTTATTCAAGAGAATCCTATAAAAGATCATTTGATTGTGTTCAATAATATTTTTTTAACCTTGTTTATTAATTTCCTTGCATGTTTCAGTCAAAACAGTGAAAATTCATATTTCACAAAATAAAGCTATTAGCAATCTCCCATCATTTTTTTCATGCTGAGGGCCTTTGAAATACCCAATAACAGTAAAAAAAATTAAGGAAACAAAAATTGTGTTGACCAGTGTAATTAATGTTATTATTTTAAAACTCTTTGATTTTTCAGGAACATATGAAATATCATTTGAAAAAAGAGCCCGCTGCTGAAGAAATTTGGGATGTGCCTATTATTGAAGCAGTTGGTTCACTCTCAGATATTCAAGATGAGGCAGCGTTAATAACGTGAGTATTTTAATGATCTTATGTAGTCATTACTTTCTGTTTATTCATGATTGAAAAAAAAATATTAGTTTTTAAAAAAATATTTATATTTTTTCTTGACTTTATTTTTTTAAATAATACCATTTAATCAGCTATTCTATACGACCATGAAGACTTTTGGTACCTTAAAAGTTTTAGGTTTAATCTTTTACTGCAATTCCAAAAAACTTTAGGCCAACAAAAAGCAGATGATTCATGAAAGAAAAAAAACCGCTACATCTAACTTCTCCATATATCATCTTTGTTTCATCGCTATAAACGTTCTAGCTCTCATTTATGAATGGATCGTTCTCTTAGAGATAGGCAAACTGTTAATCTAAATTATTGTTTGTTCTTACTGTTAATTAAAATTATTGTTTGTTCTTGAATACTCTTCGGAAGAATTATGAACTATAGGATGTGACTTGGCTCAGAATCTGTATATTGAAGGTTTGGACTACTAACCTTCAGGTTGATCGATCTTGTCTTTTTTTAAGGAGAAAATAAATCGCAATACCTTATTATAATAGCTCCATCGATTGAATATTAAAAACTAAAATAAGCAAGCATCAATTTTTTTTCTGAAGAGGGTACAGCCACTAACACTTAAGTTAAAATTCTAAATTGATTACTGCGTTAATATGATTTGTATAACTGTTTATTTATATCTATGTTGCAGGAATGTAACTGAAAAAAAGAAGGCCAGATCACCTGGGAAGCCTCCTGCGAGAAGATTAACGGATGAAGAGACTAAAGTTCTCTCTACCATTGATTCTAGTACTGCATCCATATCTGAGAAAGTTCTATTGCAGTCATTGATTGAAAAACAAAAATATGAACATCCTGTAAGAAATTATTATTATTATTATTAAATTTCTCTTTTTTATGCACAATGATTCCTTATTCATTACCATTATAAATAAGACTTTTAAATATCTTAAAAAAAAAAAAAAAATTTTGACTGTTAATTGTTTCTTTATAGTGACATTATAACTCAGTAGATAACATCATTAAACATGATAAAATTAGCCTAACTTTAAAAAAAAATTAGTCGTTTTTTTTTTTTAAATAATAAAGCATAAAGTAACTATACATTTTCCGTATAGTTCATTCCGGTAAAGGTACTGAAGAGTGGCTGATGGGCATGGCCTGTTTTGAGGGGTTATGTGACTGTGATGTTATCAAACTCCCATCGCCTTTTTTCAGTTAAAAAGTGCCTTGATTGGCTTTAATAGATTCTAGCTTTCGACTCCTGCTCGCTGCGCTCGCTCTTCAGAGATAATTAAACCCCGAACAGGGTCCTTTTCAGTGGAGATCAGGCCTTACTTTGAAGGGCACCTTAGTGAATGGCACATAAGCCGCACTTCAGTACCCATTTTCCAATGAAAGTAACAAGTATTTTTATACCTTTTTTCAATCAAGGTCAAAAAAGAGCCAAGAGCGCCTGAAAAGCACCAACACAAGTGTAAATATTGCCCGAAAAGCTTCAAGAAGCCTTCCGACCTGACCAGGCACCTCAGGACCCACACTGGGGAGAGGCCATTTCAATGCACCTCTTGCCACAAGCGCTTTTCAATCAAATCTACAGCGTCGAGTCACATGAAAACCCACAACAAGGAAAGGACTTACTCTTGTTTCATTTGCTCCAAGAACTTTGCTAGCACTGGTAGTCTAAAGATACATATGAGACTTCATACTGGTAAGATTTTTAGATTTAAATTTTTTTTCAATCATTTATAAAATCATAACTTACTGTCAAAATGGTTGTCTGTCTTTTTATCTATATTTCTGTTTTCATTGTTATTCATAACTAGCTTAGTTAAGTAAACTATTTAAAGGAAATAGAGGGAAAGATTAATTTTGATGGCAATATTGCATATATTACATAATGTTAGAGATGTATAACTATAATAACTATTGTAAATTTCTTGAAATAAATTTTGTTTGCACTTTTTCTCTGTTAGTTTACGTGTTAATTTTTATTTTTTGTCTGATATAGGTATATTTTTATTTTATAGGTCTGAAGCCATTTTCATGTGGTTATTGTGATGCAAAGTTTCGAACTTCGGGACACAAGAAAGCTCATTTAAAAAAGCATTTAAGAGAAACTTTGAACCAATTAAAAATAGGGGAAAATTCAAGTAGGAAGACTAACAAATCTGAGGGTAACTTTTTAGAAAATATTTTAAGAGAAGCAGAATATTTAAATAACTTGAAGTCCAATACAACAACTAGTGATGAGATTTCTGTTGATGAAATTGAACCCTCTCAGTATTTTGTACCATTGAATGCTCAAAGCATAGTTTCCGAAGAAGGGAAGAAGTCTGTTTCAGATTATCTTGAAGATATAGATGAATCGAATAATGATTCTGTCGAACCTCAGAGATATCTTGTATCGGTTAAAGATGGTGGCTCTGAGGAAGATTATATTGTTGAGAAGCTTGGTGATGATCAAATCATAGTTACTATTACAAAAGGAATTTCTTCAATCATAAACAACGCCACTCAGAATTCATCTCATATTGAGCAGGTAAATAATTTTATCATTACTATCTATAATTTTAAGTCAATTAAACAGGGCAATCTAAGTGCAATAACTGAACACAAATATCCATTTTTTAAAAAATCACATAATTTTTTAACATTTATTTTCATTTAAATATTACACTATATATATATATATATATATATATATATATATATATATATATATATATATATATATATATATATATCAATGTATTTGTTATTATTATTTTATATTTTAAATTATTTAATAAATAAAGTCATTCAAAACCATTATATTGCATAGATATTGATCAGAAGGTATAATATTATAATTATTTGGTGATCAAGTTATTCCAATTTGTCCCAATCCATTATTATCATTGTCAGAAAAAATGTATGCCTATAACATAAGTTTTAATGCTAAGTTGGCTTTAGATTACTGTATTCCCAAAGCCCTTAGAAAAGGAAATGTCTAATTTCATTCTAAACTGTGCATGTAAAATAAATATAACCCTGGCCTGATTTGAGAAATGCAATATCTTGCTGCTGGAATACAAAATGGTGGTCTTGAAAATGCGTAAGTTTGTAACTGTTTTCAGTTTTTGGAATATGATTAAAAAATGAGGTACCACACTGAGAATTGTTCTCTTATAAAAATTAAAAAAACATAAAATTTTATGTTGATTGTGGTATTTATAGTTAACATAGGTTGTGTCTTTTTTCTTCAACCGGTTATCAAAATCAGCAGTTTTAACCTTTTTAGTGGAAAAATGAATTATTCCCATGTTTCAATGCCTGCAACTCGAAAATGGGAACTCCAAATGATCAATTTTACATATAAAATGTATAAACTCACATTCTGTGAAAATAATCTCCTTAATTTTGAAATTAACTCAATCTTGTTTAAGGAACTAATTCAAATGTATTCATACTGCTTTGCGGCCTAAAATCTGTGAACTTGTTAACCTTTTTTTTGGTTGCTTTTATGTATATCGCACTGGAAGGATCACACAGTAATGCTTTCTCTTTAGCATAAAAAGATATACTGTTAACTTTATACCTAATTTTATTATAAAATTGAAATCAACTAAAAAAATAAATAGAGCCAAAAAACAGCAGAAATTACCGGACAATTAAGGTTCTACTGCAGTTGATATTTTGCACCGCAAAAACTCTTGAATAAAAGTTTTGATTGCAATATAAATGTATTTTTTTTTTTTGTTTGTTTATATATTTATTAATGCCCCCCTATGCTAAAATGCTAAATGGACGATGCTACAGTGAGAGTCCCAAATTTTGCCTTTCAGATATAATTAGAACTGAGATATTTAACTAGTACCCAATCACTCAGGCTAGGGACCACTATTGTACTCCCCCCCCCCCTGAAGGAGGGCATAACCAAGAATTTTGTTACCAGGGTATTTTTTTCTCTTGCTGGGTTACGGACCCGCAAACTTGGGTTTATTAGGTTTACAAGCTAAATTTTTTTTGTTATTTATTTTGTTGAAGTTTTAAATTTAACGATGGATAAGTACCCAACTAACAATCTGTTCTTCCAATTACAGGTTGAATTAGTAGAAGCAGAAGAATTTAGTTGTTCATTTTGTAAAAAAGTTTTCTCAAAACATTCTAGTCTCTATAAACACATCCAGAAATGCCATAATGGAACATTTCAATGTAATGTAAGTAATTTGTCTTTTAAATAGTGTTTTTATTCAGAACAATAAATAAATTCTAATTTACAATCCTCATAGTTAGTATTTTTTTCTTCTTCACAGATAGGCCTTAGTGGCCAAGGCCTCATTATCTCTGTGTTTGTTTTCATTCTTCTGTCTGGGCGACCCCCTTTTTTTAATTTTTCTTACAGAAATTCAATCCCACAACTACCTTGATTTCCTCCTATCTTTTCCTAAATCCTTCTCTGTCCTGACATTCCTGGTCCGTGATTCCCAGCCTTTCCTCTTTCCTCTTTGTTCCTTCATCTGCCTGATGAGCTTTTGTATCCTCGAATTTTCTGGATTATTTGCCTGTTGACATTTTTGTTATTTCTTTTTTGCCTTTTTTATATGTAGTAAATTACTTTTATTCATATGCGAGCGTTTTGTTTTAAAAATTATTAGATTATATAAATGAAATTTATGAAAATCGTCTCCTCGATTTTATTAATTTAAATTGTTTAAAAAGTTGAGGATCAAACTTTATTCCGTTAAAATTAGGCTAATTAAAATTTTATAATTTAATTAAATCAATAATGAAATATATATATAATGCCATTTCATTAGCATTTTAATAGGTTTCAGTCGCAGATACATATGACTATTCATTAAATTATTTTTTTTTTTAATTCTTCAATTTTGTGTTTGATGAAAGTTTGGTTCTGCAGAAAATTAATATTTAGCATCCATTTTAAAGTTTCAGATCTGATTTAATTTATTTTTTAGGAGTGCCCAGAGAAGTTTCAGCTGAAGTCCGACCTAGAATTACATAGCCTAGATCATGAATTAGAAAGGGATTACACTTGCGCAGAGTGCGCGGAAACATTTTCTCTCGAAGAAGACCTACAAGCTCATAAATGCTCCAAGGCTGAGTCGCTAGATTTAGCATTAGATCATGATTTGTTTTTATTCCCTCCCGTTTAGGACATCTTAGCGTTTATTTATATATCTAATTCATATTTTAATTATATATGAGAAAATCAATTCTGATTTAAATTAATATTGACTAATTAAAGATTTAGTAAACTATTTTAGGGAATAGTAAAGATTTTTTCAGCCTTTCCAGTTATATTTACTTACCAAAATAGTGAGGCTTGTAAACAACTTGTGTAACTGAAATCAACTGAAGGCATCCTTGAAAAGAAAGGTATTTGTATCTTAAATGATAGCATCTGTGATTATGTGTTTTCTTACAATATTTGTATGTATATATTATTTATTTGTCAACTAGTTTAAGCTTGCTAAAGATTAATTTTAAAATTTTTCATTTGTACAATTTAACTTTTTTTTTTTTATTATAATGTAATTTTCTACTGGCATTGCTATAATTAGTAATATTGACTATTACCTCCATTAGCTGAGAAGTAATGAAATAAATAAATAAATATTGTTTGTATATTTTTTTTTATTGTGGATAAAATTCTCAAATTAGTGGCTGCAGTGATGGCTGTTATTAGGAATTATTTGTGTTAAGTTTTTTAAAGGTACAAGAAGAATTTATTGTAATATTTTTAAAAATTTCAGTACATTACTGATTTAAATAAAATCATGAAACATTTTTTTCTAGTTTGCGATTAACTGACATTTAGAGAATAATCTATTCTTGCTCCTTTTAAAAGTCACAAACTGGATATTTATTGTTCCTCATAAAATTATAGGGCTGTCTAGATTAAAGACTTGTCAATGATTACTCACTTATTAATTGTTCTAAAATTTATTTTTAGATTTAAATATGTTGCAAAAAATATACCCGTACCATAACTCTTTATTTTCCCTTTTTAGTTTTTAAATCTTCATCAATTTTTTTTTTTTTTTTTTTTTTTTTTTTAATTGGAGTTAAAAGAAAATCATTCATTGTACTTTCGTTCTTTTTGTTTTTCTGAGGAATAAATTTTCCTATCACCGAATTAACAGACATCTTTAATAATGAAATACAAGCAAATTTTTGTATCTCATTATTATTTTTACCATATGTTCCATGAATACTACAGTGGTCAAACTTACTTAAGAGAAAAACTAAATTCAAAGCTGATCATCACCTTTCATTTTTTTTTTTAGACTGATTTTTCACTTTAAACATAAATGTTTTATTGTAGGGCATTTGACCAGATGGGATTTAGTGTTTACTTTAGCAGTTTATTTTTACTGAACAATAATTAGAAAAAAATTAATAAATCCTGTTTTTTTTTGTTTGTTTCTTTTTGTGGTTTATAGAAATCAATTTTGTTTATTTAACAAAACATTTCTTAAAAAATACTTTTAAAAACCTATGAATGTGAAGCAAAAGTATATATGTTTTAGCTCAACTTGGCATTTAATTTTTATACCAAACTATAATTCAAGAGCGCTGCTTGTAAAATTAATAAGTGAAAGAATGATTCAGCTTCAAAATTGTAATACTTAAATAGCGGCTTATTTGAGTATTAAAGAAAAAAATGATAGAAAAATTCTTTACTTACTGAAAAAGCAAAAGTTAAAATGTATTTCATGTGTTATTTTTTTTTTTATAATCAATATTCATATTTATTTTCTGCGTATGTATGTTCTGTGTAAATTTAATAATGATTCTATATTTGGAAATGGAGTTTTTAATATAAACGAAGTGTGGTACTTATATTATTTAAAAATATTTATCATGAACATTGAGACTGGTTTAATATGAAGGTCAGCATTCTTTGGCTGAAAAGCTAAAATATTTTTGTTCGAGATGATAAAATATATGCTTTTCAATTTTTTTCAAGAATTCTTTTTTCAATTATTTTAAAATAATGGCCATGAATTTAACATATTTATATGTTTTTTCATGGCTTAAAAAAGAAAACAATGAAAAAATTAAGAGTTATTTTAATGACTTTCTTTATTGGAACACTATTTTGCAATTTCTTATTAATATAAAGTTGTTGTTCCATGAGTGTATAAGCATTGATGATATTTATATAAATACAGTTTGTATATAATTGTGAATAATTATATACTTTATGCGGGCTGCATAAGTTATTTGTACTTAAAATATGTAAAAATAACATTGAAATTTCTTTTTTAAAATATAAATAAATAATCAAGACTGAAATTATATTAAAATTAATTTGTTATCTTTTAATATCTTATGTTTGTACATTACTCTGTTCCTCATAAAACATCCAAACATTTTAGAATTTATACCTATTCTCTTTTCTCTCTTGAGTTTTTTGTTAAACTTCTCATGATTTTGTTTTAGGCTGTGGATGTGAATTCATTCTCTCTTATTTTTTATTATAATGTTTTTCACTTATTTGATGCTGTTTGGCTCAATACTTCTATTGTAGTTAGATTAAATAATTATTTATATAAAATATATTATTTAGAAGTTTTTTTTTTTACCCTCTATTCCAAAATTATTTCATTTAATAAAATGATTGTTCTACATCAGTCATGTTCCTCAACTTTGTCTTCACAAATCCAAGTATTCTTGAATTCAGAGCCTGTCAATATGTAATCTCTAATTATCAGGAATTTCCTAAATTTCAACTCTGGTTAGCTTTATGGTAAAGTTGAAATTGAAAAATGGTCATCTTCTCATGTGGATATTCCAACTTATCTCTGGGAGACCCTTGACTGACATTTACAAATTGGGATGTAGGAAAGATGTGATTGGAATAATTTTTTTATTTTTTAGGAGAGGATTAATTTTTAAGTAATAAAAAACTATTACTATGAAATACAGATGATTTCAGCCAGGTTGGCCGAGTGCAATCTGCTTTAGCCTTCTCAACCCTTAGGCGGCTGTTTGATTCCTCTTTTCAATATTTTTCTGTCTGTTACATTTTCTGTAAGATTCATTATTTTTATTATTTTTGTTTTACCTGTTTATTTTAGTAATAAACTACTAATATCTTATTTATCATGGGGATATATTTATAAGTTTGTAATAATGTTGGCTTTATTAACATGAAAACTTCATAAATATGTATAACTTTGGCACATTAATAGAATATAATCTGAAGCTAGTTGGCATATGATAAATAATAAGTATTTGTTTATATGAATATCATTTAAACCATTGTAAAATGTGTAATATCAAATTGAATATGATGAGATGTTTGATTGGAATTAGGGGATCTTATATATTTATATACAGGGAGTTTAATGGAGAAATTCTTGGAGGTGATTCCAGACATAATTTCAAGAAACTGAAAAGTTCATTTGATGGATGGTATGATTCGAATTGGAAAAGAAGTCAAGTCATTTTCTTTTTTCTTAAATGGGTCCAATTTAAAAAAAAAAAAATTCAATATAATAAAATTCTTGATGCGGCATAAGTAGGTAACATTTTCAGTACTTTTATGGGCAGAAGCTGGTACTGCAACCTACCCTTTGTTATCTTGTCTTTTGTCCTTCCTATGGCAGTTTTTTTTTATTCAGTGCCCTTAATTTTGTTACTTTTCTTAATTCAATTCATTTTCTGTTAGAACTTGAAAAGCTTCTGATTGTGGAATATTTGGCATGGATAAATGAAAGTATAGCCCTGCCCAAATTCTTGGGACTAAACTCACTCTTCCTCTGTGTTTTTCCATTGTTTAAACCAATCTTAACTTTATATTAAGTTTTTTTTTTTTTTTAAATCAATTCAAGATGTACAGAGTGATAAGGTGTTAAAGTATCATTCTATCAAAAAAGGTGTTTAATTTATATATTCATCCAATTGGGTCAAATGATCTATGGCAAAAAACTTCTTTATTGATACCATTCAGAAAAAAAAAAAAATACAGCGTGGGTGTCAAAATTTTAACTGTAGTTCTAACTGATTTATCGTAGCCGGGAAGACAATAGAACATCCTAAAAAGGTTGGTGAAACTCACCGAAAGTTCAGTGCTTAATTAGTCATCAAGATACTTTTTTACTTATCTATAAAATTAAAAAAATAGTTCCTCCATAAAAGATTTCCTAATCAAAAGAATCTGTCCTAGACCTAATCAGATCAGAAGTATCAGGAACTAAAATAAAATATAGTTTTTTTTTTTTCAGTATTTTTCTTCTGAAAATGAAGTTAATTTAAACACAAAATTAGTTTGGGCTGCACCACCCTTTGAGCTAACTTCAATATGGTAGCCAGCTTTTATAAAAATTTTATCTTCATTACCATGGCGAATATAGAATTTTATTATATTGTAGTTTTTTAATAAAACTTCATTCTTCAATAAAATCCGCAACCCCCTTAAGAGAACACGAAGAAACACCATCCACTAGATTAACTTATTTGGAAATTTTTTTTAGAATCACTTCCCAGAGTTACTTCATTAAACCTTGAATTACCCTCTATGCTGAGTTCCCTCTACACTACATTCTAAGCATTTTCATACTCCATGTGTCCATGCAAAAGTTTTGCATTCTTAATTTTATCATTATTCTGTTTTTGAGAAATAAAGGAAATACAACAATGAAATATGTTGTTTTTAAATGAAAAATGGCAAAATGTTCTAAAATCAGGCCTGTCATTTGTGAAAAGCTTTTTTATAAACTTTTTTATTTTTTATCTATAAGTACTAATTTATTGGATAAGGTAAAATACTACAAATAGATGAGAAAGAAGGTTACCTTTTATATTTTAAGATAAGTAGGTCCATACAAAAAAATAGTGATATTAAAGTAAATGAATTAGATACATAACATGTGATTTATTAAAGTCCTAACGTACTGTATGACTTAGTTTCACATTTCTGATAAATTAAATAACATTATTATAAAGACAAAAGTTGTGCATAATATTTTGGGTATTTAGACTATCACTAAATTATTCTACAAATTAAGTTCTTTCAAATCATTTAAAAATCTACAATTCAAAAACAACGAAGGTTAATTATTAATGTCCTTAACAATTGTACATTTTAATTAGTGTTATTCTAAAGTCTTTACATGCTTTATACAATGTAGAACATTTCAATATAAACAAGGTGAAACATTTAACAATGGCACTGATTTTAAACGGCTTATCAACAGATTATACTCTCCAAAAAAGGAACGAATGAATTTGAGTGGAAATTTATTTTCTTGTATTTCTAACTTCGATAATAACACCTCCATTTGGGGAATACTTGTTAGAACTGTCAAAACTGAGATCTGGAGTAGCACTTCTAAAGTGACTTTTTGTAATTGTCTTGGTTTCAGTTGACTCGATTCTTTCTTTCCTACCACCTGGCATTGGTACTGTTTTCTTTGTAAAGCTCTGTACAGTATTAGTGACGGAAGGTCGGATAGGATCATCAGATTTTGTAGTGTAGCTTAAAGTTTCGGTGTAGTCGTTACTTCCTCTTCTGACAATACTTCTGTTCACATCAGGTGAGCTTCTGTAAGATGTACTGAAAGTAGGTGAATGGATCGGTGAGCTTGTGTCACTTGATTTAAATGAAGTCGAATATTCTAGTTTGCCATTTTTAAGAGGGGTGCTGGTACGTACTGGCTCGGGGGTACCATTTTCATTTCCATGAAGAGTTTTATACAGTTCGGGTGCTCTGTCCATCAATCCTTTCATAAATATTTTTTTCTTTGTGTCTGTACTTCGATAATTGTTGTAACCATTTCGGATTCTGTTTTGATCGTATGAACCTAATGGTCTTCTTTCATCATCCTGAGATAGATCGCGGGTACTTCTACTTATACTTGTAACTATTCCTGGACTTTTAAGAGGTTCGACACCTTCGTCGAGGCGGTGCAAATGAGGATTAGATGTATAACGACTGGCACCTTTATCTAAGTCACCTGCATGGACATTAAAGCTTTTACTTCTCAGAAGGTTGCTTCGATATGTTCTTGCTGGTTTAGCTGGACCACCATTGCTCACATTATTCACAATGGAAACATTGAACATGCTACTCGAATTGTTTCCCAGCCTGTACCTGTCGGAGTGGCCGCTTGTTTCACCATTACTTCTTGTCACGTAAACCTGCAACAAAGAAGAAAAGGAAACAGTTACCTTAATGTGGATTATAATAAAAACTTTACAATTAAACTTTTTTTAAATCAATAAAGGTTTTATAGTTTTTAAAAATGTATTTATAGATATTTTCAAATACTAAACATTATGTATACTAGAAAAATAAAAAAAAAGTGAAAATAAAGAGGAGGAAATAATGCCTGGTTTGATTTTTATCAATTATTAAATAAATAAAAAAGTATTACAATAAAATATTCAAAATTTAAATTGACTTAAAGATAAGAAAAGATTTCCTGATCATAGCTAGATATTTTTTTTAATTTAGTAAAACCTTTTTGTTACTGTCATTATGGGTATTCCTTTATTCTTTTCGAAAACAGATCCCAACATTCATATATTCCGTTATAGTTTGGCACTAAAAATACAATATAATAATGTATTATTTTTTTCACATTAAAAAATTAATTTAATTAAAATCTTATCAGGTCATAGAAAAAGAAACGACAGGACAGCCAACATGATATATATCAAACTTTAATTAATACATCTTTGAGCCTAACATACTAAGAAAGTATGTTACTTCAAAGAAGTCATCGATAACATTGCTTTTAAAAGAACTTTTTGTTCTCTGAAGAATATTAGAAAATAAAACTTTATTATTTTTCTATTCAATGTCGAAAATATGGTTATATACGATTAAATTTCTTAAGAGCTACCTAAGAAATGCCATACCTAGAATTCTTTTTATAGACTATTAAGCACAGGGTACCCATTGGCAAGCCTTATTCTATTACTTTAACTTTGTTTTAGAGTTGGTCTTTTACTAACTTGAGCTTAGCATCTAAATTTTTAAAGCAATCAAATCACCATTTAAGAGATAGAAACAATACTCGTGAAGCACAATCTGGCTAACAACTTGTATAAAAATTACAGATGACTAGTTGCGAACTACCTAATACTCTAAAATACAGTAAATATGTTATGTACAATATAAACATGAGCAAAATATTTCAATATAAAATAACATTAAAAAACATAAACATGCACAAATAATATACGATTTTATGTATAGAACCTTCCCAACTGTACATTTCCAAAGTACCACCATACAAGACTTTGTCCAATATGCATTTAATGAATACAAACTCACCACCATATTTTTACGAACGATCTGATGTTTGTGGTCGCAGTCAGTCAAAATTAGTCTGTCTCACACTGAAAATTAGAATAAAGTTGTATATAATTTTAATGTTATTAAAACAGTTGTCAATCAAACCTGTAATTTCAGCTTGTATTAATTGTCGGTCATAAAATAAATACATTTTTCTGTAGTCGAACTCATGGGAAAACATTGTAAAACATTTTTAATTTGTATTATTGTGGTATGGTCATTCACAAGTGTGTAAGTTTGATTATAAAATTAAAATATAAAAAATCACTGTTTGCTATTAAACAAATTAAAATTCAATTAAAATCGAATTCCAAATTAGAAACTTATTATATTTTATTTACTACGATAAAAATATGTAGTTAGGAAATGAGGATTAGAAGTGAATTTTGTAGAAAAACTTATGAAATCCAAGTGGAAACAGAAGAAATAATTAGATAAAAACAAATAAATATTATATTAGTATAAAACAGAAATAATCCCATTATTTTCTCAAAATATTAAAAAAGATAATGTAGGAGTTCATGCAATTTACAGATCCCAACATTCATAATTCCATTATTGTTTGCCACTAATGTTCTATTTATGGACAATCCAATACAAAGTATATCAATAGGGAAAAATAATAGACAATTCGTACAGAGTAGGAACATTTTGAACCTCAATATATAAACAATTCTTCCTAAAAATACTAAACCCAAGACCCTTTGGATAAGTTTTTTTTTTTTTGTTTCTGCTATCACTCTGCTTTTTAATCAAATGGATGACCATTAAAACAGTACCTATTATATATTAGGTCAGTTGTTATTTTTTTTGTAATATTATAGGTCTAATAAAATTTAAAAATAAGAACATTACAATGCAACTCCTCATCTATTGAAAGTTTAAAATTTAAAAGATCTCAAAAAAACACATATTGCATATCAAAGTAACAGAAATGAAAATAAATAAAAAATTATAAGGATATTAAAATTTGGCTTTAACATAATATATAATTAATATCATGGAAGTGTAGGATTTTAAAACTAGCCGACTCAATTTTCGATATTTTTTTTATTAAACACTTTGGTACTAGATCCATGAGTTAAGAGAATTTTTTTTTTTTTTTTTTCTGAACCAGTAAAATTGCAAATCATTCTGTGAGGGAAATTCAGATACCTCTCTGATGATCTAGTAACAAATTGTTAATTAAATATTGTAAAGTTATCAGCTTTTGGAATCATGTGCCTCTAATATTAATTTGAATAAATATATGGTTAATAAATTAGTATAGATCATTGATACTTGAAATAGTTGGAGGTAATAAAATAATATTTCTTTAAATTATTTACTACTTCATTTGGATGGTTTAATAAGAGTGACCCAATTTTGACTATTTATTTAATAATCCGTATTTATATATCCATTATATAAGTAGTAATTGGTTTCTGCAACTATTTACTCAGTAACATTCACTTATATTGAATAAATATATGGAAATTGAGCAAAGAATATTATTTTTCTAAGTTTTAGAAAAATTTATTTGAGCAGCTAGCAGATTTTCTGAAATATAATATAACACAAAATATATTTTAACAGAACAAAAGTATTCCATGAATTAGTAGTTGATTCACAAACAACACTAAAGTGCTAAAAAAGAAAAAAAAAGGAAAGAAAACTGACAAAGAAAAAAGTAAGTTCATGGCATTGATTGACACAAAAGGTATAGCTCTTTCACCGCTAGAAGCAAATATGTAGAAGAGAGTTATAAAAAAATCCACCTGACTATCTGGCTGCAATGAGGAGGATTCTAACACGGAGGTTATGTTTTAATTGAGTTAGTTTAAAGTAAAAGTTTAGAAGAGGAGGTTAAGAACGAAGATGGTTGGTTAGTTTTCAGTTTTGATTTTTCTAAAAGGAAACGAACCTGTTTTTTAGTCTTGTGCTCTTGAAGTTTTCGCGGGAGGGTCTGTACTCCCCCTCGATCGCTGTAGTACAATGTCGTTCCATTTGAAACAGGGTTCTTATCGCTACTCAGCTTGCTTGTCGATTTACTAAGTCTCCCAAGTGTGCTTGTACTGTTTGACTGGTGCCTGGAATAAAAATTTAACCCATTTTTCAACAAATTTGGAATCAAATTTCATGAAAATATTTTATTTCACTACTGTGACATCTGATGAGCTGTGCTCTGTTTCAATGATATTATCCCCATTGAGTTAACTGGCAAACGATCATTCAAAGTAGAATAATAATAATTATGTAGACTTTGAATCTAATCGGAGGGAATAAATTGGATATCAAAAATTTCAATATAAAGATAAGTTGCACCTTGGAAAATTAAAATCTGTAAACATCCTTTAAAACAAATTTTTTTAAATATTATTAATACAAGAATTAATGCTGAAGATTTTATATTTCAGTAAATAAAGCTTTGAAGGTCGATACATGTGTTAAATTTATAAACACTTTTACAAGCATGGGATTAATATATAAAAATTACCAGAAGTGACTGGAAGAAATGAATCGTCAGCATGTTTTTTACTATTAGTTAATTAGATTTGACCACTAAGTAGAACAGGTACAAAATAATATCGGAGAGAATATTTCACTTCAGCGGAGTGGTAAAGTTTGAGTCGTTAAATATAATATCATGTGGAGGATAAAATTTATTTGTTATTCAGAAAAATAATGTAATGAACAGGAACAAAAAACAACTCAAAGGTCAGAAAAACTATAACAATCTTTTATATCTTTAAAAATATATTTGAATCTGTTTTTGATACAGTTTATTATATAAAGAATAATGAATTTTTATTAAAAGCCAATTTTGGGATTTTTTTTTATTAATTTCAAAATTTAGGAGCTGTGAATGTTAATTTCCTTGTCTTATTTAGCGAAGCATTGCATTCCTCCTACAACTGAAGCTTCATCACTTGCCACAATCTATACAACACTGATCTGGATTATTAGGACAAACATCTCATTAGTTTGATTAATGCAATTAAGGGTTAATGATTTCAATTTACTTCACACAATCACATTATAGGATTATTAATTTTGTTGAATCACAAGTTAGTTTACAGATTAAGTAATAAAAGCATATAAAAATTATTAATTGAATATATACTAAATAAAATCCAATGAACAGTTTACTTATCATATTTTCATTATTGTTTAGGACTGGTACAGTTATGATCCATGACTTACTCAAGGATTGAGGGTCCAACCCAAACCCTACTAATTCAGGGGAGGATCTTTCTTCTTAATAAATCGCTTCCCAACCGGGTATTTTTAGAGTGTCATTTTTCTGGCTAATTTTGGTAAAGTCTCAGAGTTGTTATTTTTACGGCTAATGTAGGTAAAATCATCTATCTAAAATCTTAATGATAACTAGGTAAATAACAAGGTAACAAGGTATATTACAAAAAATCTTCTTTTATCAGAATAGACTTTGTTATTTTTATGGTGTTTTGTGGATCCATTTAATAAACTCCATCAAAATACTTTAGGGAGCAGAATAGCTCAATGTATTAAGTTGCTGTGCACAAGATCCTGCTTTTGAATCTGGCTTGGCGGGTTGTTTTTAATATTCTGTCAGGGATCGTTTTTTGTGCTGAAAGACCCATCTATAAGGCACACCCAGGCTCTATTAAGCGGGCACTCCTGTATGAAAAATTAGGGAGAGAATCTGGTGGTTGAGCATGATCACGGTCAAATCAGCTCCTTGCACAACTGCTCACCAAGAAACAATACTTCCTTACACGGTACTGAACCCAAGACCCTTCATGATCTGTAGTGGTACAGTTATTAAAATGTTTTAACTAAAGAATAACAATTTGTTAAAATTTGAACAATTCAATAAGAAAGAAAATATATATTCGCATACATACATATAAATTTATTGACTTCATTTGTTTTATGGATATTACATTAATAATATTCTCTGAATTCCAAAGAGGCTTCCAAAAAAGTAAAGTTAGAATTTAATAGCATTATCATTGTAAACAAAAATCCCTTTGAACTAGCTAAAAATATCAATATATTGAAAGCAATTTAAAAAGGGAAGATTTTTAACAAAGGCATGGCAAAATATATCAGATAGGTGGATTTAAATGCCAGACGAATTTGAATTTTAGATTAGATACTGATACCGCAGATCTCTTTTTACTATAGTAAATCATTTATTTTGAATTCCGATTGTATAATTAATTCACAATGCCACGCCCCGCTCTTTATAACAACAACCGCGGCGAACATTTGACTCATAAGGAGAGGGACTATTAGCAATTATCATGCAAATTTTTAATGACAAGTAAACAACTGATGGAAATCGTTGGTTAGATACCTAAATGTTTAAGTATGGTAAAGAAATGATGCATCGATTCCATTTAAGTTTCATTCTATTTTAGTCTGATAAAAATTCCATTGATAAGGGATATTCGTAATAATTATATCAATAGGAAATAAATATTCTTGGCATAGCCCCTTCATTCTATTTCTACGCACTGAAAAATAGATCCTATTTTAGCTGTAATTTTCGCCTGTTATCAGTAATCCAAAGAGGTAAAAAACATAATTGAATTTTATAAACAAATGTAGTTTTTTTTTTTATGCCACCCTCTCCCCAAATTAAACATAAAATATGAATTAGGTAAGTTATAAAATAAATTTAATACTGGGAAAATATGATGAAAATTATTATCTTTTCAAAACTCCCAACTTAACATCTTTGTTATATTTTTTAAATAATATTAATAAAGAGAAAAGAATGGTCACGGCTGGAATCTATGCCAATCATTTCTCTTCAAATGAAATTTTAAATGAAGTATTTTAAAATTATAAAAAATTAATACTCAACAAATAATATTCATTCATAATTGCATTCTATATTATAATATATTTTTTAAACACAAAAACACGTTTAAAAATTTTATTTTAATTTAATAATTAGGAGACGATTATAAGAAAAAGAATGATTTATCATAGTTTTTAAACATGAACTTCAAATTAATTGAAGGCAAAGTTTTCTAAAATGGACACAATTCCAGTTTCATTCGAAATTAGTAATTTATTTAAATGTTTATTTAATTACTTTTTTATTACTTGTACAAAAGGGGTTCATAATACGTGTTGAAATAAATATATAAATCTATACACCGGAGGTAAAGCAGAGCATGCCTATATTTTTTAAATAAAAATTTCAACATGGTCTTAGATACCTCCAATTACTTATCAACGCAAAATAGAAAAGTGAACATTTTTATCAAGCTGTTTCTATAAATAAAGAAGAAAAAAAAATTTAATAGCTGAAAGTTATGAAAACATTGACTCTTCTGAACAAACAAAACACTAAGACATGGTGGACGACCCCCCCCCTCCACCATTCGGGGGTCGTATTTTTTTGTTAAACATAAAATAGCCATATTAATATTGGTGAAAGCTCCACCTTTTCATCACAACAGAACATTTCGAAAGAGGAAAAATCTTGAAGCAAACAAACAGGTGGAACGAGAATAAAACATACTAGACAGCATTTTTGTTCAGCAGCGTCATCCCCTTGCGAATTATGGAAATTGTATATTTTAATGTCACGGTGTGGGAGGAGAGAAACATGAGGCTATCCGACGTTCTGAGAACTGATGTTCGAAAATGGTCGAAGATCCTTCGTGACAGAAAATGAGCAAATAAAGAGCTGAAGATGAGGACTAAGATAGAGAGCCGAGTATAAGGAGGGGTATAATGGAGGTATAATGGAGGCAAGAGGAGCAGCGGCACTCCAGTGGGCGCGAGCAGGGCTCTATAAGGAGCTGCAAGGACCAGCCTCCGCAACAATATCGCAGTCGGCCAAAAAAGGTCTACCAGTCGAACCAAACAGCGAGAGGCTGCTTGCCCACCGCCGCCGTTGATATATATTCCCTTACCCGACAGCCGGAAGAACGCAGAGCTATCCGATGCGCTGGTTAAGGTCATCCATCAATCAAAGAAGACAATGGGAGGGGAACAATGAGTCTTCCATGAGAGCATGTTAAGAGATAGTTGAAATCATGACCAGTTCGAATCACACAACACGAGAGTAGTCTCGTACAACACGATGTAAATTTTTTAGTACATAGCCTCTCCACTATTGGGCATGTTTTTGAGCTGATAGCCTTAAAAGGTTGCAATGATTGAATTAAATCAAAAGGCCTCTCTTATACAGTTAAGGTTTTGGATCAATCTTTGAATGAAAATTTTGTAGTTCACTTCTTAACCGGTTAATAAGAATAATGATCATTACCGGTTAATAAGCACCCCAAGATATTTAAAAAACAACCATGTAAACAGAACTATTTGGTCCATTGTATCACCCGTGGCGGTCAAAAAGCGAAGCAACTATTCGTTCCAAACATTTAATCGTTTAAACAGGGCATAATGAAAAAAATAACCTATCTCAGTTTTACTAATTGTTTTCATGTTTACATGAAAGAGGATCAATGTTCAGGTCAATATTTACAATAGATACTATCATTTCCATAAACGCAAACTCATAGTTCCAAAGAAATAAGATGTACAGAAAAAATTCATATAAAATATTTTCCCTGAAGCAGGCAGGCACCATTCTCGAGTTAGAATAAAAAAGTTAGCGCACGAAAAACCAAACATTTTCGCCAAGACTCCCGAGTTCCGCTTCCAGAAATCGTTTAGAAAAAAACCACCAGGAAGTTTTATGTCAATCCAAAAACTCTTAAAGAAGATAGTACTATCAACATTAGCCAGCACAAAAACAAAACATGGTGGATAAACGACATCGATATATTATAAGACGAATCATAAGTGTTTTTGGAGCATAGAATTGCATTTTTTTTCTCCTCAGGAATGATGAATGAACTTTTTTCAATCTAAGTTTTACGACATTAATCTAGATACTTAATTAGAAGTCACCTATGGTGTAGTAGTTAGTATGAAAACTTAGTAAGCATAAAGTTCCGATTTTGCAGCCCTGCAGAAGGCTCGAAGATTTTTTGAAGGGAGTCAAATATCCTTGTCTATGCCGTCCATCAAGATCCTCACACAAGACTGAAACGAAAAGTTTCTAATCAATAACGAAAGGCTCATCTTTATGACAATAATAAAACCTATTTGGACTTCAGAAATGAACCATGAAAATCCCCCAGAATCCAATCTTTAAAACCGGAAATCCTCAGTGCTCCTTATTACGTTGCCAATAGTATTCTTAAAGAACATAGTAGATTATTTTTAATTATAGTACATTGCCCAATCCATATGTCCGTATATAGGCACACGAACCCACTTATTTCCAAACAACTTTGCTTCCTCCTCTTTTTCTTATAATCCTAAAACGTTTGAAAAGAAGACCTTTTGGATAGCTTCTCTACAATCCTTTTCATGCTATGTATTTCTCTTTTTTCGGTTCACATTTATATAGTTTATACATTTGTAAATTTCAATAAAGATAATAAAAATGTTAGTAAACAAATAAAACTTTTTTACTTCTGTACATTGACTTTTCTATTCTGCTTAGCTCCCACCACCACTCTTGTTTAGTAATTAGCTTAGCATAATGTAAACTGGTAGACACGTTTTCCGCGTTGTTGCCAAACGTGGATCATTATGACAACTCCACTTGACTTTGAGGAGCTAGATATGCTAATAAGGATGGTAATGCGAACATTTATACGAAGTGAATTAGGGCGGCTGAATAAGAGGACAAGAGCTGAAACCTGGAGCGTAGGACGGTCTTAGCAGGCTCAATGAACGTAGGTAACAACGACGTCACGGTTTGAGTGAGTCATGCTCCAGATGCAAGTGAGTCAAACACCGGACCTCTACCGGTTCCAAACAGCAATATGTCTATAAAAGTATGCAGTAATTAGGACGTCCGACGGCTCCGTAGCTCAGTACTGCCCACGGCCAGGGCGACTTGCCTTATGGGCTTCATTTATAACACAGCAACGTGAACATATCACGTCATCGGAGATATATCTTACGTGTCAGCTTATGCTAGCGAAACAATCGATCCTAGTACAAAAGCGATATTTCGTCAAATCTATTGAAGTTAACTATGGTTGTATAGATAACTTAAAAGATATCCAAAGGGAAAATAAAGAACTATTCTTTTGAAACGTATGGAATGCTATTGAGTGATAACATATGGTCCATTATTCCTTGACAGTTTTACAACTATCCTAACTCTCCAGTACAGTCTCATTATTCCTTTAAGAACTCCCACTTTCGGAATCAACAAATACATTTTTATAATTTAAGTTACGAACAATCATGTAATTGTTGTAATAAAAAACATGAATGGTATAATAAAAAATGATAGAACAAAAAGTTATGAGTTTCTATAGTTTCAACTTCCCCTTTTTTCTACATAAAATTGAATTAATACGCATGGCTAATGTGCGGCGAAAATTCCCTTTTATAACGAGTACTCTTCCTCAAACACTCACTCAATTAGAAAAGAAAAAAAAAAAAAGTAGCATTTTTCACACAATTGAAGTACGCGTAGACCTATATGTTTACCTTTGGCATTTTTATAGCAAACCAATCATAAATTTGAAAATATGCATCCTTTGAATCCTTGAATTCGGTGACACGGATATGATATAAATAATGAAAGCATTTTGTAACATATTCTTCAGAATAGACAAAAACGATGATCAAATTTCAGCTGCAAGATAGGAACTGTTTAAATTGAAGCTAAGAGGTGTTCATGGGCTTTGGGAGGCTTCGGACGAATCGATTCCTCGATAACTTTCGCAAAAGATAACATACAAACTTAAAGGGAGCTCCATGTGTTCAACTCCCGAGCCGGTAGGAGGTCTTCGTTCAGGGACGAGCATTCCTGCACCTTTTGCGTCATCATGTCGACCAAATCGGGGCATCCAATGAGGAATCTGCTTGCAATAATTGAAATTCTTTGAATTTCCCCAAGGATCGATCTTCATGATCCAGCCAGCCAAAGGAGAGAGCAGCACTGAAAAGATAGTGTAGCAAATCTCGAAGCTATGAGTAGGATGTATATTTTTAAATCTTTATTAATTTAAGGTAAAAATTAGAACTTCATTCTTTGTATCATCTGTACATATCAAAAAGCCGACAAGCGACAAAACACATTCTTATCCAATTTATACTTCCCAAATATTTTACCGATTCTAAGCTCGAAAACCTGTCTACTCTCCAGGTAAGTTAACGTTGTAAAACAAGAGAAATTCCTTAATCCCTTGAAAGGCAATACAAATGTGGAACGGCAGAGCAGTAAATTTTTCGAAATCATTCTTACGAAAGATGATGGAGCAATCTGTCGGAACAGCCGACAACTAACCTGTTTAAGAACCGTTCATCATGCTCGTAAGAATTATCAGATTAAGAAATCTGCAAGTCGATTGGAAAAGATATAGCCAAATCTAATTTCCATAAATTTAGGAAGTTGGAAATCCAACTAACGATAGGCGTCCTACACGACCATATCTAAGTGCTTATTAGCTGTTTTTTAATTATTCTATCTCCATGAGCCGTTTCGAAACATTGATTGGATTGAAGAATAATCTTTATTTTTCATTCGTTTGATTATACACGGAAGAGTAGACAGTTTTTAAGAAAACAGCTTTCGAGGAAGAAGAAAATTGTAGGATTTTAAAAGGAATATAATATCTCTTAAAGGTGAAACTAATCCATGAGTCGATTTGTTACTGTCAAAATGTAATTGAATACCCTTTTTTACAGTACTTTGGTTATTATTTCCATTGTCCTTTCAAATGAGTTTTATTTTAAGTTGGTAAAGAAGTCTTTTGTCAGTTGTATTCATTTGCAGAGATCGATACATTCGTAAAATATTTCATCAAAGAAACCAACCCTGCACAATATCCAGTGGAAATATAAAACATTTATTGATGTAGAAGCATATAAAAAATATACCTGAAAGGAATAATTTTTTATCAAACATAAATAATAAACACACATTAAAACATTTTTAAAACTGTGCAAATGGAATATACTTAATCCAAATGCAAAATTTTAAGGAGAACATGTTGGCAAATGGCAAATTGATATGTACTATACTAAATGACACGGATTATATGAAAATGAAATAAACATCTCTTTGGTTGAAATGTAAATATAACTAATCATAAATAACATAAACAACAAAGCAGTGAGGTAGATCAAAACAAAGTGGGCGGGGCCTCGATTCCACGCCTCAACGACCCCGATTCAAATATACACGAAATTTCCTCATAAAAAAAAAGAAGAAAAAAGGGAAACTTGTTGGATGAGAGGAAAAGTTTAAGAAAGCCACATCGATCCAGAAGATATAATAGAACCCGAAAATAACACTAAATATTGTCAATAATAACTTTTTCAGAAAATTTATATGATGGGCTTTAACCGAATTCATTTTGTGCCCATTTTCGTGAAATGGGCGATATCTAGACTATCTGATTGATAATTTAACTTAGTATATACAGGTTAATTATATCATTTTCTATAGAATAATATATAGAAAGCCAATTCAAAAAGTAGCGATCAGCGAAGGAAAATCGAATCGACACGATTGATTACAAATCTTAACACAGCAAAAGAATCTAAGTAATGTATTAGGGTGATACTTAAACTACGGGTAATTATTGAGTCCCAATGAGATTCTTGAGCAACCATTTTTCATACTCTCTAAATGCTAATCGCAATGGCTAAAGTGGGGGCTATACGACCAAACCATTCAATGGACTATAAATTCAGTAAACATGTCATATTTTTGCTATTTAAGTTGAATATTGCAATAAACCTGAGAGTCCCAAATCACGCTTATATCGTGGTTAATGAGTTGTGCTATTCAGAAGTGATCGATTAGAATGGCCTATTGTGAAGGAATTCGGGAGATGGTTCGCCCCAAAAAATTGAAATTTTTGGCACAAAAGAAAAAAGAAATATTTTCTAGAAGAAGGGTGGAATATTGCGATTTTTTTTATTATTTATTTTGGGCGAAGATGGTAACCCTGACAAAAAACCATGGGGTCCTTAAAGGTCGGACTCAGTTGAAAGGCAATATTCAACACTATTCAGGTGCATTCTGTTAGTAAATCATTTCACTTTTTTTTTCACTCAGTTAGAATAATTAGAATTTAATTATGATTTACAACTGTATTCATTACTCATTTAACTCAGATGTCTTGAGTTAAAGGAATAAGAAGTAATCGCCAAGCAAGAAAAGATGAAAAGCATTGCCATCATTAAAAGTTTCTATATTCGGAACTAAAGATGGCGATTGATTTGAGAAAAGACCTAAGTCATTAGATCCTATAAACCACTAACATTTTAATTTTTTATAATTTAAGAATATTTTTAAAATTGGATATTTTAACAGTCGAAACTTGCTAGTATTTTGAGAATTACCCATTAGTTAAGAAATTATAATATTTTTTTTTTTTTAAGTGTTGGGTGGGTCAGCATAACACCAAGCACTTGTATTAAAAATGCTACAAAATCACTGTTTAGGAGCTCATTCAAAAGGCTTTATTCGAAAAGCAAACTGACCAATTGCTCTGGTCATAAACAAACATCATGAATTGATGTAATAACTCGTCTAGTATAAGGGCAAAACAGACGTATGTTGAACCTAGTTATGTTTTTTATAAGGCAAGGAAATCTTTCAGCGGGGGCTTGTTAATGTTTGTAAAAGAGCTACACATCTATCGATTGTTTTTCTTTCTTTTTTTATCCCAACACTCTCAGATTTTCATGAACATTCAGTACAAAAAAGTTACTTTAAATGATTAACTCCATCTTGTCCGAAAGCGATTTTGTGTAAACAATATACCTGATTCAGATAAGGAGTTGTCAATGTACATTAGCTTGCAAGTAGGCTTTGGATTCGGATGCGAAAATTCTTTACCCTCCTTGCAAATAAAGACGATTAAAAATTCAAGATTGATCACAATAGATAATAGGGTACGTCGAAGAGGCAGTATTCAAATCCCACCGATACAATGCCTAGCCAGTTAGATGATAATTGGAAAAACCTATAATTAGCCAATCTGTAGAGGAAGCTAATGAGTAGTTATCGCTTGAATGATGTGACAGGTAGGATGAGGACGAGAATGGTGCCAGCGAAGACAATGGACCGAACGAGCAGGTGTCGCCGTTCGGGGCAGGCCAGCTTCATAAATATCGCCGCTAGCTATTGCAAAGTCGTGGCGAAACATCCTCCATCTTGTGCCCCCTTGCGCAATCCCCTCATGGAATGTTTTCCCACCTGAGGCGGGGACGTGATTTTTTCATGGAAGCGGTGGATATACATTGGCGTTATTCGAACAAGGACTGTTTTCCCGGTAGCGCAGGCCTGCCCCTATTAACATAGTTCTCATTACCCAATAGCCATCTAATTAGCCGACCTTGGTCCAAGACGTCCAAGCCACGTCGTATCCTGTTCCTCTAAGGCTTCACTACTTTCATTACCCCGAGACGGAATTCCTCACTTAACTTTTTTCTTTTCCTTTTTTTTTTTTACTCATACTGTACGGTCACATGTGAGGAAATGCTGATACCCTTACGTCCCTCTCTCATTCAAATATTGTTTAACCGAAAAAAATGAAGGACAAAAATACGCTTATATGAATTCAGAACATTACTGCAAAATATGGCCTCATAACTACCGAAGATTTCCAATCAAAATTTATCTTCAAAAGCTTTTTTTGTTAGGATAATAAATTATCAGGATTTTCTGTCAAAAGTTTTTGTTTGGAGAGCCTAATTTTCGATCTAAACTTGTGGATCTTCGTCAGGGCTTGTTGAGTCCAGAGTAATCAGATACTCGTGTGACTTTATAATCCCTCTGGACTCAATAAGTCTATTCCTGATGAAGGTCCACATGTTTGGATCGAAAATTAGGCTTTCCAAACAAAAACTTCTGAATGAAAATCCTGATAATTTATCATCTTTCCTAAAGAAAATACCAATAAGCATGATTTTAGTGAGAATATGAAAGTTTTAATTTTCACAATAATAGTAAATAAATAATTAATATGGAGTAATTTTTTAATGTGTGCCGGCGTTTTTGTTTGTTATATGATCAATTCACCGAAAGAATTGTAAAAATAGCTTAATATTGGAATCGATCCATTTAATAAAACAATATTTCAAAATATACCTTATAATTATTCAATAAATCTATAGGGCAGTGGCGGATCCAGGGGAGGGGCACGGGGGGCACCTGAAAGGTGAGGGCGCCAATCAACTATTACTATTTCTGTATAACAGGGCTATTTTTTAACTCCTTAAATGAAAAATGGATTGTATTTAAACATTTAATAAAACTATACAATGTAACTATGTACTAATATTCTAAATTAGGACCTTCATGAAACATAAAAATTTAAAAATAAAAAAGTGCGCCCCCCCTCAAGAATTTTCTGGATCCGCTACTGCTATAGGGTAAATATATATTGCAACTATGTTAAATGGATTTTAAGAGCTTAAGGTTTCTTTTCTTTTTTGCATACTTAAGTGAATGATTTTTAAATGTGACGGTCGTATTCTAATTTGTCGAATACCAAAACTTTATTCACTATGTTAAATTTTTAATCCCAATAATCCATTTCGTCCCCTATCCCTTTTTTTATCTTCTTTTTTTTTTTACACGCAGAAAAACTCGCTCCGACGTGAGTCGCATTAACCACACGGCTTGGTATAATGCTAACATATTCCAAAGCAAATAGTACACCGAGGTAATATATTCTGATTTATACAGGTAACAAGTTATAATCTTTGAAGTGAACTTTCGCCATAGAGGTACCTAATGAGAGGTTGGGAGCCGGCGGTGCGGGCCAAGAAGGAAACGCTCCGTGCCCAAAGCAAACAGCCCTGTAATTGAGACCGTTCCTTTTTTGGAATTCGAAACGACTGCCTTAAACCGCAACAATTCCCTCAAGGAACTCGTGATTTAATTATTCTCTGTTAATAAGGAAATATCGCGAGTATAAAAAAAAGGAAGTAATTTCTTTAAAATACTGAATAATACAAAAAAAGTTTGTTTTTTATTGGAAGTGTCCAAATCCTAAAGCCTTGAGCTCAACTCTAAAATACCGGTTAAAGGAAAATGAACTATTCAACTTTTCGCCATTTCACCAACAGTAAAAGCGAGGTCCAACTACGTTTCGATCCAAACATATGGATCTTCATCGGGGCTTCATGAGACTCTGTATTCTTCTCACCAAGCCCTGACGAAGATTGAAATGGTTTGAACGAAACGTAGGCTCCCAAATAAAGAAAAAGTTTTGACTGAAATTCTTGTTTATCCATTATTATAATTTTAAAGAAAACAGTCGATCATTTCGAACATCTAAGCTCGTAAATATTTAAGTTTTCATATACTGAAGAATATGTTTTTGAAGTTTCCTAATAATTACTTAATGTTTCTTTTTTTGATATCCGGCTCGGAGGACCACTTCATAAGCGTATACTATTTTAGTATATTACTACTACTAAAGAATTTTAGTGACTATACTAGTGGAGAGTGAACTTGGTAATATTTGGTTCCACTTCCTATAGTGAGGTGCAGCATAGTAGATATAAGATTTTACAATATTTACATTAGCATTTTTGTAATCTCACCAATAATTAACATCTTAGTAAACAAACTTTCATTTTAAAGGAGTGGCAGATCATAAGTATATATTTAAAAAAAAAAAACTGGAAACTTGACATTCCTGTTTGAAGGGTTATACTTTTACTCCAACTCCATCGCTTCTGTATTACATTGTAAGACTTGTGATCAAATGTGACGCTTTAAAAATACATTAGTTATTTAAATTATATTATAAGCTCAGGAAACTTTTTATTTTTAAAAACATTTTAAATTAAATAAAAACTTAAGTATTTTTTAATTTATTTTTTCATTGCTTAAGAGATTCTAATATATAAAAGTAAAAAATGAATAAATAATCAGTATTCCTAGTATTAACGTCAATATATAATTAAAAGGTAGTCAAGATGTGGTTTCGAGACTTCTCAGAAGGAAATCTTGCGAGAATTCCTGAGGCATATCCGCCATCTTCATTTGAAAATAAATTATTTATATTACTTATAAAAATAAACAAATGGAAGGCTTCTGATTCCTTTTTTCAGGATAAAATATTTCTGGTATTAGAAAATACAATGATGCTAAATATAAAAAAGAATGAATATAAAGAACAAGAAAATTGCTCAGCAGAATAATAATTTTTACCAATTGATTTTACTTATAAAAGAATATTTTAGAACTAACAATAAATAATGCCTTTATGTAATTAAACCGACCGTAATTAAACACCGACGAGCACAATATTATGTCTTCAAAAAATGGAAGAAATATACAAAAATCCATTCAATAAAACCAGAATGTTTTTTTACATTTTTTTTTTTTTCTATTGGATACATTTTACAGTTTTAAATTTTTAATAAAAATTCTTACTTTAATAATATAATTAATTTCAACAAAAAATGATTAGTATATAATAGAAAGGCTAATTATAGGTTTTAAAAAATATGAATTGATATGTTGATATAAGTTCTAACATCATTTTTTTCCACGTATTTTAACTACGAATTCAATACATTATTGCTCTTGCAGGGGTACCTATTAAGTTTTCGTTTTACCCTTTTAATTTTTGTTTAAGAATATATATATATATATATTTTTTTTTTACGCGGAACGGCCAGCAAGGACAACGCGAATATCATTTCAGTTTTCTATTCACACCCTCTGCCTTCCTCTTACTCCAATTTCCTTAGTCCATTTTCTCCCTCGTCTCTCCTTCTTATCCACAAGAACCTCAACCCCCTTCAGTTTTTCCCTTAAAAGCTCTCTATCCAAGCGATCCTTAGCTGTGATTTTTAACCAGTCCAGTTCTTCTTTTATTTACTCGACCTAACCCCCCATACTTTTATAGCTGCAGACTTTGTCAAAAATTTTCTTACTTGGCTCTCATTACGCATCCTGACCATCTGCCCGTAGAAAATATATATTATATTATTAAAGTAAAGAATTTTCATCAAAATAAATTACTTTTCCGTTAACTTTAAAAAAGTGACTAATAGAAAAAAAAAGTAAGAAACATTCTGGACATTACTGGTGTTGATGAATGGATATTTATACTTTGTTAAACAACAGTAATTCCTCCTATCATTTTAATTAAATTAATAAATTACTAATAACTAATTAGAAAATTACTGCTGTTTAACAGAATATAAAACATATAGTGGTACAATATAGTACATAAAGTAATGAGTGTGCTTTAGTGAACCCTCCCCAAACGAAAGTGTTTTTCATGCAATGAAAATCAATAATAAACAATTTTTTTTTTTTATTATTGATCGTATCGCTCGTCAAATGCAAGACTGATATAACTCAACAACGCATTTTCCCCCATGAATCATCTTTCAATTTTTCTCTACTATCTCTGAGCAAGACCGCTTATTTATGATTCTTGAAAAATTTTAACAATCAAATAATGCAGGTCCAGATTTCAAGAAACTTTTCCATTCCTTGGTCATATTTTTAAAATTCGGCTCTCATAAAAAATGGCTATTACTCGAGGGCTTAATGTCCTTAGACTGACCTTTATACAATTCGAAATAGCACTGACATTTCTATTTCAGTAGATATGGCAAATATGTAAAATTAAGTTTATTATTCCAACATTTTTTTTTTTTTTTAATATTATTCATTCCACCGTTTTTATTTTTGAGTTAGCAACTAATCATTTTTAAAGTTGAAGAAAAATATCCATTCGGAATCAGTGAAAGTAAATAATAATAATTAAGTATTTAGGAAGGGTTATAAAAATAATATAAATCCCTCACTCCTTTATTGGTGGATTTATCATTCTTTCTGTTGTACGTCTTTATTAAGAAATGAATAGAAAAACTTAAGAGATGTTTCGGATTTCTGCACCATGATGAGGATGACTATTAATCCCGAATCGGCTAATAAACTATCTTTATACGGTAGGTATATCGATATGACTGCTCATTTCCAGCCAGCCTCGATACCCAGATGACATGACATGGAAGACTTGGACCTACCTGGATTCCGGCTTCCTCCTAGGGTACTCGCTCTCCTTGCCGTAGATGCTGCCGGCGAAGGGGTCCTCCCCGAGGTAGTACCTGTGGACCGTTGCCATGTCGTTGCCGGTCTGTGTCCCGGAGTCGACTCCCCTTCGGCCCCGCAGCCTCCCCACCAGCCTCCTGAACGACTCCCCCAGGCCCTTCTTCTCCCCTCCAGAGCTGGCCTTCTTGCCAGCCGGGGGGATGTCCGCCGCGAATCGTGTCCGCTGGTACACCTGCAAACAAAGCAAACTATTAGATCAACACGAAGGCAAAACAATCAATGCACTATGTTATAGAGGCAAGAGTGGTATTATGATCATTGTTAGTATTTGAAAAATGCGCAAAAACATAATACGTTTATCCTGATTTTACAACCATCGGAGAAATTGAACGGATGATACGTTTTAGGATTAGGATAGGATCTAAAACTCAGTTTGGAAAAACACTATTGTAGATCGAAAAACACCAGGGTATACTCGAATGTACCACAAGTTTTGCATTCTTCAGAGACTTTTCCTCTGATTAGATCAACATGAGGGCAAAACAATCAATACACTATGTTATAGAGGCAAGAGTGGTATAATGGGCATTCTTAGTATTTAAAAAAAATGTATCCTGATTTTACAACCTTCGGAGGAATGTAATGGAAGAAATTAGTACGTTCTGGTAACATACAAGTATGTTAAATTTAAAGCAAAAGATATTAAAATTCCATAGCACCGTAGAATTTCAAATTCTTCTAAAACTCTGTTTGGAAAAAAAAAAACACTATTGTAGATCGAAAAACACCAAGGTATACTAGAATGCATTCGAATAATTTTTAACTTTGTTTTTAACTGTTGTGTAGGAAAGAATAATGTTAAAAATAAACTGAAACATAGAGACTTCGCACGCGTGATCCTTGAAACCAGACACAATACAGAGTTCCAGAAAAACTTTAATGAGCCCATTATTCTGCAGCTTTATAAACGACCCTCATTTCGCTAAATCAATCGGAACTCAGGTGCTTTCAATAATAATCAGTACTTTACATCTATGGTACTGCTATCAGTATATGGAATTTCCGAAATGGAGTCCTTTGGCGTGGTGGATATTATGAAAAGAAATATGTTTTATCCATTTTAAAATATAACTTTAAGAACAATATTTTAGGGCTGTTCAGGCATGTCTCTTTTTAGGCCGATTACCACTTGTTACAACTTTATAAGTTTTGATATACCATCACCTATTGGTAGCACTTTTCGTCTTACTATAATAGAAAATGTTAACAAGACAGGAGTACAAAGGCCCCAGATAAAGCAGATATAAATCTAAGGCTCACCTTCAGGAAGGCATTCTCAACTCCTTTAAGAATAATGTCAAGTATATTGTCCAAATAAGGAATAGGAAACACACTATTATCCCCAAGAGAAGCACTCAACCGTTACTAGTCTGAGGCCTTGGAACTAGCGGACGCATAAAATATATCACGACTTACTTAGTTTTGCGCAATCGTATTATATTTTGTGAATTTATAAGATAATCGTATCAATATTTTTCGAATATAAAAAAAAGCTTCCTATATACCTACTAATTATTAAACAATTTATAACCGGACATGATTCAAACATTTCAGTAAGCAAATAATTTTATTTGCGAAATTCTAAGTGCAATGTTTTAAATATTTATAATAGAAGGCAGTAATGCAAAGGAAGAGGGAGTGGCGTGGCTATGCATCTCTTGTTTTTTCAACCTGTAACAAAATATTTTCGTGAAACCGGCAGTGGCATAAAGGTTTCGGAAGGGAGAAATTTTACTTCGCATGTGCCTATGACTAAGATCAGTACCAGCAGTATCAATTTGTTTTATTATATTGGGTTTTATCATTGAGAAAAATCCGTTTACTACACTCGCATAAAATATTTTATACTTGGTTGTATATTTCACTTTAGTGACGAAGCTACAAAAGATACAGTTATAACAAGTGACAATGAAATAGTCCAAAGCCATGAAAAGTGTTAATATTAAGTTGATCATGTACAATAAGGAAAAGATAGATATATTTTTCATATATAACAATTTTATGTAAGGATCCTCAATAGATAACCCTAGAAGAGAGGGCCAATAACTCGATAATCCCCGAAACGTTGGGACAAAAATATAAAATAACTCATGGAAGCAAATAATTATTAATAAAAGAAAATCCTTAATAAAATATTGTAATATGCATTCAAAAGATCCTGTAGGACGAAGCAAATAAAAACAGGGTACTCTTTGACTTTTCAAAATTACAACAGAGTTTTAAGATTTTTAAATGCGCAACAAACAATGCGCAAACAAACCTCAGGGGTCCGAGACGAAATAAATGCATTTATATATGTTTTAGGATAATTTATTTATTTTTCTTTCTTCAAGGTACACATTTTTATTTGTTTGAGTTTTATTGTAGTTGTACATGTATTGTGACTGAGTCTTTTGATCTCCAATATTAATGCCATTAAATGTGGCAGATTGTATTATATCTTTCAATAAATAAATAAAATATATATATATCCTTTTATAAGTAAGAAGTATATTTTATAATTATATTTATTAAAGAAATTTTTTTTTTTTTATTTACAGATTTACTATATGCATTGAATTGAGAATTTATACGTCATTTCGGATAAATCATCTTTACTATTAACACATTTTATCTACACAATGAATTTTAAGTGATACCATAATGAAGAATATATTAGGATGACTTGGTGTCCTGATTTTGTGAATAGGGACGTTTTATTAATTAGGTTATTCACCGCAATATATAATATACAGGACTGAGTGAATAATAAATAAAAGGTTTGTAATAATTATTAAAATTTTATTTGTCGAAAATGCTGCTACTTAATGGAGACATTTTTACCGAACTGGAGGAAAATCTCAGCTTCATCTGTGACAGTCCTTATCTTAATTTAAAAATTCAAAACTATGAAGGAGTTGGAAATAAATAAAGTATAAAAAATAAACAATATCATATAAAGAAAAATAGAACATTGATATATTGGAATTATAATGGCGATGATGGCCATTGCATTTGTACGCAAATAAAATAAAGCAAACAAGTCCTTAGATTATTGAATATGGAATTAGGCTTATTAAAAAAGTCTTTTTGATCAAGGGTCCATCATTTTCGAGAAAACCAATATTGCGTAATGTATGATCTTTATGTGATTTTGTCTAGTTTATGATGCTGCATTAGGGAGTTAAATTTATTTTATTTATTTTAGGGAGTTTAATAAATTTATTTACGATAAGAAGATTCTCTCGGCCTCCGAATGGACCAATGCCATTAAACTAAACACGAATTATGCCCCTCTACGTGCAGTTCCTGGAGCTGGCGGACAAACCGTAGGAGAGGTTGGACTCCTCTGCCGTAAATGTGGCAGAGAGAACGAGACCCCATCACATGTGTTGGGTAGCTGTCCACATAACCATCTTCTGATTAATCGTCGCCATCACAGGGTTAAGCACGCCATAATGGAGATGCTGGCTGAAAAGGGGTATAAGTGTCTGGAAGAAGTATATGGCATAGACACAGACGGCTCCACCCGATATGCCGATATAATAGCATATACGCCAAATGGTAAGGAGGTTTATATATTAGACCCAACCGTGCGCTACGAAACAAACGACAGCGAACAGGCCGAAAAAGTAGATAGGGATAAGAAGAAGATCTACGAAAAATGCAAACCCTTCACAAAGATAAGTTTTTTGAAAAATTAGGTGATAGGGAAGTCAAAGTCGCAGGGTTGTGGTTCGGTTCGTGGGGAACAATTGGTAAAGTAGCAAGGAAATTCTTCGACGTGGTGGGAATTGACCAAGAAAACTGACCATCCTAGCTGAATCAATTCTGATTAATTCATTAGGTATTATAAATAATCATATCTATAATTGACAACTGCTTGGCAGGCTGCATTATTTATACAAAAAAATTTAAATAAGTGATATTTATTATATTTTATATTTTATTATATTGTGTTTTTTATTATATTTATTATATTTTAGTCTATTATAATTAGTCTATTATAACTAGTTAGTTTTGACTTAATTTTGTTTTACGCTTGCGTTACTAAAATATGTATATATTTTACTGATAAGAAAGCTGTGTTTTAAGCAACTCAATGTAATTGAGCAGCCCCACTTCTGTCATGTATTTTGATAATAAAGTGTTTCTCTTAGTTAAGTTTTTTTTTTTAGTTCTAATAATAACAAAACGTATAATATTACACGTCAAAATTAATAAAAAAATAACCAAAAAACAAATTCTGATTTTCTACTAAGAATATGTCTCGTAATGTGTTTCTTTGAATTTTATTAATTTGTTTTTGGTGCGTAAGGGCTACAGTCATCTCTATGACATTTTTCGAAATTTAAAGGATCCCTGATTGATTATCCATGTCCAGTACATCTGTTAATAATCGGCCTGGATATCGATGGGGATATCTGCAGATTGTTGTCTATAACGGTTCCTGAGGGACGGGACTACCGCTAGGACAAAACAGAGCAGAGGATTATCAGAAGAAGAAGAAGCTAAAGACAGATCCTGAACGAACAAAGGGCGCTGCAGTTGCTAACGATCTGCCACTCACCATTCATCACCAGGTGTCATCCACCTGTCAAGTTGAATGCCAGCCTTCCTGGTACCATTGTCTTTCAAGAGGTCAAAGTCCCCATCAGTATCGGTCGGAGGATCTTTTGGTTTTCATGACCGTGGGAATAGCTTGAAATAAACAAACACGTTTCACTTTCATCCTAATACAGAATTAGAAATGGGAATTATTGATGGATGAATTAAAAACAAAAGAAATCTGCTTTTTTTTTTTTTTTTCTTTTTGGCATTTGCGTTTGCGCGTTTACTTTGAATATTTCTTCATCCAATACACAAATTATATTTTTACTTAGAATAGTAGGTAAACTAAGTAGCATTCTATTTACGATATGCTGAAATAAGACCTTATAGTTCCTCGTTTTACATTATGAAAATAATTAACCTTTGCAATAGAAAAAGAAACAAATAAATCGAACTTCTGATGAGATTTATTATGTTTCCAAATCTGTAAACAAAGAAAAAAAAACAATAAATCCGTTAATTTCTATTTTTTTTTTATATAAGATCAGTTTATGCTGCTATGGACTATAATCGGACGATGCTACAGTAGGAGGCCTAATTTTTGCTTATCCAGGTAGATATAATGAGCATATGGATCTTTAACGAGTACCTGACATCGGACAGGCTCGTGACATCCATTTTAGGTCCCATCCGTATGACGGCATAGGCAATGATTATTTACTGCCTTTAAAAAATTCCAAGGTCTCCTGGCGGGCTACAAACCCGCGACTTTCTGTATTCTGGTTGGCTATGCTAATAACTAAACGACAGATGACACAACATTTCATTTCCAGAACTTTAGTCCAAAACTACTGGGCCTGACTAATTTTAGTTTAGTCACAATTGTGCCTGGTCAGAGATGTAGGTAATACGTGTGACCATTTTGAAGATTAGAATATTTGTTGAATGCATTTTAACTCAAATAAATAATTTTTTTTAATATACTTTTAAGATTATCTGTTATTTGTTATCTTATATCTTAGGTCGTATTAGCACGAGGGTGTTATTCAAAACCCCTTAATAATTTGCACGTCACACTCCTACGAGATTAGTTAATTCATCTTTAAATTTATCCATCCGTAGGTATGAATACCATTCTTCCTCAAACTGAAATCTGTAATATAAATGAGATGATTGCCATTCCCAACGAAATGTCTTACAATTTACTGAGATGTTTGCATATAAAGCAGTATGACCGAGACACCATTGAATATTGACAACGACGTTCGCAATTGACCAATCAATTGCCCTTTTTATCGCACTTTTTTGAAATTCTACAAGAGACAAGTAAATTATGTGAATCTCTAGAGGACGTGTCGTGCATGTATGCTTATAGATTAGGATCTCTTTTTGTATAATGAATCGAATGATATGTAAATGAAATGGCAACATGATAAAAAAAAAAAATAAAAAAATAAATAAAGGAACGAAATCCACTTGAAAGGAACTAATACGTTCAGATTTGGCATTGTCATTCTTTCCATACAAAAACATCTTGGTTTTCTTTTTTTTTTTTTTATTTGCACTAGCATAACTATATATATTTTTAATGTATTATAATTTTGAGCAAGGGGTAAAAATAATAATAAAAAATCTGGTGCGTGCGCGCAACACACAACTTTCACTTACCAACTTACTTAGATTAGAAATTGACGTGTTTTGCTAAATATCATTTCCCAAAGTCACACATTTTTCTACATTCATATCTTATTTTTGTTAATCGTTAAAGCCGTTTTTGAGTAAATAAAAAAAAACCGTGAAAATGATACAAAATTTATTAAGTAAAGTCCCCCCTCCCGTAGATAAATTTTGATGAAATTTTTACAGTCATATCTCGGGCATATAAATACATCAAATACCAAGTTTGATCAAAATCGTTAAATCCGTTTTTGAGTAAATAAAAAAAACACGTGAAAATGATACAAAATTTATTAAGTAACGTCCCCCTCCGGTAGATCAATTGTGATGAAATGTTGGTTATCACATCTTTGGCATATAAATACATCAAATACCAAGTTTGATCAAAATCGTTAAAACCGTTTTTGAGTAAATAAAAAAAACATGTGAAAATGATACAAAATTTATTAAGCAAAGTCCCCCCTCCGGTTGATCAATTTTGATGAAATTTTTACAGTCATATTTCAGGCATATAAATAGATCAAATACTCAGTTTAATCAAAATCGTTAGAGCCGTTTTTGAGAAAATCGAAAAAAACTTAAAAAGTTATTAAATAAAGTACCCCCTCCCTTTGAGCAAATTTGATGAAATTTTTGCTATCACATCGCGGGCTTATACATACTCTAAATACCCAATTTCAAGTTCGCACGGTTTATAGTTTTTGAGCTAGTCTGTTCACACACACACACACACACACACACACACACACACACACACACACACACACACACAGACACACACACACAGACCATTTCGCGGGACTTGGTTATTTTGACTCAGGGGATCCCAAAACGTGTATTTCCGTTGAAAACCGGAAGTCGAAAATTTTCACGATCGCAATACTTCCACTTACTATATATTTCATATATAGGTAAGTGAAAGTAAAAACTGGTAAAATAGAAAGGCACTCGATACTGTGCCTGAGTATTGAAATAATGATAATAAAATAAATATTGAAAATAAATAAACCTCTGATAGATAAAACAATTGAAAATCTGATAAAAAAAAAAAAAATGAAAAAAAAGCAGTCCACTAACAATCAACTTGTAGTAACACACTAAGGGAGTTTATATATCTTTTTTTTTTTTGTTTTTGTTTTTTATTGGTCCTCCCCTTCCTCGCCTTGTAGGCTATACGGGGTTTCCCGGCCAGGGTAGAGGGTGGGGGATTGATTCCGAGTATTATTTAATTTTCCCCTGACTCCGGGTTATGAACTTGCTATCTTTCGATTCTCAATCATACGTTGCCATGGGCAACGCGAATTTTTTTAACGCGTTTGCCCACTCGGCCATCTCGCCACCACTCTGTACATCTCCCCACTGGTTACCAGTACAGAGTAGCACGATACATTTATGTTAATCAATTTTTATTAATTCACAATACTTTTTTTTGGCAACACTGACTCCCCGAGTCGGGTTACAATTATCAAGGAAGTTTACACTTGTGACTATAGGTGCTTCTAAAATAACGTTGTATTTATTAGTGGTGTTATAAAATAATTTCCGTTGGGGGGTGGTCTGAAAAAACAACAAGACAAAATGTATAAAGCGTTTAAATACCACAGTTACTTATTCAAAAAAGTAATAATGACAGGCAGGGGGATTAATGCCCAGTATTATTAAATATCCCCTGGCTTTGGGTTTCGAACAATCTTCATGTTCTCCACCAAGTGTTGGTTATCATGGTTCGCCACCCCTGAACCACTGTGCAAGAAAATATATAACAATTAGATGCTTAAATAAATTCCACTCATATTTATCGGGGATTTAGGGATCCATACCTAATATCCCCCTCCCCCCTACTGGACCTGATTGCACAAACAAATCAGTAGTTGTTTTACTATTTTTAGCTAATATAGCCAAAATAAATAATGTATTGCTTAATTCAAAGATTATGCCCCGCAAGATTTAATAGACGTTTATTGCGATTTTCCGTTGCGGTTTTCCGTGAAAATAAACCTGATAAGCATCTTTACTGACTTACTCTTTACCTTAAGTGTAAAAAGCAAAAGTATGTTACTTCAGTAGAAAAAGTTTTAATTCCGGAAAGTTTTCTTAATTTATTTTTTTACTTTTCGAAAGTTTATGTATGTGCAATAACTCCCCTTCAAAAAAAACCAATTCAAATATCGAACAGTGTACTAAGTAATAATTATACCTTTGAAAATGCGCAACTTCTTCGAAACGATTAAGTGAATACAACAGTAATTAAGTCCTCGATTGAATCTAACGATAGATTAAGAATGCATGGATAAATTAAAAAAGGAAAGTAGTTAAGTATGAAGGCTAATGCCAGAGGAAAATTACATAACAACAATACACAACAACCTGACGCGATAAACAAGCCTTAAACAGCTACCAGTTACAAATACGTATTTGCATTAGGGCTCCATGACGTTAGCTACTTCGGAGTGGGTGGGACACAACATGATCCTTCTGAATCATTTATGAATTATTCTCTTCATAAAATGGCAGGGAAAAAAAATATAGGACACGGATACCTGAACAGCGATCGGATATTTCTTCACTTCAAAGACCCGTTATCTTCGTCCATGAATCGTCCGCGAGTCGATTTCGTAATGAAAATTTAAAAAAAAAAAGGCTCACATAATTTAAAACTAGTTATCTTTGTAACAAGAAGAGAAACCACATTCAGATATTCAAGGATACAAACATACAGGAAACATTACTTATTTTAAGATGAGTTTATGAGGGAATGGACCGCAAATCATTTTCAGCATTTGAAAAAAAGTCTTGATCCTGTAATTGGGAATATAAAGTAACATTTATTTTCATAATAAGCAAAATATATTAAGCGATTGTGATTAAGAATAGCTGTTCAGAAGATTTCCACGTGAGGTTAGGATATTTAGAAAATAATAAATAAAATGTATAAGCCTTCCAAATCAAATAAAGTATTTGGTGTTATAAAATCCCTCAAAGCAAGACATTTAGAATTAGTGTGATAAAACCTCCGCAAATCTCTCGCTGTAATGCAAGACGGGACTAAATCAAAAAAGCGTTTTTTCTGTAGAGCTTTTTTTACTTTCACTTATTTTTCTTTGATATTTGTCACCTGCTTTATCCGATGTTAAAATGTTTCAGGAATCATCACTATTGCGGTCTATAAGAAGTTTAGTACAAAGATTGTACAGGAAAATAACATAAGAATTTTTTTTTAATGTGTCTTGCATTAAGCGACATGTTCTGTATGTTATATGATTTGAACTATCGACGCGAGCTTCCTTTACAGCATAGAAGGGGATCCTTTACAGAATAATTTTCGGGATTTTCCAGTTATTGATTTTTAACTCCGAAATGGTGATTCCGAAGATCCAAGATTTCGGATAATTAAATTCCTATCAAAATAAGTTAAGATTACTAGGACGTCAAAATGTTTGAGGGGGGTTGACCATGATATGATATAGGAATTCAAACCTGATCTTCTATGAATAAAATATCAGGCCTATGTTTACAAGAAAACTATACTAGAGCAAAAATAAAGTATAAAAGAATGATTTACAAAGAAGAACTGTAGATGCGTTTTCTTAGTAGCTGCTCTCATTTTTGGTCAGCGAGTCATGGACTTAGCCGGGAGGAACTTTCTAGAAATTTCCACCGCGCATCCCCACATCCGCCACCCTAGGTACGCGCCCCATACGTGGTAATGAGACCCGCGTTAGGCATGATGAGTACTAAATAAATAAACATAATGTCCAGCAATAACTAGAGTAACGTTCAATGGAAAACATTCCTAGAGCCATCCATACAGAAACAATTTACCATACCACTTTAGTAAAGTTATAATTCCAGTTGGTAGCGGAGATGTAAACATTTTTGAAGGATTTTAGATCGATATTCATATTTTCTATTTCTATAGAATATGTAAGGAAAATCTCACACTATTAACTGTGAGATATATTAAATATCAGAAATCAGGTTTAGTTTATGAATCAATCAAAATGCCAAACATAAACATGTACCTATTCCTTCCACAATCTGGTATGTACACCCCGTATATCTACATATACCCTCCGCTCTATTTCTCCTTCCAGTGACCTAAACACGGACGACATGAATAAGGGATGAGCAACTTTCCTGCCATTAAGCTACTTCCACCAATGCCGTGGGTGGCCTCGCCCAAAACTAACCCGCCAATTTTCTTCCTTCCGCCTCTGCATACCCCGCCAATTCTACGCTCGGCCCAGCTGGATTCCGAGTTGGAAAACATCGTGAATAAAACTTAAACGAAAAGTCGCTGATCAAATTTTGGTACAAGTTTTGAGTAAATATGAGCCCTAAAAGTTATATTTAGGACCTGATTTATTTATTTATTCATGGTTCGTATGACTTTTTATTTTAAAATAAAATCGGAAGGCATTAATTAATATTTCAATATTGATGATGGAAAAATCATATCATTACGTTCAAAACTCCCACTTCAAAAAAAAAAAAAAATAAAAAATCTTATAGTGAAGATAAAATTGGTTTTGAAGCTGATTCTCCGACAGGTCATCATTAAGAAAAAATATTTTTCCTACACTTTTATTTATCAATTCAATATTTTTTTGTTTGTTTGGTTTAACGTCACTTTATGGCACTTGGGCTATTCGGACGATACTAGTTTGGGAGTCCGAAATTTTGCCTATACAGGTAATAAAATTCCATATTTTTATTTATGTTTTATAACCAGGTGTTTTAAAAAGATAAGAATGTTGAGAAATCTGTTAAGACGCAACCAAAATGGTAGAAAACGTTTATCTGGTTGTCTTTTTTTCAAATTAAGAAAAGGGTCTATCATGTACATAATTATGATTGGATATCTATCTAATGGATAATGATATATATTTGAAATTCAAAATAATAATGTAGTCTACAAAATAATAAAATTTAATTTTCGGCGAGTCGTTATCGAATGAAACATACATTCACCATACATATTAAGAAAGTAAATATGTGGGTCGTTTAAAAAAAAAAAAAAAGGACATTCCAATTTTTTAGAGACTGAAAAAAAAATGATAAGGTAACTGACAAAACTGATCACAAAAACATATTTAGTTTCATTTTAGTGCCAGTCGAATGACTGTAGAAGTAATAAAAATCCTTTTATAGCTTATATGCACCTTTAAAAGACAAATATCATAAATGTCACACTCCATTATTTAATATTGAATTTCAGAATGCAATTATATTCCGTGAAATAAATAAGTTTTTCATTTAGATAAAACATTGCGTATTTAGAAATTGAATTTATATTTAGTAATTTTGTATGGATAGAAACCATACAATTTTATATGTAAAGAGTTGCTAAAAAGATTTTTATGATCTTTGAATTGTTGGATTTGCTTCCTCACCGAATGGCTTAGTTATCTTTTTACCAGTTTATACAATTTTGAAGAAATTTGTAAGAAGAAAAAAATCCATAACACACAAGCCATACTCGGGTGTTATGGAAATTTAAGAAGGTTAATACCGCATAAATATTATCTATTGTATAAGTTTCGGTTAGGGGGGGGGGAGGTAGAATATTTAAGTTTTTAGCAATTTTTCTAATTTCGATGGGTTTTTAGCACACTCATTTATTTAAACCCATCAGTTTGATTAAATACACTTTGATGTCTTTACCGATCAGAAGAATGGCATTTATAATACCATCTACCAACTACCACATAAACACTCGATTTTTTCAAAAATATCAATCAGACCCCTTGAAACATCACTAAGTCCAAACATCGTTCGTTAAGAAGGAGGCTGCCACGGTAATTTTGTTTTGCTTAAAATACTTCAAATAACAGTATACCTCTTTGAGAAAAATTCCATATTTTTAAAATCAATATTTCACGCCGGAGGGCAGTAAAGGCAGTCTTCCATATGGTTGACGTATGGTCGGTATAAAAATATATTGAACTAAACGTCAAACCAATTTTATTTTATTTTTTAAATTACCTTTATTATTATTTTTTAATTAAGCTTCTTTATATTTAAATAATATAAAATACAAACTGAAATATGTTCTACTTCAAAAGCGATGGAAGTAAACACAATCCTATTTGCTAAAATTCAACTTATTTCACGGCGGAGTTTGAGCTTAGTTAATTTTGGCGTTACACCGACCTTGCAACATTTTTTTTTTGTATTGTGCAGTCTTCTTCCAAATGAGCAATATCTTGTGATCATTATTGCTATCACAAAACTCTATGGAAGATTGCATCGAGTGCTCTCTGGCGTTACATATTGGATTTAAAAATCTGGAATATTTCATATAGACGCAAGAGCCATATGTTATGGTTATTCTTTTATCATAGCAGATAATTGCAAAAAACAGCTGTTATATAGCTTTAAAAATTTGAAACCCCTGAATTCTAAAACGTCAAGGTTAGCACTGGGTCATATAAGAAACGTTTAATGATTGATAATATAAAACTTTGGCAGAATAAAAACAAAGAAGAGAAGATAGGTTTAGAAGATATGGTACTTACTCGGTTGTGGCAGCAGTCCAACATGGGTGGAAGGATAGGTTAGGAGTGTGGTGTGGATAGCGGAGAGAGAGAGCGTGGGCCGCGAGATGTAGGAAGCCTAATCATTGCAATTAGGATAAAGGGATTAATAAACATGAACTGGGATCGGTCGGGATAGATATAAAGGGCAGATAGTCCTTCAGAAATCTATCCTTTCCTCCATCGTCGGGCAGGTCAGCAGGCCACTCAGACAACGGCCTCCGAAGAAGCCTCATCGGTTGTAGCACCGAATATTGGAAACTGAGGCATTTTTGAAAGGAGAGACACTGCGGGAGCAACATTAAAAGAAAATTTAAATGAACAATGAATACATTTCGTGAACTGATCGATTAATAGAAAAATGCGCGAAAGATGCTAAAGTCCTTATCCAGGTATGACTTCTTTATTCCATACATAAGTAAGTAAGCGCCATTTAGCAAATAACTCATTTTTAATAAAAGAAACTCATTTTTTTTCACAGTAGGAAATTCTTTTCTTATTTTTTTTTGTTATTCTGTATGGAGTACAGCGCATTACTATTATAGAAAAACTTAACAATCGCCAGAGCCTTTCGATTTATAATAACTTTTTTATAAGTGATACAGAAAATATACCTATTTGGCTAAAACTGGTTGGATAGGTCACTTATTACTTCATCAGTCAATGTCTAGTCGATATATATTCTCGGGAATCTAAACAAGGGGTATTTTTGGCCCAGTTTAAGTTGAAGACAAATTGTCGATTTTTGCTACTTAAGCCTTAATTTAAACGAAATCTATCGGCGGAAGTAAGATCAGACAATATTTCATTATTAAAATCTGTTTCAGGATCTAAAGGTAAAGTGTTATTAAAATTTAACTGTAAAGCTATCTCTTTACTTTATAATCCGTCTGTGTGTGACCGTTATATAAGCTCACTCCCATCACGTCTTTTTCAGTTAAAAAGTACTGTGATCAGATTTATTAGTTCTTAGCTCTCCAGTACTGCTTGTCATGCTCGCTCTTCAGAGTTAAATAAACCCATAAATGGGTCCTTATCAATTAAGATCGGGGCCTTACAAAACGGCGCCATTTTGGACACGCCTAAAAGTCGCATATCGACGCTAGTACCAAATTAACTAGTAAATATAATTTCTTATAAATATCTTTACTACCATCAGATAAACTACATAAAATATTTTGGCTATGATCTGCTTCTCCAAGCCTAGTTTTGTTGATGTTTCTATTTTTATTTAACCTCACTTAATGCTCCTATAGCTGATCGGACGATGCTACAGTAGACAGACAGGATTCCTAAATCTTGCCTATCTAGGGTATAAATGAATGGATCCGCCGAAAAACGTTCTAAGCGACAAATATGCAATGTTGAATAATCAGTGAAAAAAAATCATAGTCTAAATTTATTGTTAGTTCTGTAGGTGAATTTACTTTCTCATGTGATTTGTTATGTATAGATGTAAAATGACATAATGGAGTACTATATCATACTATGACGTACTATTATACATTTTAATACATTCACCCAAAAGTGCCACTTCGGCAATTTTGTCGCTTAGAACGTTTTTCGGCGGATCCATTCAATTAGAATAGTGGTCCTTAACTAGTAACTGATCAAACTGGTTATTTGATGTATGTATATGCCAAAGATGTGATAGCCAACATTTCATCAAAATTGATCAACCGGAGGGGGCACTTTATTTATAACGTTTTTACCAATTTCTCGATTATCTCAAAAACGCCTTTAGCGATTTTCATCATATTCGTCATGTTTAATGAAAATTAGGTGTTATTTAATATCAGGTATGTGCTATCATCATTATTCAAATGTTCTGAGCAAATGAAAACAAAAATAAGAAATGAATGTGGAAAAATGAGTAACTTTGGTAAGTGGCATTAACAAACCGAATTAATTTCTTATCTAAGTAAGTTGGTAAGTGAAAGTTGTGTGTTGCGCGCACGCACCAGATTTCTTTTTTTTAAGTTACATATTTATTTTGTTTATGTTATTACTCTCCATTATCCCATTATAATAACTACACCGAAGACGAGGCCCACCTAGTTTTATTCGGTTGATCCATATCCGTTGATCTGACCATAGAAAACTTTATACGTCCATTAGTGTAATTTCAAAAGGGCCTGGCATATTTTGACAGGTCACGTGATCGTAATATTATCGAACTCCCATCGCGTACTCTTCAGTTAAAAAGGGGATGACAATTTTCTTTGGTTAGATTTATTAGATTGCAGGTGTTGACTTCCGCTCGTTTTTCTGGCTCAAAACGGATACACAGAAGTGTTCTTTTAACTTGAGATCGGGCGAACTGAACGACGCCCAGAAGTTAAATAGCAGTAGTTATACCCTAATAGTTCGATTTGCTCTGGTCCGAAAACCGACCAATCAAAGGAGTGGGGAGAGGCATAAGAGTTAGTCCTTGTTAGACTGCTTGTCGGAGCAAACCTATCAAATATCAATAGATATATTATAATATGACAATATATTACATTACAATTCTTATAATATTTCATATCTCATTTTTGTCAAATCCAAAAATCACTAACTCACAGTTATATATATATCGATATTAGTAGCGAATTATGTCGATGTACCACAAATATTGATTGAAATAATACGTAGAAACAATTTAACCAAACCTAATTGATCGCTAACGTAAATATTAATTTAAAAAAAAAAATCTCCATCAGATAAGTACGAGGGAAGTATATACGAAGTTTGATAAAGAGGTAGGGATCTCAAGAATTATCTCCGTAGAAATGAAATAAATATTAAATATGAATTGGGAGGTTTCTGCTCATTTTGAGTTTCCTGAATATTAAAAAAAAAAAATGAAAGGTCAGGAACTGCCTTAATTAATGTAGGTATATAAGTTTAGAGGCGAAAGCACTCCTAGTCGATGGTAATTTAACTCCCACAGACATTGGCCTGCCTAGCTCTAAAAAAAGTAAGAAATCTTAAGCGGAAAACACAATTTAAAGAATTAATTATGATTATCATGTTTTAATTTTGAACTAGAACTAACATAAAAAACTTAATTGTTATTTACTTCAGCCAGGTGGTAATTAAGTTCATAACTATCTTATTAGTAAACAAATAGCCTATTAGATAGATAAAAATTCTTTAAACGATGAAGTTAGACAAATACGAAGCCGATGGCGAACTATTTGCTCGGTGCAATCTTGGTCACCTATTATAATATAGCGGTCAACGGTTTACCTATTCCGGAGGTAACAGATTACTACGAAGAAAGCCTGGAGGATTTTTTGAAGAGGGGGCATGGCCTGGGTACGATAATACCAGAAACCGTTACGGTTAGTGCGGATAATAAGGACGACATTTTGAAAATCGTCAAAGATTTCATCGGTCATGAAAACGAAGTCGAAAGAACATTATTTTTTTGTAAAGAGGGCTTGTGCAAAATTCTTGACGGCGATGACATAAACTTCAACGCAAACAAAACTGACGAAATCATTAAAGCTCAGAAAAAAAAGTTGACGAACAGCATCTCGGAAGAAAAAATCAAAGAAATTTACAAAGCGAAAGAAAACGAAGTCCTCTCCTTCGACGCGACGCATAATCGAGGCAGTCAGGAAGAAGATCCTGAAGATGAGGAAAGTAAAATCAAATCAATGCCTAAACTGAAACTGAATCATATTTTCAAAGGACACAAATTCATAAAGGTAGAGATGAATACGGATCCTTTCGACGTGACCATGACTACACCAGCTCTTCCGAAACTGAGGAAATTCAAATTTGCCAAGACGAGGGTGCCGATAACAACTACATTCAAGGCGAAGATCATGTATGATGAATCGTTCAAAGTAGCAAAGCCTAATTCCCTAGACGAAATGATAAAACAATATCAAGTGTACCCGGGGGCTGGTTGTGTCTATGTAAAAGGTTGCGATGGGAGGCCAATTAGTATCCTCAAGTCTCCAAAAGTGATGGCCCTCATCGCCAAAATATACAGGGAAATGGTGGACAAGGAGACGGAAGGGGAAGGGCACCAGGTTATAAACTTTTACCTCCAGAAGTACGAGCCACAGCCCATTTATGTCGAAAGCGAGGAATTGATTACCGCGAGGAGAACGACCTCGCCAACGACCAAGACAACGTACAATACTGAATGCTTTATGTATTAGCTTGATAAAAATGATTTTTATAAAGATTTTATGCTTATTGATTTATTGTAATTGACTTACCTTCTTCTTGTGGTCCTGGGAGGAAGGGCTGTGGGATGCTTTGGGCTCGGGGGTGGGGGAGTAGTCGGGCGCAGGCTCCTCCATGGCCGGCTCCTCGCTCACCTGCAACAGGTCACACGCTACACTAATCTCAAATCGTTACCTATTTCACAGGTGGCGGAGCAGCCACTCCTAACATCTACCATTATCTACAAGGCTCCTAGCCGCTGCTACAAAAACACCTCAAAGCAGTAAATAAAAGGTATGTTCCAGCAAGCACTTGAAACACGTTGATAACTAACAGCTTGCGCATGTTCGGCTCCCAGTCTTTTGATTTAAATTTGATTAATCGGTTTTCCAATTCGATTAATCGAGTATGGAAACAGTATCAAATATTGTTTCTGCACCCAACCAGTCAAATTTAGAATCAAACGAGGGGTGAAAGAACATGCGCAGTCTGTTAGTTATAAAGGTGTTTTAAGTGCTCGTTAGAAAATACCAGAAGTTGCTACTTCTTTATCTGAGCGGAGCCTTGAAACCATCCCAGTCACTCATGTTACTTTGAGTAACCTAACTTTATTTATTTATTTACATCGCCCACTAACAGGCAAACGCCCAATGACAGGTGGACATAAATTCAATTCTTACATCATAATAAAATATAATATAACATAATCATTTATGTTTATGTTATGTTACGTTAACTTTATTATCACTTGCGTCTTTAACTGAGTTAACCTACCAGTCATTTTTTTTTTTTCGTATTTCTGTTATTCTATAATATTCTTTAGTTTTATATTTTATTCACTTTTTTTGTATTCCATTGACATTATGACAGCGATTCATGAATCGCCCATTTCGGAAACAGATACTGTCAAATATTATAACAAATTTGGAACAATTCCATCCTGGAAAATGTATGACTACAGTGAAAACCATTCATTAATAAGTACACATAAATACATGAAGATTCTTAAGCAGAGTCAGCCAAATTTGCAACATATCCCATCATTTCCTGTTACCTACCATTTTTTTTTTTCTTATCCCTTTTGTTGTACTTGGTTACTTTCTATTGCTTATCTTTTTTATTTAGAGCTCTTAATTTTGTTACTTTTTCTAATTCACTTCACTCACTGTTGTTACCATCCGCGGATCCAGCCCTTGGTAAGGGGGGCTGCAGCACCACAACCCTTACCCTGGATCTGCCAATGGCTCTTTCATGTTCTTCTTTTCCCACTACTAACATTCTACTTGTTATGCATATTGTTTGTTCTTTACCTTAATTCCTTCCTTTTATTTAAGTTAAATATTATCTTTAAACGATAAAATGTTTTCCAAAGGGGGGCTGCAGTCCCCACAGCCCCCCAGGAACCCACAATGGTTGTTACTATGGCAGAACTTTAGAAGTGCGGCTGCTGGGTGTGGCCATTCTGCCTATTATTTATGCCTATGGCCTATTATTTAGTGTGGCTCTGATTTCAATGGAAAAGGGCCCTTCGGGGCCATCAATTGTCATTTGTAAGTTAGAAGAAGTTCAAAGCTTTTATCAAATAAAGCTGATCGAGGCACTTTTTAAATGAAAAGGAGGCGCATTTGAAGTTCGCTAATATCACAATTAATGAAATATGTTCCCTATTTTATTAGGGATTATTAGTTTGAGTATATTATATATATTTTTTGATATACAGTCGAACCTGGTTAAGTGGGACCTGCTTAAGTGGAATACCTCGATAAGTGGTACAAAACTTGTCCCATTATTTTTCCCTTAAATAAACTCTTTAACTGGAATGTTTTCACCTCTATAAGCGGAATAAATTTTTGTGGAAGTTACCTCTGTAAGTGGGGCAATTTTTGTATTCACCTCTATAAGTGGAATTCACATTTCTAAGAAAACGTGAAGGTTTATCCTGTTCAGTCACAAGACTGGGAAAAGGTGATAAGAAAGAGAAGTTTCCAACATTCGAGCAGTATGTACACATGAATGACGAAATTATAACAGCAGGAGAGCTGAATGATGAAGAAATCCTTGAAAAATCTAAAACACCAGACAAAAATGTAAATTTTGACAATCCAGACTGAGAACAAGAGCAAGGAAAATCCAGAAGAGCCAGAGAGGCAACCAGTCACGAAAAATTATGCACTAAATTATATTGAGAAGTGCAGACTTATGAATAAGCCCCTTTAAGAACATGAAATATATGTTAAATTATTAACATAGAAAACAATATTTTTAGGTGCCAAAGTGAAGTGCAGTGATTACTTTCATTAATACATAATTATCTTGTAATCTGCATTCTTTTATTTTCATATTACAAAACATTTGTAATAATTGTAACAATATTTTATGGATTTATGATTTTAAATTGTGTACTTTAATAAAGTTTTATAAAAATTACAAGTTGATTTACATGGCCCCTTACTAAGATACCTATATCCTGGATAATTGAAACCTTGTTTAAGTGGAATACCTCTGTAAGTGGAATTAAACTACTGTCAGAGATTCCAGTTATTCAGGTTCGACTGTATTTTAATTTGGAAAAATATAAACAACAGGTGGGTGATATCAGTCTGTGCCAGTTTAATCTGATAACAGTTTGTAATATGTATTGTGATCAATTTTCAAAAAGATAAGTTTTGTACTCCTCTAGCCTTTCAGTCCCCCCCTCCATAGATTTTTATGGAAACCACTCCATTATAATAATATCTTTAAATAGTTTAAAAAACTAAAACTAATTATCACTAATAAAATAGAGAGCATTTTATCTTTGACACAGTGGCTTTTTGGTCCTTTTCAGTTGAAGTCAAAAGAAACAGCAAAATTAAGAGCTCTAAATAAACACAAAAAATATAAGAGAAAAATTACAACACATGCTTCAATCCTCTCTGATACCTGACAAATCAATGACCACCAAAATTACTAAAATGAATTAAAATTTAAAAATGTTCTACTCATTTCCTTTCATTAGCTTCCAAATATTCAATCTACTTAATAGCTGGAGTAAGTAATCCTACAAAAAACAAGTAAAAACTACTTTAAAGAATGTCAAATAACTGAAATTCCGCATACAAAGGAATCATAATTAAAAATGGAGAACATTTGAGCAGTAGGGAAGCTCTTACAAATCATGAGCCAAGTGGTATAGTTTAATTTTTTATAGTTATACAAAATCTTTGATATTATAATTTAATAAAATTTAAATAAGGTAGTTAGTTATATTTTATGCATAAGGGATATTGGAAAGGAAGTAATCTTGTCAAAATATCAGATATATCCAAGCTATATTTGGTGATGATGAATGAGTACCTTTGAAAAAAGTAATACTGGCAAATTACATTTCGGTTTGAAGAAGTTCTTTAACTTCTTCAAAGACTAACGATGTATAACATAAGGAAATGGCCTTTAAGGAAAGAATCTAGATAAATTTAATAAATATCAATAGAGACATCTCATTATTGTAAAAAGTGCAAGATTAAGAGCAGCTCCAGCATTGGGATTATTTACGTGTGAAACTATTTAAAACCAAAAAAATTAACAGGCACAAAAATATAAATCAGGCTCAGTCCATCAGTTAATGGTGCATGGTACAAATACAAATAATATTGGTCAAAAATAAGATTTCTATAATCAAGGGCTCTGAAAATCATTAATTCATTGAAGAATGCACAATTTATCTTGATTACAGTTCTTTTCCTGATAAATGGCTGCAGGAAATCAAATAGATAATTTTATATAGAGGCAGAAGTGCCTTGATAGGCCTTTTCATATGTCAAATATTCTTAATTTATTGGTCAAATTTTATATGCATATAGATTCTTTTCGGCTGAATCATGTTCAGCCAAACAGTCAACGTTCATCCAACATGACATTAAGTCATACAATATGTAATGAAGGGGATTTATTTAAGTCATTGAACATGTTATACATGAGATTTTACAATTTTCTTGCCAAAGCTACTGTATAGCACATGATTGTGAACAGGGAGGACATAAGCTTTAAGGATCTCATTGAATTTTTGATAAAGAAGTCATATGAATGAACTAAAAAAACAAGAAAATCCTTGAAATTAATGGCATTCCAGGGAGGAATTGAGCAAATTACAGTGTTGTCTGCTTTTTTATTCTTGAGTCTAGCAATGCTGCATCAAGTCCATTTTATTGATTTATTTCATGGTTAATCCATGGGAAGAATCTGACCTTCTCAATCTGGTTAGAATAGTTATTATATCTATACAATAACTATCCACCTTACCGATGAGAGGCCCAGGAAGGCGTAGAGAGAAAATGTTCAAGAGGAGTCATCACATAACTGCTTAGTGCCATCAGCTGTCAAAAGAGCTAAGCACAATCTTATTCTTAATAATCGAGTGCAAAAATTTACTATTAATGCTCATATGAACAGTTAACATACTCTATAACAATAAACAGATCTCATAGTTGTCTGTCTAGTTTTTCATAGCGTTCTTCAATTTTAAACCTAGTTTGGATTCCCAAACTGGTTCAAAATACCATTATACTAGTAGAATAAAAAATGGGTTTTTGGAATAGGGTTGAATTTAATTCCCTGAGAATTCAAACTAGGTTTAAAAGTGATAATAGATTATGACAATTCTACAGCCATTGGATTTAAAAAATTTAATGTTATTCATTTTTCAATGTCTCATATGTTTCAATGTGTTCAGTATGTTCTGAGACTAAAAGGGAACCACACTGATATCATACATGTATCAGAAAGAGACCACCTGTCAACGATAAGATTTAAATATCAAGAATGATCTTGGAGAGAGCAATTGGTAATAAATGGCCACTTCATTGCCTATGTATCAAACTTAAATTTCCTTGCAATAATGATAATCGCAGTGAGATTTACTCATTAAATAAAAATGACTAACAAAGTAGTTAGTTCATCCTATGAATAGAATACAAGAACAAATACAAAAGTCCATTCATAAGATACAATACATGTAAGACCATATATGAAAATGTACATAATGGGTGAGGTTTAATTTAGATAAATGGGAATTCATATTTTAAATTTGGCTGCCAATTTTTTTTTTTTTTTTTAACGATGAAATAAAGATTGGAAAGGATTCAAAGATATTTAAAATAGAGAAGGGAGTCAAACATGGAGGATGCTTGAGCCCATAACTCCTTATCCTGTTATCCTAATGATGAACTTGCCTCAATATGTATCCAGAGAACGCATATCGGACAAAAGTACCTGAGCCCTGTTTCATACAGACCCTTCTTTATGCAGATGACATTGTCCTGATTACAGATTCCCAGCAAAAATTGTGAGAAGTGGTCGCAGAACGGTATGAAGAGCTTTTCAGAAAAGGTATTATGATAAAAACAGCCAAAAGTAAAATTATACATGCAGGCAGAACCCAGGAGAAATCCATATGGAACAGTGAAGAGATGGAAGTTGTATCAGAATACTCTCACTTAGGATCTGTATCTAAAGATCGGGGAAAGTGGACAATAAAAATTTCACATAGGATCAGAAATGCAAATGCTAATAACTACCATCCTCAGAACGAGGGAGGTGGTACGGGATGTTGAATTGTTAATTTTAAAGATGGTTTGACTCCCTGTTATCCTAGCAGCTAACTGGGTAATGACTGACCGACTATGAAGTCAAATCATTGCAGAAATGAATTATCAACTAAGAATGGCTGGGTTAACAAGAGGAGATCATTAGAAACCAGCAAGAGAAATTTGAGAGCCCTGTTATGAAAACAATTGAAAGGGCAAATGGTTCAGACACGTTTGCAGAATGGAAAGACGATGGAATATCACCCATTTGGCAAGAGACCATGAGTTCGTCCAAGGACAACTTTTCTCAAACAAACGGAACAAATGGATTATTACTAGTAAGAGCCAGGTTTAAGGAATGAGGAGTCACAATGTAAATCAGGAAGATTGGTAGATCTAGCCTAATGCTCCATACACTAAGGGAAGAATATAAAGAAGAAGACAAAATTGGTAATAGTGAAAGTTGAATAAGCCATTACTTAAACTACAATAGGAAACTTGGGCTTTCACTTGTGCTTATATGAAACTTAAAAAGAACGGGTTGGGGAAACAAAAACAAAATAAAGTCTCTGTTGTTAATAAATAGTCATGGAAATTATAAGAATGATAAATATGAATATACTAAGGCAGATAAATATGTTGCTAGGATCATTATAATTGGAGTAGTAAGGACCAAACAGCTCCATTGGAACCATGGGAGTGTTAAGGACAAAAGGCATCTGCTTCAAGCCCACAATTGGAAAACTGAAGCATTGCAAGGATTTAGAGATAGGAAGGAGGTAGGTTAGGTTAGTTAGCTGCCCACTCCCTTCCAGGATAAAAATAAAATATCAGCAAAGACAAACAAGTATTTTTTACTCTAAAACCAGATTAATCGTTAGTATTTCTGCAATGTGAAGGAAATTAACAATTCATACTCAAAATAAAAGAAATTAAATCACCTTCCTCTTATGAAAATACAAACTTTTCACTTAAACAACCAAGATAACTTTAGATAAAAATAAATAGTCGAATTAGGATCTGACTAAGTGAGGGAGAGGGAATTATACCAATCAGTTCCCATTTTTATTTCTTCCTTAAAAAAACAAAGTTTCGAGGGCAATTGGTTGTTCACTTAATGTAACAGCCCTTATTCGCTTTTGGCATCAGAACAACGGATGTCACAGTTCTACTATGAAGATTTCACTATAGAAAACGGTGAACAAAAAAATTAGAATCTTGAAAAATTAGGGTCTGAGAAAAACCTCATATTAGAAAAGAATTATTCTCTAAATTACAAACGAATAACAATTAGAAAAAATTTGGTGTGATGCGAGCAACACACAACTTTCACTTACAAACTTACTTTGATTAGAAATTGACTTGTTTTGTTAAATGCCTTTTCTCAAAGTCACACATTTTTCCTCATTCATTTACTTATTTTTGTTTGTATTTGCTCTTTAAAGTACACTAATATTTTTTATTATTAAATAAAAGTTTTTACTTGTGATAATTCAGCAATGCAAATATCATACTCCAAGTCGTCTGATTTTATAATTCTCTACGTAGTTGTTTAAAACTTCAGATAGTTACCATGAAACAAATAGTTTCCATTAAATGAACAGAACATCTTTAATTATTAACAATAGTCTGTCATTAAAGGCGTACTGCGCATGCACGAGCTCAACGTGTTTTATGAGTTGATGGAATATTTTTTTTTTTTCTCCTGAATATGTTTACTTGATTTTTTCATATTTTATATTTTGCCATTTCTTATTTTTAGCCATAATGAGAGACAGTTTATTTTTCCATATAAACAAAATCAAAGGTACATTGCAGGAAAACAAAAAAAAAGGCCCTTCTCCATTTAAGCCCCCTCAGAACATTTTAATAATGATAAAGCTTACCTGATATTAAAGACTACTTGATTCTCATTAAACATGACGAGTTTGATCAAAATCATTAAAACTTTTTATGAGAAAAACGATAAAAACGGGAAACAAAGTTATGGAATAAAGTGCCCCTTCTGTTTGATCAATTTTGATAAAAATTTTGGTCTAACATCGGTGGTATATACATACACCAAATATCCAATTTCAGGTTCGCATGGTTTGTAGTTTTTGAGCTAGTCTGTTCACACACACACACACACACACACAAACACACACACACACACACATACACACACACACAAAGACCATTGTGCGGTACTTGGTTATTGGACGGTTATCGTACTGGACTCAGGGGACCCCAAAACGTGTATTTCCGTTTAAAATTCGAAGTCGGAATTTTTCACAATCGCACAACTTTCCCTTACTATATATTTTATATTTAGGTAAGTGAAAGTAAAAATCAGATATTGATGAATTAAATAAATATTGAACAATTTTTTTTAGAAAGTAAAACATCAAGTAGTACTATTTGAAAGCTAACAAGTCAAATGTTTTAAGTTAGTTTGTTTGTTTAACGTCACTTTAAGCCACTAAGGCTAATCGGACGATGCTACAGTGGGAGTCTAAATTTTGCCTATCCAGGTGTAATTAGGATAGGGATCTTTTACGAGTACCTGACATCGTACAGGCTCGGGGCCTCCATTTTACGTCCTATCTGAGGGACGGCATGGCTAAGGATTTTACTCCCATTAAAAAATCCTAGGGCCACCACTGTGCGCGAACCTGCGACCTTCAGTATTGTAGGTTGCCATGCTAACCACTATACCACAGGTGACCACCAAATGTTTTAAGAAAAATTAATGAATAAAAAACAAACATTCTATTGTCAAGGAAACTGTTAAAAGATTATATTAGTATTATAAATTCTAAATTTCTGAATTGTAAATTGAATTTGGGCATTGTAGTCATAAAAATGCATGAATAGAATGTAAACTTTTTAAAGAATATCACATTAAAATTACATTTGCTGAAACACCATACCTCAATTTTCCTGTTTCTCCTCCTTGGTGGTGGAGAAACTGAAGATGGCGTATACTCTCTTGTAGGAGTGACCTTTCCATTCACTTTAGGAGAGTGGCCATTGTACATCGGTGAGCTTCGACCGAGAGGAGAAGTTGTACGCTCATGTCTGTAGTAGTTTGTCGTTTTAACAAATCTTTCTCCATGTAGTGGACTACTTCTTTCAATATTTTGAGAAGACAATTTTCCACCAATGAATGGAGGACTAGGCGATTTTGATCTGTTATAAGATGGACTAGGAGACTTTGTATAGGGAGGACTTGGTGAGGAATTAAACGTGTGATTTGGTCCTGTTGGCAGAACCTGAACTCCCTCAATTCGAGGGGATCGGACTTTTCTTTCTTCACTTTTCCATTCACTTACACCTTTGAAATATGATTTTTCAGGATCAGGAGACGAGAGGAAAATCTTACTCGGTTTCGGATCAGCCTTGGTTGACTTCATCGTTACATTAATAAAACTTGTATGAGGACCTTCATCTTCAGAGTCCTTCGATGAGCGTGATGCTGATTCGCTACCAAAATGATGCTCTAGCCATTTCGATGTTTCTACTTTTCGTGTCCGTTCCTCTTGATGAAAGTCTAATGGCCTTCTAGTCAGAGCATCTTTCCTCTCCTCCTCCATTTCCTTAAGAAATCTGAAATGAAAATGAAAATGATTAGATATGTTATACCCCAATTAAAACTATAGTGATAACTATGAAAAAGGTATAACAAAAACATACATATTTTTGAAAGCACACATGGAAAAATGACCTGGCAAGGATTAATGACTTCTATTAAAGATATATTGAAAAAAAACTGAATTATTGTGCAAGGAGGTAGAACTAGAGAATATAATTGGCTTATTTTTCCAAAAATAGCAATGTGAAGCGTTTTTCCCCTTAATAATATACATATTTTTCATTATTATTGAATTCATAACATCAATACTTTTGGGTTCACCCCATCATCAGGATCAACATTTCTATCATGAAAGATAATTTATCTAAACTTTATCTTTATTTTGCTCATATGGTCTTCACACTTGTCTATATTTTCTTCAGTTATTCTTTTTTTTTTTTTTTTTTTTTTTTTTGGGACTTTAAGGCTTCCAGTGAAGCCCCATACTGCCCATACTAACACCCGTGGCACTGGGTGATACTTCTCCTACGAAAGAAAAGCACCACCCAGGGCGGGACTCGAACCCGCAGCTCCGGCATGGGAGTACGGCGCTTTACCGCACAGCCACACCGGGCCCCTTCAGTTATTCTTGTGTTAAGATGTAAATCTGGTTAACCGTAATGGTTTCGTTTTCCAACAATAGGAATGTGAAGTTTTTTCTCCTTACTAATATTTTTTACTTAACATTTAAATCATAACTTATTTTTTATATTTATATATTTATTATTATAATCACATCAATGTTTTTTGGGGAAAATAGTAAATTCCAGCAAATAATTAAAGATTTTTTATTTTTTTTTAATGGGGTAGGAAAACTTAGTTGATTCTCCCAGAGATCCAAATTTTGACCAAATTTGCTATCAGAGAATATGAGTAAGCTAACTAAAAAAAATAAAAAATAAAATGATTTATTGTTTGTTTGTTTAATGCCCCTTTGTGCTACTAAGGCTAATTGGACGATGCTACAGTGGGAGCCCTAAGTTTTGCCTACCAGGTATAGTACCTGATATGGTACAGGCTCGGGAGCTCCATTTTACTTCCTATCTGAGGGACAGCATAGCCAAGGATTTTTCTCTCCTATTAAAAAAATCCAAGGGGATTTTTCACTCCCATTGCAAAATCTTAGGGCCACCGCAGTACACAAACCCGCGACCTTTAATATTGTAGGTTGCTAGGCTAACCACTACACCACTGGTGACCCAAAAAAAAAAAAATGATTTTATAACAGGAAGAGTACAAATATAAATAACAAAAATTAAATTATAATAATTAAAGTTCTCAATTATTTGGGCTAATTAGGGTAGGTATGTTTTCAAATGAGCTAAATTTCATTGCCTTTACTTAGCATCATCATAAACTTAAACAGGTTTAGAAAAAATCATGCAACAAAAAATTTCTGTTAAAATGGACTATATCAAGAATAAATGTGATGAGCTAAATCTTCAAGAAATAATATAATTTTCAAATAAGCAGTTGAACTGTCTGCCTACTCAATTTAATTTACTTCAAACTAAGTATAAAAAATGAGAATCACCTGTTCCTGTTCCTTCGCAGCCTGGCTGAGAGACTTTCCCAGTCAGCGTCACCGTGCCTCTTTCCCTCCGTTGTTTCGGCGTCGTAACGCATCTCCCTCACCACCTCCCCGTTCTCTTTCACGTGGTCAACGAATTCCTGAGCCCTTGATTTGCTGTAATCGTGATGTTTTTCTACTTTAAAATCCTCAAAATCCCCCTCCTCGTCAGGAATGTCGAGTTCCTTTACCTGTTAACAAAGAATCATATGATTTAATACTAGGTGAGATATAGGTATATGTAAAAATAAATTGTTATGAATAAATATGTGGAGAATGAATTAATTACAAATATTTAACAGATATTTTTACAATATTTTACATGTCTTATTATTTTTTGGGGTATAACGCAACAAAATTTTTATACAGTTCATTCATTTATTTATTTTGATGGGTGAACTATTTACCTAGGAGTAGTTCTTTTCAAGCTCTATTGTAATAAACAGGCGAGGATATACAGAAGGGTAAGGTCATTTCAAGGCTCTTTCATAACTACACAACATAATTTTCTATCTGTCCTTGTGTGGATATTGTCAATTAACAAAGAACATTACTGATTATTAACTGATAGTACTAAGGAGATTTAAATTTTTTTTTTTTTTAACAGAGAGTGAGAAAATAAATATGAGTTCACTAATTGTTTTGCTATTATCATTCCTGTTTTTATTAAGGGAAACAAAAGATCATTGACTTATTTAATTTTTGTTTTTTACATTGATAATTATAGTTTATTCCAAGTTAAATAAGCCCTTAACTTTAGTCAGTGCTTTGTTTAAGTTCACATAAATGAGAAAGTTTCTCTAAGTCAGTTATATAAAAAAATATTTCAATAAATGTTCATGAATGTCATAATAATTCAGCAATGACTGGATAACTTATAATGAGATTGTTTCAAAAATTTAATTAACAAGAAAAACTTCATATTTGGCTGTATTGTACCAAATATGATATAAGTGATAACGATACTGTTTTGAAAAATTTCCAAGAGGTGTCAGCCCTCTTCATCATTAATTACATAAATCTTTATAAAATAATTATTTAATAAATAATATATGAATTAAACTCACCACTTCATGATCTCTTACAGTAGATGTGTTGGTAACAATGTTGCCACTGCTGTCGAGGGCACTTGTCTTGACAGTGTCCTCTGTATCAGTGGTCTTTCTGGAGCTTGTGGTGTGGGAGACGACAACCGGGCCTCTTGTGGAGATCTCAGTGCCTGGTGTCTTTGCCAGTAACTTGTCAAGCTCTGGGCTTCCGCTCTCGATGGCCCTCTTGTAAGCCTGATAAAAAAAAAAAAGATATATTAAAATTAAGTTATTTTAACTTAGAGCTTTTGTACAAACAAATAAAAATATGATTGTGATTCTTTCAGTTTTCTCTTATTTATAATGTAGGTTTATTATAAATTTTACTATTAAAATGGTAAAATCAATTATGCATATTCATTTAGTATTTAATAAATTAAAATTTTGACATGAAAAAGTATCGTTCATTAATGTGACCATTAATTTTGACTCTTGTAACAAAAATAGAGCAAAATATTTAATTAATTAATGTTCAGAAATTGTGAATAAAGGATATATTTGTTAGGATCTTTTCAATTAAAGGACAAGGGGAAATGTGGAACATACACATCGAGTAAGCTAGAGTTTTATTAAATCATCTTTCATTTAAAACACCAAATTTAAGAAGAGGAGAACAATGAATTGTCATGTTTAGCGGGCTTGCTCCATGATTCTCGGGAGGGATAGGCACTCTAGGGAAGATCCATAATATTGTGTATATGGAAGATCCATAATATTAACGCATATTACATCCGTTAATTTATAGTGTTCATAGATTTTTTTTTCATGTCAATGACTAAGAGTGACAAATTGTTTTCTTGAACAATTTTGGGCCAGAAAAATACGGTGTATTTAATTTAATTGAATGCTTCTATTTAAATAGTTAAATAGTTTATTAAAAAACAAAAATTTGAAGTGGTGGTGATGACAAATTTACTGCAATAAAATGCTGGTAAGTTGCTTTGTGTTTCTTCAGCACAATTTATGTCACATCGACCATTTTACAGTTTTAATATTTGAATTAAATTACAGTCCTAGTTGAATTAAAAAAAATATATAATTTTTTTTAATTGTATTTTTTTTTGTTGATCGCATTTAAAATTAGGGAATAATGGCGCCCGATCGGTTACGATCTTTGGATGACATGGCCTAGATGGGTTGAAATAATAGGAGGAATATAATAGAATAGTGAATTACGGCGGAATGTTTCAATTAGAAATTGATTTTGTGGGCTGTTTTATTAGCGTAATAAATGGCATTTGTCCCCACAAGTTCGGTTGTTGGTCAAGTTTAAATTAGTGTTACGGTATGACAGATATAATTTTGAGTACAATAACTAGAATAACGATTTTCATTATCGATAATACTACCTTAGATTATTTAACTGTCAAGTTTTGAGGTCACTGAGGCATGAACCCCAGCTAATAGCTCGCTTGATAACATTTGGAGATTGCGTGGGAGGGGGGGGGGGAATAAAATTGGCGAGATGATAGAGACAGGCAGGCACTTTGTAACGGGCGAGGTGCGAGCCGGGGAAGGTGAGTTTCGTGACCACAAATTGTCTGCTTGCCATTTATGTCCCTCCCAGGGGAGTGTTGTAAAAGTGTCGTCCTTGGATAAGCGGCCACAGCCACCCAGATAATGGAACAACAGACCCTTCCATAACAGGTTTAATTTGGAATCATCGAATAATAATATATCATTTTATATACCCGATAAGTCAAAGTTTCTTGAACTTCTAAGTGTAGTCAATAATTTCATCAAAATTGATTAACCAGAGGGGGGACTTTACTTAATAAATTTCGTATCATTTTCACGTGTTTTTTTTATTTACTCAAAAACGGCTTTAACGATTTTGATCAAACTGGGTATTTGATGTATGTATATGCCAAAGATGTGATAGCCAACATTTCATCAAAATTGATCAACTGGAGGGGGGACCTTATTTCATAACTTTTTTTCCAATTTTTCGATTACCTCAAAAACGGATTTAACGATTTTCATCAAATTCGTCATGTTTAATGAAAATTAGGTGTTATTTAATATCAGGTAAGCGCTATCATTATTCAAATGTTTTGAGGGGATTATAGAGCAAATTAAAACAAAAATAAGAAGTGAATGTGGAAAAATGAGTAACTTTGAGCATTGGCATTAACAAAACGCATTAATTTCTTATCTAAGTAAGTTGGTAAGGGAAAGTTGTGTGTTGCGCGCACGCACTAGATTTTTTTACGTACCTAATTGTTCTTTAAATAATTAATTTCAAAACTTTTCGATTGCCCGTTTTTAGTTTCAAGTAAAATTCAATAATAACGATAAGTGATTGGGAAATACTCCCTCGAAAAGCATATTCTATAAGTTAGTAGTTTACTTATGAAGTTAATAATAGTTTCCCCTTTAAAACATATATCCCATTATTGTAACTATTACTTCTTTCATCATACTCGATCATCTGCAGGGCTCAGTGTAATATCTTACAAAGCCATCTTCACATAAAAATAAAATCTGAAGGAGAAACAATTGGATGATTGAATGGATTCCATTTGGGCGAAGAAAAACCGATGGGAACAGTCGTTGTTGGAAGAGAGTTGATTAAATACATAAAGGGAATTTCGCCTCCGTTTTAGGAATACGTAATAACGAACAGAACGCCGAGAGCAGGACGGCTCTTGCGAAGTCACGAAGTTGGGCCACTTTATGTGACTGGTGGTACCTATTCATGATGGGGCCGGCTGATGCGGGCTTTTTGCTACGATGTGAACTTTAATTGTTAGTAATAAAATTAAATATTTCGATAAGTTGAGGACAAACTTTCCGTGGTTGAGAGGATTGATGATAACAAGGGATATTGTCCTTCAGCGATAACATGTACGATGATATGTACCATGTGTAAAATGGGATTTCGTCATAGTTTTAAAGAAAAAAAAATCACATTACAGTAAACAGATCCGTTACCAATCCTGGACAAACTTCTAATTTGAAATCTTCACTCAAGACTGAAATACACCTCTTCGGCGTTACCCGGAGCTTCAGCACATACTAGAACAACGCTCAAAGCTTCTATTAAATTTCAAAAGGACCATTTACATGGAGTTAGAGAGTTGAACTTCAGAGCTGTAAGTCGCATCAAATTCTCACTATCCAAAATTCTTCACAATATCCTGTATGCTCCTAATTTTTTTTACAAACAAAGTCATCAATAAAGTCTTAAATGTTCCACATGTCGCCAGATATCTATACTTTCGTAATAAACTCCTTACTTGTTTCCTATCTAATTTTTTCCTCTATTTCTGAAATCGCTCCAGGGATATGAAATGAAGATTGTACCGCCATCTTTTAATTTATAATTTCAAATGCCGCCAACTTCGTACTTCGTCGAGCAACGTTTGTTACTTTACGAGCCTATTTTTATTTAAATTTATACATTATTTACAAAGGTCGCAAATGTGTTAGAACCAGCTGATCCCAAAACAGAGACCTGAGAAATAGCCCCGTCAATTGCCCAACTCCAAACTTATTATGAATTCCTGCAGAGAGGGCTATTGTTCCCATCCTCTCACGTCCCACATCTTAATTCAGCGAACCACCTTTCGACATTGCTCCCTGATTTGCCTCCATTGGGCCTGTTTGTTTTATATTTCGCACCTTTGTTTATTTGTTTTTTTCTCTGCCTCCTTATCTCTCACACTCCAATTTTACAATAGAAATGATGTTTGCTAACCGCGTCTATTGGTGCAAGAAGTTGCGTGCGTTTCATGTTACAAAACATTCGGATTGATATTTGCTTGGAGATTATGTTTGCGTTAGTTTCAAACCAAATAGAAGTAAGGCTCCTTCATCGAATAATAACAAACATCCTGATAGATCCTTTTTCCTACAAAATAAACAGGTTATGACTCTTGTCAGTCAAGAAGGGTCTTGGTCAGGTTTATTCAATTCTATCTTTCAAAGGGATGAATAAATCCCAAGGGTTCACCTTTTCAGTTAGATTTAGGCCCAACTATGCGGCGCCTAATGTGGTAAACCCAGTTCCACAGTCCTACCTGCATTTTGTAAAAAATAAATAAATAAGAAAGTAAGTAATAATGATCCATTTATATATATTCTGTAAACATAACCTGTTCTCGAAACTTTCGTAGTAAAATTAACAATTGTAGAATGGCAAAGCTAAGTGACCTAAGTGCCAAAAATTCATTTCCCCGTTTTTTATACCAAAATGAGCTTTAAAAGCCAAGGCCAATGCGGTGCGAAGTGAATTATCTCCCGATTGGTAGTGTAAGTAGTTCCAATTTAATTTAATGATTATATTTGGATAAATATAAATTAAAAATGATACATTCTGTGCAGTTTTTATTCATTTCCCGAAAATTTTGGTTTTGGTACTTAGATCACTTAGCTTTGCCACTCTACAATTATCGAATTTTGGTAGTTTTTTTTTTCTCATCTTCTGTGGCTAGACAATTTTCCCTACAGTGGTGAGTGTGGGGGATTAATTTAGAGTCCTGAATAGACCCTCGGCACTCGGGATTTTAATTCACAAACTTCGAATTATCGTAGAAGTTTAAAAACTTGCATAGCATTTCTTGGAGAGATCCCCAAAGAAACAAGGTACGCTGAAGGCACTTCCCCCAGTAGCATGAACATGTGAAATGTAACGGACATGGAGAATGGAATAAGGTCATCAGATATAGCTAAGAGAAGAAGATAATGACTAGCATCAGATAATAAATGACTCATGAGGAAATCCTTCCGCTTACGTTAATGACTTGATGTTCTACCTAAGAGGAACAGGATTCGAGCTTTCATTCATAAATTCATCCCGTATTCGAGACGAATATGATTATCATTTAGTTAAGTCTTTCTTGCAAAATTTCTCATGAAGTTGCAAACCGTTATTGTTTGTAGCTCATCCATGCAGATAAAGAGATTCGTACTTTAGTTTTAGGGCTTCATAAAATTATTTAACCAACAACGCTTTATATAGTTTAATTCAATTCATTTAACTTACAGTCTTTTGAAGAAGAAAAGTGCCATTGGCATTACCATCATAGCCATATAGTACTACATAATATACAACAGAATGCAGCTACAGTTTATTTTTGTTAAAAATGTTGCTTGGCACTATTTTGCCACGACCCCTTCAATTATTCCTTCACATCGGATAAATAATTAAGCAATCCAACAACTTAAGATATTTTAATTTATACCTATAATGCCAGGCCTCTCTTGCAAATCCCCCTGTAACTTTCCAATTTTTCCCATTCAAATATTGATTTAATTCCTCCGTGTTCAAAGTTCCCTTCCCGACACATTTATACCTGATATCATTAAGAGTTGGACATGTCGCAATAAAATGAATTATAGTTTCTGCCTTTCTAATATTACATATGTAACATGTTATATCAGATTTTCCCGAATTCCTACTGTAATTTAGATATAATAATTCACCCCTGATTTTCAATATCCATTGAATTTCTTGCCTTTCGTATGAGTCATTCATATACTGCCCATTTCCGTGAAGCTCATATTGTGGGTATTTATAAGTCACACTACTATTAGAACCTACTGCCGAAGCAATATGTTTATTTTTAATATCATCCTCTATTTTTGTAACCACTATTTTAATTATATTAGGCCACTCAGATACGTTATTTAAGCTAATTAAGGGCACTTTGTGTATTTTTGTGTACTCGGTTGCATCTTTGTACCATCCTAGGTTTTTCTTAATACATTCTAATGCCACGTTATGTCATTGTATTGGGGGAATTCATTACTTTTATAATGTATTTGAAATGTAGTTTTAGGGTATGTAGATATATTGGTTTTAATTTTGATTCTATATATAAAAGATAATTAGGTGTGTTGAGCGGTGAGTACATTTTCTTTCAAAAAGAATGGTGTGTCGGATATTTATGACATATAATCCAGAAGAATTTTGTATTAAAGGATATCAAGAGCAAATTGAGATTGAGAAAGAAAAAATAAATACCTTATAATAGTATTTTACAGAAAACGGGTGTTTTTCGCTGATAGAAAAAATAAAGGAAAGGAGGAGAGATAGATGAGGGATGATGAGGAAACCCCAAAACGATCGACACATTGGATTGCATTTGACGAATTATGATAGAATCAATTAAATGACAATCAAAACATTTCTATACACAAATTTTCAGGCCCAAGTCTGAAGTCTTCAAGTCCAATTAAAAAGAATAAAATACAGATGAAGAAGTTTCTCTTGGCGGTAATGCCAACCCCCAAAAAAATTAAACATGATAATTTATAAATAAAAATATTATTTCAAGGCTTCAACGATGAGCAAAATTATATGAAGAAGTACTTGATATAATAAAAAGAACAAATAAAATTAATATTTTCTGGAAATTCAATATGACAAGGAAGGTTTCAAGAATGAATACTATGAATATTTATTTTATGAAGGCTTGTAAAACCCTCATAGATTTGGTACCCAAAAAATTATATTTTTTTGTAGCTAAAGTCTAAAAAATTAAAACACAACTATTCTATTGCTTATCAAAATATTTTAAATAGTTTATCTATAATCAACTCTCGCTGCATGAGGATAGAGCTGGGGTAGAGGTCATTCATATGCCAGGAATAGCGAGGTTGCGGCTTTGAATAATAATGAAGACTTTGGAGCCGGTGAATGGAAAGAATGGAATGTAGACCCTAGGGAACAATGCCAGTAAATGGATTGTCTAGCATTAGCCAATGATTTATCAATAATTTGCTTTTGTAATTCGCTCTCGGGACTGTAACAATAATAAAATAACGAGAAAGAACGCTAAGAAAAATAAATTGATTTATTTTGATAAAATAAATGATGATAGCAACGGTCCCATGATTATTTTAACTTTAATGATTTTATTTTTCAAAGGAGTACACGTGGACACCATATTTTCAGATGCCATGATAGGTAGTTTGGAATTATAAACTATAGTGTTTAGATGGTCATTGAAGTTGGAATAAAAAAAATAATATATATATATATATATATATATATATATATATATATATATATATATATATATTAAAGGCAAGTAGCAAATGCTTTACAGATCTTTAGTTGCATGTCTTTAACCCCGCGTTGTCTCCATGGGTGTACGTCCCTCAAAAATCCTTTATTTCTCAGATAAAGGTCAACCATGCTATCAATTCTTTTAGATATGCTATTTTTACATGGTTACTCTGCAGCTGGCAAAGAAGTATACAGATATAAGTAGTTATAGATACAATTCGATATTAAGATGGAATGTGTGAAATAACCTAACGCATCAAACCACCACTGCCGGCACTCCGTATGCCATAAATAGCTAGGTAGGGAAAAAAATTCGAGTGGAATGCCTGAGTTCAATTTTATAGCTAAATATACCTGACAGTGGTAATTTATATGAACCAATGATTTTGTTGTATATTGGAAGTAAAGCTCGTTGGTTAAGGTGTAGTAATCACAGAATATAAATGTAATTTCAGTTATTCAAGAATTTAATGAACGCAAAAACGGAGGAAACTGCGTGGAACTCTATTAATTTAAAGCTCTTATCTTACGGTCGTTAGTTCCGATCAAGTACGGTACTTTATTGCAGGTGAAGATTTAGATATGTATAATATTCAAATAAAGGGACCTAACTAACGTTTAGGCATTCATTTCAATGAGAACGGTAAGTCGATATCGCAATTAGAAAGCTGAATAAATATTTATGCCAATGAAGAACTCAATAGAAAGCCGACCGAACGGTCTAATAAAATCGTACATAAAAAAGAGAAAATATTGTTATTGAAATGATGTGACAGAAGAGCATAAATATACGGTTGATAATGATGAAACATCGATATCTATCAGTGCAAATCGATTCTAAATAAATAGATACTGTATCCCCCCCCCCCCGTCCGGGGAAGCCGTGAATATAAATGGAAAGATATCTCCGTGGTGACAAAGAGGTTCCAACGCCTTTCTAAACTCCATCTTGGGAACAAATTGCTAAACAGGAACTGGGATCTCTTTCTGGAAACTTGACAGCTTTTCAACATTCACTTACCGCTGACTACTTTTCCCTTCAAAAAACAGAATTATTATTATTATTGACGTTATTATTGCTACGTTAATGGGGGCAGGCCAGATAAATAAAGACCTAAAAAGGGTGGGGCAGCAGAGGAATCTAGTTTTATTTAAACATAATGTTACTTTTTTATTTGATTTTTTTGGGAGAGCCTTAAATCCGTATTCAACCCCAAGCCACAAATGATCTAAGAACTACATTGATTTGCAATTAGTTTTAGCGCAAAGACAAGCATAACGCTACAAGAAGCATTTTTACTAAATTTTAAAACAATAACGGACTGATTTTATAACAATTATTGTGACTTGTGGGTTGAATAAAGAGATTTAGACCAAAGGTGTCTAAGATAATATTTACTGTTTCTCGAAAGTTGGGTTGTTTGAGGCGAATCTATTTGTGTCTGAATAGAGGAAAAAGGACTTGAAGTGTAAGTAAAGGTTCTCAAATTTATTGTAACACTCTGACACAACTGCTGGAAAAAAAAATAGATATCAAAGTTTTTATACTCTTACTTTACGCACAAACAAACCTAGTACAAAGTTTACAAAAACCCAGACAAATTGTGGAGACTACGTTCTTAGGAGCATGAAACTCGTATCTTTCACAACTCATCAAATAAAAACAGTACACTAATTTATTTAAAAAAAGTATTAACATGCTTGTACATGAATTTTTCAATAGAGCCTCGATTATCCGGGGTAATGTCCGGGAAAGAGGCCCACGGATAATCAAAGTTGTTTACATATTTAATTAACGTTGCTCAAAAGTTCGAGTCTGGCACCAGGGTCTTCTCTTTAAACTCGTGGCAACACTTCCACCTACACACTATCTTATTCTACAATTGAATAACTTTAACATTTAAACTATGATCGAATAATATTTTTCCAATCTAGTCGTTAATCAAATCAATAGGAAATTGCATCTGGTCAGCTTGAAGCTACACAGGAAATTTCAAATCTATCGTATAAGGGTCATTATCTGAAAATGTGTAAATCGTACGTCCGGTCCATTTTGAACCATTCAAATGAGAGCTAGTTACTAGAAAAAAATAGGAATTATTTCACTCCTTTTGTTGTTCTATGGAGGCTATGTTTTAGCTCCAATCTAAATTAATAATTGGTTAAAAAAAATTAAAAGTAATTGTTTTTTCACTCCCTCACCTTGTCCGACTCCCAGGCAAGCTACTTTAAAAATTCGTATTCTTTCAACAATTGAGTGTTTGATTAAATTGATTAATCGGTTAAGTCAGTAATTACTTCAAGATTCCATGAAAAAATAAGCGGTGTCATTTATTGTTACCAATAACAATAAATAAAATAAAAAAGGTATGTCCAGACGTTTTTACTTCACTCCTTCACATCAAGTGTTGGATGATCTGAGCGTTGAGAGGAACACGGCTCAAAGCCCGGGGAGGAAAGAATCGGTTGAGGGAAGACCCTAGGATCGTTTTGACTGCCGACCAGGGGCTGCGATCGCTTGCCTCCGCTGTGAGATTTAGGTTATTAAGGGAAATCTACGCAGTGGTCAATAGCTACTTCACTCCCTCACTTAAAAAAAATTGGTGAATTTCCAAGTAATTTTTTCACTCAACTATTGTTTTTCGATGGAAAATGGTCACAGTTTTCGATTCTGCAATATTTTTCAACTTTAACCTTCTTACAGTGATTAAAAAATAATAAAGACTTTGAAAACTTCACTCCCTCACATTTACCAAAAATTTCTTAAATGAGGGAGCGAATGCCTCCATTCTTCTCAGACTTTGAGAATGCTTTTGAATGTAAAGGTGACGATTCCTAAACTATGACCAAAAGTATGTAACTGTAACCTTACCTAACTCTAATGTTAAGCTTACTTTTGGCTATACGCGTTTCGAATTTTATATTTTTGAATTTGAAATTGTTTTTATTGTTTTTCTATTGTTTTTTAAGATTGTATTTCTGTAAAATATACGCGTTTTTGCTTTCACTTTTCAAAGCTTACTACTACCTTAACACATTTTTCACTACCGTTCACTCCCTCACTTTGAAATTGTTTTCATAATTTTTTAAAAGAACAATTAAAGGGTCTCCTGTCTGGAAACTATTTAAAAAGTGAAGGCAATGTACCACTGAGTACGTATGATTTTTTTCGGGCCGAAATTATAACTTTTAAATAATGAAATTTTAACAAGTGAAATCTACGCATCTTCAGATAATGACACATAAGTATTTATTTTTTAATTTTGTTTCGATGATCAGGGGAAATGGAGTATAGCGATTTGAGTCGTTTATTGAAGGTTCTTTAAATTTCACCACCGAATTTTAGCTCATCCTGAAGAACAAAAGAAAATATGTGCCTATGTTCACTCCTGGCTCAGTTTTATAAAACAAAAAAATAAATAAACATCCTTTGTCATTCCCTCGAGGAAACAGCCTTGCGCCGTAAACTTTTTCAGCTGTTATCGAGACAGCAGTGTGGACAAGGAGATTGATGGGGGACAATGGAGTTTTCCTCACGTCCTAGGAGACACTACACCATCTTCTTTCACAGCTTCTTCTGGGTCCCTCTTGTCTTCTTCTGTCTTTCAGTGATACAACTTTCTACCGAGCCACATGTCCTTACTTCATTCTGGAAAAACAAGGGCCTTTATCTAGGTCTGTAGTAGGATCTAGGAAACTTTAAATCACACGAGGACAACACTAACGTGAAGAATTATTTTAAGATTCAAGTCGAAGGAAACAAAAATCTATTCAAAAGTTGCTGATCTTATTCCACTCCAAAAAAACCTTAAGTCTTATTTCGTAGCATATTAACATATTAGTATATCATTCATTTGGGCGCATTTGGCTCTTTTTTGGTTTAGTGATCTACTTGATGTTCATTGATGTTTTTATTTTGTTTATTTATATTTAATAAAACACAAAAGTCCTAGCTAACAAAGAAGGTTATTATAACTCAAAAAACAGTGCTTGATATAATCTTTTTTAATGCCTTTTGATTTCACCACGTTCTAAAATTTCTCGAATACTTCCTCCGGTAACTTTATGTTTTAGATAATTCCAACTTACTTATCACTTATCGTCTTTTACAATGGTCCTATTTATTAACATAGGTTTGGCGGTTAATTTTTTAATGGAATTCATTTATTTAATCATATGTATTTAACACATCTATAACAGTTACTAAAATGATTTTAATAAAATAGGATTGCCCTATGAAATATTACATTTACATAATAATACTTCGATGACTGTTATAAAAATTACATCACTACCATCTTTTGTAAATACGAGTCAGGCATGTGCAACAGAACAGCTGACTGGAAGAATTATTTCACAGGATTCTGTGGGATGAGCTTGTCATTCTTTGCATGTTTTCGGTTATTCTGCATGGGGCGACCGTATTAGGAACTGTTATATTTTTATACAGTTCTAAATTATATTGTTAACATCTTTTTATGTTATTTGTCACAGAAATGTAATTGAATAAATTATATTTAAGAAACTAACTGTTCATATTAAGTAAAAAAGACTTAATTAAGTTCCAGAAAATTATTCCTTTCCTATTCTTAACTCCACAACCGAATTCCCCACCGTGTAGTATTAAATCTTAAAATACCAACAACCATATTATGTTTATACTAACATTTAATACTTATTTATATTCGAAAACTGATTTTATCCCTCCTTGTCAAAGAGCTATTCATTTATTAAAAAACCAACCTTCTAAGCTTCATACTGCTTTGACAGTGAATGGACTTACGTCTACCTTCTTGATAACGCTGGGCCAGTGGTGAAAACCTTTTTTCAGTAACGCAAAGAAATTTTCAAGTCAGAGAAGGAGCTTTTTTCCAATATGAGAGATGAAATTAACAGTTTGGTGAGTTGTGAATGACCACCGATATCATTGAGAAATAACAATGTTTCGTTTATGCGATCTTATATTTTTCTTTTATAAAAAAAAAAAAAAAAAAATAACTGGTACGAAAAATGACTTTTCACGGACTCTGCAGCGTCATTTTCTGACCAAAAGCAATAACAGTTGAACTGCCAGCTAGGATGTTAGTATTGTGGTCTGTGTTGATTGCAGAATGTTTCCTACAACACTCTATGTTGGTGTTTCGCAACCCCTTTTGGTTGTCTTTAGATAAGAGTCCAATTTTTTCCGTCACTCGAGGTAGGACAATATTGCCAACTGAAATGGGAGAATGTATTCTGGAAAGTTGATAAGGTTGGGGGGTAGGGCACTTATTCAGCGGCTGGAGGTTCAAGGCTTGTCAGCTGTGGGGGGTCATTTCTTTTTAGTCGAGAAATTCCTAATCATATGATTTTATGATTATTATTAATGTTTTTTTATTGTTATTATCATATTAAAAAAAAGTTGCGATAGTAATATCTTGCCATTTTCATCCAAGGAATACAGCAGCCATAACAAAAAATTATATTAATTGTTTCTTCAACATAGTCGTAAGTAAGTTTGATAAACCATATTGATACTTTTATGGTTATGTTATATGGTTACTATAAGCCTTTTCTTGATATTTATAATACTTGACTTCATTAAATTGAAAAAGTCCAGGTATATATGTATAATTTAAAAAAAAAATTCAATAGCAACTTATTTTAAAAGCATATATTTCAATTTTTCTTTTTACCACCCGAAATTAAGAGACCCCTCCAACAGTTGTGATGTATTTTGACAAAGCTCCATTTCGGCCTGAAGGGAAAGGGGCTGGCTGGCACACATTGCAGGTTTCCTTATACAGATTCCGTTTTCGAACCTCGGCACCTAGAGCTAATTTAAGCTGTATTGAATATAAAAACACCAAGGAAATTCAATCGAATTATTACAGAATCGGCCTGTTCGAAAACAATAGAACTAAAGAAAGCTTCTCCACTAACTTCTAAACTTTTACTATTCACCCTCAGAGGAAGAAGATATCGATCAAACCGAGTAGGATATTGCTTAGTGGCTGAGTCACGGGGGTGTCATGTTCTATTCCATTAGCGGCCAAGATGCGTGGTACGTGGGCAGACCGTACGTGGGGGAGACACGGCATCTCACTTCGCTTTGTGGAAAGTACGCGTGAAGAAAAGATACTATAACCTTGTCAATTTAATACAAATATTACTACAGATTCAATATTATTCGTTCATTTTAACAAAATAGTACGAAAATAAAATAATAATAAAATAAAAAAAATACCCACTTTCAAGTTCGCACGGTTTATAGTTTTTGAGCTAGTCTGTTCAAAAACACACAGACCATTTCGCGGGACTTGGTTATTTGTACTCAGGGGACCCGAAAACGCGTATTTCTGTTGAAAACTGAAAGTCGAAATTTTTCACGATCGCAATACTTTCCCTTCATGTATATTTCATATATAGGTAAGTGAAAGTAATAAAAGATTTAGGATTATATTTGACTATAATGGCTGGAGGAGAGATCTCCAATGATCAACCAGGATGTTTAGTAGAGTCCAGTTTATATAAAGTTTAGTTTCTTACTTATTGAGCTGCAACGGTTTGATATGATAAATTATAACTCTAAGAATTTGCTAGTCTACTATTCTTTAGATTAACTCTAAAGATAACCTCGTTCAGCCCCCCCCCCCCCCCCTAAAAAGATGAATTAAAAAGATACCAGTGGAGAAGTGAAAATCATTACAAACTTGCTGAAAGCTACGATCACATATCGATAAAAGTTCCTTGCAGGTCTGCACCGAACAGGTCGTAAGTCGAAATCACAGGAACGGTATATTGCACAATCCCGAGCGTGTTTGCGCTCAAATGTTGCGAACCAGTTGCTTACGACACGAACTGGAGTATGGGATACAGTTAGCTCCTTTGTAGCCTGCAAGAGGTGGATGACCAAAGCGCCCCGTCCTGTCAGTGCCGGAGTACCACACGTACCGCGGAAACTGTACTACGTCCTATATAGCTACTACACCAGTTAGTCTGCATCCTCGGCATGACACCATTGTTCTAGCTGTCTTATTCGTGGCCAACGGCCTGTGACAACACGTAGGGGTACGTCTGAGGGAAATGGAAGAAGAAGGAAAAATGTCACCGACGGGAATATTTGAAACGGTAGGATAGGAAGATTCTTTTTACCTCACGCAAGCGGGGTACTTAGACACTTTGGAGCATTTGGATTAATGTTCGAGATCCCTACCCAAAAAAAAAAGTTTTGGTATAATCGGAAAGTGACCATGTATAATGTTTATGACCAATTCAGGGGGAAAAAAGCTTGTCATCTCTAGCGTAGCTCATGGCTGTTTAAATAACTGAAGGAACGAATAATTAAACTTTTCTATTTGAGTGAAAAACAATTAGCAAACTTATTTTGTTTCATGACAACGAAACTTGTATACAGTATATTTTAGCCTTATTTTTAACAAGTATATTAACTGAATATCAACAAAAGTTGTAATTTCTACTTTAACCGTCCATCCAATGAAGGCTATCTATTTCGCTTTTAAATCAATATAAATGCGAATGAACATGAAAAATAGTTTAACCTTGGCCCAATGCATTAATCAATAATTTTATGTGACGTTATTTCCTCGTTAAAAAAATTGCACAATTTTGAGGAGAAGTTATATTATCATAGTTAATAATTATCATGATTAAAGGCGATTTGTGATCGGTTTAATGAATGAGAAAATTGTTTAATCCGATAATTTTTAATCAATAATATTAATAATTATGTGAGAATGTTAAAGAACGTTAATGAAGTATAGTAACTTTAAATGAAATTCCCATGAGAATTCTCAGACCTTTTTGAGTAAACAATGTCAAAACAAGCAAGTATGCACTGGTAAGCGTATGTATTAATGTTAATAACTTCTAAATTTTACTAGACATTTTAAACAAATTGCAGTATAAAACATAGTACCTAAAATGAATACAAATACAGTTTTTCAACGTCTTTTTTCTTTTTTTAATGTTGTTCTTTAAATATCCAGCGTTAAGTGCTTTTACGTTAACTTCAACATGTTGCAATGGTATTTTGACAGTTAGAAACTGTAGTATCCGAAGTGGACTCTTGCATTAATTCAAGTTGTATTCTATGCGTCTTAAAATCTTAAGTAGTCAAGCCGGCAAAAAATAAACAAACGAACTTCTAGGACCAGCTTCTACTCTCATTTATGGAAACATGAAAATAAGAAAAAATCAGAATTATCATAAAGGTTTTATGAGGGAATAAAAGAGTAATTAAATACTTAAGAAAATAAATTTTACATAATAGAATCTGTCATTTTTAATTTAATACCTTCAAGTGTAATTGTGGAATAAAAATATTTCACTTTGGAAGTGCATTCAACAACAACGATTTGCCAGCTCCTTATTTGCATAGAAATTATGCAAAGCGGATCTCATCGTGTTTGTTTAATTGTGCTTACGAAAGTGCTCAATGATTATTCAAATTCGACACCATTCTGACCTGATACAAGGATTCATTATCCCTTAGATTGGAACCCAAAGAACGGCGCCTAGTTATCCCAACTTGAGGATAAGCTATTACCGGTAACTTGCTCCAGCAAGAGCGAATCTAATTCGAGGATTTATCGGCGGAACAATAAAACATGGCCGGCCTTGCAAGCACCCATTGCCACTTGCTTTCACCGACTCCAATCGGCCTTCGATGGCGCTGCACCTTGGAGACAGCTCGAAGGAGCCTTGTCGTCACGATAATGGATAACCTGCAACGAGGTTAGCAAGTAGTCTAACCCAGCTAAGTGCTGCCTTCTGTCGGGATAAATTAGAAATTATACAGAAAGTTTGCAGTCAAATAAATTTAGCAGAAGCCCTTCAAAAGACCTTCAGAGGACTTCTGAAGAAACTATACCAATAAACACGACGTGCCCAGAATATCATAAAAGCCACGGTCGTTCATTTTGAAACATTTTCAGACAGAAAAGGTGAATGAGACTAAAATTTTACGGAAAAAATTACGGGGCCACTTGTGGTGTAGTGGGCATAGAAATCTACAATACTAAAGGTCGCGAGTTCGCGCCCCGAGGTGGCCGAAGGTTTTTTTTTTTTTTTTAGGAAGAATAAAAAATCCTTGTCTATGCCGTCCCTCGGATAGGACGTAAAATGGAGGTCCCGAGTCTATGCGATGTCAGGTACTCGTTAAAGATCCCTATCCTAATTATACCGGGATAGGCAAAATTTAGGACTCCCACTATAACATCGTCCGATTAGCCTTAGTGGCATAAAGTGACGTTAAAACAAACAAGAAAATTATATATAATTATTAAAGATCTTTATAAGTTATTACAATTATTTGCTTGAAAAAAAATATTTTTATCCTAATCTTACATAAAAGACAAATACCAAAGAATTCACTGTTCAAGACTACATCACCCTTAACCATTCATCCATACTCTTTCCTCCTGGTGAGCATCCACGGCGGCTGAAACGGCATTGGCCAAGAGACTTTTTACAGCATTAGATCCAAACATTTTAAAATGCATCAAGGCCTGCCACTAGCTGGGTACGCTCATGGTTTAACACAAAATAATAACACTAAAAATTAAATTATAATATCGTTATGATTGAAATGATTCTCAGCAAAGTCTCTTTTATAGATTAAATGATCAAAAAAGTAGTCGGTACAGTTTGCCAAAAAATAGCAGGACAACTAAATAAATATCAACTCAACTCAAATTCAATGGTTGTTTGTTTTTCAACTCATGTTTTGGTGAATTATCATTGGCGGAATTATATATACATATATATATATATATATATATATATATATATACATATGTATATATACATATATATATATATATATATATATATATATATATATATATGTAATTTATATAATATTATTAATTTTTTTATTTTTATTTGATGTTGTTTTACGTCGCTTCGACTGCCTAGGCCATTAGCTACGACTGTTCTTCTTAAATGTAGGGCATTAATTTTGTGTTCCTGAGGTATTTAACGTTTTTTCTATACCATTGTTCCATTTGTAGGGATACAAATTTATAATATTGAGGTGGCGGCGTTCCTTCGAATATTTTCGACATTGGGAAAAGTATTCCACTATAACTGGTGTATAAATTCGATTGTCTCAAGATAATTTACCAAATGATTTTAAAAAACTAGATTTAAAAAATGGCAGCCCTTGCATCAATGCAACGCTTCAAATAATAACTGATACATAAAGTAAGATTTAGTTTTAGATAAAAATAAAATAGTTTGAAAATTCTTTAACGTGAAGAAATATAATAAGTAACTTGGAAAAAAAAATGGGAACAATCAAACCATAACACCAGATGTAATTACAATATTGTTCTAAGAAATGACAATAAATGCTTTTGTCATTACAGTGCTAATAAAGTAGTAAACGAAACATTAGAGATGGTATAATTTGACCATCAACCGCGACAAGTAGCATCTTCTATGACGCAGAAGGTTTTCTAATGGTATGCCCATAAATATCAACGTATATTCTAGGACGGATTACAGGGGGTCATGACCCCCCAAATATTTTAGCTTTTCAAATTTTTGTATTTTTAAACAAAAATTTGTTTACTCGAATAATGCAATTATGAAGCTAATATGCCATAAGCATAATAGTTACGGTTGTTTAGATCTCAGTCTTTCTTAATAGGAGGTAATAATCTCATTAAAAAACGCTACTGTTTTTTATCTGATTATGATACAGGGTAGTGATGACCACCCCCAAATTTCGTGCTAAATCTGCCCCTGCGTTATTCCGATTAAAAGGCTTTCTTATCCAAAGGAAACAGGAAATTTCAAAATGAATATAAACTAAACAATAGACTTATTGAATTAGAAATAACGTTTGTATTAGACCTTTCGGTTTATTGGAAGCTCTAATGGTTATCAATTTATCATATAATTAACTGGTGCCTTATTTTGGCAATATGTGGTTCCTAAAGGAAGGAACATGGTAATTCTGGAAGTTCTTTTTACTTGCATCAGTACATTTCTTCAATTGCACGGCTAATCAGAACGTTCTCATCCACAGTATCTCGGTATTATGGAGACGAAATTAAATTCGCCGTTATTGAGTAAAATTAAAATCACTCTTCACGTTCCGGATAACTGTTTTATTATTTATTCTCTGAAAAATCGAGGTCTTCAGAGGAATATTAACTTAGGGAGAGCTTCAACTTAAAGTTTAGCAAGCATGTGTTTTTGCTCAGGCCAAAATTATGGTGTCAATCAGTCTTGTCAAGCTTTCGGGTCAGTGAGGGAATGCCAAGATCCTTCATTAGAGGATAGGCTAACCCCAATACCACAGCGTCTCAATTTACTTCTGTCACTCATTTGAATAATTTTCTCATCTACATTTAAAAACCCCCTTTCTTCGGAAGCATTACTGCTTTTTAAAAATTGAATCTTTGACGAGGGTCAGAAAATGTTAAGTGGTCAACTTAGTTGTAAGAAAAAAATAATTTCAATAAAATTAGGTCGTCAAAAAGATTTCAAATTGTAAAATTGATATCAAATCCTAGATGAGTGCTCTTTAAAAAGATCCTGAAAGAAGAAGTCGGTCTAATATGTTATTATTATTTACCCCAAAAATGTTCGAACTTATAGAAATTTTCAGCATAAACCGATGTGTCTCAAAAGCATGGTCACACACAATGGCGCGCGCACCTACGATTCCGGAGGACCATGGGGGGATGCCCCTGCATTCGTGATTGGAGGCCCTTCTTCTTACTTTAAATTTAAAAATGTAGCTGCATGTCACATATTTAAAAATGTGGCATAATGATCTGATAATGAATTTTGCTGAAAATACGTTCAAATAGTTTGAAACCCTTAGTTGCCTAACTTTTAATATTATTTAACGCTTAACTTGATGGAAATAAAATGCAAAAAAAACAGGAAGAAAATTGAAAGGGCTTCATTCCACGAAATCTAATTTTCGGAAAACTTTTTTTTTTTTTAGTTCGGTACCCCTACCTGGCCATAAGTGGATTACGGGGTGTTACTCTATAGGTGTAACCAACCTACTCTAACCTATTCAAACCATTCTAACCACCGGAAAACTTAAAAAAAATACCTTTTAGAATCCACTCCTTTTGAACCAAATGATATACCTAAGTACTTTGAATTTAACATGAAGTTAGGGCAGCTAAGATGCTCTTTCAACAACTACGAAAAATTCTTTGATGCTTTATAATGACAAAACGTAGTAAAAGAGTCGATCTCAAAAATATCTAAAAATGTCGACCAGGCCCTCGAAAAAAAAAAAAAAAAAAATACGATTCATTAGACATTAGCTTATATTTTATTTTTTTTTCCAATATTCATCACTTTTAATGCTTACCTCTTTACTCGCACTCCAAGCATTAACTTCGAAATCTGTACATTCTTTACATAATCATTGGTGTAACAAGTAAAGATTAATAATTTACACGTAGAGAACATATCTACTTTAAACCTCTAAGTTGATATGTCCAACTTATCGCAGCCCTAATAATGGCCAATAATGTTGGAAATAAGGTCGGTAGTACACGTATGATCTGTCTTAATCTATAAATTTTGACCATCTCCTTCTTTAAAATATTTCAATCCAGCCGATTTAATGATAGATCTCCAGGATCATCACTTATGGAGAGCAAAAGGAACGCCCACAAGCTTTTTATTCTTATAGGTATTATTTATTGATACTACCTGCGATTAAGGATACTTGATTTTATATTGCGGATTAAGGACTACAAACAGAAAACCTTTTGAGGCTCGAACCTGTTACGGTTGTGCAAAGGCGAGCGGTTGCCAAGGCAATGGAAAACAAAGGACCACAGCCTCTAGTTCGAGATCCGCTTTCATCGTGGAGCGTTACGTCAGAGCCTTTCCTCTCACGAACCCATCTAACACCCGCTCGACCAATGGCTGCTCCCCCCGGCTCATATCTCAATGTCACAGCCTCTGATAGGTTGAGGAATGGTTGTGAGTGTGTGCAACCCCTGCCTACCGACAAGGTACAACTTACGGTGGGCCTTTGTTTCGTAACTGCCCCTAGCTTGCAAGTTGCACGATTTGCTTGATTCTACAATTCGGTTCTGATACTTCGAAATCCATCAGGCAAAGATTTGAGATATAAATACTTAACAAAACCTAACTCGAGACAAGAATATACGAATACAAAGAGCGAGATAATCGGGGCCAAGGGAAAAATAGAAAATGGAATAGTTTCAAATGTGAATAACCAATTTCTGAAACATTATATTAAAATTTAATTGAAAACATTTCAAGATTTTCAAAGACATCAATCACAAAATAAAAAGCTACTCAAATTAATGAGCAGTGGATAAATTCGGGTTGCAGTAAAGGTAGGAAATAAAATAAATTATTTACATATTTTTAACCAACGGTCATCACCAGGGCGATAAAATACAAAAGAAAGTTAGAAAACATTCTAGGGAAAACAGAAAAAGGTATATAAAATCTCTGAAACAGAATAAATGTACCTAGGCGTGATAATAAAATTAAATCGTATGTTGAAATAAATAATATGTTGCTAAAACAGAATTAATAATTAATATATTATTAACAAAAATACTACAATAAATATAAATGAAAAGGTTATAGGTATTGTAATAATCCGTCCTGGAGAAACTCAAAGCTTTTGTCTTATTTTATTATATTTACTTGGCAATGCCTTAATTATACAAACGTTTTTTAGATTTTTTCTAGAAGTTTTTTATAATATAGCTGATGTACCCGGTATCATTGTAATGTGGATCGAAGCCTTGATTACAAATAAATAATCTGTTATATATTTCAACTTGTTACCTACATAGACCTCAACCCAGATCTTCCTCGAATTGGTATTAAATGGTAAATCCTGAACATATAGAATATGTACTCAAAATTAAAGTAAAACATTATCTCTCTCACCACCCTTTTTTCAGATGGATACGTTCAATATACGAAAGCTTCAATACTTAACCTTGTGAATAAATAATTAACTTGCACTATTTTTTATTCTTTGAGAAATCTATTACAGATTTGTCGCTACTTAACTGGCCTTAGCAGGTTAGTTTTCCTTTTGCGACACACCCACTGGATATACCTTGACCTTCTTATAATGGATAGAGTAAGGTAGCAACATGTTGGATAAATTTTCCTACTTGTAGCATGCAGCAATGGTTACTTTAAATATACCTATCATGCGGTAGTATAGAATTCTTATAATGAGGCATCGAATGAAGGAAAACTTTCGATGATTGAATATTTTTAATATAATGAACAATACAATACGAACAATACGAACGGTTCAACCAAGAAGAGTATATTAAGTAAATTGTTTATTCAAGAGACTGTGATATATGTATTCTGCTACATTAACCTATCGTGTGTTATAATAGATGTTAATGGTAAAATTATATGGATTCTATAAATAAAAATGTTTTAGGGATACATTGCTTGAACTCTACTGCTTATCATGTTCGCATAATCATTTCATATTATAAAAAGCCATCAAAATAAAGAAGCTTTCTGTCAAATGAGTATTTTCTCAGGGAATAATGGATGAAATTCCAAGAGACAGTAAATTGTTCATAGGCAATACGGTAGAGTATAGTATACGTTCTGTTGACTGCTTATAAATAGCTTTGTTGGGAAAGCCTGTGGAACCTCGTACACAGTCAACGCCGAACCATGAATAATCAGGGGGAAAAAAGACCTTTTTTTCCCCCCGAACAGGTTTTAGACAATAAGGCGAGCATTTTACTGGTAGCAGCTCATTTCCTCCGTCCACTTTTCGTTTCACTTCCTACGGAAGCATGGGCGGTGATTTGCTCAATTTCACCTCCCGATCCTGCTCTATAAACTTTTTTCACCCTCGTTGAGACTTAATCCGAAACCATTTAAAGGCTTATTTATATTTTATTATCATTATCACTAGTTTTTATCGAATTTAATCATTCTAATGACGAGGCAGAATAACATATTCAGAAATTTTGTAATTGTATCAATTTAAGCATTAAGTAGAAGTTATTCATATATTTAATAAAGAAAAAGAATTCTTCAACAATTTTTATTAAATAACTTAATTAAAAAAATTATTTTTGTTTAAACCTTAGATGGAAGAGGTAGTAATGAAAAGAATAGAATAGAATAGCTCAAAGTTTTCATAAATAAAAAAAATCATAGATGAAATTATAAGCTGAACCAAACAATCAAAAATCATACCAACGAAAAAAAGAAGTGGCAATGCACAGTAGAAGAAGACTAAAACCATGGCCATGGAACATGGTGGGGGAAAAATCAGTCAGATTAACCTCCCCACCCCCTGAAGGATACTTTTTTAACAGAGACACCCACTTCTCCTTAACTTATAAAGGGTAGTCAAGTCGAATTCAAGTCCTGAATTGACAGATTGATTTTTTTTTTTTAATCATCTATTGTCAGGGTGGTCCTATATACCAATCTGAACCTCTATTAAGTGTGTTGGATGAAAATTTCTTGGTCGTACTTATTCCTCCATTTATCATATGGCTTGGCAGTAATTTTTTTTTTCATTTGATTTTTAAAAGCAACTAAAATAATTTTTTTCTTGAAACATCTTTGCTGACACAGCGATAATATAACAGAAAAATCTGGTGCGTGCGCGCAACACACAACTTTCACTTACCAACTTACTTAAATAGAAATTGACGTGTTTTGCTAATATCATTTCCCAAAGTCACACATTTTTCTACAATCATGTCTTATTTTTATTAATCGTTAAAGCCGTTTTTGAGTAAATAAAAAAACCCGTGAAATTGATACAAAGTTTATTAAATGAAGTACCCCCTCCTTTTCACCAATATTGATGAAATTTCGGCTGTCGCATCGCGGGCATATACATACATCAAATACCCAGTTTCATCAAAATCATCAAAGCCGTTTTTGAGAAAATAAAAAAAAAACGTAAAGATCAGATAAACTTCTTTAAGTAAAGTCCCCCTCCGGTTGATCAATTTTCATGAAATTTTTACAGTCGTATCTCGGGCATATACATACATCATATACCCAGTTTGATCAAAATTAATAGTCTAATTTAATTATTGTTAAAGATATCTCAGGACCAACGAAGTTCCCTCGGAATAGAATTACAACTAAAATAAAAATAAATAACGGGTTTATTTTAGGTTGAATAAAGTAAAAGCTTGATTTTGTCACCAAGGACACTGGCATTTTCAACCTTTTCAAATATTATATAACATTCTTTTGACTCTTTTTTTCCGGCTTTTTCTTATTAAATTGCGTTATCGAATCAAGCAGAAAAAAATAAAATATAGTAGTTTTTCGAATTACCCGCCAAGGAAGTTGCGAATAAAAATGATTTAGAAGTGTAATTATTATTATACATTAAATCGCCGCTAGCACATAAACTATTGAATGTGAATATCGGCACTTTGTAGTCGAGAATAAAATAACACTACAATGATGAACTAAAAGCATCATAATTACCAGTTTTTATGCTCTTCTATCTATATTTAATCTTTTTACAGATTTTAGTAGTATTATTATATAATATCATATTAATTACAGTATTATTATAGTAAAAAATCTGGTGCGTGCGCGCAACACACAACTTTCACTTACCAACTTACTTAGATTAGAAATTGACGTGTTTTGCTAATTATCATTTCCCAAAGTCACACATTTTTCTACATTCATATCTTATTTTTGTTAATCACTAAAGCCGTTTTTGAGTAAATAAAAAAACCCGTGAAAATGATACAAAATTTATTAAGTAAAGTCCCCCCTCCCGTAGATCAATTTTGATGAAATTTTTACAGCCATATCTCGGGCATATAAATACATCAAATACCAAGTTTGATCAAAATCATTAAAACCGTTTTTGAGTAAATAAAAAAAACATGTGAAAATGGTACAAAATTTATTAAGTAAAGTCCCCCCTCCCGTAGATCAATTTTGATGAAATTTTTACAGTCACATCTCGGGCATATAAATACATCAAATACCAAGTTTGATCAAAATCGTTTAAACCGTTTTTGAGTAAATAAAAAAAACGCGTGAAAATGATACAAAATTTATTAAGTAAAGTCCCCCCTCCGGTTAATCAATTTTGATGAAATTTTTACAGTCATATTTCGGGCATATAAATCGATCAAATACTCAGTTTAATCAAAATCGTTAGAGCCGTTTTTGAGAAAATCGAAAAAAACGTAAAAAGTTATTAAATAAAGTACCCCCTCCCTTTGAGCAATTTTGATGAAATTTTTGCTGTCACATCGCGGGCATATACCTACACTAAATACCCAATTTCAGGTTCCCACGGTTTATAGTTTTTGAGCTAGTCTGTTCACATACACACACACACACATATTTCATATATAGGTAAGTGAAAGTAAAAATTGTGTCATCCCTGCGCCATCTAAGTAAGTAATCTTAGAGAAAAACAAACAATATTGGTTTGGCTTTTTATTGCTGATATTTTGTCTAGTTAATCAAAGCATTTAGGTAATGTTTTGTTATAACTATTTACATCAATAATTTAAATTACTTTTGCAGAGTTAAAAAAAAAAAAAAATTATCGATACCCAACAATAATCAAGTATTGACGATAAAATACTTTTTATCTAAGTAATTATTTTTGACATCTTAATTATTTTAATAAACTAACAAGTAATTTATCTATTAATTACCCCATATTTTTATTGATGTAACAACGAATAGATTGTAAAACAGTAAGAGTATTTTTTATATTGATTACTACAAGTAATTAATTAATTAAGGCCAGTTTTTGTTTAATATGTAGGTAATATTTTTTCATAATTTATCATAATATCGTTGCTCAATGAAAAGTATCGTTCCAAAATTAAATTTTACAGTAACACCTGAAAAATATTCATTAATACTTCATTTTATAAATAAAATAGTATCTTTCAGTTGACTTCTTCCTTGTAAAATAGCAGTAAATAGAGGTTTCTCAACCCAGCTTGAAAATCTCCTATGAGTGCTAAAATCTCTTAAAAGGTTTTTATCAATCAATATTAGGAGATTTGATAATTATAGCCATAGTTTGCGACTCTTAATCGATTGATACCGATTCTTCAAAATCGGTGGTTTTGAGACATAACATTTATTTTGCGAACAACGACGGTTTGTAATTTACTATGTTTAAATCAATCATATACTGTCTAAAATAATAATCCGGTTACATATTCACTATACTGCATTTATTTAATACAATATTTTTTTTCTCTTCGTATTAGAAAATGACCATACCTCCAGAAAAGATCTGATTCAAGTTTGTAAACTTGAATTTTTCCGTTCTTCTTTTCTTCATAATCTTTCAATTTCCCCCCCTTTACCTTATTTATTAAGCTGCTACAGATCAATAATAGGTTTGAACATTGTACAAAATATTTTCTGGCTGGGGGGGCTGACGTGATTAAATACTTACTATTTTCTTTTAATCAGATCTACACAATATTCACCATCCTGTGTTGGTTTTTAAATTGCATTATCCCTAATTATCAATTTTTAAAATCTAATTAGAAATGCAGCACAATTAAATAACAAGAAATAGTTAATTTTGTTTTATTAAGTATTTTAAACATGTTTAAAAGACTAGAAACGAGTTGTTATCGTCAAGACTTTTTACTGGTTGCTCACTTGTTTAATTTTTTTGCTGGCACTTTGGGTGTGACAAGTGACGTGTTTACAACTATAATTTTAACACATAGATATACAATTATACATTTAACAAGAATAATGTTAAAGGGTTAAGGGAGAATATTTAATCTTAACAGAAAAAATATCCATATTCATTTTTACGATCCCTAGCCCACGAATCCATATTAATTTTGATGATAAATTTAAAATAACAGTTATTGAGCAAAAGTAACAATTATTGAATCAAAGAGCATTTGAAATGCAGTAACGGAATTGGCCGGAATTCCAGATTACTACCTCCCCTTTTACAGTTATTTTGGCCTGCAACGGTTGAAGCTTACTACATTCATTCGTTAGAGAAAACTGTTAGGCAATTAACTTATTTATTCTATAAACTAGTTCCATATTCTTTATATAATTGGAAGTTATTAGGATAATTAATAATTCTAACATGAAAAAAAGAACCGATTCAATCCCAAGAAGCCTAATTAAGTAAAATAATAATGTTTTTTTTTTTTTTTTTTTTAAATATAGGTATGAAAAATAAAAATATTTTTTTCGCTTTCGTAAAATAAAGAAATACTGAAGGTTGAAAAATATTTAGTGAAACATTTGGCTAATAAAAATCAAACGGCTGTTACACTTTATCATGGACGTCACCACCAAGGGACAGGTCTCTCGAATGTTTACTCATCTATGAGAATATTGAATCGCCCCCCCCCCCCCAATAATTTGGTGCTAGTGAAGCCCATGCACTTTATAACTAGACAGTTTTCATTTAATTATTTCTATTTTGACTAATTTTTATTTATTTTATATGCTATAGATAAATAATAAAAACTCTAAAATGTATTTTTATCCACTCCGGATGGTTGAATTATTATTAAAAATTCAACTATTAATGATTAATTTAAAAAATAACATTTTTTATTGTCCGAAGATTCAGTTAAAAAAATTATGAAAATTTTTAAAAAATCTAATGAGAGATACGGCTGTTTTCTATACCCCTGAATAGAAGAAGGAAACTTGAAACGATACAGAATAAATCTTTCATGAATAATAAATTTTTACTAAATGATTTAAATGAAGAAATTACAAGACTGAAACAGCTTGAAAATTAGTTATTCAGATAAATTATAATAGTAAACTATTTCCTACAGCAATATTACCATATCAAGTATCAGTATTACCACGCAATCCACTAGAGAAAGTAACGTAATTAACCTAAATTACATTGTTAATAAACCACTATAGATACTCACGATTTTTTTATATTATATATATTTTTTTGTAAAACGTTAAACAGATACAATGTTTTTTAATAGTTTTTAAACAATTTAATTAGAAGATAAAAGATACGACCACGGCCGGGAATCGAACCCCGGTCCTATGCGTATACGTTGCGGCGCTCTTACCATTGAGCTTACCGTTGGGCCGTTAAAAAAAAATTAATTTAACAAAAAGTAAAAAATAAAAAAATTAAAATATTATATTAAAATTGTCTTTGAGTTCAAGACATTCAAGAAACAAAAAAAGCGATACATAGTAATTCAGGTGCACTTATGCCAATAGAGAAAAAGTCAAGGTTGCTTTCACGCTCTTGACCCATCGTTGAAGTTTCCTAATCCCGCGTTGAAGTCTCCCTTCACCAGTCGACATTTTTTTTTCCTTCGTCGATCCCGGCTACTGGCCGCAAATGAGACATCGTTTCCTCCAACTTTCGCCGCATGAAAAGAAATAAAACTCACTTTCATGCTCCGCCTCTCGGACGGCCACAATGAACACTTAATCGGGAGTGGATAGTGTCGAAATAGCCAAACCGTGAAAAAAGAGAATAAAAAAAAAAAAAATTATGTTCAATTAAACTCAGTTTCTTTTTGTTTATATTATGATAGGTTGAAATAAAACGTTACTGACGAAATTAGAGTTACCTAACTCTCTTCCACTGACAGATTTCGTTACAACAGTTTCGATAGCTAATCTTGTCGAGCTTCATAACCGTGCTGCTCTCAGCAATCTTTAATTTTAAAACAAACAGTGGATGTTTCTTTTTATTTTTATTGGTAATAATTGTTGAAAATACTGCATATACAATATTTACAAGTATTTATTGATTAAGTACGTACAAATTAAACTACAACTATATTGAGGTTTAGACTGTTAGAGGCCTTCTGTAATGTCCTTTCTTCACATTTTGTCACAATTTAAACAGCCATTCTGAGGCAAGATCCTTTAAGAATAAGATACACTTACAAATAAGTAGAAAGCATATTTGGTCAAGCAGTTATTACTATAAAGAGCAGATAAATTTTATTCTTCATAGCTCATAAAGGTTGGAATATAAATATGTGTATTGGGGACGATATATTTGTGGATTAAAAAAAAAAAGGAGACCTTCATCATAATAAATAAATAATAAAAAATAATTTTTCTAGAGAACTCAAAGTTAAAAACCCAGGCGCAAAAAAAAAAAAAAAAAAAAAAAAAAAAATAATTGAAGATAGACAAAATAAATAAAATCATTTACATCTTGAAGTTAAAAATACAATATTAAAGTGGTAATGATAATTCCCAATACATAGTATGTTTTCAACATATTGTCATTCATAATTTTTTTTTGGATCTCGATACAGTTTTTAAATTTAAAAGTTAGGAAATTTATCAACTTATATTCAAATTTCTTTTATGTTGTTGTTATTGTTTATTATTATTTTTCTAAGGCTTGCTTTTATGATTTTTTTATTTTTTTATTTTTTACCTTCGCACACTTTTTATCACAGTTTTTCTTTTCTAACTAGTCAGACAAAAACTTTGGATTTGTCCGTGTAATGTTATTCTCAGGGACTAGATGTCGCAGAATAAAAATTTCATTCTCACTTCCTATTTTTTTTTTTTTTAATTTAGTCATTTATATTCATTCATATTTACTAGTTTTTTTTTGTTCCCTTTTTAGTTTCTATGTATATCGTTTGCAAGATTCCCTAAGGTTTAGGTTATCACTGTATTTTTATCGTATACAAATATAATAAGTGTTACAATGAATAATATTAAAAATTCCAAAATATATGGAGCAATACCATTTCTTAAAAGAAAGTAGTTAATTATGCACCCCTTTACCCATAAACCGACTTTTTCGACATAACTTTTGAATATTCAAACACTAATCCGTTGGGCTAACCTCCATATTCAGTTAGGCAAGCGAACAGATCCATAGCAAATGGTTAACATGTTGCATCATAGCCAGACGTCACGTCGAAGAGTCCACTTTCTCTAGGTCAGTGGGGACGACCGTGCAAGAAGAGTGTGGAGGTGCCCCGACACCGCACAGGTGGGACAAGGCGTAACCAGCCGCGCGAGTCCGACTCTGCCATTGGAAAGTGCAATTTTTCTAATGAGGTCAAATAGCATTCCCGCGAGAAAGAAAGCTGCTTGTGCTCCTGCCTCCGTGTTCTTGTGTCGGGGGGAACAATATCTAAATCAGCTACTGCGATCAAAAGAGTTGGGCTTTGCATTCAGAACTGGCTTCTGTTTTCGTCTCAACGACCTCCAGCTAGCAATTATAATAAGGATCCGGCTACCCTAGCCAAATAACTGGTAGCGGGAGTTGCATTACAAACAGTTTGGGTTCGACAGTCACTGAAATAAGTCACGACGGTATTAAAATTATAGCCATTAAAAAAAAAAAAAAGAAATTCGAAAAGAATGCGTTCAGAATAGAAATTAGTCTATCTGTATTTCATTATTTTGAAAGTCATTTCAAAAGTCATTAGATATTTTTTTTATTTGTTAATTCAACGTCACGTTATGCTGACATGGCTAATCGGATGATGCTACAGAGGGAGTCATACATTTTTCTTATCCATAATTAATTAGGGTAGGGATCTTTAACGAGTACATGACATCGTACAGGCTTCGCCCCATCCATAAGCGGCATAGCCAAGAAGTTTTTACTCCTTTTAAAATTTCTAGAGCCATCTGCAGGTCTACGAACCCGCGACCTTCTGTGTAGAAGTCGCCTATGCTAAAAACTACACCACTGTTAGCCCCCCGCTCCGTTAGATATTAAGTGCCCGGCCTCTCTGGTGTCAAATAGCTACCTAATATCGTTTGTACAATTTTGTTCAATTTAATTTGAGTCAATGGAAACCTATAAATTATTATTTTTTTTTTTTAAATAATTACATAAAATGTTAACTTTTCCGAGCATCATCAAAGTACATCATATACTTAAAAAGATATCTTCTTCATTTGAGTATATCATTTTTTAAATTAATTATTACTTGTCAACCCGTGCGAATAATTGGCATGCCGTATTAATCAATGACCTTACAACCTTAATTTGAGACTAAATGACGGACTATACTATGAAGGAAATACATACATATTTTTTTCACTTTGTAAACTATCACATGAACAGGATTCAAAAGGATGTAACTTCGTAACTATTAGTCAGATTTTTATGACTATTTTTTCATTTTGTAGTGAATGCGAAAGACCTTTCACTTTTGCACACATAATAAAAATAAGGGAAAGTTTTTGAGTATTCTTTTAATCATAGCTCTTCTCCTATTTTTTTCTAGTGGATCTGACTATTTCTCCCTTCTGGAGGGGAAAGGATAGGATCAATTACAAAAACGTTATGGCCTACTGGAAAAATATAGCTTTTAGAAATAATATATAGAAGATTATTTATGTTCCGTAGGGGAAGAGATTTCAAAGTGTTAACGTTAAATATAGGTAGTAGTTAAAAAACAAAAAATAATTTAAAAGGAAATCATGTCGCCAAAGAACTATATATACATAAATATATATATATATATATATATATATATATATATATATATATATATATATATATATATATAGTTAAATATAATATTATAATATAATATTTAATAATCTTAAATTACTTTTTGGCTAATAACTACTACCTATATTTAACGTTAACACTCATCACGCATTGCCAAATGTATTGTATTCGGTAGTCACATCAATGAAGATCAAACCTCAGCTACTATTTTTAATATTTTAATATTAATGTTTTTAAACCCGCCAATCGAATTCGACCAAAAGTAGAGAGAACTTTTCTGTCTTGTACAAAAATAATAATTATGGATAAATTTTATTAAATTATTTCCATTAATTTTGTTTAATGTGCTTTTTATTGACACGTTTATAAGTGCTAATGACTCCTGAAAAAGATGACTCCTTCCATTTGACCAAGCCTTTATAAAGGAACAAAAAAAAAAAGAATAAAAAAATGTGGGGTTTAGGAAAAATGATCCAGTAAAGCTGATTATTATGATCGCGTTCTTATTTTTAATATTAATATTTTTGTATATTAAAATGTTAGAAGCAGTTGGGCCAGGATTTGAGTAACTTGCCAATCCAAAAAAAAAAAAACATGGCGTCAATGGAATTACTTTCACCTTTTCGCTTGGCCTTAAAATTTATCAAACAACTTTACGTTCCACACGTGTCGATGATTATGTCATCTTAATATGATCTCATTATATTCGTTTACGCTCATATTAAATACATTATGTAGAACAGAAAATGTTAAATTATAAGTTGAGAACTTATAACAAGAGTTAAGGGATAAGCGGATTCGAATTGGCTTTCACCAACAATAAAATACTTCACATTCTATAACTGCTTTCTTAACACGTCAGAAATGGATCGAAAAGATATAAATAAAGGTGTGGCAACATCAACTATCTACTCGCGGTTGTAATGAACAGGTTAATGAAAACATTATACGCTCTTTTTTATGTTCTGAAGCTGTTAATTTTATTTTTAATTTTTTATTAGTACTTTGGGAAAGCGTCGAAGCTGACCTAAAAACGGATCAAGCGGTTAGAATGCTTTGCTAACAATGTTATTTCGTCAAGACTAATATAGTCCAATTCAACACTGGGTCATTCGTTTCTTGTACCAATTTAATTTTTATTTAAGTAGGGGAAAACTTTGATGCATGAAGTCTATTTATTTACTTTATAAGAGCAATATTGAATGCTTAGGCCAAATTCTGCAGGATTCACAGTGTTATAGAAGTTTTTTTTTTTGTATGTTTGCGGGATGGCCGAGTGGGCAAACATATTAGGAAATACCCGTTGCCACTGACAGCAAACATGTGGTTTGGAGGAACCTAAACATAGCCAGTCCAAAACCTCTCCTCTCGCCAGGGAACACCCGTATAGCATAAACGGCGAGGAAGGGGAGGATAAAAGAAAAAAAAGAGTGTTATATAACTTCTTCTTCTACGATCTGGCGAAAACTATTGATGAATTGATATATTGTCGAACTGTTTCCTGGAACAGTTTTACCTAACGAAACCCACAAAAAAAAAAAAAAAAAAAAGATTTAGCTGTTTATAAAATTACAATATATTTTGTACAAAATAGAGAGAGAAATGCTTTATTTTTTAAAACAAAACAAAACAATGCTGCCCAATTACATTGGGTTGCTATGACACACAGCATACTTATCAATACAACTTTCGTACATTAATTAAACTAAAATTACATTTTAATTTTTCATGCATATACACGTACAGTTACAAAATCTTACATTTTTTTTTTCTTTTCCAATATTTTATTTACTTTTTATTTATTTTTTTTTTCCCTTAACCTTTCATTTTTCTTTCTTTTTTTCTCTTGTTATAGTTTATATCACTCTTGAGCAAATCTGTAACCTCTTTCTCTCTCATTTTTCTCCCCGTCCTATCATGGCACACATACAGAGTAAAAAAAAAATAAAAATAGCTAATAGATAAATAACTAGACGAATATATAAATATATGAATAAATAAGTGAATAGATATAAATAGATACATAATTAATAATTAAAATATATATATATATATATATATATATATATATATATATATTTATATATATAAAGAAAGATAAAACTTTGACAGACAAAACCCACACATAATTAGTGGCCATATAGGTGATAGTGGATAATGCCCAGGGAGTCCAAGATATAATTGAACATTTAGCTTAAACAGTAGTGATGTAAAACTATCGTTTTAATGTAATGTTATGACTGGGGAATTTTTCATTTGAAACCATAGGAGCATGCACTATAATGCACGTTTCCATTTGCACTTTTTTCTTTCCTCTTTTATTAGGGAATAAGATGGACATTTCTGTGAATAGAGGAGGTCCATTATAGCTTGAAATAATTTTTATCAATTTCAAGCTTAATCGTAACCGCAAAGAATAAAAACTATAAAGATCAAAGAAACTGTATTCAGAGGAAAGCTATACCAACCCAAACAGGATCCGATAAAAGATATAATATTTCACAAAATTATTAAAAAAATCTTTGCTCTAAAATATCTAGTACTTTGTACTCTATTTTTTATCAATAATTATTTCAAGTAATAGTATATTGCACAAACTGATCAACCACTAATATTTAGTATTATAACAGCGCGATTCGACCTTTAATAATATTTTGTAGATTATTTAGTACTAAATTGATTACGGTCGATATCAACTGAAAGGATTCGTTTTCAACTGATTTTCGTTCCACGAAGAAGCCCCGATGATGGTTGAGGATTCCAATCACGAAGAGCGATCCTAAGAAGGCCAAGCCCGGAGGGCAGAAAGTCAAAGTCCGGTGAAAACTTGAATTGAAGCCAAAACCCGGGTTTCTAGTCTTCAGGTTAAGCACGTCGCTAGAAAGCCTATCCCCCATACCCTGGTTGCATACGACTCTACTGCATATTTCTATCGTCCGTGCCAACTCTAGCATTCGTTTTTTATAATTTAAATCTAACAAGTATTATAATTTTCATCAATTAATAATATATATTATATCTGACGATAATCAGGAAATGAGAGGGTCTGGAGAAAATAATAAATGACATGACAGAAAAAAATTACCCAGCAACAACCCTTCCATGGCTTGATTCCATTACCGTTTGTTTGAGTGAGGTGATCTCTCATCCACCGTATTTTCAACCCCCTCCTCGTTGTGCCGTGAAGTATGCTAGTCATATTTCTACTTAAACTGCTTGAATGTCCATTAAAATTTATTGAATAAAAGTTTTTGTACGTCTTCTTATGTGTTGTTCAACGTTTTCTCATGGAAGGTCATTATTTGAAGTTTTGCTATTTACGAACAAGCGTGTTTCTGTAAGGAGGAGTAATAATATTGATTGAAACGTTTTTGTATGTTTTTTTTTTTGTTTTTTTTGTTAAACCGTATATTTGTACAGATTATGTCCATTTGGGCTTAAGTAAGTAAGTTACTGAAAGGATTAAATATGTTTTAATATTAGTAGGATAAAAAAATGTATAAAGAAGTTTGAGTATTTTGTTTCATTCCATAATTATTTTATAAGCAATAATTATATGAGGTGAAGCATTAAATAATTCAAAGCAACGATTAAAGAATTATCGATATAAAAATAAGTAAATGATTAGTGAAAGAGATGATACGAGTACATCTTAAAATAATATAAGGATCTCAATTAAAATATAATAGGTACCTTCAAAATGGGATAATTGTGGCTTTTGCGGTAAACATTGGCCTGAAAAACTAAAAGAGATTGTATCTGCTGTATTAGACAATCTCTTCAGTGTGCTGGGTCAATGTTACCGCAAAAAAACCTGTGAAAAATTGAAAATGGATTTATTATTATCTCACCTTTTATCGTACTAACAAGGGGAGGCTACGGACGTGGGGTCACCGATTACAATGAAACTTTTTTTCGAGTTTCTAAATTCAAAAATATTAGATACGTGTCCGAGGGTTCTTGCCAATGGGCCTTCTGAGCCGAGAAAAAAAAATTCTTAGGAACGAAAATAGCCAAAAATTGCATCAACCAAGTTGCCGGTGCTCAAAGCTCCTTCAACCAATTTCAATGAAATTTTCAGGCATGTCAGAGTATTGAAAAATATTAGACACGTGTATAGGGGATTGGCGAAATTAGCCTCTGGAACCCCAGAATAAATCATTCAATTTTGTGTTATATCCGCGCTCTCGGTAACGTTAAAAATCAATTCCATTACTTTGTAAATTGAATAAACTACGTTTTTTCAGCTTCTTACTTCAAAAACTAAATATTTATATATAAAAACAAATTATTTTGAGACGAAGTTTTTTTTTTTCTATTTTTTATCTTCTAAATTTATATTTAAATATTATAAATATTTAACAGGAAATATTTTCCATAACAAAATTTCCTTGCTTGGATTGAAGAGATTGTCACCAAAAAATTTATGCTCGTAAAATAGTAGTACCTATATTTAAATGTAATGTGATAAATTTTTGAAAAATTAAAATTAAAAACTTTTTTGTCCAAAAACATATTTTTGTCAGGAAAATGTTTCAGATTTTTCCTGGACTATATAAACATTATAAAATACCAAATTATCCTAAAATACTAACTAGGAAATTAAAAATATGCGTTTATACCCCACACTCGTTTGGGTGATATTTATCAAACAGCTAAAACATAAGGCAATGAGAGCATTTAATAAAAGGTACACTTTTGCAGTTGCAGTTTCCTTCCTTTTTCATTCTATCAGGAAAACATATTTCATTAACATTTTCAAATATTGCTCTCATTGGAATTAACTTGGATGCAAACCAAGCATATTTTACCATGTCAACAAATAATGGAGATGATAATTGGTGATGAATTAAGGAATAAATTTTCAGCGCATCTTCCCTTGAACTAATTTCCTGACGACCATCACTCAATTTTTGAGGGCAATTTCGTATTTTTTTAATGAAGTTTTTTACTTATCGAAAAAAATAAACATCACATGGTTGACAATATGCTGTTTTTTATATTTAGAAGTTCATACTGTGTTTATAACTGAAATCCCTTAATTCAATAAAAACAGTTGTCGTCTTCCAAAGATTTATTATTCTCAAGTTTTAACAAACTTTTCAATCATAAAATAATTCCTTAATTCTTTGGGCAAGGGAAAACAACAATGGAAATACTTTCAGATTCAAAATTCAAACTTTCGAATTCAATTTTTCGCAAAATTATCTTAAATATTTTTTTAAGTAACTATGAAATTGTGCTTTACATAAAAACTGGAACATATTTCAAATAGTATTTTTTTTTTTTTTTTGCTTGAAAATTTTTCTTCAGTCTAAGCAAAAAATTATTTTTCATGAAAAATATTTCCTGTTAAATATTTAATAATATTTAAATACAAATATTTAGTTTTTGACGTAAAAAGCTGAAAAACGTAATTTATTCAATTTACAAAGTAATGGAATTGATTTTTAACGTTACCCAGAGAGCACGAATATACCACAATATTGAATGACTTATTCTGGGCTTCCAGAGGCTAATTTCGCCAATCCCCTATACATGTGTCTAATATTTTTCAATACTCTGACATCCCTGAAAATTTCATTGAAATTGGTTGAAGGAGCTTTGAGCAGCGGCAACTTTGTTGATGCAATTTTTGGCTATTTTCGTACCTAAGAAATTTTTTTTCTCGGCTCAGAAGGCCCATTGGCAAGAACCCTCGGACACGTATCTAATATTTTTGGATATAGAAACTCGAAAAAAAGTTTCATTGTAATCGGTGACCCCACGTCCGTAGCCTCCCCTTGTAAGTAAAATTTCTTCTGGAGTAATACATGGGTAAACGACAGCGATGATGAGGATAGCAACTTTTTCGTCGTTCACAATATTTTCCTCCGTCCATCGCCAGTTTTAAAAATCAAATAAGGGAAGGAATCATTTCATAACGCAAAAGCACGATATACTTGCGTGTTCTGACCATCTACAGAATGATGAACGATACTGTTGAAGGTACCATACTAGGTCGTGTTCCCTCTCCTAGATTAGTTAAAAGCGTAAAGGTCTCAAACTCTGACCATCGATAAGCCGTGAAATCGATCTATCGCCAGGAGACTAATCGACCCGAGAGGATATAACGTAGAGGAGGATGTGCAACAATTGCCCGCAGCGAGTTCGTGATGAATTGTGGATGCCTGTGAAAGGTCGGAGCCGCTTCGGTCCATCCCAGCCAGCCCTCCGCTGGAATACTAATCCATTCTCTGGATTTATAGCAGCCATAGTATTTACAAGTAATGTGCTCGGCACTACATGAATCTTAACAGCTTATTCAAGTCGAGCAGAATATTCGAAACATGTTCGAGGTAGTGGGTACAGACAACAGCTAAAAATAACTGTGATGCTATTAGTTCTCTTGGGGGTATATAAAGCCCAAAGCATGCATACTTACTAAAAATTACTTCACGAATTTCACATCACTTTTTCTAATCAAAAAGGAATCACTCACTAGCAAATTAACGCAAGCATAAATCATTTTACAAATAAAGAGATGATTAAAATGTGTGAAATTATAGCATTATTAAATAAAGTGAGAGAAGTATTTTATCAAATTTAAAAAAAAAAAAAAAAAAAAAAAAAAAAAAAAAATGGTTTAAAATCTTGACTGTAGTGCACAGTTTAATGATATGCCCGAAACTAACTTAAATGATTAATTCGAATCATTTGCACACAGTAAGCCGATGGGGTATTGGGAGAGGAAAGTGAAGATAGTGATTCACAATTTGTTTGTTTGTTTAACGTCACTTTAAGCCACTAAGGTTAATCGGACGATGCTACAGTGGGAGTCCTAAATTTTATCTATCCGGGTATTATTAAGGTAGGGATCTTTAACAAGTAACTGACATCGTAGAGCCTCGGGACCTCCATTTTACCTCCTATCTCATTTCTAACTCACCACAGGCACAGTTTCTTTTTGCGTATATTAAATAAGCAAGTATGTATATGTAATAAATAAATACCTCAGAGTAAGATTCCATTACCACACATTTAAAGCAAACTTCAGGATTCCTTACCTGGAAAAATATTCAATAATTAATAAAACCGACAAAATATTTAATTCAGAATAATAATATAAACATCAAAGTACAAATTAACAATCTAGAAAAGGCATAATGGTAAGACTTGAAAAATGCATATTGTCAGATAGTAGAATAGATAAATATAACATTAAGCACAGTGCAAGAAAAGATTTTATCAAAATTTCAATTTTCAAAATCAATGATTTGAATTTCCATCGTTACTATTTTTCTATTTATTTAAATATGGTAAACTGTAAACAGGTAATTAATAGAATCGCTAATATAATTATGGAATATTCCTAGCTTAACATTTAAATATTTTATTTACATACGCGCATTAATCGAAGAAACTACAATTTCTAAAATTTTGAGTAGTCACTATTCCTGCCGGCAAGAAATTTTCTTTCTGATGACAGAATGACTAACTCCAATTTCTACATTTTTCAGCATAGCGATGTTAATAATATTTCTCTTTAGAAAATTTGTAATAGTATGACAAGCATATATACCTACAAAAGTAAAAAGGTAAGAATTTTAAAGATAGATAAAGAAGAAGAGAAATATCAGTTAAAGCGCCAAAAAGTTCAAAATGGTGTTGGTCATTCTGGCAGCTTAAAGGTTCATATATAAATATTAGGCCCATAATACTAAAAATATTACACTATAGTTTGTACGATTTCATAAATGTAAATAGTTTATATCTCTTGATTTTTACTAAATCTGATAGGATTGTGCATATTACCATATCCAAGTCTGTAAGGAGGGGTCATCATAATTGGACAGGAGGCGTCATCAATCAAACGTTGAGGGGGTTATCTAGATCTAAATAGGGACGGAGGTTAGGTATTTATTTTAATACCATCCCCCACAACTTAATACCACTTATATACTATTTCTTACGTTTATATTTTAATAAACATTTTATTTTATAAGGAAATCATTTTTTGACTGTTATATGAGTGGTAAAATGTTTTCACGGCTAAAATATAAACTAATTCTTCCGATTATAAATTTAGTTCTAGACAGGAGAGACAAAAGAAAAAAAAAAAGAAAAAAACGCCGAAGAACTGAAACCATCCATGAAGATCGATCAAGTCACGGTCTCGATCGCCCAAGTTACGGTGTTCCCTGCCTACACCTGCCTCTGATATCTTAACAGTCCACTGCCTCATCAATTTCCTTCATAACTGTGTACTGTCTAGCATCATTTACATAATTTTTATATAAACAGGAATAATTATTAGAAGAGGGTTCAATTAGGTACAACACCTATTATTTTAAACACAAATTTTCAAAAAATGATTTTTAATCATGCTGCATCAAAAACATGTGTTTTCACTACTCGATTGAGTCCCTAAAGTAGTACTTTACTTAGTAGGCCTGAAAAATCTTTTTGGTGCGATAACCTTACCTGTTACTAATATATATTAATAAACATGTGTTTGAAGGAGGTTACTTGTGGCTTTACTATGCTTCGTTCTAATATAAGTAGTATGAAGTGCAAAATAACGTGGATATAGCAGAGGAAGTTTTAGAAGAAGCCCAAGAAGCTTTAAACGAACTACTTCCAGCTAAATCCCGCGCTTTATATGAAAGCGAATTATCTTTTATTGGTTAATAAACAGATGTTTTTAAAAACAATAAAAAGGTGTCAATTTAATATCTTACATTGTATCTGTAAGTTATTAATTAAAGTTATTATAAAAGTGTTTTAATGTACTTAAGTATGAGCAGTATGATGAAAACTATTGTTCTTAACACGTACCAAAAGTGTGTTTTCGGTGCTTGGTCTTATTTCCGCTACGCCTCGCGCGTTAAACTCAACCGCGCACCGAAAAAAACCACTTTTGGTACTAATGATGTAAAAAACTATTTCTATTGTCGCCTAAAAGGCTTTCCACGACCTTTCAGAGCACTCATAAAGTAAATGGAGTCGGCTGTTATGAAGGAAAGCCTCATCATACTCTCGCGAAATAAACATACGGATACTTTTTCTGAGCTGAGGTCAGAGGTCTTTTTACATTATACGTCTCAGATGACGCAACCAGGAAACACTAAAGACCAAAAAAGGTGGCGGATGAGATAAAGATTCGTCATGCGCCGAAATACGATGATGCCTGAAGGGACCTTTCTAGAAATAAATCACGGACATTATTACGATTCTCTGATATGGAAGGAAAAGAAAGAGGTCTACGGTGGAAAAGAGCGGCGACCTCTGACCCCGAGGGTACGCCGGGGCCTCGAGGATCCCCGAGGATTACGTAAAGAAGGCACGCCGATGGCCCCGGATACGTCCTGGAGGTGCCTCACTTCTACGTGACTACAGAAGTTAGGAGATCCGAGAAGGGTTGGCAGTCACTTTCTAAATTATTATGTCAGTTGAGGGTAGGTAGGTCCAGTTACTTCCTCCAATCGTCCTAACTTAACGAAACATACCCATAGGACTTGGTCAGGTTTCTACATATACCATACTCTTCTACTCCGCAGAAGCCTTAAACTAGTGTAATATCAGTTCCAATCCATTTTTATCACAAACTAACTTAGCTCGGCCACGTAATGCTGTGGCTTTCGCTAATATTAACTTTTAGGAATAAATAATTAAAAGTATTCCGGTGAAATTTACCCCATAAAACCATTACAAATAATAGGCATCAATTACTGTGGAATAGGTATGGATTATAATTCTTCACTGAATCTACTGAACAGAACAGGGATAACGTTGAGTAGTCCTTATAACAGTCCATTTTTCCAGTGGGAGTATATACAGATATAACGGTAGAAAAACATGAGATAAAAAATAAAATAGGCTGTAATTATGTTAGTATCTGTCCTTATTGACATTAAATTCAACTATTGCCGCTATTTGACCTAACATCAACGTTCTGTAAAGTTTCAAATTTATCCATCCAATATTTTCGTGTTTAGAGGTAACACGGCACATGCATTTTTATATACAAGAATTACTAATTTTTTAAGTATAACTTTTAAGTAATTACTTAGTTATCTTAGTCAGGCGATTTATACGGCTTATTATAAAAATCGGTTAGATATACAATCGCATAGCTTACACAACCAAAGAAATTATAACATAGAGACCACAAAAATGCAAAAAAGAAGTTCTAAGAGGATATTTTGGCCATTGTTCATATTCTAAGTCAAAACAGTTCTCCATTTATTTATTTTTTCAGATTTATTGAGAACATTTAATAAAATTCGTTAAAAGTTTGTTTCAAAAATATCAAATAACTTTCAGACGTTACATTTTTACTATACAAAAAAATAAATCTATTAAATAAAATATAAATTTCCAATCGAAGCATCGAAAGAATTTACTTTATAACGTGGAGTATAAAAGATTATAAGTTCTCTGTTTATAAAATATACATATTTATATCTCGAACTCCATTTCGATGCTTAAGTTCTAAAAGTTCTGATTTAGGTGAATGCTAAAAAAAATGAATATTGTTGAACCCTATTAATCACAAGCATCCTCCTTCAAAATTAATAAACATTCGGAATTGACATTACATGCAAGTGAAATACACTCCGGGACAAATAAAAGTGTACACCCTGTTGTGCTTATGCCCCTTATTGCTGTCTTATTATTTACATCTGGTACTTTTTGTATCTATTGTATATTAAATAATTATTGAAATATGAATATGTTACAATAAAATCTTTATTAGAAATTTTGATATACAATTAAAACCATTTAATAAAATTGGACAAATAAAAGTGTACACTTTAATTTTTATAAAAAATATGTGAGAAGTACCTAATCTTTAATGAAAACTTGGTAGTATATAACATCACCTTTTTATTTCTATCACTTTCAACAAGCGCTTATTAATGGAAAGACACGGATTTTTTAAAAGATATTGATTCTTGCGAGTGACGACTTCTGTTGCTTTTTTGATACCTCTCCAGTGATCATCATCAGTATTAAACGCACCTTTAGCGTACAATTGATTCGAGAGACATTTCCAAAAGCTCTCGATTTTATTCAGATCTGGGAAGCGAGAGGGCCACCCCACCAATGTGATCCTCATTTCATGAAGGGTTGCCTTCCATTTGTGACATGGAACATTATCTTCCAAGAAATGAACATTTCCGCCTGGAAATATCTGGGTTGCCCATGGGTACATCCTTTCTTTGATCGAAGTTAAATATTGCTCACTATTCACTCTTCCGGTAAGCCTTTCAATGAGGTAATTACCAGAGGCGGTAATCGCTCCCCAAACCATCACACTCGCTCCTTGATTTTGACGTTTTATTATGTTGTAAACAGTTTTTTTGGCCTTCTTCTATTTAACTATATTCATTATCAGGCCCATCTTTAGAAAATCTTTTTCGTCCGAAAAAATATTTTTTCCCAAATTCCCAAAACCCATCAAAGGCCACTTGCGAGCCTGGACTACACGACACACGCGGTACATTTTGGTTAGGGGATTTTTTTTTTTTTAAATTTTTGTCTTCTTGATATTCATTTCACAAAGTTTTATCTGGATAATTTTCGTATATATATTAAAATTTAAATTAAACCTAATTTTTCGTGCCGACGATAATTCAACTTCCCTTGCCAAACGACGAATTTCCTTTTTATCCTCGTTGCAGCGTGATGTCTTATCTTTTATTTTGTTCCTCTCTTCTTCTTGACACGATTGTAATCAGTTTTGAACTTTTTAGCAACTTTAGTGTGAGGAAGAGAATATTTTCGACCAACTTCCCTATAGCTAAGGCCACGACCAACATCTTTCTTAAACCGGATAGTTAAATCCATAGAATACATTTATATATTACTGAAAAGCAATATTCAATGAGTGGAGATGATTAGAACCGAGATACACAATGATAAACTAACTGTACACTTTAATTTGTCTCAGTCTCGCTTGTTTATACTGTGATTAATTCTCTGGATGACAGCATTATACCTACCAATGGTGTTTCCGAATTAAATTTGTTTTTATTTTCTGCCATAGTATAGTATTTGAAAATATTTATTACCAAGAATTAAATAAATAACCGAGTTTCTACTGTACACTTTTATTTGTCCCGGAGTGTATATATAATTTTAAATATAAATCATTTCTATTACACTAGCTAAAAAAATAATATTCACTCATCTTGCTTAAGGAAGGTGTTAGATAAGTTTACAAAATTTGTAGGTGAAACTATGACAAGAGTTCTGGCGATGGGGGAGGTCTGACCTTTGGACGGGCGAGTCGGAATAATTAATGAGGCGATTGGAGGATCTTGCTCAACACTTTCTAATCACGTGATTGATATCAAAGATGGTATTTGTTATGGGATAGTGACAGCGGGGTTGGATCCAATGTTGGAGGTATTGGAGGCTTGGATATGCCTGCGGGAGGGGCTGGTTTGTCTTCGGGTCTGCATTCCTCGCCAAGAGAGGCCATCGGAACCTCCCTCTTAACACACTTCCGTTGGATACGCGCTTCGATGTTCAAATGGTCGTCTTATTCATTTTTCCGAAAGCTAACAAAACAAAACAAAAATGGAGTAGTTCGAAACTGAAATAAAAAGGCGAGGAAATAAGGCCATAACATACCAGGTCATTCAAAAAGTCCTGTCGTTTTTCGTTTGTTCGTTGTTTATTTTGATTCTGGAGTGTTTGCTAATTAATTCCGTTCAATACAACTTTTATCCATGTAAACACAAATGTTTATACTTTATGAATAGGAGGCTAAGGAGGATTAATTTGATGCAGTCACCATCCAACTGTCTAGTTAAAATGATTCCAGTTGAAACTCAAATTCGGTCGATTTTGCTCTATGAGTTTAAACTTGGCTCAAAAGCTGCCGAAACTGCTAGAAAAATATGCTCCGTGTTTGGGGAAGATGTGCTGTCTGAGCGGAAGGCACAATTTTGGTTTTCAAAATTTCGTGGAGGCGACGAGACACTAGAAGACGAGGCACGCTCGGGTCGACCAACTGTAGTTGATAAGGAGGACGTTCGAAGAGTAGTAGAGTTGGATCCGCGTCAAAGTTGTTCAGAGATAGCCTCTCAACTTAATATCTCAGCCACCACTGCCTGGAATTACCTTAAAGAACTGGGAAAAGTGAAAAAACTGGATAAATGGATTCCTCATAAGCTTTCAGATGCCAATATGCTTGTTCGCTTGACAACTGCATCTTGACTTGAATTGACAGAAATAGGCTGGGAAGTTTTGCCTCACCCACCATATTCCCCTGACCTGTCACCCACTGATTATCACCTATTCAGAGATCTCGACAACAATCTGAGACAGAAATGTTTTCAAGACCGTGACAACCTAATTCACGAACTGACCACTTATTTTTGCAGTAAAAATCAACAGTTTTTTAAGGAAGGAATTTGGGCTTTACCATCTCTTTGGGAGAAGGTTACCGACTGTAACGGTGGATATTTTGATGAATAAAGGTGATTATTTGAAAATATTTATTTATTTATAATTTCCCCCAAAAAAACGACAGGACTTTTTGAATGACCTGGTACTTACTACTTACCTACAAAAAATAACACGATTGCGCACAAGAGATCTAAGGATTAATGAATTTCAGCTAACAAAAAATGTTTCGGTTTATCATCCTTTCAATGGTTTGCTTATTTTTTCGTTGAAAGTGCTTCTTTTTGAAAGGAAATGTTTGTCAAAAAACATCTGTTTACAAGAGGTCAATGAAAATGTATCCATTAGATTAATTAAACTTCATGTTTACTTGAAAATAAGCAGACCTTTATTCTGCCACAATTTTATGGAAGTTGCATTATTGATAGCTTTAATTTTTTTTTTTTTTTTTTTTTTTTTTTTTTTTTTTTTTTTTTTTTTTTTTTTTTTTTGGGACTTAAGGCTTCCACTGAAGCCCTATACTGACCATACTTTCATTTTTTTAAACAATATCCAAAACATTTATATATAACAGGTATGAATATATCTGGTATATAAAAATATAAGTCTTCCCTACATAAACGAAGAAGTTATAGTAAGTCAACTGTCTAACAATTTTCGCTGAAGTATAAGAAAAAAAAAAGATCATTAGTTTTGTGTGTCATTTTAATATATTATATTAATAATATCAGTGTGATGAATATTTCATTTTATTAAAGAAAACCTGGAATTATGCGGGTTATTAAATATATGTTTATTATATTATCATATTATTACTATGGTGTATACCCTGTCAGCCCTGTAGGCCGTGGCGGACCAAACCTCATTGATAAATATTGAATATATAAACATTAAAACCACGGAAACTTGTATTCTTTGTAAAATAAACATTACTCCAAAAGAAAGATGTTACTGATAAAAGTTGTAAAAAGTTTTCAAGTTTTTTTTATGTTATATAAAATAACTAGCAGACCCGGCCACGCGTTGCTGTGGCTCAGTAGTTATATCCTAATATTTTTAAACAAATACAGTAATACCAATATTCATTGATAAAGATGAAAACCTTTCAGCTAATCAAAATCCAACGTGATTGAGAATAGAGTATTACACCATTTAAAAGTATTTGGTAAAGAATATAGGAAAGTTAAAGTTTTTATTTTTTACATCTCATACTTCAATGTAGTTTGATTAAAAAGGAGCTGGTTGTGTTTACGACTCACAGAGCTGCCAACACTATCGCCCTTTTTTTATGGATCGGTATAAACTAACTCGAAATGGCTATATATTTCCACTAATTTTAAAAAGGATGACTGAAGTAAGTTTTGATAACCTCATCCATTGATCTATTGATTATTGGTCTAACACTACTTCAACTTGGTATTGTTAGTTTAACAACGGGTTAAATTTTGCTCAAGGTCATGCCAATCTTGGTTAACGCGTCATATATGTCCTTTTGATAGGCGTTTTTCTCAACTTCTTTGAGACCTCGATTTCCCGACCCTTCGGCTAATAAGTGTTCGGTAAGAGGGTAGTGTGTTGAAGTTTTTAATTTAGCAATATATTTGAGCGATAATAAATCTCTTCTTAAAGAGGTTTTTACATAATACAATTAAGAATTTTTATTTATTCAAGTACTAATTTGTTCAAAATGTTTTGGGTTAACCTGTTTTTTTTTTTTTTTAACACAAACCAAAGATTTGATGGTTTCCACACACGTGAGCAGGCGATAACCATTTCCCACGTGAGTTATGCCATTGCCCAAGGGAAAAACACGGATTTTCAAAGTCCAAGTGGACATTGTTTGCCCTTGGGATTTGTTTATGGTCATGGCAAAAGCCAAACGAATAGGATACTGAAGCCTTTTAAATTTTATTGAAAATTCTGTCGGTTCCAGGGGAATAGGTAGCAACAGGACGATATCTCCTGTAAACCTTCCAGGCAACATTTTTCCTTCAATAACATTTCCTGTGATCCTTTTAATGACCAAACGTGTACCGTTGCACAATTGAGGTGGATTTAAGTTACGAAGAAGAATGATCGGTGAGCCAATCTTCAACTGGAGATTGTTTGGGTGTATATCCAGGGAATTAAAAAATTCAGATGGGAAATTTACGGCTTCGTTTACATCAAGAACATTGTCAATTGATTTTGGAAGTTTATTTCATCGAAATCAACATTTTTTGCTGCCAAAATAGCACGACTACCCAGCCAATTATAGTCCAAATAATTGTTCAAAATATCAGGAAAGACACTTTATATTTCGTAGACAGTTCATTTCATTTCATTTCATCTCTACAACAGTTCAAAAATTTTCTGATAATTTGATAAATTTTGAATTTCGATGCAGCTCTATTTCACCGTTTCCAATATAGAGCAATTGTTTAAAAAATATATTTGCCGATGGATTATTTTGCAGTAGTACTCTCATATTTATGGCGGATAAATCTGAAACTTGAGGTTACCCAAATAACAATTATTCCTGTTCAGTAGAGGTGTAATAATCATTAAATGTAAAATTTAAAAAATACCGCGATTTGTAATCCTTTCTTAATCAACAATCATTTAAAGATAAGTAAATATCATTTCCAATAATAGCCTACTTTAAATTAAAGAAAGGATTAAAATCTTCGCTAACATTTCTTAAATTTTACATTTAAAGATAATTACAACTTAGGAAGTAACAGCCTCTATTCGATTGGGATTAAATTTTCTCAACTTTAAATTATTGTTGATAAAGGAGGAATTACAAATCTTCACTGACATTTTTTAAATTTTACATTTTAGATCTCGGGATAAAAATGATAAAAAGGTTTGGTAAAATAAAAAAACACTGTATTTAAATAATAATAACAAAACGAATAAAGAAAATAAAGAAAAATCTGTTAAATAAACCAACTGAAAATATAATATTAAAGTCTTAATTATGCAGTTCTTTAGCAAATCACAAAGTATCCCACAACACCTAATCAAAACACACCCTTTTTGGTAGGGAGTTTTTACGACTGGTTACCCGCAGTGTAGCCAATTGACTAATTTTCACTAATTTTTGGCAACACTGACTCCCCAAGTGAGGCTTCTAGGCTATTAGGTTACACCTATGACAGTAGGTGCTGTTACAACATTTATAGAGTATTATTTCAAATAATAGCCTAATTTAAATTATTAAAATGCATTTACTATACTAAAAGTTGATATCAGGGTGGGCCCAGCAAAGCGTTTCAGCGCTTAGCTAGTAATTTAATTTAAATACAAATAAAAAAGGAAAGGAAGAAAAAGTACCTACACATTTGAGTATTTATTGTAACCTTTTCTTGATTTATTTATTCTTTAATGAAAATTAACAATAAATACAAATTTGTATTACTATTTGTCTGTGGAAAATAATAATATAGGAAAAATAACTGCACTCACATAACGCAATACAAAATTATAATAATGATAACCTGTATTACAATAGCATGTTTATAAACAAAAACATTATGAAATCGACACATGACGCCATGTTAATAAATCGAAACACGACCTACTGTATTTGCAATAATTCGCTATATAAGAATTATTTTGATCACTAATCAAGTTAAAAACTATCCGGTCCGGTAAGTTGGCCAAAACTATATACATTGAGCCAAATTTCATTAAAATCGGTTGAGTAGTTTCTGAGAAATAGAGAGACAAACATCGGGACACGAGATTTTTATATATATAACTATAAGGAAGTTTATGTATTGGAAAAAATACGAATGTAAAATATAAAAAAGACAATTTGTTGATTAAATTTATAATATTTTAGAACTAGGTATCATAAGAAGAAATCATGAATGTGATAAATTGTTCTGCAGGGATATTTCGGATTAAATAAAAGGACATTAATCGTGGTTTCATGATTGTTAAAGGCCCAAGTAAACTTTCAAATACTTTAATATTAAAAAGGATTTGGCTAAGTAATACAACCTGTTTGTTTAATAAATTTAACAATTAAAAATATAACAAAGATTATTGTTATTAGGTACATACGTACGTTGTTTCGTTAACTACTATTAATACATCAATTAATATATTTCTCTTTTTTGATGATAATTATAAATTTATTCATTAATTGTGACATCTTACAAATAATAAAGGCTTTAAAATTAATTATTATAATACTTTCCTCTGAATTAAGATATGTGTGGCGAGTCCCAACTAGTTTATTGCATCAAATGCCGAGAATTCCGAAACACCGCTGTCACCGACCATATGTTTCCAGGATATTACTACACACAAGAAATTTTGAAATTGCCTTTAAAAATAATATTACTTCTTAATAACGTTGAAGAATTTTATAATTATAGTTAGGACCAAAATGTTTTTTTTTTGTTTTTTTATAATGATGCTATGGTTTCATGAAAATGATAAAGACATTTTCAAATTCAATTGCTACATAGCTTTGTGGTCACGAACTTCATTAAATTTAATGATTGAATTTAATATTGAAATACAACAATTAATTGTACATTTCCAAAGCGATAATGCCACTAAACACAAAAGACATTACGGGATTAGAAAAAAAGAAAGCATAATTTTATAATTTTAATAAACAAGAAGAATTAATAAATATTCTAACTTTCTGCATCAGATGAGGAGGTTATCCCAATTCGTTCAGACTTCTTTGATTTTTTTTATCATCACGAAAAGTTAAGAAATGCCATTTTTACATAGAGATCGCTGATACGTAACTTATAGCACATTGAATATTAAGGTAATTATTGAATTTTTATGCTTGAGATTATAAGGACAACTTCAATTATTACATAAATACTTTAACATGCTAATTGGCAAGTGGTTGCAGCAGTTAATCCTTAAATATGTCAATCATTATAATCTCTCAATTTTATTTTTTTATTTTTTGGTTTATTATGCAATTGAAGATTTTATTTGTTATATGTATGAGACGTATTATTGAGAATTATATTTTTGAATAAGATGTTTCAAAATAGTTTTGAAATCCCCATACCTTTAAGGATTACAACGTGAATTTTCAACATATTTATTTGTGTAGGGCTAAAGAAAAGAAAAATATGATTTGCAATAATTTCCTAGGCCAAACCTCAAAAGTCAGAGCAAAGGTTTGTACTCACCAGAATCTACCTATATGTAGCAACCATTTCGTTTTCAACTGTTTTTTATAAAGAATTTCTTTTTGACTTTTAGAAGGTATTAAAGTATAATTTGATAGTTTAGTAGATCTGTGTAGGTTAATTCAATTATTACAAATCAGTTATGACTGCAATTGATAGTCGATATACATATGTACAGTTGACAAAATACAATGCAGTATGAGTGCATCAATATTTTTATCTAACGATGTATGAATTTCTCACGTAATCATTTTTTTTTTCTTGATGTCTTTATTGAATTTACAACCAGACCTAAATAATCATTAAAAAAAAGTTAAGTACAAAATCAGAATTTAGATTTGTGGGTCCACCAAAACCAACATTACTCTGATATCAACTTACAATCCAGAATCCTTATTTCGGTCAATTTCGGCTGATCCAAAACTTGTCCTTCATAATAAACTATAGACACATCCAAATCTACTTTCTTCTACATAGATTCTTCTATTCCCTATGTTCCTCCTAGGCCTCCGAAAAGAAGGTCTCGGTACCTTCTAACTAAAAAATATATTTGGATTGCTACCCTTAATAGTTTTTTCTGCGAGCTTGCTAATCCTGTTTATTCTTGTAATTTTCTTTGCAATATAGTATGAAATAAAGAAAAATAAAACTTTGAAGAGAATAAATAAGAAATGCGATGGTATATATAAATAAACAGGTGGAGAATACACCTGTTATAAAGATAAAAACAAAAACAAGGCGTGCCCGCATTCTGAGCATGGTTGCACAATTGCTCCCACCTCCACTCCTCTGCTATAACGGTCTGGTCCCTGATTTTTGGTTTATCTAGAGCGGCAAGATTGCTCTCTAAGGCAGCTGAGCTTTTGAAAAAAAAAATAACAATGAAATTAAAGAAGTTTTCAAATTCAACTATTGAGTATATATAATGTTTAATTAATAAAAAATATTTAGATGACTAACCGGAGGAAACTTTCAAAAATGTATATATAAAAATAGATTATTAACGATGATAGTCCCCTTAAATACTACCATTGAGTATTTATATACTTCCTTTCGTATTTCCATCTTTTTTGCACACTAATAAGGAACCGTACGTCGAAACGTTGGACTTAAATACACATAAGCATGTAATATTTACTTTTACTTTCTTCGACCAACCTGGTCCATCTACTTCATAAAACTATCTACTACATACAACTAGACATCGGTGAGGTTCCTGCATAGGCAATATCTTCTCTAAAATGAACTTATTTTTCTAATTTATATAATTTTTGTTGCCGTTTGAATTAGCTGTTTGAACAGAGGAGCCAATATACTAGGATTTTATTTTATTTTCAGATTGAACATATATAGATGATAAAATTGAGAACACAAATGGCTTTTATCTAACTCCAACTCAATTTCAAAATAAACCACTTATAACAATAATTCAACCTTACCGATGAATTTCCTTACCGTACGCAACATTGGCAAAATTTTCAGAACACATAACTATTTTTTGAATACATAAATTAAAGCAAAATATGATATTTTACAATAAACAATCATATTAAAAGTTCAAATAGGAAAAAATGTTAAATTTTTTCAATGGATAGAGATTGATTACCTATCCTTTTTAAACCTATGAAAGTTCTTATTTAATTTTTTATTTTCATTTTTTGTTTGTTTACTTTTTTTAGAAAATATAAATATTACTTAACCTATCTGTAAATAAGTGTGCAGCTATGTATATACTATTAGATGTGAAAACCAGTTTCTTGTTTCACAATTTTTTAATACTTTATGTTTAAATTATAATTTCAGGGTCTACAACTGTTTAATAGTATTTCACCGCTGCCGGCGAAGCATTCAATATATATATATATATATATATAAAATAAAAATAGGGTTTAGAGACCAAAGGTCTAAGGAATTATTATAAAAGAATTTACAACTAATACACGAGGTTCTCAATGCAGAGGGAAAAAATATTTTTAAAAAAAACGTAGGGACTGCTCAGCTAATTTTCACTCATAAATAAATAAATAATTAATATTTTATTGAATAAGTAAAATAATTTTATTGTGAAATAATATTTCAGGACTGGTATTCTTTTATTCACCAAACAATTAAAATGCCTAATCCTATAATCTGATTAGATATGTCGTGGGAAAGGTCGAAGAAGGAAAACAATCAAGATATTCCGGAAGAAGGAATGAGAATGAATTGACTTTTAATAGCAAATAATTAGCGCAAATCAAAAGGAATATGAAACAATAAAAATAAAGCATAGCATCAAAAGTGAAAAATAAACACATAAAGCAATAATTTTAAAAATAAATGTTTAATGTTAAAGCTTTTACAGTTTAGTCTCTTATAAAAATAATGATATCCTTGAATGGAAGAAAGATTAAACAGGTTCGTACAATGTCCCTTTTTTCTTCTTACGATATCCTGTTACAACCTGATGATGAGGGGTTCCCCTCAACCTCATTGAAAACATAATTTAAATAATGAATTTGATATTATCAGTAAAAGTGATGCTTTCACTGAGAAATATGCAAAACGGGCTTTCACTATATCGGATTTCGAATGAAAACATCATAAATTAGCAGATAATCAATAAATATGTATATAATATATTTTATAATATCAAATATCAATACAATATCCAAAGTTTAAATTATATTTTATGATTAGGATAGCTCTTATGTATAACTTGTGTCAGACATTTGAATTCGTTAAAAATAATTTAATTATTATGTTAAAACCTAACAAATTGAATCCTATCTATCTCGACCTAAAATTAACTATAGCGATGAATATCTGTATTTAATTTTTTCTTTAAATATATAAATGAGTGTTTTAAGGGGAGAAGTTAAAAAAGAAGGTTTAATTTGTTATTATTACGTAGATATTTCGATTACCTTTGAACTGAATTCTAACCTAGCAAATTATTATACATAGCAAAAATAACAGTTTCAAACAAATTGTTATTTTAATTATGAGACATTAACGAAACATTAAAAAAAAACAAAAAACTTTTTTCCTTGTGTTTAATTGCACATTTACTCCATAAAGGGAACAAGCATTCGAAATTCCAGATATGTACAATTAATAAAAATTGACTCGACCATATTGCATCAATTATGTCGAAATCATCCAATTTTCGCTTAGCCTATAATAAGAAACTCCACGTTTTGTCAGCATTCACATTCTGCACTTTCAACTTTCTATTCTGAAAATGTTACAAACAGGATCAATACACTTCTTGGTCATCAAATAAACTACAAATATACAGCATATTTTGAGTGGTTCAATACAAATTTAAGAAATGAAATGCGAGGGGAATAAACAAAAAAAAATATGGTGGACTGGAATGTTACGTGAACATAAATCAAGTAGCAAGAATTCGATAAACCATTAGACACTGTTAAATTAAATTATCTAACAATTAGCTGTGAAAATTTTCATTAAATTACACAGGCCAACAAAAAAAACCTTTTTGAAAACTTTTTTAATTTTAATAGCTGATCTTGATAGATTTTTATGTGCTGAATCCAAATCTGCTCGTAATTTTTATGTATCACCCTTAGTTTCCAAGCAAAATGTATTTTATTATATAGTCTAATACCCATTTACAGTATATAGGGAAATCAATGAAACACTGTAGAATCGTAAAAATGGTTTGTATTTACAGTAAAATACTTGGAATAGTAATTTTATGTGATGATACAAGGTTCACTTGTCAACTGGAATTGCTTTATATTTTCTTTCCCTTTTTTCCTTGAAGCTTCTTGTGTAGCTTTTCCTGCGATGAATAGCTTGCTGAACTTCCCGGTGAAGTGACCAACAGTAATCCCCCATCATGTTGGTATTCCAGCGGCCCTGGTAACGTTTTTCCATCACTTTAACGTCCTGGTGAAAACGCTCACCTTGCTCCTCACTAACATCTCCTAAATTTTCTGGGAAGTAATCGAGGTGGCTGCTCAAGAAGTGAACTTTCAGACTCATCAAACATCCTAACTGTTCAAATTTTTTTAACATGTTAGCAACAATAGCCTTATATTCTGGGTCTTTTTTATTTCCCAAAAACTTGGTGACAACTTGCTTGAATGAAACCCATGCTTCTTTTTCATTTGAGGTCATTGTGGATTCAAAGTTAACGTCAAACATCATTTTTCTAATATCAGGCCCGGTAAAGACGCCTTCTTTCAGTTTAGCTTCTGAAAGGTGTGGAAACTTCTGACAGAGATATTTGAAACAAAGCCCATCTTTAGGCAAAGCCTTTACAAACTGTTTCATGAGACCTAACTTAATATGTAGTGGTGGTAGAAGCACGTTTTTTGGATCTACAAGGTTTTTGCGTAAAATGTTCTTCTCGCCAGGCTTTAAAGACTCCCTAGCAGGCCAGTTCTTTCTGCACCAATGTTGATTCCGAGCTCTACTGTCCCATTCACACAAGAAACATGGAAATTTGGTAAAACCCCCTTGCTGACCAAGGAGCATGCACGTAACTTTCAAATCACCACATATCAACCAACCGTGTGCAGAATAACCTATTTTATTTAACACTATTTCTAGATTTTCGTAACTCTCTTTCATATGTACAGAATGACCGACAGGTACAGAGGCATACATGTTACCGTTGTGTAGTAAAACTGCCTTCAAACTATTTTTGGATGAATCAATAAACAACCTCCAATCTTCTGTTTTGTATTCAATTCCAAACTCATTCATTAAACCATGAATGTCTGAGCAGTACACCAAATCACCCTCTTGTTCAAAATACTTCGAAAATTGTTGTTCTCTCTTCCTATACACATGAATGCTGGTTCCAGCCGCCAGCAAGTTCTTTTCTTTTAGCCTAGAGCCAAGCAGTTCAGCTTTTTCTTTTGTTAAGCCCAGATCCCTAACTAAGTCATTAAGCTCGACCTGAGTGAACAATTTAGGCTCTACATTTTCTGTAACACATTGGAATTCTTCATCGTGTTCATCTAACTCCGACTGTACATCAGAAAATACTTCTGTTTCAATAGAATTTAAGTCCTCTGGTGGTTCCGGGATTGGCAAATCTACACCGTGCCCTACTGGTCGGATGGCGGACGGAAGGTTAGGGTAGCTTATTACCTTCTTGTTCTTAGAGTTATGACCAGTAATATCTACACTGCAAAAGTAACAGTCATCGGAATGATTTTTTGGTTCCCTCCATATCATGGGAACAGCAAATTTAAAGTGTTTTTTCTCTTTTTTTGACCATTTCCTGAGGTCTTCAACACATACATAACATACCTTATGCGGTGCCCAAGGTTTATCCTGGTCTCCAAGTTTGGTTCCAAAGTATGCTAGATAAACCTTTTTCACAAAGTCTGTAATGTTTCTTTGGTGCTTTTTAATAACAAACTCACCACAAATATAACAAAAACTGTCAGCAGAGTTTTTACAGCCGCGATGAGACATTGCACTGAGCACATGTACAGGAAACGTAAAAGTGAGGTTATGTTGAAAATAAACAAAACATCAGCTGTTTAGCATGTGTTTCAGCAGTGCTGCCAACATCATCTTTGTTCATTAGACCTATTTTTTCATGTTATCTTAACTATGAAAAAGCTGTTAAATTCTAAAAATGTTTCTTTATTTCATGAATTTAACTATAAAATGTGAATAAATGGTGGGTGATACAACTTTTTAAGCATCATATTTGGATTCAGCAACCTAAACAACATAAGAATAAGGTATTTTCATTAAAAAAGTTTTTTCATCGTTGGCCTGTGTTATTATTCATTATCAGATGGCATTTAGATTCTTCGTATTAGGTACTTTCTGACTTTAGTATAACATTACATGGAGCTTCAAATAAGGATTTTAATAGAAAATGGTTAGTATTTATTGGATTGCAGTTATTTAAATAGTGTAAGGCTACAATGAAAACATTTAAAAAACGTTAAAATATTATATTAAAAAGTAAAAAATGTCGGTAGTTCATATGTATAATCCATTCCTGAACTACTGTTGCGCAAAAAAAAAAATAATTTATGGGTAAAAAAAAGAAAGACTGATTAACAAAAGAATAAAATAAATAGAATCTTTATTTCAAAAGAAAAATTATTTGCAGTTATTAAAAAGTAACAAATGTCGAAAGTTCATAGCCATAATCCATTCCTAAATTATTATTTAATATAAAAAATGTAAGTTATCTTTGGAACAAAGCATCAAAGATTTAAAAAAAGTTAAAAAACAGGTGAAGAAATCTTCCTGACTACCTTTCAAAGATAAGAATGGTTGTTGATGTTTTGTTTACTGACCTTGATCATTTCTAACACGCCAATTATATGATGTTACATACTAATTTTTACATTGTCGAAGGTCAACACGAAGAATAGAGTTTGTATTAAGAACGCGACTTAATTGTTTAATTAAAAAAAAGTTAAGACGTTAATTTTTATTAAGAGAACAAAATTTAAGACAGTAGGCGAAAATACTTGTACAAAAATAATTATTATAGTGGTTAAACTGTTATTATATAAGATAAAGACTCGTCTAAATAGTGAAATTTAAGTATATTGTAAATATATTTCTAACGACCTTTATTGCGGAATGGTTTTTGCATTTTTAAAAAATAAAATTATAAAATATAAATAGGTTTAGAATTAAAAAAAAGTAATGATAACCTATAATAACTAGTATTGATAGTATTACTTATTACTATTATCACTATTTCTAGTATTACTTATTACTATTTGATTTACAGAAGTCCGAATTGGTGGATCGTTCTGGTTTTTGAGTGCTGTGCGAGAGGCTCATGAAATCTTTCAATGATCATGAAATAATTAGGTATTAATGTTGAATTATAATCAAACGCTTCAGCCCTGATGTGTAGCCTAACAAAGTGCTCCAGATTAGTAAATTAATAAGACTAAGGTCAGATCCAGTCGGTTGTAAAGGGGCGGGGGTTGCAGCCACCTGCCAATCAGCTTCCTTAGCTTAATGTTCCTTTCCCACTACTAAAATTCTATTTTTCTGCATATCATTTCTTCTTCACGATACTTCCTTACTTTTGTTAAGCTAAATTCTATTTTTAAGTGACTAAATTTTCATAAAAAGGGACAGCAAGCCCCAAAGGACTCCGTCTGGATCCGCCAATGACTAAGACATACTAAGAACAACTCTCACAAGAACAAAGTTGAAAGACATTAGGTACCTTTCTGTGCCTCATTATCAGCCAAAGTATCATGAATGTTTTCTGTAATATGTACAGTAAGTCAGAACAATATTCTCAATTTAGCTATTGAATATACTAAAATATATACTATAACCTACTGAACTCTAAACAAGATTTTTCGGTTCAGGTTCCAACATTTTAAAAACTGATTCAAATTGCGAAATTTTTCAAGTACTTAATAATACATTGAATGAAATTAAGTGAAAGACTGGCATTGGAGCTACAGTTTGAAATTTATAGGATATATGTTTTTTGGTAATTTTTAACACATGCCAATGGAAGACTTAAAATAGTGAAATTCACATCTTCCTCTGAATTATATATTTGTCAATTTATTACAACAAATAAAGCTTCACAACGTTTCGAGGCCTATTATCCCATCTTCAGGTGTACTGCAAAAACTTTTTATATAGTGTTTATCTAAGAGAGACGAAGTGTGATTGACAATCTTTATATTTAACAATTGAGGAGATTAACAAATTGAGGTATTGTTTTAACTTAAACATTGTTAATTACAATTAGTGAGGAGGTAGGAGAAAAGCAAATGTATATAAAAATATATATACAAAGTAATATGTAATTTAGTTTATACTTTTTTTTTAATTTTATAATTTTTGTAAATAAATTTTATCAATATTGTAAACACTATTTAAAAAATTGTTGCAGTACACCTGAAGAAGGGGCAATAGGCATCGAAACGTTCTGAACTTTATTTGTTGTAATGAATAGACAATAATTCAGAGGAAGATGAGAATTTCACTATTTTACAAAAAAACTGGACGAATATATGTTTCATATCTACAAATTTCAAACAATTTACTCACAGTCGGTATTTTTTTTTTTAAAGAAATAAACCAAATTGGCAGCTATTCTTCAATCTGGCCGCTTTCACAAACTATAATCAGATGATTTGAGGTAACTTTTTAGTTTCGAATATGGATAAAAATCCTTCGGAAATTTTCACAGATTATATTTTAAAAAAACTAATATTCTTTAAAATATTTACCGGTTCATCTGTATAACTGCTATACCATAAAACCCAAAATGATAAAAGTTTACCACTCACATACAAAAACACGGACCTCAGGAAATACCATTAAATTAAAAATAAATAAAAATAATCTTGATTTATTGATAGAGACTCTCGTTTTCCCTTTTTTAGGAAGACCGTCGAAGGAAATAAAAAAAGTGAAAGTAGGACGAGAAAAGGGTGAAGAAAGAGCTTAAGGCGCAACTCCTGAAGAAGATGTCCTTACCGGAGCCCTGAAGAAGAGGATGAACATCGGACTACCCAGAGCAGGAAGTCTTTGTTGGATTGAGCTAGATTCGGTTAAACCGGTTGAGGAGTCAGCCAAACTAGGTTAATAGTTTAATATATACTATCTTCTCCACTAAACGAAATATGAGCTGTAAATTACAAAATAAGTAGAGATAAAATCCACGGAACTACCTTCATTGGTCAATAAATTACAATTCAACACCCATTAAATGAAATAAGAATTTGAAGATGTGGCTTTGTTTCTGAAGAATAAATAAATTAACAAATTTTATTCTGAGTTCGTTATATAAACCACTAGACACTTTGGGTGTCTATGATTATGGATGTTTTCATCTCGTCTTACGCCTATGAAGAAAACGCCATAGGTAAGTGAAGGTATAAGAACTAAAGAATAAGGGGAGAAAACCTGTCTGAACTAAAAAATCTGGTGCGTGCGCGCAACACACAACTTTCACTTACCAACTTACTAAGATAAGAAATTGACGTGTTTTGTTAAATATAATATCCCAAAGTCACACATTTTTCTACATCCATATCTTATTTTTGTTAATCGTTAAAGCCGTTTTTGAGTAAATAAAAAAAAACCGTGAAAATGATACAAAATTTATTAAGTAAAGTCCCCTCTCCGGTCAATCAATTTTGATGAAATTTTAACAGTCATATCTCGGACATATACATACATCAAATACCCAGTTTGATCAAAATCGTTAAGACCGTTTTTGAGTAAATAAAAAAAACACGTGAAAATGATACAAAATTTATTAAGTAAAGTCCCCCCTCCGGTTGATCAATTTTGATGAAATTTTTACAGTCATATCTCGGGCATGTAAATAGATAAAATACTCAGTTTAATCAAAATCGTTAGAGCCGTTTTTGAGAAAATTGAAAAAAACTTAAAAAGTTATTAAATAAAGTACCCCCTCCCTTTGAGCAAATTTGATGAAATTTTTGCTGTCACATCGCGGGCATATACATACTCTAAATACCCAATTTCAGGTTCGCACGGGTTATAGTTTTTGAGCTAGTCTCTTCACACACACACACACACACACACACACACACACACACACACACACACAGACACACACACACACACACAGACCATTTCGCGGGACTTGGTCATTTCGACTCAGGGGACCCCAAAACGTGTATTTCCGTTGAAAACCGGAAGTCGAAAATTTTCACGATCGCAATACTTCCACTTACTATATATTTCATATATAGGTAAGTGAAAGTAAAAATTGGGTTTACTCCGTTGAGCTGTGAAGTTTATATACGAATTCATCCCGCAACCTTGCACTTTATGCAATATATTGAGCAAAAATACATTAAGCAAATATATAGAGCATATTCAGAATCGACTTGACATAAATATATGACGGGAAATTAATAAATATTATTTGCTGAAAAACATAATCTCAAATTATTACTAAGTAATCCTTACAAAGAGTCCATATAGAAAATGACAAGGTACGTTAAAAAAACGATGCCTGTTGTAAAACATTAGGAACCTGTGTTTAGAGCATATGCGAGCAACAACCGGCCCGCGAGACATTTTGAAAAACCAATTAAAAAAATATATATTACACTATTTACTCATACTCATTCCAAATGAAAAAGATTAAGATTAATAAGGACATCATAACTTCGGTTTAGCGGTATTTTCATTTGAACAACGATAATTTACATACGTTCAAAAAATGTAAGAGCAAAAAATGCACTACTTTTGAAAGCGGCCTGCGAACATATTTGCACACTAAAGTTTGGTTCACAAGTGCAAAGGTTGTCCATACCCGGTTTAGAGTAATGGTTGAATATTATAACCAAATTTAAGTTTCGATAGATTATTTTCTCAAGCATCCCACTTGTATGTACGAAACACCCATTGTACTGGGAATGTAGCCAGTTACCTTTGTAAGCTTTGCGATAATTTTACAAAATTAAAGAATATATGAATAATTGTAACATATGTTCAGCAACTAAAAAACAACAGTGTCTAAAATGCAAGAAGATGAACTAACCTGTGAGCATTCAGTCTAAATGCATTATGGGGAAAAAACCTCTCTTAAACAGAATAACACTCCATAACATCCAAACAGATGCTAGATGTAAGGTATAAGTTCTGTCTTCCATTATCTGGTAAGTATAGAAACCATCGATTGTAACCTATGAAGATCCCCATTCCCCTTCCCTCCTAATTTATATTATATCATTTAAATTTAATATAAAGAAAAGCTATAAATATTTATAGTATTTTACTGAGTGCCTAAGTTGATTTTTAAGATGATTTTCACTTTGCAAAAATTGTTCTAACATCTCAGCCTTGGATCTCATGGAGGTAACTTTTGCTTCATAAACCCTGCAATCCAAATCTCCTAAAAAAAGTCCCTCCCCCCCTGGTATGCCCTGGAATCCCAGTTCCATCCTCCAAAGCTGTTCGGTTTTCCAGCAGGGACTCCTTTAAAGGGAATCAGGTACACCTTCCTGGACCATCATTCACTGGCTGATCGCTGGCTACTTAGCAAATGAGAAGCCCTATTTGGTCTATTCCGGGCGTGTCGTTCCCATTCATAAATAGGATCATTTCCTTAAACGTTCGTCGAGCAAATATAAATGACTTCTTCTCCCGCTAACTAGATGAATTAATTAACGCTGTGTGTTTATCCATTTATCGTACATTGTAATTAATATTGGTGAACCTGAACTTGAAAGTTTATTCTACTTTGGATATGGCTACTTTACGTTTTATAATTGAGCTCATAATTATTATAGCGGTCTAAGTCAAATTGAAAAAATAAATGAATTTATTTATTTCATACCCCATTACTTTAACTACATGAATTCTATATAATGTTGAAATTATAACCACTTTGGACAATATCATAAAAATTACAGGGAATCAATTTAGTTTTAAGTTATCAGGTATGAAAAAACTAATAAACGATTTTTTTTTTTTAACTTTGATCCAGACCACTTTATGGGCTCAATTCAATGTTTGATAAAAATTATAAGTTGAAATTGAACAACTCAAACATTATGGTTTGTTCCTTAGCCGGTTAATGATGTCTATTCTCGAATCTAAAATGCATAATTTTAAATTCCACGCAAAATTTATTTGTATTTGGAATTTTCCAAAATATATTTCGCCAAAACAAATTTATTTATATTTATATACTCGTGAAGACCGAAAACTTAAAAAAAAAAGGCATAAATAATTGTTTACTAGCCAGTATGTCCTTCGTGTTGTTTCCTTCGTTATGTCGTTTTTTTTTTCTGTTTGAGCTCTTTCTATTGTGCAATGTCACATTTTTTTTTGTGAATTTCTTTTACTTAAATATCCTCTTTATTGTGTTTTTTTGTTTGGATCATTGGTGAATTTATTTGTTTTTTACATTATTTTATGATGAAAAAAGTAGTTTTTTATTTTATTGAAACCTTCCGGAATTGTCGAAGTACAGAACCAATTGGAAGTTGATGCTTTATCTTTGGGTTCAAGAATAATACTACCGACATTCAACCATGAAATAATATTGAGAAAACCACCATGACATTTGTGGTGTTTTAAATACTGTGAGGTAATTTATAATCTCTTGTTTAACTTGAAAAAACTAACAGCTTTAGAAGCGAAATTATGTTCACAAAATGAAAAGAAAGTGTCTTTCCAAACACACAACTCTTTTCTGAAAAGACAAACTTATTTTTACTCGGTGATCATTGCATTTTTAAACAGTACAACTGATAATGGAACGTAACGTTTATGAGATTTATTCTCCTTTTAAATTAAATGCAAGTGACCATTTTGTACCTTTAACACAGCCATTTTCAACGGGCATCAAAGGAGAATTAAATAGGTTTATCGCATTTTTGACAAATATGTTTTTAAATCTACAAGGCATTGGATGTTAACTTTTTTAAAATTACCTAAGAGTGAATTTAAATTTTACCTTGAGATGATCTGAAGTCTATTAAAAACAATGGCTTACCTGTAACAAAAAAAAAAAAAGAAAAATCATTTAGCTTCAACATAGAATAAAGAGAAGAAATGTCCATTATTAAGATAGTTTTTTTATTCAATATCAATATTTAAATTCACATTATACCTGCCAAGTAATGATATAATTACTCCATATTTTTTAGTTACCTGATTGTGTTAATTTTTACTAATTACTAGATTTTTTTAATATTAATTTTTCAAAGAAAACGATTAAGCAAGTGTGTAGACATGAATGCATGTTTATATATATATTTTTTTTTATTTTAATAAAAGTCTTACATGCAAATGAATAAAGCAAAAGTACCAAAGGTAGTCTATAGTGAACGGCGAAAAAGATCTTAAGTTTCCTGAAGCATGTAGAGATAAACAAGTATAAATTAATGTTTTCTTCCATAGCCATCAGCGATAATGAATGAGGAAGCTGTACTGGTAGAGGTTTATTTAGGTTTGAAAGGTGGTAATTTTAAGTTAAATTACTAAATCGCTTCCAACAGACAGCCAATCAAAATAGTTTTTGATGGATAATAGCTATGATTGGTCATTGAATGCTAAAGTTGTCTTATAGAGAGAGCATCCGAACACTAATCCTAGGGCTCTAACATCATCTAATTTATCTATTGGCTGCTAATTATATATAGGAGGGTCTCCCGTGTAACGGGACTGGACCCGAATCGCCCCGGCAGGAATCTATGCCGCAGTGAAACCAGATATTTACAATTTGGCTATGAGAGAAAGCAGCGCTCTGCTACAATGCCTCTTCAATACCTAAGCCTCTCTATTCACCCTAATGTATTCATTTCTCTTTTTTCATTCATTTGGTTTTTTTGTTCTTGGGCCGAAGGGTTAAAATGACACTCCCGGAATCGTAACAATGAGAGTACTCTCACTTTCATTGTCCGGCCTCACCTCGTAATGAAAGGATTTGATGAGTTTTATGAGACCTTTCACGGCAGCTTTTTAGGGTCCATAACTAATCAGATATATCGATGTTGGTTTTCTCTTGATTGTATCTCGATAGCGATAGGAGATATCGATAATTGGGGAAAGTATAAGTAAATTCAATTAAAAGTACTATATCTAAAAGTAGGATGGACAAGCTAGAGGAATGTTAAAATTTCATCATCAATGACACATGCATTGCATCTGTAACACATGATTTGTCTAAAAGCTCGGATTAACTAAAATGAGCTGATAATCATATTTATTTCAAAGCTAATTTCAATGAATTATGCTATAGGAACCGTCCGTTACAAAATCTGTTGATAAATTCTGGAGTCAACGGACCCCCATGGTATGCACTTAATTTTTTTAAATTTGTTAAAGTTCAAGCTTAATTAAAGTATGCCTCAAATTATAATTTTAGCAAGCATCAGTGATGGGCACAATAGGAGGAAAAACTATTGGTAAGCAGTACGGATACTGAAATTGTATCCGCCTATTATTTTTCTTCAACTAAGAAAACTGCACGTTACCGTGAGCTACGAATGCTTTCCGTGTCACATTCATGTTTCACGGGGTGGGGGAAGGTGCGAGTGCATATCTAAAGTTTATAAACTTTTCAGTTGTCTTCGACATGGTATTATTGAATTATGTCTTCAGGGATAAATATTTTAAAAATAGAATCAATATTTAAAATCCATGATGGGGGTCCATATCAAAATTTTTAACCATTTCGGATTAGGAATTAGGGCCAATTATTTTAAAACATAATCTTAATAGATGTAGATTTTGAATTGTTTCAATCCGTAAATTCCATTTGAACAAAAATTTATGGGTATGAAGTACCATTTATAAAATTTATACTACTTTCAAAATCTGTGCCTGCGCGAAACTAATAATAGACCATTATTTCGGGAAATCTGAAAACTTCTAATTTATGTAATTTATTTAGATAGTTCTTGCGTATAATACTTGTCACGGGTATGAGTTGTATTCGTAGCAGTAGAACTATATTTGACGGATGTAGATACAATGGTTTCCGATTGACATGAATTTTTTTATTCAATTCGCCAAACTAAGGTTGGCATTCAGCGTGATTTCAGGCAAATTATCAACCTACGGCACTTCCTTACCGGAAGCCAATTCTAGTATAGACTATAACTCTTCAATGCATTTGAAACCTTGAATATAATTGAATGAGATCCATATGTAAAAATTACAGATTTTATTTAAAAAAAAAAGAAACCTGGAGTACACACAGTTCTATTTCTTTCCTGTAGAACATTTTTTCGAGCTCGTTGATCGGGGGTGTGAGGATTCGTTGAACTCCGAGCCGGTAAGGTAAATAATAATGACTGGGGAGAATGTTATCCAGGCTCTTACAACATCCTGCGGGCGGAGGGTAAACATGGGAAGTGGGAATCAGTGTCGGGAAATAGGCCTTGTTTACCCGGCTCCATCTGGAGTTCAAGACCGTTCTTTATTCTAAGTTCGGTAACAAGGTCATACTCGATATTATTCTTGTCGTATATGTTTCCATCTCAAAGAAAAATAAATATTTCTTAAATAAAAAATACAAAAAAAAAAAAAAAAAAAAAAAAAGACTGAAGAAAGTGACAAATTTGAATTGCTAATGCGAGATAATAACCTGCAAAACACATTTCCAGTACAATCTTGTTTCATTAGGTAAGCAATGTCTTTGTCTGGCAAGTTGTTTCCTCGATATGACGCAGGTTGCAGACTTCGCAAGGACATCTTCGATTGTCTACGTTTCACAACGCAGCGACCTCACAGCGTGGTCACTTTCCCTAGGTTTCCTAATGTGGTAATTAATATTCCATTCTGGAGTAAGGAGGTGAAGGCGGGATCAAGTTTCGGAGGTCCAAGACGAATAATGGTCGTTTCACTTTCAGTGGCTCGGCAGAGCAAAGAAAGTTCGTAAACTGTCATCATAAAGCAATAAAAAATGGAAAGTGTGTACTTGAAGACTGCAAGAACAACTCTGGTTGAGCTTCAATGACATGGGATGATGACATGTCTTGAAAGTTGCGAAGCTAATGTCCTCATAATCAAATGAAGACATCATAACCAAGTCCCTAACCTAGCTACTTTCCACAAAACTATAACTAAAAGGCTTAGTAATAAAAATATTATATGCCCTTATGCGTACCGAAATAACAATATTTTAATATTTTTTTAAGGCATTTAATTATCGTTAGATTAATATATGATCGATAAAGTTAAAAATAATTGTTCTTAAGTAACTCCATTTTTTGGAAACGAACTTCTGGGACATTAAGGGGCCAAAAATAAATCAGCCCCAATTTTTTCTTTTCATTATATTATTAAATTCCTTTAATCAAGATTAGACATGCAAACAATTTCAAAACTTTATTCATTAATTTACTGTGAATTTTCGAATTCCACGTTTCTATAGTGCGTATATTCGAAGTTTCAAGGTCATAAAAAAATACATAATTTAAAAAATATTAAACTAGCTTTGGTGTTTTTAAAAATAATTTAGAACCTTAATTTCAGGGAAAAAATATGTTAGTATGTTAATAAAAAATATTTCAAAATTATCATCGGACGGACAATAAAATAAATAGACTAGAGAGAGATAATGCCTATAAAATTATTTTGTGAGTTATTTAAAGACCTTAAAAAAATGTTAACTATAACTTCAATATAACTTTGATTCATTGAACATTTTAATTTCAACAATTAATCAATCATTAATGAAGTTTAATTTGCTTTTTTTCTGGTAATATAAATTCTTTTTTAATCCGTGCAATACTAATTTGATGAGTTCGGATTAGGCATTCATAAAATGACTTGATTTTAGGATTTTTTAAAAATATTTTAGCCTTCATACTAGGGGATTCAATTTTCAGCCAACGAACGATAGAGAATTTTCAACTGTTCCTACAGCCATAATACCAGTTAAATAAAATAACTGTAAAAAAAATTGTAAATTTTTTTACACGTGTTGTTTATGATAACAATAAGTTGATGTGCTTAAGCAAAGCAAATACGGAAGAATTTATGATCTTAGCATACCAATCATTGCTGAATTAATAATATTAACTAAAAAATATAAAAACTACCAAAAACAAAATCACTATGAAAAACTGAAAAACATATCATAGTTCACAATCCATAATGATAGTTTACGAACCTCATATAGAATAGATGCTATCTCCCAACTACATAGTTATCATTGAATCACCGTGCCTTGAGGTTAATAGGACTCGAGGACTAGGTGGACTAAAGAACGCCAGGTCAGTGTGTCAACCCTTACCGGCTGCTTTTAATAAAGGATAAGAAAGGAAATCTTTTTTAACGCTAGCCGACAAGAGAAAGAAGCTGATGAAGAAAAAAAGAATATCCTTCCTTTGATGGCCCATGGAGGACATGTCCTTGACAAGGTCGGAGCTTTTAATAAAAAGACATCTCGCTGAAGAGTAGGCGTATATACCGGCTTCTTCTGGTCGGCAGGTGTCCGAGTTCCCAAGATTTTTTTACCTTTGCCTCTATATAGGAAAAAAAAAATATGCGAAGGAGTTAGCAGATTATAGGTTACGTCAAACTATTTATGTCATTATGTCAATGAATATAAATAGTAAAAAAAAAACATGATATATACTTCTTTATAATTTTTTACCCTCTTAAATATTCATAAATTTCAATAATAACATGAGTAGGTTTCGTTGAATTGGAATTATACCCTAAGCCGTCTTATATACACAAGAAAAAAATAAATAAAAACATATTTTGGAGTTCTTTAAGTAATATTTGCCTGAATTTCTTATGAAATATTTTAACAGTTAGTTATAATTTAAACAAAAAAATAGTTTATAAGTAAATAACGGTTTAAATTAGAAAAAAAAACTTTTAAGTCAGTTTATTTATTTATTTCTAATGCGGTTAATATTTATTTAGTTCAAGGCCATTAACAACTGGAATGGTGTTTGCCGTAGTATGATGTTGAATATGAACAAAAATTCACACTATTAAGTTTAAAATGAATGAAATGGTCTTAAAAGAAAAAAAAAAAAAGGAAATGAAATGAAATCATGGAAGGAAATAATTAAATATTTGAAAAATTAAATTTAGGAAAGTAAGAAGAAAGCGAAAATCGCATGTTTGTGGGGAAAATATTACAAAATCGTATCGATTATTTAATACTAGCTGTATACACAGGTTTCACCAAGAGAATTTAATTTTTTAAATCTATTAAATCTATAAAGTGAGAATTTATCGACTCAAACAGTCGATTTCGTAAAAACCAATGTAAAGCGAGATCCAACCGATTTTTATAACAATAAAAAATATACCCAGAGATTGGCCCAAGTTATGCAACTTTAATATGGACAGGTATTCGCACATGGTATTACAGAACCACTGAGCGAAATTTAGAGAATTTAGGAAAAACGGTATGGATTTCTATAAAGAACAAAAAAACAAACAGAATTTCATCTTTATTTATATAGATGTTAGTATTAACAGAAAAAAATAAATTTAAACAGAACTTTTTAAGTTTTCTTTCAGTAGAAGGAAATTACACTATCTATTTCTATTTTAAAGGAAGAACTAAGTTCCCTGTTTCAAATATCAATACTAATACTCGTCATAAGTTTTTTTTTTTTTTTTTTTTTTTAGTTGAGAATCTAAATATAAATGAAACAGATGAAGGAGAAGTTATATAGGACAGAGAAAATGTGGCTCCGCTATGGGTAGGTACGTACAACTCCCCTTGTCACTGACATTGAAAAAAAACTGCATCAATTAGTTCTAAGTATGTCTTGTACTTAGCAAGGCCTATTCCCCTCGTACTTTTATTTCATTCCCGCTCTGGATATCCAACGCTGCCATCCTGCGAGGATAGCAATTGCCCCACAAAAGAGATTGATTTCTTCGCTAAGGGCTTTTCATCTCGGGATTAACTGGAAGGCCTCCTTACTCACAGGTATTATCTCTCGACCGTGAAGGGATAGTGAGATGTGTAAAGGATCCTAACAAGAAGGTTTCACATTGTAGGTGACGAAAACGTATTCGATTAGTCCAGTTTCATCAGCGGGAATGATGAATAAAAAATCAGCGCCTTATATTAAAAAAAAGGCCAATATTAGTTTTACTTCACACTTTGACCAAAAATGTTCGGTAAAATATAGTAACTTTAGAATAGTGAATTGCAGCAATTTTGGTTCCCATAACAATTTTTGAAATTTCAAACAACAGATGATGAAGCAAAGTTAGAAAATTGTGGGTTGAACTTATTTATACAGATCAGTCCAAATTGGTGACGAATCTACTGAAAATACGTAAATATTTTGGATTAATAGAATTAGACACAAGAGTAAATTTCAAAGTTAAACTAATAACCCAATTCAAATAGCCCTTTTTTCAGTCATGTAAATGAGTCTTTGGTAATTCATTGGAAGTTTAGAGGAATCTGCTAAAAGCTTTTGTCCGTCAAGTGTTGAAACTGACGGGAACTTCAAACAGTATCTTTTATTTCTGTTGTGAGGATGTAAAACGAAGGAGTCGTGTATAATCTTCCCGTTTTTTTCATCAGTAGCTATCAAAATAGTTGAATCAGTTTAGAAATCCGAGATTCAAATTTATGGGATAGCGGAAAAAATAAACAATTTTACAATAAAATACCCTTAACTAGACAGTTTTCTAAGAAAAACATCCCTATGACATAAGATACAAATATTATTCCTTAAACGACTTTTTCAATTATAGAACACCGATAATTGATCACTTATTTATCATTTTATAATAAAATATCAATTTAATGGAAAGAGGGAGAGTAAAAGGGATCGATTTCTTTAGATTTTATGTAAAATGACCTTTACGCACAAGAATTTCTTGATCTAGAACTGTTCTAGTCACGCCTTCGACTTTCACGCTTTTGGCTATTCGAGTTTTTGAAATAATTCATTTGCATATATTGACATTAACTTAGACTTTGGTTTGCAAGAAACTCGCATGCAGGTAGAACAGGGGGACATTGTAGTTGAAGGAAAAAAAAAATGTTACTGATTAATATTGAGGTTATCTAGTAATTTACTTCTTAGACTGATTTTCAAAAATTGCAAGGTTCCTATTTAAAAATTAATACATATATAATGATAAATACAGGAGCAACATGAAAAATCAATTAATTATTTGATTGAGTTTAATTAATTTCAGTAAAAATATCAGTTCTCACACATTAGTCTATTAATAATTTTCCATCCTCATACAAGATTGAAAAGACGAGAAAAGCCGAGACCAAACCGTATACTACAAAACTTACTGACATCCTCTGTTTACGTCTTGACCTGGGGCGTTAACCCGCAAGCGATCGTTATCCTTCAGTAAAAAAAAAAAAACAAACAAACAAGAAAAGGCTACTTCAATCGCTCTCCAGCTATAACATCAATTATACTTATCCGTCGCAAGTCACGCAATCTGTTCTTCAGCCGTCCAAATTCTACGGGTGGCTCATGGCTTTTAATTCTTATGTAATCATTTATTTATTTTAGACAGCATAAAAGTTCAATCGTCATGAAAACTGGTCCGGTGAATGAAGTGTTTTGGGCTCTGCGTGTTTGTGAGACTATTTTTATCTTTATTAAAAGTATTTACTTCATATTTATTAGTCAGATTAAGGCGGCAAATTTAATTCTATCCTCGCATGTAAAATTGTAAGAAATCCCCATTCTTTTTTTTTTTCTTTTTTTAAATCCATTTCAAGCGTACGACCAGATAATCAATTAATTTGACACGAAATGTAACAGATACTAGAATATTAACAGACGTAAGCAAATTCTGATCCGAGGAGATGAAAGGCGAATTAATGCAAAAGACATCCTACACCGGAGTCAGGTTGCAATGTCACAAATAGAATTCTTAACAAGTCTGCTTTTATGACAGAAAGTGAAACTGGAGGCTATACAAGTGCTCGCTGCAATATGCAAAACGAACTGCATTTCACTTCTACCCCTAAAAGAAACTTAAAGAAAAGTTTAAGGATACTAACAACGTACGCGCTTTCGAATCTTCGCGATTTAACGCTTATATGCATCGTTTTTCTCTAGAACAACTGTTTTTTTTTTTCTTGGAATAATCATGCCTATTTTTCGCATCCTTTCTTATCACTTACGTTATTATAAATATTAATATTTATAACATCGTATAGAATTAATAAGAATTGGACCGTGACTTTATAAAATATCCTATATCATTTTCAAAAACTTTTATTCATCTTTATTTCTACTAGTTTTATTCGGCGATGATTAAATGATAAATAACTCATACTGATCTAATATCCATCTCCGTTTCAAAAGCTAAAAAGGGAAACCCATAGAACGGAAACGACACCTAAATAAAGTTTGACTAAACTGTTTAAAAAATACTATGCTAGAATTCAGAGTAAACTAAATGATTGATTGTTATAGTATTACAACCGGTTAATTTAACGGTTAATGTACGGTTGTACAACTATTTTTACCGGTATTTATATTTTTTTGAATTGCGGGATTTTGAAAAATTAATAAAAATATAATTAAATTTTGGAAAATTAATAAATTATTAAATAATATAAATTTAATTTTAGGAAATGTTTTTATTTTTTAATTTGATATTTAAGCAGCAATGAATTTACATATTGGAAAATATTTAGGCATTAGAATGACCATTTTGCTTTAATAGACTAAATTCATTAACATGCTTAAATAGAATTAGACTCTTTTGAGTATTATAAGAATTAATTTTTGTTTGACAAGGGCATTTATTCTATTTCATTTCAAAGAATTTTTATGGTCATAGGTAAGTGTGCATATGATTAATTATTTAATTGTTTTTAATTTAACATAAATTATTAAGATATATTGTAATTAAATTTTTAGAATTTGTGCCTTGATAATGGCCTGAATGCAGAAAAGTCGAACAATGGTGTGAAAGAGTGAGGCTGAAATAAAGGTTCTTATAAAATTTTGAATATAATTAACTGTCAACGTTTTCCTCTGAACTACACGGATAGCTACAAAAATAAAAAAAAGCGACATTTTAAGAAAATAAAGCACAATGAAGGGAGAGAATCTATTGATTGCTGATTTTGAAAAAGACTAATGGATTAGGGATATTATGTCAATCCAATAAAGTTAAACATAGTTCCTACGTGGATCTGGCTATCAGATGTTTTACCTTTATTTTCCTCTTCTAAAACTAAAATTTTACTTGTTCTGCATATTATTTGTTCTTTACCTGACTTCTTTACTGTTAGTAAAGGTAAATTCTATATTAAAATAATTAAAAAAAAATTGTATGGTGCAGCCCCTACAGCCCTCCCCCTGGATCCGCAATGACGTAGTCTCATATAATGAAAGGAGGAAGATATAATTTTATTACTGCTTAGCCTTTTTGGAAGCAATTAATGCTAAATGAACATTCTCGGTTTTTATATCAGATAATAAGAACATTTGTGTTGTGTTCGTCGCTTAATTTATTGGCTTCTTCATTATGTACATGGAGAAATCAAAAACTCTCATCCTCTCCTGGCAATCATCAGCGAGGAAGTAAGGGAACAATAGCCAATCGGCATCAAGGTGCCATCAAACCATCATCGGCTAATGGTATTGAACCAATCTAAGTGATCCTTGCGAAAGGTCAGCTATCGAGGATTGGTCCATCATCCTGCAGCAACATTATCCGTTATCGTATGACAGCAGCTTTCATTGGTCGTTACTCAACCACTTTCTCGAAACCGTCCGGCCTATAGGAACCGACGCTCCTCTGTAGTCCCGAGAGGCTATCCTTTAGGTGGCCTTCAAGATGGGAGGAACACAATTGAAAGATCCGGCGAAGTGCGGTAGCGACGCGAAGATCTAATACTCGTTGCGTTATCGTTTTGCCGCTGGTGTCGGGTATGCCATATCGTTCGCTTCATATCGAATGTCAAACGCAAGACCTTTCAAACCACACCAAGAACAACAGGGTCTATACTGCGCTCTTACCCTAGCCGCTGTAACATCTCTCTTTTTGTTATTTACTTATCCTGTGTTATGCAACAACAACAATGTGTGGATAAAAGTTTTATGTAACAGATTAAATGTTTTGATAAAATGACAAAGAAAGAGTTTTAGTGTGATTTCTAAGGCACGATTTTTCCTTGCAACAAGGTTTTCAAAACTTTCATTATCAAGAGAAAGAATCATGCCTTTGAAAACCACTAAAAAGATTATTTTATTTTTGCTTCAATATATTTAAAACAATTCTTGATCATTAGATTTTGTAGGGTAGGTACCTGAATAAAAAAAAAAAAAAAAAATAAAGTAGAAATATATAGAACCACTATTAAGTAATACAACTCTATTAGTTTGCTGATATGTCCTTCCAGAAACGGTATTACATAATCCCGTTAATCAGTTTAATTAATACGGTTTCATAACAACTGCACACTAACTCTAAGCAAAAATAATTTTTTGATATTAAAAAACTAAAAATTCGATATTTTCCGTCTCTAGAACTTGAGTTAAGGAAGCTTGTAAAGAATCATCTATAAAATATAGCTTTATTCCATCCGCGGAAGGAGAATTATAAATAAAAAGACCAATATTTATTGAATAAGTTATATGTAAAAAAGATATGCGATTTTAGAGTAAAATGTTATAATATTGGGTTGCCTTTATTAATTCTTGAAAATAAATTAATATCTTAAAAAAAAAATTGTATTCAAGTTTACATTCATATTGCCTTTTCATAAGAACTGCATTTTTGAACCTATTATGCTCATTTTGTCTTATAATAACATTATTTTCATACACTAACAATAAAATGAATATGATCATGTATAATCAAACAAGAGATTAACAATTATGTTAATGTCAGAAAAAAGGAGGAGCAGAACAAAGATGAAATAATAAGAGCCAACTTATTATAGAGGAGAGACTTCTTCAAAACATAGAAATAACATGTAAATTATTTCCTTTGAAGAAATATAAACAATTAAGGAATTTGTTTACACAAAGCATGACAATAATAGTCGAAACTTAACTACATAGTCTAAAAATCAGTGAGACATTGAAATGAATATGCTAAAAATATATTTATTTTTTTTATTATCTTTACGCATCAGCTATCAGTAGTGACATAAATTATTATTAACAGCGCAATCGTTACATAAATATGACCTAAACGAATAAATTACCGAAAGAAATATATCAATCAAATAACTCATTTGAGTCAGACATGGCAATGAAAAAGTCGCTCATAAATATTAAGGGATAAGATATCTCGAGACATGACAATCAATAAGTACATTTGGAACGGCATTCGCTCCCCAAGGCTGTGGTACCGGGCGACCTTAATTCAGATCCTATTGTTCTCGATAACGGGAAGGGCGACTTCTTGCACAGGTACACCAAGTGCTGTCCAGGAGATCTCCAACCATCTTGGGAGAAGATGATCCGGGGTGCTGCTGGAGGAGGATCACTTTCTCTAGAGGCAGCCATTCTATTGTTACCCATCACTAGACAGTCTTTGCACTTTTCAGTTCTGTTCTCGTCATACAGAATAGCGAGAAAGTGCCTCAAGATGGGAGAGGGGAAAAAAATACGATTTGTGTATTTTTTTGTCTTATAAATTAAACCTTCGTAATATCAATTTTGAGTTATGCATACCGTTGGAATCAGAATGAGTAAACCTAAAATACTAGAATATAGTCACAATCATATTATTTCTCAAGGCCTTTTTTTTGTCGGCACGCCATAATTTCCTTAATAATTCAACAAATTTCATGAATGAGGCATCATTTTAAAGCTTTCCTTAACCGCTACATCGGAAAAATATACAAATCACTCATTTCGCCTTCGATTGCGAGTTACAAGCGCAAAGCCGCGGTTTTAGTGAGAAAATGGTCGTTGAGGTTTCAAAATTTTCAGGTTTTCAAGGAAACATTTTCGGTCATATACATTTTTTTTTATTGATCCTTTTGTTTGTTAGCTGCAAGCGAAAAACTGCAATTCTTAGCGAAGATTTTCGCAGGGCTTTTTCTAAGGAATCATTTTTTCAATTTGCCGAGACGAACATTTTTGGTATATGCACTTTTCCGATTGTCGCCGTATTCTGCGAGTTACAAGCAAAAACATGCAATTGTTTGTTTGTTTAACGTCCATTTTTATGCTACTAAGGCTAATCGGACGATGCTACAGTGGGAGTCCTAAATTTTGCCTATCCAGGTATAATTAGGATAGGGATCTTTAACGAGTACCTGACATCGTACAGGCTCGGGACCTCCATTTTACGTCCTATCCGAGGGACGGCATGGCTAAGGATTTTTTACTCCCATTAAAAAATCCTAGGGCCACCGCTGGAATTGAACCCGCGATCTTTAGTATTGTAGGTTGCCATGCCAACCACAACACCACATGTGACCACCACAAAAACATGCAATTTCAGTCAATAAAATCAGCGCACTCGCTTTTCCCGAAACCGATATATATATCGGTTTAGGTTCGAAGAAGAAATACATACAAAGAAATACTTAAATTAAATACATATATGTATTTAAGTATTTCTTCTTCGAACCTGATAAGAAAGAAAAGGAATTTTGGAATTTCAAAAAATAAATAATCTACAATTTAAACACATCTTTTCTTCAACCCTAACTCATACAGAAGGCGCACTTTACAGTACTAAACATACGGTGTGTACTTCAATCAAGTGACATTTAAGTAGGTAAGAGTGCAAATGTTGGCACGGGTCAGCTAGTTACAGTAGTATTAATTGTACTCTTCGCGTAAGGCGCAATTTACCACATTCTTTTAATGAATGACCCGTTTATGAATCTGTAGGAATCAAGGAAAACACATGCGCAAATCCTTAGACTAAATGGGGTGGAATTTAATAAAATATTTAGGGCCTATTCACACTATCCGCTCCACTCTCGCTCCGCTCCCGGTCCGCTCCCGGTCCACTCTCGCTCTACCCCATTCACACTAGCGCTCCGCTCCCGCTCCACTCCCGGTCCGCTCTCCTAATGTCTTACCATATTCACACTATATAATTTTACACCGTTCAATTTTGAAAGGTTTAAGCTATTAAAGCCATTAATAATCGAAGTTGTCTGTATTCGGATTTTAATTAATGATTAACTTTCAGTTATTTAAGTATTAATTTATTCTTCAATTTTACGGCCAAAAAAAAAAATCAATTTTTCGTTTGTAGAAATAGCTGGTAAGTGTACTTTTCTTGATGAAGAAGATAATATTATCAAAAAATATAATAAGAAGAATATATTGCAACACAATGATAATTAATAATAATAATTATAAATTAATTTAATTAATGGTGAAGAAATAATTTAAATTTTTTTCGGAATGTATTCGAATACGCTTGAAAATTTCAAGTTGAAATCGGCAAATGCTACAAATTTACTGATTGTGTTCTCTTCTTTTCCTGATTAATATTTTAATTATTTTTTGCTTTAATATATTTTTTTGTTAATGATCTGACATTTTTCATAATATACTGCATTTTTATTCGTTTCAAATTAAACGTTATTTTATAATAGCAATGAGTATGTAGTCAATAAATAAATCGGTGACCATTTTTTACGAGTACATTAATTCATAGCAAAATATATCTCAAACATAACATGAATTTTTCACGTTGAAAAACCGCGCGTATTGTTGGTGATTTTTTTTTTATCATTTCAAGCGTATTCTAATACATTCGGAAAAAAAATTTAAATTATTTCTTCACCATTAATTAAATTAATTTATAATTTTATATATATATATATATATATATATATATATATTTTTTTTTTTTTTTTTAAATTTGAACTTTTTTGACCGTAAAATTGATGAATAAATAAATACTTTAATAACTGAAAGTTAATTATTTATTAAAATCCAAATACAGACGGCTTCGATTATTAATGGCTTCAATCGTGAACGGTGTAAAATTATATAATGTGAATATGAAAAGACTTTAGGAGAGTGGAGCGAGAGTGGAGCGGGAGTGGAGCGAGAGTGGAGCGGGAGCGGAGCGAGGCCGGACCTGTGCCAATATTGTGATTAACCTCTCTCTATTCCTCTGTAGAATAGTTTGCCAGTGAGACCGGACCTGGAGCGGAGCGGGAGCGGAGCGCTAGTGTGAATGGGGTAGAGCGAGAGCGGACCGGGAGTGGAGCGAGACCGGAGCGGTGCCGATAGTGGAATTCTCTGTCTATTTCTCTTCAGAATATTTGAGCGGACCGGGAGTGGAGCGGGAGCGGAGCGATAGTGTGAATCCGCCCTTACTCATTCAGGACCAAATCGATGTCTTCCTAGAAATTTAAATGTTCACCACAAAGTCAAAGTACCATAGTAACACCAGTTTAAAATGTGACAATGAAATAAAAGTTCCTTTCATATATGCCAAAAAGTGTAAAATGCAAAAGATGACAAAAGGATTATATATACTGATTAAAAAATGTATGATGACAATTGGCAAATTGAAATGTAAAAGAAAGTAACTCATAGATAACCCCAGAGGATGGGCCAATAAATGTTTTCAAATAAAATACTCTTTCAAATGTGTGGATTTAAATAAATTTATAGAGTTCTTGCCTTACCTTCCCCTAAATATTTGGAGGTTTAAAAAAAAAAAAAATATTGACTTGATGGAAGATGGAAATTTACAGGAGAATTCATTTTTATCCAATACACAGTTTAAGCGTTATAATTCACCTTTTTCCTTAAGTCTTTAATCGAATCCGCGAAACCCAACTTTACGTGCCTTCGGATTGATATACCAGGATTGACTGCGGCTGAGTTTCGATAATTTCCTCTAACAGGAAGTTAAGTTTGTTTAACCGAAAAAGAACAAAGTTTTTTCTTCAACGGAGTTCGGCGCTGTTTCCTCGTTCGGAAAAATTTTTCCTTTCCTAATTCTATCGAAAGCCATTATTTCACATCTGTCTAAATGATAGCCGACGTTTCGCAACATGGATCATTCGCGGCGATTTCCTAATGTTCTTTGAACCTCGAAGCGTTCAACCGAACGAAGCAGATCTTTCAAGTGCAGGCACTCCATTGGATAAGAAGGCACATCGATAACCAGCTGTTATGAAAGAAAATCAATTGGGCAAATTATCTTGTCACAAAACAAAACGGATACGAATCTAATAATATTTTATGTAATGCAAAAGCAAAATGCAATTCCCGCTTTCTCATGACGGATTATCGGTCAGCAGACAACTTATTTTTTACACATACCATACACTTAATATGTTATCATAATATTTCATAAACTACATTATTTACCATAAAACTATATGAACACCAGTTATAATCTGAATAGTATAGTAACAGAATAGTAACATAATCCCTTCAGCAAAAATCTGAAACTGTCGGTAAAGAATGGCCATACGACCAAGTATACAGTAATTGTCAAAATTATGTAGGTAAGTATAATTATTTTAAGAAAATAACAAAAATCAAAATAAAATAGAAAGGAGTAATTTACTACATATAGTTGATTCCCCCATTATGCACGAAATTGAGTAAAATACCCTTGTGTGAAATTGTGAATTCCCTTGAATATTGTGGGATCCCCGTTACTATCCCCCTTTTTACTAAGATTTATTTTAACATTAAATAATAATAGTACACTTAAGTAATAGTATATACTTACTATACACTAGTATAATAATGATATTCACTTACGAAAGTTTTTAGTCATTTTCAAGGAATGAAATGTCAATGTTGTACATAATGTGAATATAACCCATGTATGTTTGATATTAGGTTTTCATTAGAGTTCAATTTTTTATTGTTAAGTCATAGCTAAAGTAAATTAGCTTTGCATTCCTGTAGGAAGTGAAGAAAATAAAGATTTTGAATTTTTATCGCAATTTGCTTTTTATACATCAAGGAGTATATTTCAATTTCGGTTCTGTATTTACTCAATAATTTCTTAAGAGCAAAAATGAAGGATATTGTTGTATGAATCCGATTATTATAAAATTCCAATTTCTGTGTCAGAAATTCTAATGGAGAAATATGTACAGTGATAGAGACTGATTTTCTTTTTTAAAATGATCTTATTCAACTACCGCTCTCACGATTGGATGGAAAGTTTAGGACAGATGGTGAATGAAATCGTTGTAATAAAATATAATTCCTATGTAAATCTACGTGTAATGATGTTAGAATAGCTTTTAATAAGGATATTAACCAACAATATTGCCCGCCACTGTCGTTAAAAGGAACTCAGACCACAAAACTTTTCGACGAAAACTTATCCCATAAGGATTGGGCTGAGATGGGTATGTACCAACGGGTGCGTCGCGTGCGAAAGAACATACGACCGGGTAATTTCTTCCTAGTTTCGACCCATCGACATTGCTCAAAGCCCGCGATCGCAAATGACTCGTTCCACCAATCACGGCACACGCAATCACCAATAGGAACATGACAGGCTTCGCATGGCAAACCACTATTTAAATGCCAATTACAGTCAGGCGAGACTCTTGAGTTTGGCCGGATCCAGTTTTGAGAATTGCAGCAGTTGAACACTATTGCTGTAACAACGAGAGCGAACGATCACACGGAATCCGCGCATCTATTTGACGACCTGTCGTTAGCGCCTACCGGGAGGACGCCTTCTCCAAATTTGTACATTTTATTTACCTCAATCAGGAGATAAATGCGAGTGATAAAAGGAAAATAGGCTTCAGGCTCATTTTCATGGATGAGCCTATAACCATTGTAGATCGACTTTGGAAGCAATCTTCAAGTCGATTGGCCAACACTTGCAGGGGTTCTGCTGTTACGTATTCCAGAAAAAAATGTTCCTGTTTTTTTTTAACCTTGCTCGATTACGTTATATGTATTTTTTTATAAAGATCATAATAAGGAAATAATTAGCAGTTGTTGAAAATGAAAAAATATTTTACCGAAGAGATTACATTGCCAATGGTTTCTTATATGGATCACTAAGAAAAACGAGGATATGAGTTAGCAAGAAACAAAGCATGGTGCAGAAAATATAATCATTAGTTATAAACATTTATCGGTAAGACGGGGAGAAGAAATATAGCCTTTTAACCAGTAAATTACCAATGCTTACAAAATACAATGCTAAATTTAAAAGTAAGGTGAACAAATAAAAATAACAACTAATTTTTGTTTATGTATCAATTAAAGAGTAACCAGAAGCAGCTTGGCGATTAAAATGAAGCTTTAGCGAACCTAAAGGTTATTTGTTTTGTAAAAACAATAGATGAAATGATTTTTATTTCAACTACCAAGATAGTATGCTGTGATTGAATCTTACTCAAATAAAAACCTATTTGAACAATAAGAGGTTAATAAAATAGAAAATTATGTGGAAGAATCTGGTGATAATGTTGTGGCAATTTTTTTAATATCAAGTGCGTGAACCCGATATATTAGAAAAAGCGTGGTGAAATACTATTGTCAATTCCTTTTTCACTATATTAGTTTCCGCTACTTTTCAACTTAATAAATAACGAATATAATTAATAACGAATAAATTTCAGGAACTAATTATATATGGGCATCGAAAACTTTGTGTATAGTGTTCTAATTAAAACATAACCTATCCCATAAAAAACGTCATCAACGCTCAATATTCACATTTATTTAACTTCCTCTTAAGTACTTCTCATAGTCTATTTAAACATAAATAGTCAAAAGTAACTTAAAGCAACAAAAATATTTTAAAAATCTAGAATGGAAAGCTTTGCCTTGAAGACACGAAAACATCTGAAAAGAAAGATGGAACAAAAAAAACGTACAAAGGATATTAACAGTACATAGCTTTGGGAACGACATACCACAGTGGAAGAGCCGCAAAGCAAAGACTGATCCATGTTCCATGGTCAGAGACCGTTGGCGGATGCCCCGGTGCCGGCGGATAACGGACCGGAAAATACCTTCATTACAAGGACAGATGAAGATCTCCACGAGGCGAAGGCCGCGATGACAGATGGATCTCGGGCTACGACAAAGGTGTCTTTTGGTTCGCATCCAGCCAGTAATATGAGAGTTCACAAAGGAACAATAGAGTACGTAGGTACAGTAGCTACTGTAAGCTCTGTTCAATGGAATCTGTTCTTAAGAAACGGAATTTGATCCATCTTTTCATCTAGAAATATTCCAAGGGTCTTTTCAACCGTATGATCGCAACACCTTTTTGATTGATCTGTATTAAAAGTTGATTTGTCACTTCCTTAACGACCTAAAGTTTAAGAAGTAATAAAATGGAAAAGAAGTAATAATAATTATGTAGTATTCATTTACTATACTAATGAAGTATTACATAAACGGCATTTTCCTTTTACAAATATCTATAAATTTTTTATTAAGAAATTAATTGAGCCTTACATAGCCGGAATTCCCTCTTATACCCCTTATTACACCCCCCTCCCCCGGTCATAAAATGTTTACCACCCTGCCCTAGACGAAATACGACGCGCTTGTCTATAATCATAAATTCCTAAGGTCAGAAGTGATATCAACTCAAACATTTAATAAGGTATTAAGAGGTCCATAAAAATTCTTAAGATTTTTTTTAGGCATATATTATGCCTTTACTCCTTTATGCCGAAATACATAGAGTGTTTTTTCTAAAGGGAAACTCAAATAATTTTGGGGAGTCAAATAAGATTAATTTAATCATATTTTTTAAATCAAATATTTCAAGCCCGTTTCTCTCAAAAATACACACAAAAAAAAAAAAAACACGTTCCACCACTCCCATGAAGATTGTTGAATGCAGTACTTTCTGAGAAAGAACTATTTCTTGATAATCAGTTACGGATGGGGGTGACGCGGCATGAATCACGATGAACTGACAAGTTTCCTTTTTCCTTTGACCCAACATCAGAACCCCGTGACCCAAGTCAATCCGATGCTGACCCAAAACTTGCTTGATTGTTTTATTCCAATTTGCTTCGCTGCCCTGCTCATCAAATTAAATTTTCGTTTCCGTAATATACATAGTATAATCGTAAAACAGGGGGGGGAGGGGTATATGAACTTAACAAGTGGTGCAAGAGAAAGTTAGGTATAGGAAGCGCAAAGGGTCGAGAAGTCCATCGGATGCACTATCACGTTTGTCTACAGCGTGCTTCATCCTCTGTAATTATCGGCAAAGAACCTTTGGCTCAGCAGCCGTTTGTTAGTACAACCAGATCAGCATCATCGTGCTAGAACAAAATCGTTAAAAATTAGATAGGATATTAAATCCTTACCGGTTTCTTGATAATTATAATCGCGAGAAAAGAAAAGAAAAAAAGAGGGGAAAAATGATTAAGAACGACAAACAAAACAAGGAAAAATGAAATGTCTAGTTTAGTGGTGATTATTTTGAGATGAGTTTGAGAATGTAGCTCGATAGAATAAGGACAGAACAAAAAGTATAATAATGAAGAGAGAAGACCCAGAGAGACAGACTGACAGGCCGTCACATCTCGGGGCTCTGAGACAAGGCAGGAGGAGGCGAGTGAAAACAAGACCTCCAACTGTAAATCTTTTTGACCTCGATCGGTAGCCCTCCCTGGGTGAGAGTGTCCGCTTCTTTTACTCAATTCATCAACTTCGATTCCCCGGCAGGTTCTCGAAGTGGGCAGAATAAGAAACAGAAAAGTCGACAGGATTTAAATCGAGCTAGAACGGAGGCTGATTGATAATGAGTCGAGTGAAAATGTTTTGAAGAACTTTGAAAAGATAATAAACGTCATAACCAGAACAAATTTGTTCAGAAATATATTTAAAAAAAAACAGACTAAAAACAGGTTGGAATCTCAATCACTCAGCTCCATTTTATGCAAAAGTTGAACGATTCATTCCATTGCGAAAAGTTATTCATGAAGTACTGCTAAATCTAAGCAAAGGTTTCCAACAATAGAAATTTGAAAAGTTTTCTCCTTCGATTTCATAAGCTCTTCAAATAAAACACCTTAAGGCAGTACGGATAGATAGACATAAGCACTACCAAGAGTTGTGCCCAAAAAAAATTCCACAAGAAACCAAAGGCGAGTTTCAATATGGGTGAGAAACCGACATTTGACATTTTTCTGCTGAGAAATTTTGCCAAGTAGAGTTGGCGTTGTTTGTAATTAGTCTGCTCTGTTTCGTACCTATAAGTATGATTAAAATAATAAAAAATGCGTTGTCCAAAAGACTAAAACTAGTTTACCTAATTTTTCGAAATCTTATAAAATGACCTATTTGACTACTTTCAGTACTACGAATGTAAACATAGAAGACCCATCCACGAAAACCTCAAACCTACAGTTGAACAACACCACACGACCAGAGGGTTATTCAGAGAAAAATGACTTTTTACTACTTTGAAAGGAAATTGATAACATTTAAATGAAATAAGACTGATGTAACGTTGAATACGAGGAGGAAATTAAAAAGGCGTTGGGTGAGTTGGGCGTTAAATCTCCTTACTTAGACTATCTATTTTCATTCCTGTGCCTTACAGGTCATTTATTATTTTTCCAATAATATAATTCATTACTTGATAATTCAACACATTCTCTCAATGTCAAATTAAAAAAAAAAAAAAAAAAAAAAAAAAAAAAAAAAAAAAAAATCGGCCATTGTGGGACGTTCATAATAATAATTACACTTAGACCTATGAACGAAAAGTGTTTAAAATTTGGTCCGGATAGCATAAATAGGTAAAAAGCTACTAAGGCCTCCTGTCAACTTAACTACCTTTAATAACATTTATACGAAATTAAATTGTGATCAAAATTTAGTTGGTAACTGATGAAAAGGTAATACCACCCTCACCCCCACCCCATACACATCCTTGTAAAATTTATGTGTAATCAACATCCTCTCCTTCTTTTATTTTAGCTTATATTGTTTACATTTTATTAAAATCAGATAAAATAGTAAAACAGTTAATATCACATTCCCATTATGACATACCAAAAAATATTAACGAGGAATTAATCTGCTTATGTATGACATACATATGAAAAGTGTTTCCTTGAAATCTGATTAACCGCTAAAACTTTAATAAAATATATAACCCAAACTAATGGAGAAGTTATGATATCTGTTTTCTGGACACATTTTTGGCTGAATGACCAACGAATGGTTTGAAACGGATAAATTGCATTAAGCGTGCGTCTGACAGTTTGCTGGACGTAACAAATTGAGTTGGAACCATTCCTAAGTAAAGAAATGAAGGTGAGGAAATAGGAGGAGTGGGAAGTAATACAATTTTTCTTCCGAGGCGTGTCAATAGACATTTCATACCAAAAATCTATAAAAAAATCAATCCTTTACTTATAATATTATAATATCAAGGATGCTGGAAGGTTTAGGTTTAGCCTAATGCAATATGTCAATGAAAGCTGGCTATTGTCAACAATGTTGTTATGGTACACATCCTCCTGATACGACAAGGCATCCTAAATTGAACCAGAAAGGGGGGGGGGGAGGGAGGCGATATTTTATGCGGGGATTGGGACAGGAGGGTAACGGTCCAGGGATCCCCGGGTTAGGAATGCGGCCCCACCGGCTCCCGATCTGCCATTCCTCCATCCTCTCCGTCCCTCTTTATCGCTACTTCTTCGGGAGGGTCCAGTCAATGGCCGGCTGTTGTCAATGGCTACCAGCTCGACAATGCATGGTCTGCCGTTCCAAGGAGAGGGATAATACCTCAGCAAAAATGCGCTGAGGTATGGTCCAGTAGCTATTCTGTTACATATTTTTTTGGCCTCTCCTTACACGAGTTTTAGGCTATAAGGGGTTTCCAGGGCCAGGGGAGAGGGTGGGAATTATAAAATGTCCCCTGGCTCCGGGTTTTGAACTTGCTATCTTCGGGTTACCAATCATACGTTGTCAGGCTAATTTCCTAACGCGTTTGCCCGCTCGGCCACCCCCGCCTCCAAGTTGCGGTTGACACGTATTGTAGTATTTACTGTACCTACATAATCATCAATTAGGGAGGATTGATAATCAGAAAACGCCTATTCTTCCTTTATACAGCCTACGTTTTGACTCAAAACGTATTCAATAAAAAAATAATAAACTCTTTATTTAATTGTCCCGGGAACTAGTCCCTTAGAAACAAATTATACAGAAACATATAAATGCTCTGGAGCCTTAGAGTATTATAACAAAAATGATAAATAATAAAGTGATCTTCATTAGAAATAAATTGAATATTGAAATATATTTAAAACGAAAATAACAATAAGTGTGCAGCTTATAATTTATATGTATATATATATATATATATATATATATATATATATATACTCATTTACAAATAAAATAAATGAAACTTCTTTTTAAAAATAAATAAATAATGAAGGCCTATGCCAATTTAAAATTTAAATTGAGAATTTGTAAAGACTATTTACAATTTTTCAGGAAACTGGGCGGATAGGTGGTGATTGAACAGGCGGGATTCAAAGGTAGGGAGAGTGTTGGAATTAAGGATAAAAGGGGGTTCCAGAGGGATGAGGACCGGATAATGATATATCTTTCGAAAGCTAACGTTCGGTGGGCCGGAGTGTACCTATCGATCTGAAGACCTAGAACGGGTATTGCGGAAATGGACGAGGATTTAAACTCAAGATGTTCGGTGATGTATGAAGGATGGCGGGATCGGAAGACTTGGAAATATTTACGGCGGTAGGATGGGTATAACCACTTTAACCTTTCGTGAATCAGGGCTAAAACGAAACAAATATATGAGTATAAAAATATAAAGCACTATATGTCCGAACTTAGAATCTTTACTTTGAAAGATCCTGCCAAAACTTGAATCTTTTCACATACTCCTTGATGTAATGTTGTGCTACCAGAGAGGTAATTTCAATACACTTAGATACAAAAAAAAAAGCTGTTCACCCAGAGTAACACGACGCATTCAAGGGTTATTACAAATTACTGTACTACTAAACATTTTCTGTTTAATTTCATTGTACGTGTAAAGGACTTATATATATTTAAAACATCTCATTTATCCCCGCTAACTTTCCTTTTCAAACAGAAGCTTGCCTGAGGAGCTCGAATCCCCTTTGGGATGTTCGGACACGGCTTCGATATTACTTTAATAACATTTAATTAAATGAAGGAGAAAGGACGAACCCGAAGTAAGAAAGTAGATCCGAAACCAGTTTTTTTATCATATTGCATTGGAGCAAATTCTTTTATGCGATATTAAACACTTTCTAAAGTCGTTTTCTAACTTATTAATACCGGAATGGGACCCCTTCAGAAAAAATATATATATCTCAAAGAGCACATTTCAGGATCACTTGCTACGTTCAAGGACCATTTATTTCACAATGATTACTTTGCATATTTCATGCTATATAAATAAAATGAGTGTGGAAGGGCTCTATTTACCTTGAGATATTCTTTGGGAGAAAACTCTGAATACAGTGAAATCAATCATAAGTTATGTTATTAATTATTTAAACATATTGTGAAACTAAGTGGGTTTAATTAATTTTTATTTATGAAAAATTACAATTCGCAATGTCAAACACACTATAAAAGCTCAAATTAATAACAACTTTACAAAACAGTAACTACAATTTGACCCTATCGATATGAGGCCTCTTAGGAATTTCCTCTAACATCCCTTGAGAATTTGATCAAAATCAAAATCACGATTTTTAGCAAGTGTCCATGCCTAGTTTGGATTACAGACAATCTGGAAGGAACTTGATTTTTAAAATTGTTTTTTTTTTAATTTCCTGCATTTATAAAGGTTTCCTACCTTTAGTAATGAGAAAACAAAATATTTTTTCAATTAGTGCATGTTTTATATAATTAGGGCAATTTTTTATTACATTTAAGAATAAACAGATATTTTCATTTATTTTTAATGGATTAATTTTGAGAAGACAAATATACTGTTGTGCTTGGCTAAATAGGATTTTGCAAAAAGCATCAAAAAAAAAAAAACATTAAAAAAAATTAATAAGTCGTTTTTTAGCTTGTTTGTGAGCACTGGAAATTATTTGGACAGTATTTGGACAATCAACAGAAGTAGACTAAAAAAAGAGGAATAATATGAGCTCAGTAAAGTGTAGAATTTTATAGAAAAATTGATTAGTACCACTTTTTTATTATGTTCAAAAATCATTTTTAATCTGGCCCAAACGCAGCAAACATTTCATATAATATAAGAATTAAAAGTAGAAAATAAGGGATAGTTTTACTCACACTCGCAGTATTACAATAGTGAATAAAGGATGTAAAAAAAAAAAAAAAAAAAAATAGAAATGAAGAAAAATAAAAGTAAAAGCAGGAGAGAAGACTGAGGGGGGAGTGGTGGGGATGGAGAAAAAAAAAATAAGCCATGTCAGGATGAAGTAGTTAACAACTTTCATGAGCTAGTTTTTACTTTCGAGAAAAAATAAATTAAAAAAAAATGCAAGAAAGCATCTCAATATTCCCTATATCCTACGAAGACTTTCTTCAAAGAAATATCATCAATGATAGATAGAAATCAATTAGACAACTATTAATTTAAGGACGACGTTGAGTTCATTATTTCTATAGCAAGAGAGACTCGTCCTGTTAAACTAGTAAAAAATATAATAAAATAATGCTGTCAGCGATTTAGAGTAATGCTAAATTAAACTGTTTAGTCGTGCGAAAGCCTGGTTTATGCCAACTGATACTGTTCAGTTCAGTCCCTGGGAACTGTGCCTCCTTCAGCGGGTAACCGGTTAATTATTATTAATTATACAGCAATAATTAGCATTATGCAACGCCCTGAGAATTTGATAATAATATTATATCCAGTGGGAATGTCCCAATGAATTGCGAAACGCTTCTCAGACGTTACTAGTTCCAGGTTCCAAACTACCGCGAGTTATTTGTTTTTTTAATTCAGTAGAAATTATTAGAAGGACTTCCTAATTTTTTTAAAATTTACGTTTCTATAAATAACTTACACAGGACGGGGTCACCTGTGGTATAGTGGCTAGCATGGCAACCTGCTATACTAAAGGTCGCGGGTTCGCCTCCCATGGTGGCCCTAGTATTTTTTACTCCCATTAAAATGCCGGCCCTCGAATAAGACGTTAAATGGAAGTCCCGAGCCTGTACGATGTCAGGTACTCGTTAAAGATTCCTATCCTAATTATACCTGGATAGGCAAAATTTAGGAATCCCACAGTAGCATCGTCCGATTAGCCTTAGTGGCATAAAGGGACGTTAAACAAACAAACAACCTTACACAGAACAAGTTAAAGATAAAAACGTTTATAGAAGTTTTTGGAATAATTATTGTTTGTTTATTGTCTACTTGATTGTATCTTTCACATTAGGGAGGAAGAGTTTGGTTTGTTTTAGGTTTTTCTTTGAATGAAGGAATCTCTACCAATGGGTTATCTTGTATTCAGTTATCTCAACGTTTCGGGCTATTGGCCCATCTTCTGTGGTTATCTAATGAACATTTTTAAATTCCGATTCGTCTGTAGATACAATTGTTATAAATAAAAAATATATGTCATTTCTTCATTTCACTGGATCAATCTTTAATAACAATTTTTCCTGGTTCTGGACTATTTCATTGTCACTCATTTGCTACAATAGTTTATTGTCGTAAAACTGCAATGGACATCAGCGCTATATATTTTTTTAAAATTGTATTTATTCATATTTTTTTAAAATCTCTTTCTTTGCCGTGAAATTTAGCATAATATAAACATTAAAACATATAATTTAATTATGTATGATGCCTCTAAAATTGTGCGATCGTATTGAAATGTGATGATTGAAAATATGGTATTCAACCAGTACCCAAATTACTCCATTAAAATGTTATTTTTTATTTCCCGTGAGATTGGACCACTTTTTTTATTCATTTATTTATTTTATTAAGAAGTTTATTCATTGCACATCATCCTTTGGCCTTGGGATTGCGGAGTGCAATAACTGTGGTTTTATTGAGCAGTGGGAATCGCGGAATAGCGGTTCCGCCAATCCCTCGGCTCACCTCTCACTTCTGAGTCCCAACTGCTTAAAGCACTGTAGCGGAAATGGAATGCACAATTCATTCAACAGCAAAAACTATCATATTTTTATCATAATTTAAAAATAATGAAAAATTAATTACTCTTAAAGCTTCTAAGTTTGGTGAATCACGTAAGTCGGTTCTGTTGAATCAATTGATGCATTTAAGTCTAAATTAAAGGAGTAATTATAAATTAATTATGATTAAATTAGTTTATCAAGGCTAACAATAGGTCATATTATTTTATATATATTTTTTTTAGTTTATTGCTCTCACATGCAATTCAAACAGATGCCTCTTTATATCATGAAACTGTAATACTATGGTAAACTCGAAGCAAAAAAAAAAAAAAAAAAAAAAAAAAAAAAAAAAAAAAAAAAAAAAAAAAAAAAAAAAAAAAAAAAAAAAAAAAAAGTAACTAGAATAAGAATTAATTTTTTCAAGCAAATAATTTCCATAACTAATACGGCCTAGCTATTTATATATAATTATCCCTAGAATTTTGTTTTCATTGTCCTTTTTCGTCCGAAAATTTTTTAATCCGAACGATCATAGCTAGATTTGATGCGGCCAACCTACCTAGTTTTGATCCTCGCTTCAGTGAAAATACACTATAATATTGGTACAATGTACTAGTGTATTCATATAAAATGATGCAATATAATAATAAGAAATGAATTACTGAATAATGAATGACAATATTTTTATTGATGTGATAAAATACGCTAGACACCTAAAAGGATTATATCTAATCCTATCTAGGAGGCAAAAAACACCAAGTTCAGTTTTTTATTGAATTCAGTTTTCCGCTTCGGTTTTAAATAAAATGATAAATACTTCCAAGTACTTACCAACGCCAATAACAATGTGAAAAACGTACATAAAGCTGCCTCAATCTTTGTTTTATTCCTCCTCTTCCTCGCTTTTTAAAGGGTTTCCCGGGCCAGGGTAGGGGATTAATGTCGAGTATTATTAACTGTCCCCTGGTTCCGGGTTTCGCACTTGCTATTTCTGGGTTCCCAATCATACGTTGCCATGGGCAACGCGTATTTCCTAACTCGGCAATCTCGCCACACCAAAGCTGCTTCAATAAGTAGCAAAAAAAAAAAAAAATTAACAAAATAATTATCATGGTATACAAATCCATAGTATTAAATTAAATTATTATAGAGTTGTTTACCCCCAGATACAGCTATGTTACTATTCAGTTGTGAAAGATTTTTCAGAAAACTCGAAAACTCTCCTTTATCACTAGGTTTTCAATTATGGTTTAGAATTAGGAAGAAACAAGACTCTTTGAAAATAGAAAGCGACAAAGGAACAATTCAAAATATCCTAGGTCTCTTCTGGACGAGAAAGCGAAATTCCTTCGGTTAATACAACAAAAAACGAGGACTATACGGCACTAAATAAGCTTCCTCGTAGATCCGTTATGCAATGTACATAAGCGATCACTCGGCAGAAATTCGCCCAGAGTACAAGACGTGCTAATGTTGCATAAAATTATCATGAATAATATCCCGTATCAGATGGAGAAGAAAGAAATGGTAAATTATTTATGAAGGTGGGAAGGCGCTACTACACCTTGATGCATATCTCCCCAAGCGCAGAAGGGAATGCTTTCACTCAAACGCACTCTGCTGCCAGTGAACCGTGGCCGATTGTGAACCAATGGCATTCCATCATCAAGGCATCATCGGCATTTAAAGATAGTCGGTGGGATTATACTCTTTCATCATCTGAAGGCTAAGTGCCAACCTTTGGTCAGTTAGAATCAGTTATGCCGGCCAGTAATAATTTTTTCAAGTTTTTACTTCATGGAATTAGGAAAAATTAAGTTAACGAAACTTTCCACATTAAAATAAAAAGATTTAATATTATATAAAATACAAAGCGTTCATATGATGCAGATGATAGTGTATATATAGTTATAGATGATATACAGATGATAGTATAATTCAAGATATATGATGCAAGAAAGATGAACGCCCAGAATTACAAAAATTAATTAGGAGTGATAAAATAAAATGAGATAAAGACAGGGTTACTCCATAATACCACTCAATGTCTATGTTTTATTTTATTATCTTAAAGCTAGCAAGTACACACAAAAATTTGTGACATAACAAGTATATCATAAATAGTTCAATCACTCTATTGAACCAGGGTTTGAAAACGATTATAAATTATTTTTAAATGACAAAAAAGTTCCCAAAAGGCGGGTTGCATCCCCCACAACACTCCTCCGTGACCCGCCTATGTTTTAAATTGACCGATTACGTAGTATTTTCAACATAAACAACCACATGATAGAAGAGTGTAGTTTTTAATGCACCAATCAAGGCAATCATTTTGACGCCAGCTGATTTACTAAGGAAATACAAATTATTTAAGTAATGTATCGATAATGATATTAGAGTTAGGTTCGAGTGAGTCTCATTATGACAAAATATTTCTTGTTATTTGAGTTGTTTCTTTTTAATCAAAAAATTTATTTCTGTTTAAATTATAAATTTTTATGATTACTTCTTACAATTGCATTATTTATATATGAGCAGAGTATGATAAAATGTGGCTAATATTTGTTCAAAAAATACATCATGGATTTCGCTCAACCACCTCTTCCAACTTGCCTCGAGACTAAGGGCCCGTCTTAAACTGGTTCGCAACCTGTTTCAACTTCGAGAAAGCCTTCGATAGCGATCGGTGACGTCTCATTTTTCTAAATTAAAATATTATAAAATATGTCTCATTATAACGTTGGTTGACTAGTTATTAAGATGTTTTGATGGCGATGGCATAACAGAAAAAATGTGTTGATCCCAGCAAGAGGATTCGAAAGGAAGAGACGTAGAGATAAGAAGAAGGAGATAAAAGCCACCGCATTCCGATCTCGATTGTGGTAACCATTGTGAGGACTAGCCGTATTGTTCATCCTAAGTGAACAACCACACCTCGCAGGGTTTTGTTCCCTACGGAGTATTGTATCTCTCTAATTTAATTTACCGTAACCTCTGCCTCGTACCAGCTTCTTCTACGAGTCTTCGACACCTGCAAGACCTCTTTGTACCCACCTAATGGTTCAATCATATCAAATGAAGTCCAAAACTCTACAAGAGTAACTAAATGACCATATCTTTTTCTAATTTCGCTAAATAATCTTTATATATGATAATCTGTCCCGATGTTTGTCCTGGGTAAAATCAGAAACTACTTAACCGATTTTGATGAAATTAGGCTAATTGTGTGTAGTTTTATCCAACTTAAAATATAGGGTAGTTTTTATCTCGATTATTGGCCTAAATATTTCTTTTTTTGCAAATTAAATGCTTATTATACTACAATTCAGTGTAATTATTAGTAATTTCTATAAATTTCCAACAGATGGCGGTGTAAGTTGATTTATTGACACAACACTTCATTTTCTTTCGATTTTTAGGTAGGGTAAGCATAAATCTATATTTTCCGGCTTGGACTAGGAAAATCCGTGTTTTTCTCATGGAAAATTATGTGACGCCTTTTCACGTGTGAATGTATCATTCTTTAACACATTATGGTCAAATATAACATATAAACAATAAAAACTTTAACCCATCTAAATTCTTTACCAAACAATTTTAAATTTGGCGTTCTATTTGTCGGTTTTAGATTAGCTGAAACGTTATCTTTATCAGTGAATTTTGAAGTGACTGTATTAAAAAGAATAGGTATAACTAATTCAACGCATCACAGCTACTGAGCCACAGCAACGCGTGGCAGGTTCTGCTCGTAATTTTTGTTTAACCTAAGAATGTTTCGTGTTTTCATGTAAACGTGCAGAAGCCTGTTACAGATATACATATGTCTCATCCTCTATAAATTTAGGGCAGGTGTAACTGGAAATTCCAAGTTAAATACAGAAGATTTTTTTTTCTATTTCAAATGGGAAAGACTATTTTAGCTTATATTGTTTTCGGAAATTGACATTAAGTATATAGTAAAAAGGAATACGTAGTGTAAAATTTTTCTTATCTTTCATATATTTATTTATTTCATGTTAAATTTTCATTTTTCTGTTTCATTTATAAGTCATTGTATACATTTTATTAATTAGTTACTCTTAGTTACCTTCTTTCTTACTTCTTTATTTTATTTTATTAATTTTTTATGTCTTCTTATATCAAAATTTATTTTTTATCATTCCTGTATGTTATTTAATTTAGTTTTTGTTATTTTATTTATTATTATTATTATTTTTTTTCTTTTTTTTTCTCTTTCCTATTTCGAGATTTACATTTTATTTATTATTGTTACTTTCTCTTTTTTTTATTTACATTTGTATCTAGTTATTGAGTGAATGTGTCCATACAGCCCTAATATTAATGCCCTTGATTGTGGCAGCATGTATTAATTCTTTCAATAAAAAAAAAAAAAAAAAAAAATTATCACTCCAGCAGAGAGATGCTTTTTTTTATATTTCAAATTATTTGTAGTAAAAAAAAAAGAGATGATGAATATAATCACTTAAAAAAATATATATATATGGTTGCAAGAACTATGAATAGAAAAATAATAATTAATTATAGGTATATTAATTAATACAAAAAAAACTGCATTATTAATGGCGCTGAAATCTTTGAAGTGACGAATTAAATGTTTAGGATATATAAATAAAGCGACCCCGTCAATACTATTTATCAATTACTTCATCCATAATGGTTTAAATACATTTGTTAAAGGAAACAATATTTATAGGTACAGACCTATAAGTCGTAAAATTACTAGAATTAGGTAGGTGCCTCTAGCCTTAGAAGTTGTACACAGCACTAAAATGTATTTAAATAGATATAAATAAAATTTATCATAAAATAAGAAATCAGATCTTTAAGCGTTATTTTTATTACTTATTTTCTTAATTATAAAAAAATACTAAATAAATTAATTATTTGTATATTCCCTTGAAGAAATATTTCACAAGAGCCTTCCCCCTCTAGTAAAGAACTGAATGTCATCGTGAAGTAAAAGTGAGATGATCTCAGACAGCCTTCAATGAGAATATTACAGCAATCTCTTGTATGGTAATTTATATAAATGCTCACGAAGATTTTACAGCGTGCATTATCCCTACATTACACCAATCCGCATATCACACATGAAGTATTTCTATGTGTAATTGTTTTACACAATTAATTTTAATATTTCATTACAAGTGTTTTGTAAAGTATTACAAAATATGCATTTAAATTGTAAAAGAGAAAATGCAAAGTAAGAAAAGATTAAAATATTTCACTTGATTAAATGTATATTTTTAACATTCGATATGGTTATGGTTGGTTGGTTGTTTTAGTATGAAGGCGAAAAACCCCTTGGTCATAAACGCCCGATATGGTTATGACTATCCTCTATAAAATATTCAATGTCTATCGAATAACGTGATGTTTTTAATTTTATATTTATTGTTAATTAGGAGTGAAGACTTTTTTTTTTTTTTGTTCCTTCCCTTCCTCGCCTTGTAGGCTATACGGGGTTACCCGGGCCAGGGGAGGGGGTGGGGGATTGATGCCGAGATTAATTAAATTTTCCCCTGGCTCCGGGTTTTGAACTTGCTATCTTCACGTTTCCAAGCAGACGTTGCCATGGTCAACGCGTATTTTCTAACACGTTTGCCCACTCGGCCATCCCGCCACCGGCTAACTATAAGTCCGGCTAACCGGAAGACTATAAACGATATTGCTAGGTTAAATGATGGTCAGGATTTTCAGTTACAATGATATTCTCTCAAACAAAATTAAAAAATCCTTCTCATCGAGTTTCCCACACATGCGCCTAGTATTAAAAAATAGCAATAAATTAAAAAATCTTTATACAAAACTCAAAGACCCTGTACCTCTCCTAGGCAAGTGTAATGTAGTTTATCGTATCCAGTGCTCCACGCTTAATTGCAACAGTTGCTATATGGGTGAAACCAAAAATTATTTTAAAAAACGTATTTATCAACATAAATACAGTATTTCCACGCGTAATTCGTCTACATCTAAATTAGCAGAACATGCCATTGCCCCCAACCATTCCTTCGACTTTGAGAACCCCTCCATATTAGCAACTGTATCTAACCACGACAAACGTCTCCTCTCAGAATCCATTTTCATCCATCTAGAAACAAATAACCCGGTAAATCACAAAACAGATAAAGAGATAATTTCATCCACTTATTCTAACATCTTCCGCATCCTCAAATCCTAGTTTTGATTTCATAGGTACCTGCAATTATCTCTATACCTCTTGTACTATTATTATTTTTTGTATTGTATGCTTCTTTCTGTATATTTTCCAAATTTTGTATGCATTGTTACATTATGTATTATCTCATTTTTATGTTATTATTCAGTCCAGACATAACTATTTGTATACAGTACCATATATTTTGTTAGTTTTTAAATATTTTTGTTCACTCAGTTGTCATGTGCCTTCACTTCAAAAGCGTTGGATTTCCCCGCCATAAACCTTTGAAGTCGGCAAACTAACCCCCTACCACTACCTCTCACCTTATTTTTACCTTTAGTCTTAGTATCCACCTGGACTCAGTAGGTAAATATCAGAGTCTATTTTATCTTGTTAACCAGCCTCTTATTTTAATATTTATGTATACACCATCTTTTATATTATTATCAGTTCTGTAATGTATCCATTTATTGTCACCCTCTAGCATAGATACTCATATTTTTGTTTTCTTTTAGCCCTGATGAAGATCCACAAGTTGGATCGAAACGTTGGCTTACCATAATAAATATCATTGTAACTGAAAATCCTGACCATCATTTAACCTATCGTAATTGAAGAACAGTTGACCATCTCTCATCTCTGATATTGCTAGTGGTTATATTTTTAAGAATTTTCAACACAATATGGGGTAACTAATATGATCTAAACGTGAACGAATTCCCCAAGCTTGTAGGTAATAGATCTTGCAGATTATTTTAGTTTTAAGTGTTTTAATGCGAGATTTTGAAAACATACAAAAATTTTAATCAATAAAAGCTAAAAAAAAAAATCAAAGTGTGAAAGGACTTTAACAGACTATTAAAAAGGACTGTAAAAGACCTTTCTAATTAAATAATTTTCAAATTGTTTTTGAAAGACTTTGTTCAGTTTTTTGTGATCTAAATTTATAACCAAAAATTTAAAGATGTATTTAAAAAAAAAAATTTCAGGTCAAAGAAGAAATAATACAAAGTAAGTACCCATTTGATGTTAATGTCATTGAGTTACGATTAGATATGCCGATCATTTCAGTTTTAACTGTTCTTTAAAGAAATTGTCTTGTATTTTGTTATTTCAATTTCTTAAAAAATGTCAATCAATAAAAGCTAATTAAACAAAAATCAAACTGTATTATGAAAATGAAAAGACCTTTCTGATTAAATAATTGTTTAACTGATTTTGAAAGGCTTTGTCTTGTTTTTTCTGATCTAAATTTGTAACCAAAAATTTAAAGATGTATTTAAAAAACATTTTAATAGGTCAAATAAGGAATTATAAGGACTAATATAATTTTCAGCCAAACTGTTCTTTTAGTCTTTTAGTTTAAGTAAGAAAAAAAAAACAAAACAAAAAAAAAAAGTTAATTTATATTACACAGGAAATTTAAATACGATTTCATATACATTCCAATTAAGAAAAAATGAGTCACATTAATAATTAAACTTGCTGATTGTTTCTGGTTTGCTGGATGTGAATGGAATTATGAAAGATATTAAATATGTTTTTTTGGAGTTAAATTTTTATTATTATTATTTTATTTTGTAATAAATTAAAATAATCTTATCATGGAAATGGAGCTTGAGAACAAATGTGAAAGAATGAAGGGAAAGTGCTCCTTCATTCCACCATTCCATAAAACGTTAATAATTAATAATAAAACGTAAAAAGATAAAATGATTGTTTATTAAAATGTAAAAACATTTTCGGGAAGCTTTTTTGCTTATACATAACCATCAAATTTTCCTACAAATCCAAACCGTGATAGGAAAAATCTTGAAAATGAAAATTGATTAGGAAAAAAATTGAAAAATGAGAGACACAAAATAGTTTAGAAACGGGAATAAATTCGCCGATAAATACTCCTACATACAAAAAATTAATCAAACCATAAACGAGCGAGCATGGATCAAATTAAACTCGCTCGCTGATGCTTTTTATGAGTAGTGTGCCGTGGGAACTGAAATAAGGTTTAAAAAAAAATTGAAACATAGACCCACCCTAAGAAAAAATGGTAAAATAAATTTAAAAGCGTGAAGCAATAAAATCATTAAGTGCAATATATAAGCCCTAAGCATGAGCTTAGATGCAATAAAGATAAATGCTTAGCGACCGAGAGAGGTACTTAGCTAAACTACCGGCCGCTCGGGATAGCCTTGAAGCTAAATGTCTGCACCTCGCCCTTGGCATAACCTCATCTTTCTACTTTCGAAAATATTTAAGTTAAATCAACATTATACCAACTTGCATTAAAGTAAAAAAGTTTATTGCTTTAAATTAACCTATTAAACTTTTTTTATATATATGTAGATATAAAAATATGATTTATCTACATATATAGTTTTTAAGGCAATAAACATTTAAACCTGAGATGAGCTAACATTACAGTTGATCATGTAACCTTCATCATAATAACTTCATAAATTTTATGATTAATTATGACTATTTGATGACTCTTCAATAATGGTTTATTAATCCCCTACGGTAGTTGTAACTTAAGACTGCTATGCAATGATGCTCAACATGGTATTCGAGTAAGTAAATAAAAGGTTATGCATAAAAATATCTTCAAGGAGAGGCACATTAATATTTTATGATTAATTGAGTCATGATAATTTTATTAGTCTTCAATAATAGTTTATTTATCATCTACGAGAGGTGTAACTAAAGAATGGTATGCAATAATGATCAACATCCATTTGAGCAAGTAAATAAAAGTTTATACATACAATTATGCACAATGAGAGATATTTTAGAAAAATATTGCGCTTATTAATACTTTCGGGATTCATTTGCTACTAAGTTTCCCAATTTTACATGCCAATTTTAATCGTTTCGCTTCTATCACCTTAATTATATGCACCGGGTGCAGTTCACTAAGGGCTTGTTTAGATGTGTAAATTATCCGGATATTTTGTCCCTATTTGGTCCAAATACTGTGATATGGGTACATTTCCAAAGTTTAAAAAATGATGAAAATTATATATATCTTACCCATTTTTGCACTTTTGGTCAGGATTAGTCAATGAACAATTCACTTTAGAGTGGCACAGGTGAAAAGAGGAATTAAAATGTTTAAGTAATAAGGTGGTAAATATATAGGTACTAACCGAGAACCAGTTTTGTACGTTGTATTTTTATCTACAATTCAAGCAAATCCTCAGCTTTGAGCTTTAGTTTTTATATCGAACTTTCGATGGTTTCTTTCTTTTCTAAATTTCTAAATTTTATATTAGCCTTCAAAAAAAAAATTCAAACATTTTTCTTATTATTGAACACTGCTCGTGACACTTCGCAACGTTTCGGAAATGGCTTCCATCTTCAGGGTTTTTCTATAAAAATTTTATCTCACATCTTTTTTGTAGTCAGTTTTTTTATTGTCCATTATTAGACATAATAGGTCATTTTTACTTATTAAAAAAAATTGTCTTACTGACTGTACAAGGGAAAAAACACGAATGTGACAAAAATTGATAGTTTTTAGAATGTCTCTTTCCTGAGACACTCGTATAACAGTCAGTAAGATATGCGATTTTTTAAAAAATAAGCAGTTGGTTGAAATTTTACGATATAATATAATGTTATGACTTGTTTTTAATAAACATAAAAAAAAAGAAAACAGTGGATTTTGATATCTCGCCGATTATTTTTTTTGAATATATTAGGTTTATTTTTTTTTTTTTTATTTGTAAATTTTCATCCCTATGATTTATGGGTAGAAGGGTCTAAAATTTATAACGATTTCTTTAAGTTCATCTTCTTGTAGCAATTCGTAATATTTTATATATTTTAAAAAATTCGCGTGAAACGAGGATAGAGACAGCGAGGAGGACAGATCAGCCTCTGTGGGAACAAGTGCACCTCACCGTACTTTCTCTAAGCCATGAAATTTTTAGTTTACCCAACTTCTAACACTCACTCTTTTCTAGTCCGTCTATCTATCTCTGGATGACTATGGATATTGTAACAGTGATTAAGTTCAAACAGATAAAAGATTAATAATAATATTTATGTACTTTGGATACCATGAATTTATAACTAACGTATTCAATATTTATTTTTCATCAGACTAATCTGAAAACTAACCACTCAAAGGTAGGTGTAAAGGTGTAAAAATAACTTATAAGGAACCTATGTACTCTTATTTCTTACGATACACATATTAAATATTAATTAATGACCTTCTATATCATATTTGTTCAACATTCTATTTTTATTTAATTTTTTTTTTTTTCTAGTGGCCGAATCTTATAACATACCTAATTGTTTTTGTTTTGTTCGGATATGATAAACTATAAAATGATAGTTCTATATTGGTTAAGGAGAACATAAAAACATTTAAACAATAAATATAATTAAAAATACATATCTATATAAATAAAGATGAAATTCCGTTTGTTTGTTTATTTGTTCTTTATAGAAATCCATGCCGTTTGTCCTAAGATCTCCAAATTTCGCTCAGTGGTTCTTTGACACCAGGTGCGAACACCTGTCGATATAAAAACTGCATAACTTCAGCCAATCCCTGGGTATATTCTTTATTCTTATAAAAATCTTTTTGATCTCGCTTTACATTGATTTTTACGAAATTTGACCGTTTGAGTCAATAAAAGTCGCACTTTATAGATTTCATAGATTTAAAAAATGAAAATATCCGGGTGAAACCGGTATATACAGCTACTTATATATAACTACAAACTTAGATTTTTAAGAAGAATTTTTCTATTTTTTATTTAACTTCATATTTCAATTTGTTCATGTCCCAATTAAGTGACAATCAGCAAATAAGATGGTAAAGCCCACCCTATTGGGTTTTACAGCAATATCTGGCATCATTTACAGGAATGAGGAAAGTTATTACCCAGCATTACATCCTATCAGCCTTGATTCAGGATAGCAGGTATCTCATCCAACTCCTTTTCTTTAAGTCGCCTACTAAAAAAACTTCAGCCGTGGCCATGCCACTCTAATGTGTAGTGTTATGTCCGATAATTTTAATATAAAAGCCTGAATAAAGAGTTCTATTGATTGTTTGAGACGTACAACCACGTCAGAGTGCAATGCAGAGATTTTTTACATACTTAGTGGCCTCTGTAATTAGTATTTTATGAAGTGTCCACGTGTGCATGTATTTAGTTTCGGTCTGAAAATACGTTGTTAGCTTTTTTAAATTGTAAAAAAAATAATGTTTTTAATAATTAAAAAAACTAAACATAAGTTACGTAACACGATATTTAAATTCGTTTGTATTTGAATTTACAATGTTTTGCGATCGTAAAAAAGGATTCCTGATGTTAGTATTATTTAAAAAAAAATCCTTAAGATAATGCTTTATTTTTTAAAGAATTACCAATTAATAAAATATAAATTTCAAGCTGAGTTTTGATTTTGAATGAAATATCGCTGAAGCTTGAGAAGGCTCCGAGCGATGGTAGAACGAAGCTATGGGATTTATGCCGGGGAGAAACTCTTGAAAGTGCGACCCCTAAATTAAAAACTTTTCGAGGACTTGACCCGATCCTTCCTTCGCATTTCAATGACTTTCTATTTCAGCTTGCGCAGTTTGTTCAATACATAACAATCCAAAGAAGCTTTTGCCTTCAATATGGAGTATGTAAATAATATAAAATAATTTATAAAAATATATTATATTATAATTTGAAATATGTAATATATAAATATAAAATAAAATAATTACATTAATTTAGAGATGGAGAAATTATTAATTATGGGGATAATTACTTCAGTAATCGATCAGGCGCGTATTTTATATTTTAGAGTTAGGATATATTTTCCACTGTTGTGGTCTTAAAGACCAAATTGATAAAAAATAATCACGAGTTTTAATTTAATATTTACTTTTTATTCAACTAGCCTACGTTTCGAGCCATGCCTGTGTGTAATCATCAGGGCTTGGCGAGTCGTATACAATATTAATAATTTTATTTGACATGCAGATTTACAGTTAAGATAAAAAAAAAGTACAATTGTTTCAATCCAAAATGTAGTCCAATGGTACTAAAATGACAAAATTATAATTATGTTGTAAAGCAACATAAATAAACCAATTTTCGATTCAACACATACACACTCTTTATTTCCCCTTCAACCGATAAACGTAAAGGAAACTGACATAGCAACAAAGACTATTGAGATATTCCCTCTCTTAAATTTAAGGAGCTCAAAAAGGGCAATATTTTTTTCACATACCAGAAATGTCCTCGATAACTAATGAGAGAGACCACGCAAGTATACGAGTATACTAGCTATAAAGTTCCTGAGAAATCCAAATCAACGAAAATAAACCAGAATGAGCACTTTAAAATTAATTAATATTCCGTTAGTTCATATATTTAAAGTAAGTATATAGATTTCATTATTGGATCGAATGAGAGCAAAGATAAAAAAGTGTGGAAAAACCTTAATTCCATATCAGCAAAGTCATGTATTTTTTTAGGAAAATATATTGGGTTATAGGTTCGCTACCGCTGATAACAACTCAACTTATTCAAGTAATACATTATCAAACATACAGACAATTAACTTAATAAATAATTAGCAAGACTTAATCGAGTTCCATGTCTAAACTATTTTTCTTATCACTTGTAGAAAACTAATATAAAGCTCAACATGTTATATGTAATATCCATAGTAAGTAATGTCAAAATCTTTGAGGCACTATTTCTTAACCCATTTTCGGGGCATACAAATCGGAAAATTACATCTTCCTTATACAATAAAATTTGCCCTTCTTAGATCCGCCAACTTTACAATCGTCTAAGTTTCGTTTGATTCCAGCGTTTTCAGTGCATTTATACGTATTTAAGTCCCAGTAAGAATTTGCAAATCGAAATTCATCAACCTTACCTGAATTCTCTTGGATTCATAAAAATCCATCGTATCCCTGGGAACCGAGAAAAAGAATCGATAATACCGTATTATATCGTAGTGTGACTATGACTAACTTAGTATACATTAAAATCTCATTTTTACAAGCCAGGTTCCGATTTTTCTCTTTTCGAAAAATAATGCGCAAAAGGCCATCCCTGCTGCATATGCATTTACAATTAATTTTAAACATTGAAGGGAGACGAAGAAAGTAGCCTGCGGAGCCGCTGCACTTTTCCCGATCCTTGTCCCTCTTAGGAAGGTCGCCCTGGATCGCGAAGAAAGGAGTGCCTTCCAATCTGACGCGCTCAGGAAAGGGAATGGAGTCCGTATGACCCAAATAGACGTCTCAAGGAAAATGCGTGCTCGCATCTCCTGTATTGTGTACCGGGTACAATAAACCATGTTGAAGGCAGCGCTGTGAATAAGTAGCTCAAATATTTCCTCGACTTTAGTTTTTTTTTCCTTCCTAGTCATCCTTAACATACCCAGTTGGTAAAGATATATGAGGTTATTTTGATTTCATATTTCTTGAAACGCATTCAGCTTAATCCAAATACCGATTGAGGATTCTCTGAAACAGTCTGGAGTGAAAGTGGAGGTTTCAAAATTATTAAAAACCCGAGAAAATTTGTAAAGAGAACTTCTATTATTAGAGTAATATTTTTAGAGCCGCAAAAAGAGGTACATATAAGCCTATATAAACACCAACTATATTCACACAAGAAATTAAATACTAGTTTCGCTATGATACTTCTAGGCGTAGTCAAATGCCATCCTTTGGTGTGGTCCTAATCTCAACAGAAGAGGACTCGTTGGAGGTTTTTTCCTCCCCTAAAGAGCGAGCGTTGCGAGGAGAAGTAGTTAGCAGGTAGTTAAGGAAACAGCGAAAGCTTTATCAAAAATCATGCTGCAGTTTAATTTTTTTAAATAGTTAAATAATATTTAGTTATTATTTGAAAAATTTTAAAAATTACATAATTATTTCGTGTTACATCATATATTTTAAGATAGTGATGTTAAAATGTTATTTTCACATAACGGGTGGCAGCTGCACCATACCTTGAAATACGAGTTCCCACTGAAGGCTATCCTGTCCACCTGGTCTGAAATCGCAAGCTTTTAGGCAAATTACCTTTTATACCCATTTATATTTATTACTAAACGCTAATAAAAAGTAAATAAACATTAAATTATGCAACAAATTTTCAAAAAGTTAAAAGCTCTTTCAATATGTTAACTACCTATACTCAAGTTATTTTATTTAATATTTTTTAAGCCAAAGCATTTAATCAAGGCATCTTGAATATAAAAAGAAAAAAATAATTATAATAATTTTTAAAAATTCTTAACATTATAATTAATGATTTTCCACATGTAGCAAATTGTTTCTAAACCTATTTTAATCAAATTTATTTATTCGTTTCGATCAAATTCGTTTTATCTTTCTCATCCAACAAGAAAAAAAAATGGTTATTTTAACATTAACGTTATTCACTTACGAAACATACCTACTACATTCCTTAAAAAAAAATTAAAATGACAAGGAAATCCCTAGATTTAAAATAACTGGCGCCTATTTGCGAATTTTTCTTCAAGGACTTTAAAACCACTCTACAAACCTTCTCTGTCATCTTCATTTCCAAAAAAAAATAAAGAAATAAATAAGAAAAAAATAAACTTACTTTAAATAGTGCTTTTTTACATATCGCAGGTCGGCAACAAGGTGGTTACAATGTAAAATATATCAACTGCTCTAATGGTAGACGATTTGTAACCAATGACTATTTTTCCTATTCGCTGTTTGTAGCTTCTTGCCGACATAATATATGAATACGGAACTTTTTTTTTATACCTTCACAGCAGAAGGGACTGAAAATAGCAGCCGCCTAACAGAGAATTATTAAATATATATATAAAAAAAAAAACTATTGGTTATAACGATTTTAAAACCTTGTTAAAAAGAATCATATCCCGCATATTTTACGTGGCATGCGTGTAATGAATACTTAATAAGGTCGTTAGTAAAAACAATTTCCTTAAAAACCTTATTACGGCCATGCGCCATGACAAATCATAGCCAATCGGAGTAAATGGTTAACTGTCACGTGGTTCCACTTAGCGCGGTATAGCGTGACTTGATCCGATATTACACACCTATCGATTACTATCTTAACATATCGCTATGGATTATCGATTACTGATTTATTATGGGGAAGTATGGAGCCCTATATATCACCGTGAAGAATAAAGAGAAAAAAAAATAAAAAAAAAATATTCAGGGTAAAAAAAAACGTATAAATATATTATATTTAATTAATTTGTATACATAATTAAGATTATATTTAATAAATTTAGTTTAAAATAAGGTGTTTCTATTATTATATTATTTATTTTCGTAAATGTTAATAATACTTGTAAATGTTAATAATGCTATCACAGTAACAACATACCAATCTAAAACAAAAAAATAAATAAAAATAAGTTTAAAGGGTTAATAATAAAAAATTTAGAATATGAATGAATATTACATATACGTATTGGAATATAAAATGAAAAAATAATTGAAAGAGATTTTGGCTTATATATATAACCTTAACAGAGATTTCTATAAGTATATTTTTTAAAGTAATGTAGGTTTTTATGACTATGAAGATTTTTAAGGTCGCTTTTTAGGTCTTGTAACTTGAGTGTATGAAGAAAAGTGAACGGGTAACCTCGTTGAAGAAGTAAAGAATTAGTTTAATGGAACGAGGTAGTAGATAAGATGGAAAAATGGAGTTATGATAACTGATAGCAGACAATAAGTTAACTGAGAAAGACGAACATTATCTACAAGTCATCTCTCAGAAGAACACAGAAGTAATTGCAACTTATCTACCGTTATAGCAGAGTAAATGTATGCGGATACATTTTCATAATAAAATATTATATTTTATGTATATTATACTATAATAAATAATAATTTATTTTGCATTATTAAACAAGTTTGAATAGCTATTTATGCAAATTACCTCCGTCATATGTTACCATATTACCATACCCGATAACTTCTAAGGTTATCTAAATAGACTTCTGAAGGTTGAGTTAATTGTTATCAGAAGTTGGCAAATAATATTGGACAATAATTAATATTTCAGGTAGAACACCTTCTCATGGTGTTCATTTAATTATTTTGTTTATTCTGTTTCTCATTAAAATAAATTCTTTGAAAACAATTACATTAATTCTCGTCATTTTATATCCTACGTAGGTACCTATAGTAATCGATAAAAAAAAACAAAAAAAAAAAAAAAAACATATTCCTCTAATTAAACAAAAAAAAAAGTTGAAACAAAAGTTAAAACTTTAATTCAAATTTCCCAATATATAAATCCCGTATACGGAAGATATAATATCTAAAACTAGAAAAATGTGAAACAAAACCTTAGAATAATTCTGAAAATTCCAAGACTGACTAACCATTTGTAAGGAAGCCATCAACAAGCCGACGTAATTGTTTTTAAACTTTCTCCTTATTAGCTCCAGGCACTATTCCACACTGCTTGTACTCCATCAGTTATTTTTTAAATGCTAAAACTTTCCTTTTTTTTTTAAAGTCTATAAATCTTTGAGAATAAAATTAGTAAATAGTAAAATAGTTAATACATACTAATTTCAATCCTCGTAAAATGTAAAAAAAAAAAAAAGATATACCATTTAAATAATTTACAGATTTTTATCTAGTTTAATATCATTCCCCCATCTAATTTTCCATTTTAATGTTGAGCTATTTTTTGGAGGTATTTTCATGTTATTTATGTTTATTCATTATTTTATTATTTATTATTTGTCCGTCTTTAACTGTTTTAACATGCAACCCAAAACGGAATAAATGTTTTGTTTCAAAAATTAAAAACATAACATTATCTTCTGGATAATTTTTTTTTTTGTTGAGTAAAACCATTACAAAATTAAAAAAATTAATAGTTATTAAAGTTCAATTTCTTGATTCATTTAAAAAAAAAAATCAAAAACATTAACTAGAAATATCGAGATTTTTCCTATTGAGGTATACTTAGGAATCTAGGTATTTTAACGAGTAAATGACGTACAGACCCGGTACCGCCATTTTATGTCCTCCCTGAAGGACCTAGGGCCATCTGACGGGCTTGTGTTTGAGTTTAGTTATCACAACACCACAGGTGAGGTATGCATGAGGTAAGCATGAATATAAGTCTCTTGTATGTCATTGTCTCTCCAATAATGAACGCATATTAAAGAAATATTTATAAAATAATTTCCTTTTTTTGATTTAACTAAATACCGAATTTCAGGAAAATAAAATTATTTTGTAAATGATTGTTTTAACATATATGATTGTTACAATTAACATTTTAACATTCAATATTGTTTTGGGCCATTAAAAAAAAAAAAAAAAAGAAAAAAATATATATAGGTTGATTTATATTTCAATTCTGTAATGTAAAACTTCGTTTAAAAGGCTATTATACAAATAAATGATGTCTTTATGATTGAATTAATCATTGCTTTGTTGTATCCTATTGACCTTGGCAGGAAAGGAATTAAATTCAAGACAATAGGATCAACTTTAAGTATATTATTAATAAAAAATGAAGTATTACAGAAACTGAAGAATTAAATTTATAAATAGATGGCAATTTATCAATTTAATGATTATTTTATCTTAAAAAGAAAATAAGTTAGAGTTTTTATTATTCAAAAGCCTTAACAGGATAAAGGGAGATTTTCACCAGGGGGTAGTCGGTCACTGGTTCCCGACACACTTAATACATTCCAGCCGCAAGGTCGTCTTTCGGCCATTTCTGTTATTTATTAACGTAATAAAACAATGTATAATAAAATAGAATACATACAATATTAAAATAATAATAAATTAATTTTATTATAATATATATTTGTTTATTAAACGTAGCTAATTTTTTTTAATCAATAGTTTAACTTTTTCATTGGGTTTCTTCGGTTTTGTGTTATCTTTCTCCGAATTAAAACCAATATTTGCTGTACCAAATCGTTTATTAATAAAACCTTTGAGAGAACTCAATTATAATTGGCAGTTATAATCAAATAACTCAATTATATTCAAAATAAGTTATATTAGATTTACCCTTTTTTTTTTTTTTTTTTTTTAGATTTAATTCCTTGTTCTTTAATTTATTAATGACTTTCTTTTTTAACTTTTAGATTCCATAGTGTCATATATCTTACTAGGAAAAATATGCACACACGCAAATTATAAGTAATCAAATAGAGCATGTAATTACATCTTAATGTAATGAACTCTTATAACACCCATTACTATAGGGTACACGAACAACAAAAGTTACAGTTTAAAATCAACATTTTCCATAAGTGTTGAGGAAACTTAGTACATACTCATACTATGGTATTTAAAAGTAAAAATTAATTTTTATTTTATTTCATTCAGTTTGACCTTTTATAATTTAAGGCTAATTAATAAAGGAAAATGTAGGTATTTATCACAAGCGATTTTAGCGTCACTTACGTTCTAACGCACACTAATATTCATTTCCTCCTCTGTCAAGAGACACAAACAACTGCCCATTTACCAAAAGTTCAAAAAAAGGATAGTTCCAATACTTTGATGGCTCTTCGCCAATATTCAGCCATTAATCAAACTGATTTCGTTGAAAACTTAAAATTTACATTGAAAAACGGGATAAACTCAGTTTTGTACAAATTTTCATTAGGCTTTATCTAAACAGAAACGATTATTTGCTGATTTCAATGGTGTCTACATGCAACCTCCTACCGCACATATTTTTTATCCAAAAAAACAACAACTCATTTTTTCGAGGGCAACTTTATTAGATTAGTTTTATTATAATTTTTATTACTATCATTTTCTTTTACATTTTTCAACCAATGTATCATTCAATATATGTAGAAAAAGGGTACCAAGTTTTAAATATTTTATTAAATGAATATAACGTACACATAGCGTGGTATTTTTAAAATGTAAATAGTCAGTTATTCCTGCAATTCTTTTGATATTTTTATATATAAGTTCTGTAATAAAATAGGATAATCAATTATGAAGACTGTAAATAACACTTGAAATCATCATCAACTATAAATTATTTGAAGAGAATGTCTATCACATTTAAAACAGGTTTAATGCGCTAGAAAACATGTTTCAGCTTAGCAAATAATAACTAACACATATAAAACAATTTTTTAATTGATTAAGAGAAACGCTTTAAATTCTAATAAAAATCAAATATGATTTTTGGTTAGTTTTGGAACAAAAGGTTTATGTGGATTAGCCAGAGTTTGGAGTGGGGAAAAATGCACTGCTATTCAACTGGCAAACTCATCTTATACCTACGACTATACTATACAGTGGTTAGCAGTCTATTCCAACCGCATGATTTATTTCTTGAATTATGTTAGATTTATTCAGATGAAGGCTTAGTAAGTAAGTAAGTAAGTAAGGCTTAGTGTAAGTATCTCAACGTTGTAATTAAATTAGGATCCTACACCTTCGGATAACAGGTTCTTATAAACATATAAATTCTAATTGATATTTAATTATCCATGAAATTGGTTAATTGGTAAAGAACTAATTAAAATGGAAATAAAAATTATTAAATGATTTGTAAGAAAGTTAGATGTTAATCTGTTTGAAAGAACATGATTAAAGTTTGTGCAGCAGTGCGTGCGATATGATGAAATAAAGTTAACTAACAATAAATAAGTAATTATATCAGTGTAAGTGTTAGTAGAAGCAGAGAAGAAAGCGAGATATCAGAACAACTGTATTAATAATAACATTTCTTAATGATATTTTCAAAGGAAAGTTTTCTGATTAGGTTTTCATAGCCCCGGGTCACGCGAGAAGAATAGATGAAAGAAATTTTAAATTAAAACTTCTAGATATCATTTTCACCACCAAGGAACCGGATCCGTCATCATTTCATTTCAATATCAAGAAAAAAATCAAAGAGTGACACGAAAGATGATTATAAGAAAATGAAATACTCGTATATGTGGAGGCCGTATTCGAGAAGCGGTATAAATTACATTTTTGAAAAACAAAACAAAAAAATGTGTATCTGGTAGATAAAATATCCACTCTTTTGATTGGTAAATGGATCGAAGTGGATTTAATGTCTGTGGTGAGTTCATATAAATTAGTATGTTAAAAACGAGTTTGTCAAAATTTGTTGAAATCGTATAAACCGGTAAAAAAATAATAATTCTCCCCCCCCCCTCACCTCAATCCCAAAACCTTACCATGGCGATATTTATGTAGAATTTACCTTCTTATACTAATATATATTCCAGAGAAAGAAAGCTCTTCCCATAAATTTTCCCGATGTCCAATTGCATATTCGGGTCGTGACAAATCCCACAAATCAAAAATCATAAAAATCGGTCAAGCCGTTCTTGATTTTTGAATTGTGAAACTAACTCAACTTTGTAACTTTATATAAGTACATTAAACTATTAATTAAATTATATTATTATTATATTATATTATTTTATTTATTATATTATATTATATTATTTTATTAATTAATTAAAAAAAACCTTTCAAATCCAACAAAAAATATGTTTTCAAAATTTAACTTTGACTTAATTAAAATGGAAAAACAAATGGATTAGACCCTTTGAATTCTAAGGTCCAAATACATACATACTCTATGTGATGTATTCCTAACTTATACAAAAATCAAAGAAAAACCAAAACTCAACATCAATATTCTTTTAAAAAATTGAGTATGAAGTTAAGGTTTATAACTATTTATCTTAATTAATAAATCTATCTAAAAAGAAAGTAAGTATAAGCACTTATTAATTCTATTTTATTATCATTGTAAAAAAAAAAAATATTTATGCCCCAGAAAACCTCGACATTAAACATGGATACTTTTATTTATAATTTTATGGAAATGTTTTGAACAGCTACAATAAAATATTAATTAATTTAAAAACTATAAAATATTAATTAATCTAGTATAGATTTAATTGAACGTGGTATCATTACTTATTTTATACCAACGTTTCGGGCAAAGTTGAAGGCCTTCATCAGGGCTATTTGTCATGTAGGTTAAAAGCCAAAGCCTCTTCTAATTCAACATATAAATGTAAAATTAAATAGTTAAAATTCTCTGAACCGGATTTTCGACAACATATATACTATACTTGAATACTATATAATTTAATATATAATAAAGTATGAAAAACTCACCTATAATTATAGCTTCCACACTAAACAATATATAATTACTGTTACTATTATTATTATATATTACAAATATTACAGAAAACTATGATCGAGCACAGACAGACGAACACGCGCGGAGACAACCCGACGGGTACTGAGGGCTGCCGGGCCCCCCACCACCCCCCTCGCTATTACCGGTCCTGTGAGAGTACACTCTCTATCTACAACTATAGCGCTGCTATCATGTTTTCAGGACCGACTATACGTTACTCGCCACTCAATTTACCACGTTAATTAATTGTCATTCGGTCACTCGTCTGTTAAGCGTTTACGACTGGAGCCGCGTACTCGGGCTTTCCGCCAGACCTGTCAAACAAGGTACACCTTAAGAGACACTTGCCAATTAAGCGAGGTGAATTTTGGCACTTCACAATTAATTGGTCCAATTACTTTCAATAAATATTAATAAATTATCATTATACGAATATAGTTTAGATTTTGCTAAGGAACCGGATCCGCCAAGATTCATTTCAACATCAATAAAAATTGCAAAGAGGGACTCGGAAGATATGATTATAAAATTATTAAATAAGAAAAAAATAGAGTAAGAAAATAGGTCTTACTAGACGAGGGTTGTAAATGATAATTATGAAAAAAATCTCGTTAGATGCGGATTTTGGAAATAAAAATTCCAATTTTTGATTAGTAAAGGGATCGAAGTAGATTTAATGTCAGTGACAAGTTTATATAAATTAGTTTGTTAAAAACGAGTTTGTTGAAATCCTATAAACCGGTAAACAATTAATAATTCCCTTCACCCAACCTAACCATGATAATATTTATGTAGACGACATTTTTTTTTTTAAAATATAATATATTGAAATTTTTATAATCATCCCCCTTTTCTCCTCCCTTAATCTTTAATATCCAGAAAGTGTTTTGCAGATAAACCTGGAATTAAATGCACATGTTCTGAAAAATATCTAAGCGACACCAATACGTTAGGAAATTTTTTATTTAAAATATTTAATTGCTTGACTTCTTGTCAGACTGTTTATAAAATCACGAACCATACGAACGAAGTAACCATGATTCTTAATGACCATTGAAAGCTGTGTATTATTATGAGTTGATGCGAATATTATTCGAGGCCTCTTAGAATATAACGCAGGGATAACCATTTTAGCATAGTTGAATCGACCTAATAGAAGAGTGCATTTAATACGAACAAGGTAAGTATAAGTTCCCTCATCTATATCACATTAAGGAGAAACGCAGTGTATGCTTATGGGTCCTGGGTGTATGCCTGTGGTGTAGTGGTTAGCATGGCAACCTACAATACTAAAGGTCGCGATTTCGCGTCCCGATATGCCCATAGGAGTAAAAATCCTTGGCTATGCCGTCCCTCGGATAGGATGTAAAGCCTGTACGATGTCAGGTACTCGTAGAAGAGCCCTATCCTAATTATACCAGGATAAGCAAAATTTAGGACTCCCACTGTAGCATCGTTGGATTAGCCTTCGTAGCATAAACAGACGTACAAAAAGACTAACTCTCCAGTACATCGCTCCTTATATTTAGTCTGAATTAGTGCAGTCTAGAGAGTTCCAGACAAGCGTATATTACTCTCAAACAGTCACGAACATGTACTAGAACAGTTTCCATTCTTCAATTTGTTTTTGTTGCATCAACAAGAATTCTTTTTCAATCATATGTTTTGTGTCACGTTACACTATTAAAAAAAACAAAAACAAGAAATACCAATTGGCTTTTATTATTTTTATCTAGCAATTATTCCTGAGAATCTCTTTTAATTAATAAAATCTATAAAGCATTGGATCCTTTTTATAAAAACGCTAAAAATAGTTAAGACGGTTTCATTCCCCAATTTATGAGCTCACAATATTTATCTCAATCCCAATAGCATTGGTATCCCCGGGTAAATTTTTAAAAATTTTTGAGAATGAGTTCATTGCCCCAACCAACAACTACAGATAATTGATCACATCTTTGCCCAGAGATTTTCACTCTTAATCTCAATTTATGCTAACCCAAACTCTACCGAGCATAGTCAAGAATAGGTTCTATGAGCTAAGAAGCTAGTTAAATGCTCTTTTTGTTTGAATAAAATGATTCGGAATGTTCACCGTGTTAGTTTAAATAAAAGCAAACACGAGGATAGTTATAAGGTTTTTGTGTAAATTAAACCATGTGTTTTTTTTTGTGCATACAAGATAGCCGGTACTAATTAGCAAACAAATATAAAAGGCTATAGACAATTAATAGGAACCATGGTTCGCTTACTTTCTCCCACATCGTAGCAACTATACTGTCACTGACACTTTACACCAACATGTGTCCGCCAAGTGAATGTATATGGAACGTTCTTTTACAAACCCAACACCTTTCTGACCGACACATTGTTATTAACAATTTTAATGTTTAAATCGGTTTTTAACAGTGGCGCCACCCATGAATCAACTTTTTACTATTTTTATCGTATTCTGCGTCAAATTTTCTATCGAAAACGCTTTTAAAAACGATGGAGAAGTTATTTTTACGGTAAGAAAAAAATTAATTAATTTAGCGCGGTACGTCACATCGACACGTGGGTCACATTTTACGGCTCATATTCTTGTTTTACACAGTTTATCTCTTAAATACAAATAATTGTTTTATTTTTTTAATTAAAAAACATATTTTATTAGCCAAGAAGATGGGGAAAAATAAATAAAAAACATTGTTGAAAATGAATTTTTTTTATTAAGATTTCGATAATGCATTAGTTAATAAGAACAATATTTGGAATATAATAATAAATACAATATTTAAAAATAAGACAATGTTTACATCCTTTTTTTTTCGCAAGATGAAAACCGTTTTGCTTCCAATTGCTATAAAGAAATCGGATTAATACAATGATATTTTAAAGTTCCTTTTATTGTTAAAGCTTTTTGGAAACGTTCGGACAATTGTTTTTCTTCTAATTTGTATTCATATGCTAAATTAATTAATTTTTTTCTTAAAATAAAAATAACTTCTCCATCGTTTTTAAAAGCGTTTTCGATAGAAAATTTGACGCAAAATACGATAAAAATAGTAAAAAGTTGATTCATGGGTGGCGCCACTGTTAAAAACCGATTTAAACATTAAAATTGTTAATAAAAATTTGAATTTTGTTTGTTTTAAAAGTATTTTTTTCTTAAAGCTTGTCTTTTTACCTTCAAAATAAAAAAAAAAAAATAGATTTTTTAGCTTAAATAGAACCGGAGTTATGAATTTTGAAAAATAGGCTATCGATAAATCATCAAATTCACGAATTTTCGATCTTGTTTTTTTTTCAAAATATCGAAAATTAAAAAAAATCCTCTTACACGTATCTCTTTTTTTTCGATATACAACCCGTAAAAAAAGTTCCAGTTAAATCTAAAATGTGTCGGTCAATTTTTGTCCAAATCTGTTCGGTTTGTAAAAGAATGTCCCATATACACTATTCATACATATTAAACATCTCTTCTTTGATCATATCTTCAAATATAATGTGACAAAAATAAATTTAAAGATATAAAAGGTCAAAAAGTTGGAATTGATACTATCCATAGGATATTATAAATTAAAAATATTGAATCACAATCAGAAACAGTGTTGTATCTTTATGATATATTAAATAAGTAAAATTAACCAAGATTTAGTGGAACCTATTGTATTAGGGGAACCGGTGTGTAGCTCTTTGTTCCATTGTGATCCCAGAGGTTCTGTGAACTATGAAGTGTGACGTAATAATTAACTGTCGATCTGTGTTGTAACATGACAAAATGTTTCATAACAAAAAAAATCACCTTTTAACCTGGGAAATGGAAAATAATGAACTTGCTTGTGAGCCCCGTAGACTTGGATTAAAGCAGTTTTAACTTCCTGAAGTCGGCACGAACGAAAACATTAATTTACTAAACAAAAAAGTGAAAAATAACTGTTTTTTCTTTCTTTAAATTTTGAGTTTGTTACCACATCAAGAGGGATATTGGTTATTCAAAAAATAAAAGCCAATATTTTTATAATTATTCTAATAATCATTAAACGAGTCAATTAATACGACCTTCAAAGTTTTACGCATGAAAAAAAAAAAAATAACTGAGGCATGTGAGTTCAAATTAATTATTTTATTCTCAATCGCAAATAATCGGATCTCCAATTCAAATGCTCAGAACAAAAAAGGCCACGTTATCTGTTTTTTTTTTTACAAAAATATGCAACGCGTTGTTGCAGCATTCGCATCCACACAGAAATCCTTCTTCAATGTCTTGTGGCTGCGCGATATTGGCTGACATAATATTTTATTTTTTATTCTATGCAAATATTTTATGTACTTATAGAACATTAGGAAGTATAACCGTTTGACCTCAAAGAATATCCTGATAATTTTCATGTTATATCTGTATTATTATATTTTTTGAATGTTGTTATATTTTAAGATGAATATGTACGCCAAAAGCTTGTTACTTGGAATATAAAATATAAGAGTGACCGTCCTATGGTATATTTATTATTAATTAATTTAAGCTCTTTTAGACTAAGCACAATTACGAAACGAAGTCAGCTAGACTTATTTCAAAAGTAAAAATAATGGTTAAAACCAACCGACAGAAAAGAGGTCCAACTCATTTAATAATAAAAATGGACTCTGCTGTGACTGTAACTCATTTGACGGGGTAAGTGAACATTCCAACTCAAAGCTACGACAGAACGGAAAAAAAATTATAAAAGTAGTAATTATAAAGTTATGTAAGATATTATGCGACTGTCGTGTGTTTAATACTATACACGCAACACTGAAAAAGAGATGGACGAGTGACCTTGAATAGGTTATTATAATTTCTTTTCAGAGATAGGTAGGTACTTACGGAACTCTCCCTCATGCCTCGCATACCACTGCATTCGCTTTCATCAACACTGACTGACCCGCATTTCTCTACACTGAATCCATAATTATACAGGAAATGAAATCTTTAAAAACATGGTAATTTCAACAGGACCACCTTAAAAAAATTTCGGATCCATCCAAAATAGATTTTTGTTAGTTACGTATCTTCATCTAACCTAATATCTTTTGGTTGTACAAGGAAGGTATTGAGGGGTAGACGAATAGAGATTTCAACCACGGGAATGATTTTTTTCCCAACAAATTGTTATAAATTCATCACCGAGAACGAAATGTAAATTAATCGTTCATTTCAAAAAATAGTTCAGTTAAACCCCCTTTAAAACCTAGAAGAAAATTTTAGGATTATGAAATTATCAGCTCTCACCGAAGGAAAATCCTGGCTGATGAACTACTGATTAAAGTCCATTCTCCTTATTTCTAGCACCCGAATTTTCATGCTAAATATGTAAATTCATAAACATACACACATATTTTAACAAATATATTATAAAAACCAGAAATATGTAAATACAATCCCCTAAAATTTGATTGAATTAATTAACTCTAAACCTAGTTTCTTTATTAGGATCAAGTTTCTGGACGCTTTGAATTGTTTACAAATTAAAATAGTAGTTCTTACCTTAAAATATAGATTATATAAACTCCAGATTCTTACCTGCAAGAAAAAAGAAAAAATAATTAAAAAAACATTTTACTATCTTGTTATTTTACTATCAATTATATATAAAAATAAAAATATATTAATCAAGCTTACCCTCTATTGACACATGCGGAAAATAACAATAATTTATTTGTTTTATTATAATTTTTTAATGTAAAGTACATTTTTGTAACTTAAGGTATCACGCTAAAGAGCTCGAAGTATTTATTCACGCCAAATTAACTGAATAAAGTATTTTATAAAACCAAGTTAGAATCGATTTTATACCTACTCTACTTTAAATTTTAGAGATATCTGCAAGTTGCGGAAAAAATAAAATCCTGCTAAGCAAATTACAGAGGCTAGCAAGCCTCATGATAACAGGAGCAATGAAAAGTACTCCAACAGCTGCAATGGGAGTGATTCTAAATTTAGCACCACTGCCGATAGAAGTGGAGGTCCAAGCTATGAAATCCTCTTATAGGATAGGAAAACAAAAAAAGAACTCACCTAGAATAAACTCTAGGGATGGTCATTGGGAGATATACGGGGAGATCGAAAGTGCTGTCAATGCACTCTGACCTACAAATTCATGAATTCTTGGATATTAACTATCAAACTACAATAAACAAGTTGAAACCACATAAAAAATATAATGGAATCAACTGCTACAAGGATGGCTCGCTAACCAAGATAGGATCTGGAGCGGGAATCTGAAGAGATGATGAACCCAACAAAGGCACATCAATCTCACTGCATACGAATATATCATATATATGATATATGCTTTTGAATGAATGTGCAATGATTACCCATGTAATAAAGTATCTATGATATTTTTCAATGGAAGCCTTATTCTACTTGATATCACATCTTAATGCTTTATGAAAGAACCTATGCAAATTCTTTTGTTCAAACAGCGACATTGAAAGAAATAAATCATGCAAGTTGTGAAGAGAAGATGTTAAATACTGTTCGCCTTCCTCCAGTTCCTGCATTGTATGCAAAATATTTTTTTTCTCTGCAGTTCATTAGAGCAATTACACCAGAGGTGTGGATTAGATTTAATGAGTGTTACTCCCGTGACCTGACAAACGGAGTTAAATGGTATTATTTTTGAATCAGACCTGAACAATGCAAATATAAATATTTGCTGTCCTAGTCATCGTTGTTTATGATTTGCAATCACCTAAAATAAACGGCATTATTCAGTCAACATTAGAAACAATGGCATCATTAAAAATAATAGGTAATGCCACAATAAATATGTATCGCATTGCTACTGACGATATTTTCTCAAATACTTTAATTTCGACTTGTTTGTTTTTTAAATATTCCATATGCCTATAATTGTAATTACTTTTTAAAAAATGCAATGAACAATGATAATAAAAAGCTATGGAATAGCTATAGAAGCTTTAAATAAAGATTTTATTTATGTGTAATATGTTTCTATCTTCTGACACATCTTGGATAGGTATCCAATAATCTTGTAACACTTATGAGGGTTTAAACAATTTATACTAACAAAAAAGTTATAATAACTCGCAATGGCAGACAAATTATAACACTTCAAATAATCAATAAGGTTACAAAAAGTATCAGCTTGTAACGAAACAGTAACATAAAAGTAACCATATGATTAGATCTTGAGAGCAGGAATAACTCTCCAGTCCATCGCTCCTTAAATTTAGTCGGAATTAGAACAGCCTAGAAGGTCCCAGACAAGCGTAGAGTATTGTCAAGCGGTATTATCGAACATGTACTAAAACTGTTTTCAATATTATATACATATATAATTTTTTTTTTGTTCATAATAAAATATTATTTAGAATAGCTTTTATTTACAATGAATGTCACAAATGCTTTATGTTTTTTGTATACTGAAACTAAAATGGATGACTACAAGAGTTCATGACTGGCCAAGATATCAACTATAAAATGGAATTCTACTCTCTTAGCAAAAGATGGACTTCAAATATTTAATTCAAAGAGTGATCAATCCTGAAAAACATAATGTTGGATATAGGTTGAAAGAGGAGGAAGCAATCGAATGACAAAAGGACTTTTATCATTTCGTTTTGCGAGAGGTGTTTTGCTGGCTTTAAGGTCATGCCTTTGAGTATATCTACTACTACTTTATACCTTTTTGCGTATTTAATAAACCTTAAATGTATATGTGTGGATAAAATAACTATTATTATGACCATTCAGTTAAGAAACCATCCTATCAATGTACTGGAAATCTATGCAGTGTTATTTTTTGTTTACGATATATGGATCAACTAAATTATCCTATCTTTATTGAGAAATCAAAAAAAAATACGGTCCAATATGTAGATGTTTATCCTTAGAGTTTACCCTCTTCTTGAAAGTGTAACCAAAATCCTCTTTAAAGCCTCACACGATTACCATCTTCGTGAACTTCTCTTGCGAATCCCGTATTTTGAATACCTTCGCGACCCTGTTAGAGGAACGCAGGAGATAGAGACTTCTATAACCTCTAAGTGCAGAAGACTAAAAGGAAGCCGTCGTGCGGGTCCGCTTAACCTTTCGAGGTACTTTGGCTCCTGCGGGAGCAACGACCTTCCAAATCGTACCTCTCCAGGTCTTCGGTTCCAGCATCCTCCGGGGCGTAGGTACTGAACTCAGCAAAACCTCTCTCCTAAGAGATGGTAAGCGCTAATAGCATTCTTAGCGTTTAATTAATTAAGCGTTGAATTAACCTTAGATTCACACCTATAGTCATAGAAAGGGCTAACTAGCTTACTGTAACTTCATAATAATAATAATGTCATGCTAATTTAAACTGTTTCCGTACATTAGATATGGCGACTGTTAGAAGTACATTGACAGTACTCACTACTCTAAGATAAAGGATAGCTTATAACTGGTGTAAAATTATAAAATCCTTCCCCAAAAAAGAACAGGTGCTAAGGGACAATAAGAAAATTTTTGCAATAGGCCTTTTACACAGGACTGGAATAAACTATATTAATATCCTCTAACAGTCCATCCAAACCCACCCTAAGGTCCTCAATCCAAATCTTTTCAATTGTATAAATAAAATTCTTGTATATAATAAGAAGCTTTGGGTTCTGCTTGTTAGTTAAAATGAATATCAAGAAAAGAGGTACTCTTAACAAAAAAATAAAAATCCTCCCTCTCATTTACTCATTTTTCTCCTTTTCAGGACGGTCCCAGGGAGGGGGCGTATTGGTAACCGATACCTTGAATTTTAGGAGAAAACATTAGTGGGATTAATTTACGAACCTAATTTATAAAAAATTCCGCATATAAATTTTATAAAAGTTCCAATCTATTTGTTGATTAATAAAGTTGAATTTTTCCGCATATAAAAATGTTTTTTTTTTCTGTCGACCAATCTCAAGGGTGACGCTCCGATTCCTTTCGTATCGAACATCAAATCTTAATAAGGATGAAAAGAAAAAAAAAACTCTAACAAAACTTCAACTCACTATGAAAAAAAAAAGACATAGAATAAATATGAATGACTAAAATAGGATGAAATATAAAATTATTGAATAGCACTCAAACCAAAGGAGATTGTTTTAATGGTAAATTAAAACAACACACAATACCAATTTTAACAAAAGAAGATTATTATATTTTTGTTTGTATGGCGTTGTTGACGGATAGCTTTTTATCTAAATTCCATGCATACCCTATTTTTTAGTATTCTATAAATGTATGGAGTACAAAGAAGAGTAAAAACCAAGGGGAAATGCAATGGGGTGACGATCTACGGGTATCAATAATCGACCTTGAGAACTCTTGAAACTGCTTAAGAATACTGTTGAAGTTGTGAATTCGTGGAGGAGGCAACCAGAGCGTTTTTAGATGTTTAATTACTCATTGTTGATTACTGATAAACAAAGACATTCATTTATTGATCACTTAGGCTAAAAAAAAGTACGAAGATGGTATTTTACTAATAACGAAATCGAGATCGAATGCTCCGCAACAGCCCGAACGAGGATTTAAAGATATCCATAGAAATCTAACAAGGAATCAAAATAATAATTAACAGAGAGTAAACAAAAGACTCTAGATACAGAAGCGAACCTAAGTGAAGAACTTTCACCGGAAGCATTGTAAGGTTAAGGCAAGGACATCGCGGCTTTACCTTCTAATGTGACAACCGCAGTAGATTGCTAACAAACCACAATGTCAGGATCTGCAGCTGATCAAAAGATGCTGATGGCATTGAGACTAGCCAAATATATTCTTTTTTAAAAATTAGACCATAAAATGAAATTAAGTATGATATTTATAAAAAATAATACTAATTTAAAATAACTAGGTCCAAGAGAAATATTTCGATCTGCAAAAATAGTAAACAAGCTAAACTTAAAATGAAGCACAGAAAGTCGTTCCTTTGGATAAGATTTCCTTAACACCGGAAGGATATCCCATGGCATTCAATCGGACTACAAAAAACTCGCCTGTTGTGGTTGGAGTTGTTTATCCCTTTCTCCAGGAAAACGACATTTTTGAAAGTGGAAAAAAATATAACAACGCTCAATCTTATTTTAATGGCTAAGATTAATTAAATAATTCAATAACCAAATTCTAAATTACTTCATTTATTGTTACTTTATTTGTAGTTTTCGTTTTAAAATACTTCCTAAACAGAGTTATCCTTAACGAACAGTACTGACTAGAAAGTCGATAATAAAGTTCTTGTCCTACACGTTTGTATACCATCGAACCAAGAAGAAAAGTCATCCTTGAGGTGGTCGGGAGCCTCTCATTTATGTACAAAATAGGCAATTTAATCATTGCAATACTGTTGCAAACTAAAAACTTACCATTTTTGAGTTGTACCTTTACTCTACCATGGGCGTGGTATGTATGAAAAGTTATTAAATGAAAAAAATAAAAAAAAAGCTTATTCGAATGCACATAATAATAAAGGCAATTAAATAATAAAAGAACTATAGAAATTAGAATTTAAATTGAAAAAAAAATAAAAATTTGAATATTTACAAAGATAAAAACAAAAGTTACAATCGAAGGAGGTTGACGTTTATTACCTAAGTAAATCATAATGTTTCCATTTCGGAAATGTACAGGAAGAGAATAACAGTAGGAAAACTCAAGATCCATGACCACAACTGAACCAGGAAAACCAAAGAACCAGGCAAAAAATACACGTAAGTATCTTGGTTTACAGATCCTTTCTGACTTCTTTGGTGACACGGTGAGAATATTCATCGTAATTATTTATTGAAACGAATGTGATTTTAAGAATAAATAGGCGATATTAAGTGGGTAAATCTCCTCCAAAGAACAGGTCAAGATTTTCCATAAGAAAAATGTTCAAATAATGAGAACAAAAGCGGAATGATCATGAATTATTTTTTCAAAATTGGCTAATACTATGATTTATAAAAGTTGGATTATTGTCTTGCGAGAGTTGTTATTTTGGCGAAATGTGTAAATAATATCCTGTTTGAATAAAAAATCGATCTTATTTCCATTCGAAAAAAATTAAAGTTTTTTTTACCCACTTACACCAAAATAAAATACATTTATTTGCTAATTTGTGATGCCCTAGATCATTTTACCGTGTATTGACAGACAGCTGTTCGTCACCATGTTATTTAATAACGGTTTTTCTTGTGAAAAAAGAAGCTAGTGTTACTTATTATAGAAATATTATTGGTCAAATGATTTTTTCACGCAAATGAGGGTAAATTTTAAATTAATCTTTTAAAAATTATTATAGTTCCCAAAAGCCACATCGAACAAAATAGCGATCTCCTAGATTTCAAAATCCCGAATACCACTAATAATGAAACATGGTGAAGTATATACGAAATTGGCCTATTGTACTTTAATTCAAGAAAAGTAAACAGTTTCAAAATTACTTGTTTTATTCACATTTTATAAATTTCATAAATTGAGAACGTATATTAGTCAATTTTCAGAAAAGCCAATTTTTTAGTGTAGAAATTTCTAACAATATAAAATATTTTTATAGAGCTGTCTATTAAAATCAAATCAAACATTAAATTATATATTTTTAAAATAGAATATTTATTAGGGCAAGTCAAATATATGCCAAAAATTAGCAAATTTATTTTTATTTTTTAATTTCTATAATTTTTTGCAATAGGCCTTTTACACAGAACTGGAATGAACTATATTAATATCCTCTAACAGTCCATCCAAACCCACCCTAAGGTCCTCAATACAAATCTTTCAGTTGTATAAATAAAAATTTTGTATTTAATAACACGCTTTGGGTTCTGCTTGTTAGTTAAAATGATTTTCAAGAAAGGAGGGTACTCTTAACAAAAAAAAAAAATAAAAATCCTCCCTCTCATTAACCAAATTTTTCTCCTTTTCAGGACGGTCCCAGGGTGGGGGCGTATTGGTAATCGATACCTTGAATTTTAGGAGAAAACATTAGTGGGATTAATTTACGAACCTAATTTATAAAAAATTCCGCATATAAATTTTATAAAAGTTCCAATCTATTTGTTGATTAATAAAGTTGAATTTTTCCGCTTTTCAATTTTTTAAATTGAGAACGTATATTAGTCAATTTTCAGAAAAGCCAATTTTTTAGTGTAGAAATTTCTAATAATATAAAATATTTTTATAGAGCTGTCTATTAAAATCAAATCAAACATTTTATTATATATTTTTAAAATAGAATATTTATTAGGGCAAGTCAAATATATGCCAAAAATTAGCAAATTTATTTTTTATTTTTAATTTCTATATTCATTTTCCATTGGCTTACTGACTTATTTACTATGCGAATTATTCAACCATTAATTTCATATTTTGAATAAATTAATTCATAAGAAACTCAGATCGAACGCGCGTTAATATGACATGAGAAGTGGAAAAGATTTAGAGTCCCACTGACCGCCACTTTCACCCTTAAAATTGAGTTTATCTTTCCTGTATAAAATCGCACAAATAAACCGTTTCCCTTTCGCCATTCAGAAACTCCGACAAAGCAGTTAGTTACAAACCAGAACCAAGAGATCGGTATCTCGGTACCCGGAGGAGAGCAGAATCGTGGGTATACCAGTTCGGAAAAGATAGCGAATCAGCTCCTTCTAACATACGGTGGAATATCTCGACTCTAATCGTCTGCTGTCGGAATATAATTCAAATCACGTGCAATCAACAGATGAAAGACAAAAAAGTTTTAGAATTATATCTATAATGATTAATAAACGTTTTTAATAACACTTCGTCATAAGAAAAAATCTGGTGCGGTGCTCGCATCACAACTTTCACTTAGCAACCATGATTAAAACTTGACCTAGAAAGTGGGTCCGAGGCCGTAGAATGTTTTTTTTTTTTTTTTTCTATCGATCCATTTTTGTACCAAGATGCACACAGACACACATATATCGTATCAGTGACCTTCTATCACATTATGAACTAAATATTATTATTTCTTAAATTCTTATTTTTCCAACGGAATATTATAAATATATTTACCGAAAATCGAAATTTTCGTTTTCGGAATACATATTTTCCAAAGGATAATAAGGAACTTTTATTTGATTCAAAGAGGCAAAATTAAATGTACTCTATTAGAAAAAAATGTTCTTCGAAATTTAGGCCATATTATTTCTATTAAGAAAAAGGGCCCTTCTTGGCATATTTATTAGAACAACTTTTTCACAATATGAATACTACATAATTTATGTATCAATTTAATTTAATTATTCTGATTGAAGGTCATCGGCGCAATCAAGGATTGGGGGCCGAAGACCCTCCCAGATTGGCTAGAAGTATAATTAAATTTTTTTTTCCAAATGTAACATTTTAAACTTTAACCAAGAATAATTTTTCTATGTTATTCCAAATACCGTAAGTAGCAAAAAAGGGCCTTACGATAGACATCAGCCATTTATTTTTATTTTTAAAAAAAATCACGAGTATTCAGAGATAGGTATGTAACATCTTCCGTTAGCTTCGCGAATAAAAAAGTTAAAAAAGTTTTTTTGAATTCCTCTTCATACTTCTTGACCATAAACTGTAACCATGTTCGTTCAATTTTCTGCTCTCCCGTGAGGTGCAAACTCATGCCATCATACAGCACGTACCCCAGTTATAGGTAACGATTTTTTTTCACATTATACATTTTTTAAATATAATGATGTAAATAATTTTTAATTCCTTTTATACCTTTAGATAGTAAAAAAAAAACTCTAATCATTAAACAAATAAATTTAGCTTTAACGAATTTGATGAAAGGAATACAATGTATGTAATATTCATTAGAACTTCTTAGAATGTTCCGGAGGATTTCCTTAATTACACATTGACATTGTGTCTAGAACAATTGAAATTTCTTAGTTTTACTATATTGGAATTATTGAATCAAAAACAAATTAATTAAATATTTCATTTCTATAATAATTATTATCGATAATTATAATTATTATCTTTATAATTTTTATTTCATTTCCTTGGAATAATACGAAATTTTAAATGATGAAATAAAATGCAAATAACAGAAATTTGGTAGGACTATTTTTTGACACAATTAATTTTCAGATGATAATCCTTTCAGTTCCTAATTAACCATTAAAGCTCACTAGAGGACTGATGAATATCCAATAATGCTACCCCAAGATCTTCAGCGCTCGCAGCGGCCTTCATAAGAACTGCTGTTTTTTATTGAAAGCTGTCTGTTAATCGAGCTTTTCATTTAAAAACTTAATTTTTTTCATGTCCTATCTTGCCAGGTTGTTAGTATGAATTTTAAGTGCCTCATAGACTAGAAAGTTCAAACTCAAAATTTATTTTTTTCAGTTTTTTGTTTGATCGATGATCTCTCAATTTTCTTATTCTGCATCTGTTTAAGACCGTGATAGTGGTGAATTATTTTAACAATTTATTTAAACATTCATAAATAGGTGCTTGGATAAACTTATGTTAAGATATAAAAGAAACTGATTCTGTTGTCAATAAGTTAGAGGAACTAGAAGGTTGTGTTTGAGATAAAACATATAAAATTAATGTTATAGGAATATAAAATTATAATACTGACTTTATAAAGTACAATGCCGTTAAGTAATGTCCTTCACAAAATTTCATTTAAAATATTATTAATATAAGATGCTCTTTTTAGCAGGGGAGATATTGGGAATCGACACCACTTGAAATTACGAAAAAACAAAAACGAAAATGGAATATACGCAAATAACTTTTAGAAATTTTCTATTTACTACGAATAGTAGTATCTATTATGTGTACATGAGTTCTATAAAGTTGCCAATACTTTTTTTAATTAATGGTATGCTGTTGATACCGATCTGTGCCCAAACGACAGAAAGAATCTTTTTTTCTCACTAAAATCCCATATTGAGTTAAATTAAATTTTAAGCAGCAGTTTTCCATTTTAAAATAAATAGCTATATCACTTCACTGTCAAATAATTAACATTAAATTTCACTAAAATTCAATAAAATGATATAAGCCCCATTTTTTCTTGTTTATTTTTTATACCTATCGGGGAGGAGGGATATTGTTTCCCTTGAAATCCTTTGCTAGGATCGCCTATGTTTCTCAGATAACAGAGATTCCTTATTATACAAAGCGACGCAGAGCTCTTTTAGTATTTTTGCGATCTAAAAGCATCCATGCCGATAATGATCGGATAGTGATTTTCTGCTGATCCAAAGAGAAGAGGAGAAGGCTGCAATTTAAAATCTGCATAGAAGACAATATAGATGGGTATAGCGATGGATATGATTAGAGACTTTAACGGTGGGGGAGGAAGACAGCGGAGGGCGTTGGCCCCACTGCTACTACCCGTCGGGAAAACATCTGTCACAACATTAGCGACGCTCGCACCTTTCACTGCTTTTCATTTGTTTTCTTCTTCTTCTTCTTTTGTACAATTGCCACGAGATGTCTTCGGTCAGTGGCTCTTCTTACCCGTTCTTCCAAATCTCGAAGCGGAATCCGAAAAATGAAAAAAAATCCTAATGATTCTTTACAATAAATCGTGAAGCAGAGTTTTGCATTCTGTATTTTATCAAATCTAATTGTTAACTCGGGAGTCCTAGTTTTGACATCAATCATTTTTTGATATATTGAGTGAAATAAAAAAGAATATTTATTTATATATACCATATTCTATATTTCTACATAAACATTTCGGGTATACTACCCCCTTTCGTAATAATTTCAGATATATAATCATATACACATAAATTCAAGGGCAGTGTGTTTGTCACCACAAAACTCCTAAAGTAGCGAATGGAGAAATCTAAAACTTTTAAAGATCGTTGATGTTTAGCCAAATAAATACTTTTTATACTAAAATATTCAATTGAACGCCTCGGTTTTTTATCAAGAATAGAATAGGAGGCGAGGCAATGATGGAAACAAGAGGGTTAGAATAAGTAGGAAGTATATTGTAAAAGGATTGGTATCTGGACCAGGCCAAAGCGGCGAAACAGATAAATATTTCAAGAAATTATTTATTGGACTAAATCCTCCTTGGTCAACACCACAACGATTGCAGACATAGCGATCTCCAATGGCTTTCTTTAAAAGATGATGAAAACTGAGATACGATAATCAAAGGGAAACTGCAAAATAAACTAGCAGGTAGGTATTTACGCAGTTACAAGAAATAAGAAGCATAACAAGATGATACCGGGTTACTGAGAGAATTAAATCCCTCGGCGGCCCATCCCTCCGACCTTGCGGTGGCCGCTGGGCTATAATTACCTACAACCCGGTGGTTATTCCATAAGGGTCGGGAGAAAACGGGATTCCCTCTCCGCTTGTTGGAACATCGTCCCTCAGCACGTCCATCATGACCCAGTTCTGCATATCAAATAACTTAACATCTCATGACTCTATTGATTTAAGATAAATGCTATTTTTATTGTCGATTAGTCAAAATTGTTGTTATACAAGAGGTTTAATTAATAATTATTAATTAAACCTCTTAAATTATTATACTCTATAATACTCTTATTATTATTAAATTATTATTATTATTATTAAATTATTATACTCTATTATACTCTATATACTCTAAACCTCTTTATTATTATAATAATAAATAGCTTAAATAAAGGAAAGATGGTGTCAAAAATGCAGGAATAAATAAAATATTTATTGATTAATAAAGTTTCGACTTAAATTTTTAATTTGATTGTTAAATAATCAGTATAATAATAAATGCGTTGCTGCGGACCACGAATTCGCTGATTGTCGCCGATCGCTGACAAGTGCGAATCAATGTATGAAGAGAAAAAAAAAAAATAATCAGTAATTAAATTATTTAATTTTTGTTTTGTAACCTTTATGCCCTTTTCAACCCTTATAATAGACTACAATGGATTGTTTGTTTGTTTGTTTAACGTCCATTTTTATGCTACTTTGGCTAATCGGACGATGCTACAGTGGGAGTACTAAATTTTGCCTATCCAGGTATAATTAGGATAGGGATCTTTAACGAGTACCTGACATCGTACAGGCTCGGGACCTCCATTTTACGTCCTATCCGAGGGACGGCATAGCTAAGGACTTTTTACTCCCATTAAAAAATCCTAGGGCCACCGCTGGAATTGAACCCGCGATCTTTAGTATTGTAGGTTGCCATGCTAACCACAACACCACAGGTGACCCCGACTACAATGGATCCTATAATCTAATATTCGGAAATTAAATTTTAGTATGATGTAAAAAAAAATTAATTAAATTATTCTGTTTGTTTGTTGTTGTTTAGAGGCGTAAAACGTAAAAAACGTAAATTATTCTGTTGTTACGTCCGCGCAATTTAATGTAGGTCCTGAATAAATAATTCGTATGTGTAATTGGATAGGAAGATGTCGTTTGTCTGTATCAAGAGTTTGTTGCTTACGTACCATGGAGTGTCTTTTATATGTTTTATGCGTTCGCTATTAGTCTCAAATTCTTTTTTGAAAAGTTCGAAACTCGTCTTTTTGGGTGAGCCGAAAGTCGGTGAGCCAGATGTCCAAATGGGTTTTCAGCATGTAGGTGTGTCTTTTATGTTTCGGTCTAATTTTTGATTTGTAGACTTTTTTTTCAAGTTGTCATGTGAGCACCAAATCATCATTCTTTTAAAGTGGATGCATTCAAACTTGAAAGAATAGTTCTAAATTTGGAATGGGTAATTTCCGTATGACCTAAACAAAAAAAAATAAATAAAATAAGAATGGAATTATAAGTTTTTTTAATTTCAATTAAAAAACTATGTAATTCCATTCTTGTTATGTATATACATAATTTATATCCATAAGATTCCCCTAAATGGGACGATTTTTTTTTTCAAATGCTCCCAAAACAATTAATAAGAATTTTTAGTGTAATGTAAAACACCTAGTGGAAATATATGCTGAATTTATGAATATTAGAAATAAAAATAAATATTAATTGTCTTGCTTATAGCAATTTAACACAGTCAATCAATGAATGCTGATGACGTGACAGTTAAATACTATACATAACAGGAGTAAGAGTTATATTATAATCTTTTGATGTTAATCCAATAAGACCAATTTTTCATAATATACATTATGATATGATGATCTTACTTTTTTTTATCGCGGTTTATTATTATTTTTCTTAATCAAAACAATCCTCTTATTAAATTATAATTTAAAATAAACTATTGATTAATGTTTTAACTTCAATTCATTTAACGATTTGTTTTTTTATAATCATGAAAAAAGCAAACAAAAACAATTCTAAATCCGGCTATCTGATCAAGTAGGAGCCGACTTCCTATGGCAAGAGGTAAGACTACTTTCAAAAGACATAGCGGTTAAATTAATTAATGACCTCGCTATAACAGTTAACCACTTCCACCCCCTCCTCGTAATTAATTATCCCTATAGCACCGCTTAATGGCTCCGTAAATCAGTGATATAACGTCAGCAGGGTGGTTTCGGCGGGACCGGGGGATTAATAACCCTCCGGCCAATCAGGGCTCGAGGGGTTGGGAAAGCAGGCTCGCCATTGGTCAATATGAGAACAATTACTCCTATGAGAGAAATGAAGGGGGCTTAATCCTTTGCGCAAACCGGGATAAATGTCCGAGAGGGGGGCTTGCGCAACCGGAGAACCGAAATGCCCCGCATATCCGTTGCCAAACAATCATTATTTCCCGAATGAACGTTAGATATTATCTGCCTATATATTTTCAAAGTTTATGATAAGGATTGGTAATTGGATAATTTGTTGGTGTTATCTCAAATAATAACAGTATATAGCTTGGGAAATTAAGAAAATATTATCGATATTATCATCCTATAAATTCAAAACCATATTAATTATTTTAATTATGTTAAAATGGCATTTAAGTAGTTATTTATTTTTTTAGAGAGATAAATTCATACAAATATTAATTACTCCACTTTTTACCTTAAAAAATCGATTTAATAATAATTTAATTAATCGAATAATATAAAAGTAAAAAAAAGAAAAGATTTTTTTTAAAACAAGAAGTTATAATTTTTAAAGTTATTGTATCAGAATTGGGCATTGCCAATTCACACGGATATCTTCTCCGAGGATTTGAAGCACCCACATGCCAAGAATGTGATAATGTACTCCAAACGGTGAAACACTTACAGTTTTAATAAACTGTGCGGAATACAAAGATCTCCGGAAAAAACTCAAAATAGAAAAACACTAAGCGAACTGTTAAAAGACGAAGAAGAAAATATAGATAATTTGTTCAAATACTTAAAAGAAATAACGTGCTACAACAATATATAATTGAACACACCGCCAATGACCCTCTATAAAGAAAACAATTTTAAATAAGAGGGGATTTAATGAATAGGATTGGGCAAATTCTTAAGCAGTGTTTTTCTTTTTTTATCTGTGCCTGTCTCTGTAAGCAGTATTTCTCTTTTTTTATGTATTTTGAAGAAATCTTCTTTACTTTTTACCGACAACAGGTTCATCATATATAGAATGAAGTAGCAAGTAGATATATCATATTAAAATTATATAAAAAGAAAAAAAAATATGCCCACTTTTTCCTGCTCATGATATTACAGTGCTCGGGCACGACCACTCGTCCCCTAACTAGACCAGCTCTTATATGGAAGAAAACAGTGATTACGGGAAAGATTTGATCAAATATTTCCGGGTGTATAGTCTAACTCCTAGTATACTAGGCGCCATACTTGCAGAGCCTAGCTTTCCAACTGGTTTGGCCGGCAATAGATAGTATTTTCGATAGGTCATGGCTCTTACAAATGATATCTCACACAGGATCCTCTAGTCTGAATTTTTTCCTTAGACATTAAGAAGCATTCATAACTTTCTAGGAAGAAATTTCTGCGACTGATTAAGTATTATAATTAATCTCTTGATTTTTTTCAGTTATATTTTTATCAAAACTAAAGTTTAGAACATTTTTTTTGTTTAAATTAAGAGAATCATAGTTAATTTAACACGACACCGTTCATAATAAAATTTAAAAATCATAGCTTATATGTGTAATGAAGAGACTTATTTAGTCTCTATACAGTTACCTTAGACTCAACAACCTTTGATGAAGATCCAAATGTTGCGATCAAAACGTTGGATTTTCAGAATAAAAAATGTTTAACTGAAAATTGTAACTATTAATCATCCTATATGGTAAAGAAAAACAATTGAATAGTACACACCTTTAAATGCTATTTAAGAAAATAGAAATAAAATAAAAAAATAAAGGGTAGGTATACTAGATGCTTTTAATGCGTCATAAAAAAAAAAAAGAGTTCAAGTTCGCCTTCATTATGCACTGCTTGAATGTTGCTCGATAAACTATTTTTAAAAGATATCCATACTTTCTATCGACATTTTTACTTTCGAATAATTTAGGGATGAAAAATGTCCTACAATGCTTCTCGTTTTATTGTCAACCGGAAACAAGCAGCACGCGCTCTCGATCCCGAAATCCGAGTTCCGTTATATCGGTAACTTTTCGCTTTGACGGCTCGTGAAACCAGCTACTTCCGGCAAGCTACTTTCGTATGGTTTCTTTCACCCTTGTCACATAGTGTCCCTCGGTGAAAGAAGAACGTAACGAGCGAGCAGAATATGTAAATTTGTCCACGGATCACTTCATCACACGTCGTTAGGTATGATATAAAAGCGAAAGGAAAGAATAAAAGTAAATGCACTATAGCAGCACAACAATAAAAGGTTCCGTGTTTGAGTTCATAAAAAGATATCCATTGTAATCTGCCCATGATCAATCTCCATTTTTCCCACTGCTGCTCCGTACAACTGAATACAATTTCGTTTTAGTCAGACTAATATCACAACATGATCTCAGCAAGTTTTGGAATGTTAGTGCCTTGTCCTTTGAGCTAAATATCTGTGTGATGTGTTCCCCAATATTCAGTGTTATTTAAAATTTAGAAAGAAAAAAAATCACCGAAAGAAAGCAACATATTTAAGCACAACGAAAAAATATATACAATCGATAGTTAGGCACAAAGTGCAATCCATTTTTTTCTGATGCAATGGTCTTTAAATTGGATCATATCTGCAATGTTTTCACATGGGAGAAATAACCCATAAGATTCTGGGATGTAACGCCACCTCTCCATAACGTATGAAGTTGATAGGGGAATCATTTCTTTACATTAGATTAATTTTAAAGGGCTGGTTAAAAAAATGCATCAAAAAATATAAAAGTGTTGAGAATTTCAATGATGCAGGTAAGACATTCATGTACAATATGCGTAAAATAATTTTCTATAAACACCGTATATCAGGGTCATCTGGTGTTGTAGTGGGTAGCATAAGCTTACAGTGCCAAAGGTCGCAGGTTCGCATCCCGCTAATTGGCTTCAGTATTTTCTAAATGGAGTTAGAAATCCGTCCGATTGCATGAAAAATGCAGGTCCCGAGCCTCTGCGAAGTCAGGTACCTACTCCTTAGAGATCCCTGTCCTAATTATACCTGGATAGGCAGCATTTAGGAATCCTGCCGTAGCATCGTCCGGTTAGCCTTAGAGGCATAAAGGGATGATAAATAAATAAAAACCACCAAATATGTTGTTTTTTTCTTTTCTTATTCCAAGTTACCGTAAAATGGGGTGACATTGAGACTAATGGGGTGACTTTGTGAAAAGCCAGTTTTCTACAGTTTTTGAATTTCCCTCCTTAAAAGGAATCAGGTTAGGCAATTCAGTGTACTTGTCAGTTGGTCAGTAATGTGCTGCAACCGACTGCATTTACCATGGTGCTTTGTTTCAAGGTTTAAACAAAATGAAAACAATCAAACATAACCTTGAAATAAAGCACCATGGTAAAAGGAATGAAAGAAGTTATATGTGGCCAGTAGGATGCAGCACATTACTGACCAACTGACAAGTACCCTGCATTGTCTAACCTGATTCTTTTTAAGGAGGGAAATTCAAAAACTGTAGAAAAATAGGCTTGTCACAAAGTCACCCCATTAGTCACAATGTCACCCTATTTTACGGTATTTTTATTATTTTTTTAAAATATATGATAATTAATTAGTATTTTAAACTATTTTATTAGAAGATAAAAGATTCGACCTCGGCCGGGAATCGAACCCAGGTCCTCTGCATCTATTAGTATTTTAGTTTGACGAAATATTTAAAGTTACGGATTAAGGATTAAAATGTTTTTACATGTTTTAGACCAAAAAACATTTACGGACAACCATAAATCACATTTAAGTCAAAATCAGATTTTTTTTCAATGTTATATTTAGGAAGAACGTATGTTGCTAACTACTGCATGCATAAGAGAACCCAACGTATAATAGACATATTTAACTCATTAGAGTATCACAATAGATATTCAGTTAACACTGAGGCTTCATAGATGGAAGAGGCATAGATAGATTTGTACAGGCCGATCGAGGTTCCGCAAACATATCATCGGTGAATGAGGGCCCTCGAAGCCTTTTGTGGATTTCACAATACATTATTCATGCTGAGGCAAGAAAGTAAAAGGACTTCCAAAAGCTAACCCCCCTCCTCCTCCTCCTATCAACCCCTCCCCTCCACTCTTTCTACTGCTAAATAGAAAACGTCCATTCCTTGCATTCCATCCCTATGTCCATTTTCTCTAAGGAGACCCACCCTGAAATTCTAAACTTTCTCGATTCTTTTAAAAAAAGAAAAAAAAAAAAAAGAAAGGAAAACAGTTTTAAAATAAAGTTATCGAAGGAAGAAGAAGGAGAAAAAATAGGGGTGGGTTGGTGGCCAAAATATCAAATCGCAAAACTATCTTATATTCAGCTTACGTTTTGACACATCAATACAGATCTTCATCAGTGTGGAAGATGGGAGACCGATCAAATAAAATTATTCAAGTTTACACAAATGGAGATTTAGTTGGACTCTAAAATTGAAACATGGTAGGAAAACGGTCATATAAGAGAATGTAGATCTTTTTTTTTTTTAATATTTTTTTGTTAACGTTTCATTTCAAGTTTGAGAAAATGATCATTATAAAGCAATCAGGGATGAGTAAACAATGAATACAAAAAACATAAAATAAGATAAATATATCCTTAGCAGTTATTACGCAAGTGTCAATACTTGCTCCCTTCATATATATTTTATGTACACAGGACTTGCTACAAACCCCGAAACATTAACTGCAACCTACGCAGACGATACAAATATTTTAATAAAACACCACCTATGACTCTAGACTGGCTTCATTAAATTTACAATACCAGTTAATACATTTGAAAAAATATTATTCATTTTGGGAAAATGAAATTAACCCATGAAAAATCACAACACATGAAATTCACATTCCAAGATACATATCGGCGACTACCAAATTCCTCAGACAAAGTAAATTGCACAAACCTTGGACTAATGTTTCACCGAAGGATGACTTGTGGCTTATATCTTGTCAAAATGAAAAGACAGGCATCAAACAAACGACTAAAAATACTATACTCACTATTTTCCAAATCATCAAAATTGAAAACGAGACAGAAAAGCCTACACATACTTATTGACACCTTTAGGTAGTTTATATTATAACCTATATATTTTCAATGTTTTATTATATTTATATAGTTATATATCTATATATTACACAGCCTAAATATTTGTATATACATCTTATTAATAATAGAATTTACATAAAAAATTAGAATATAATTTGTTCATTGGCGAGGCATTTATATATTTAATTTTTTTACCCTCAAATTAACTCCCTATAACAAATTATAAATGAATATCAACACATCCCCCTATAATTTCAATATATAAAGGAATTTACTCTATTTTTCGCTTCTCCAATATTTCATTCCTCATTCGATATATATATGCATGTTTCGCAAGCTGAGTAATATCAGGAGTACCGCAAGGTCCTTGGGCAACTGTTATTCAATACGAACAGAAATGGCAACACACTAGTCCCTGACACATTAACAGGCACATGCACATACATGACGCCGCATTTTTTGCTATGCATAGATAATACTCAAACTGGATCGGCTTTAAACTCAGACAAATACACCGTATCAGGCCCGGACTGTATATATCACTTTCACACCTGGACGGTCGACCCGCCCACCTGTTAACCTCAGCCCCGTTCCACAGGTACAATGGGTTGCACAACGCTTACATCCGATAGGACCATCTGAGGAGTCCGAGGGAAATGTATAATATTAAGCTTTTCATACTCGATTACTCATGCATACTGATACTTAGCTTATAAAGATAATAAAGAACTTACTAAATTAAATATAATTTATATTATAATTATTAGTAGAAGGCAAATTCAACTGATTTTAATTTAAAGTATTAATTTTTCAAATATAATATCAGAAAAATTATTAAGAGATTCCTTACTCAATTACACGTATAGTGGATCTATCGTCTTGAATAAATAATGATCCTATGAACAATTAAAACATTCTGCGTCGTTTCTGCAATGATTAATAATGCCTTTCGCTTCATTTGTTTCGTTAAATTCCTTATTAGAATGTCCTTTAATGAAGATAATTTTGAAATGTTTCAGAGAGTGCCCGCAGAATAATCGGAGATTTTTCCGATTAAATTAGGTACATTTTTATACAGATAGTTGATTTTATTTGAAATTTAAAACATTTTCATTTCATTATTACTACATAAAACAATATATTAATCCGTCTAATATGAATACAGTAAAACCCCATTTGTCCGGTTCTCGTTTAAACTAACCTCCGGATTTTCCAGATCAAATACATAAATATTTCTATTATATTGAATGACGGATATGTACGCTACCTGGGATTGCTATTCGACAGAAGGATGACTTGGGGCCCACATGTGAAAATAAAAGGACAGATTCTTAACAAACGTTTAAAACAATATCTCTTTTTTCTAAATCATCAAAATAGAACATAAACTGAATACATACATCTACTTACTGAAACCAACTTGGACATACGCCTCACGATATTCGGCTCGCTTACAAAAATTACAAAGTTTTCAATAAAAAATTTTGAGACTAATAGCGAACGCTCCCTGGTACTTAAATAACAAAACTCTCCATATAGACTTATAACAACATCTATCGAAGAACACATACGAACACTTTACACACGGTTTTTTGTAAATTTACACGGACATAATAACTATTTAATTATTATCTCTATTTCTTTTCTGACCGATGGAACCGAAATAGTAAGAAAGCGTTTACTTGACCGAGCGTCATTCAAGCAAAATATAGTGGACCTATTCTTAGAAATTAAATGTGCAGAAATTTATTTTAAAAGGATTCTTTGTTATTTCGAGTATAACATTTTTTTTTTTTTTTGTGAATTAAATTCAAATCCCTTTGTTTGAAATGTTTTATTTATATTGCACATATATCCAGATTATTCTGACTTTTGGTTATCCGGATTGCCCATGATTAATCCACATAAACTAGATATTAATTTATACATATGAGTATTAAAACCATCTTTAAAAGACGAAAATAATCAAATTTTGGTCAATTTATTCCATATACTATCCCAACATTTTTACAGATATATCTTCACTGTTAAGTCGTATTAAGAAAAAAGAGCTAACTGTTGTTTTCGAAAAAAAAAATTATTTACAGTTTGAAAAAGTATTCACTATGTATGATGCTCAAAAAACATAGCTACAGAAAAAAAAATCTCATTAATTTATCTCAAATAGTTAAGGTTACGAATATCAGCCAGAATATCTAACCTGGGATATCCATTACAATGTGTTTATACTCTTTTCTTTTTTTGTATTTATACTCTATCGTATGATAATGGGAATTATCCCTACACCCTTTTTTCCCGCAGTTTCAAAAATATAGAAAATACCGCCAATTGGCAGGACGAATTAGATCTCACAATCTTAAGACTCAGTGAAAGGTGTACACGAAGACGGAGGTCGTATTAAAATAATACGTATAATCACCTAACCTGTCCTCCACCTTTGGGGGGTGGCATGCAACGTGAGTTGGACAATGACTGCGCACTCTGCACTGGTCAACCTTCAGCCTTGTTCTAACTGGCATAAATTTATTGTCTTCATAACCTATTGCTTGCCAAGAAGGAAAGGAAATGATCAAGGATCTAAGTTAATCTGAGATAATTTGAGTTTTTCCGCTGACAAAGCAAAAAAAAAGCATCTGAATTTCATGTCGGTTTTTACATTTTATATATGAATTAAAAAAATTATTTAGAGAAAATAAAGAGGTTAGGATCATAAAAGCTATTACCGTTTGTTAAAACATTCAGGGATTGTACGTGCTAATGCCTTGTATAATGTATAATGTATATGTATATGTTTAATGTATAATGTAGTATACAAATGCTAAAATTGTGGTTTCACTTCTATTTTATCATATTCCATCCATTAATTAAAAAACTACTCATTAAATGCCCGAACTCGGAAAATATCTTGAAAATGGTCCAGTAAGTTATTAATTCATTTTACTTTCATTTAAGTTTGAATATTGTTTTCATAAATAATCAAAATATTAAATTTTCATCTTCTTTTATATTCCTTATTTTATTTTCTCTATGCATACCTCAAGAAGAACTAAGTAAGCTATAGTTGGCTTGACAGAGCTTTCTTAAATTATTTTTTTGTGTTTTCAGAATAAAGTAAATTAATTAACAATTGAATGCTAATTTTTAATATTCTTGCGCACATTAGCTTATAATAATGAAATATAATAATCTTTACCTGATCTGATATGTTGCCGAGGTGCTTGACATCTTCGGTTTCGATCGTCTCGTTCTTCTCTTGTCGGGTGGTAACTTTCTTCTCCCGGACTTCCGTCAGTACTGAGGGGTCGCCGTTTGGTTTCCAGTCCAAACCTGGTCCATCTCCAATGTCGTGATGCTGCAAAAATAAATAAATAAATGAACTGAAATTATAATAAACATCTAAATTTTTAAAAATTATAATAAACATTTAATGAAAAATTGTAAGGAATCAATATCAGACTCATGTAGCCCATTTTCGAAATTATTCTAAATTCGTAAATGAATATCAATCTTGGTGTATAAAGTCGCTAATCCAGTTCTACTTATTTATTATTATTTGGGAATTATTGGTATTTGGTATCCAAGTCGTCAAAAACACTGCTGTTAGTAGTATTTTTAGCATTAATGACAGTGACGAATTCGGAAAATTCACTGAAAAAAAAACATCTTTTTTAAGGACTAGAAAACTAGGAATTCCTCGAACGATATGATTAATAGAGCATTTTAATAATAAATATTTTATTTTTGCTTTCGATTCCATTCAGAGAAAAACAATCTCTGCATGTTTTTTTTTTTTTTTTTTTTTTGTGATTTACATTCGTTTTTTGCCGAAGAAACTTGTCTCAATGTTCCAACGAGTTTGAAACATCAGTTTTTTTTCTTGAAATATATATCAATGCTTTGCTTAAGAGGCAGAGTAGAGTAGGTAGTATTTTGAAGCCGGACAATAAGATAAGTGGATTATAAAACCTGAAATTGTTCTGGGAAGTCACAATTACTTCAGAACGTGATAACTATCACAATTCGTACCTAATCAATAAAAATGGTTATAAAACGGAAGTATTTATTGATTAAGTTATTATTTAATTTAAAAATATATTACGAAAATAGTTGAAATAAAATAAAATTCCCGCATTTTTGGTTCAAAATCCATAATTTGCTGAGTAAATACCACAATTCATGCATGCTATATACCCTATGCTTATGTAATATGTGACCAACGAAAAGAACCATTTTGGAGTTTAGTTTGGAGTTTTATAGTTTGTTGAAAAAGGAATGTACTATTAAGGTTAAGATGAATGAAAGGGCACATAATAAAAAAAAATAATGACAAGCGAAATAAACATCGTTAATGAGTAAAGGAGATGAAACAAGAAATAATAAAGAAGCGTCAAACTTTGATTGATCCCAATTTTTTTGAGTTCATGCCGAGGACCGATATTTTACAGTAATGAGGACCTGTTCTTAAAAATTATAAAGGATATTAGGGACTATTGACCACCAGAATAACCTCATTAAATATTATATTTACTTGTTTGCAATAGATCAGAAAATGCTTAGTTTTGAATGAAACTGCTTATGTTTTTACTAGATATGACCATTGCCGGGCAATTTACAAAGAATATTGTGTCATTCCCACGCACATTTTGGCTTACTCCAACACTTTTTAGCCCGGAGTATCCTAACGAACATTCATTGAAATGAAAAAAATTATTTCATCAATGAGAATGAACAACTGATTTAAAAGTCACCATCGTTCCCCCGTTTCGACACGGAGCCAAGACCGCGACCCCAGAGTGATAGAATTCCACTTTGCCGAGCCCAAACACGGATACTGGAAGCGGGATGGATATTAATTTGTTTTCTAGCTTCGAATGTGGGTCGTATAGTTTATGCGGAGGCCTAGTGGAGCGATAGCAGCCCTATCTAGAAAGCGGCCGGCGAACCAGCTTCCCCATTCATTAGCTAGCTCCAAGTCCGTCCATGCAAATGTATTTATTTACAGGTACAGCCTCCAAGCCGAGATAGCGTACAGCAGCTAATGTCTTTCAGGGTCTGGGTCTCTTGATTGAGAGCATGAATTAGGTATGTGTTAGTTATTGCGCGAAGATGGATTGCTGTGTGTATTTCATATGCGTATCTATCCTTATGCCATTATTGGATTAACTACCGTAACTAAATATGGATTAAAATACATATTGCTTGCTCTCCTGATTTTTCCTCTTGTAGTGCGAGAGGTTTCTTTCAATGGAGTACTCTTCCTCTCTCTTCTTTGATCCACTTATGCAGGTTCTTTTTCAACTGATTCCCCTTTTGTTTCTATTCTAATCCTAGCCTGTCAAGAGCTTCCTGTAGATGACTCTTGCAACGTGGTTTTTCGACATTGAGACAATCGCCTCAAATCCATCTCAGGCGATGTTCCTGTATGCACAATCTTTTCAATAGATCTTAAATCAAGGCAAGGTCTAATTCTGTTCTGTAGTTGCCTTACTTTCAACATTACTGTGATACCTCATTTCCCATGTTTAATTTTTAGGATCAAGAATTTGGCTTGCGTAGGCCAGAATTCGTAGATATGTATTAATAGAAATATTCTTCTATCCTTTTCAAAATCAAGAAATAAGAAAAGTAATATAAAGTATAAATCGAATTCAGAGGATCCGAATAAAAAAAGAAAAAAATCCACCTTATAAGTAATTTTTTAACAAAAAAAATCATCCATCAATAACCATATGTCACAGATCATAACCGATCAAGAAAAACCTATTCTTTCGGAATAAACACCAGAAGACACACCCGAACCCGATAGTGAGGGATAATCCTCTAATATGAAAAAAAAGATGGCCTTATTTTTGGATATTTTTCGCTCCATTATTTCCAAAAATATTTTTGGAACTGCTACCAAATGAGCAGTCTCTCGACCAGCCGGTTCATGGTTGATTGGTCATCAATATATGCTCTGCTCTAAATAACTTGATATATTGTTATTTACAATTCAGATGAAAATAATATCTTTGAAATAAATACAACATGGTTATCCAGTTTTAATTGTCCTTTAGCTTCTAGGTAGATTATCAGAAGTATGTATAAAATTAAGAGTACAAAGAGTTAAGAAGTGGTGGTGTGATTATAATAAGGCATGATGATTGTTTTGACGCTTACGCAGTTAGAAGGTGGACATGAGGATTATTTCATTAATGACTAATTGGAGTTGGAATCATTGGAGAAGTTGCAGAATGGTGTTATTTTGCAAGTTGATTAATTAACTGTCATGAATTCGTCGAAGGCTGGAAACGGTGAGCCATTAACCAGTATCAGTGCGGAATAGGAGGGCTTGATCGAATGGATATGGCTTAGGACCTAAGAACCGATCATGTAGTATATAAAAGAGGATCTTGCAGTTATATATGTTATTATTATTCAGGTGCAATACAAATATTGATTAAATAAAAGGTATACAATGACATACGTACCCAATTTTTTTTTTTTTTTTTGTCCCCCTTTCCTCGCTGGTAAGGTTAGATTCCCCGGGCCAGGGGAGAGGGTTGATGCCGAGTATTATTAAATTTTCTCTGGCTCCGGGTTTTGAACTTGCTACCTTCGGGCTCCAAAACATACTTCGGTTGCCATGGGCGACGCGTATTTGGAATGTTGGAAAGAATGAATTCCACATCGCCTTTCGTAAAGCGACAGTAAATTGGTTGGAGATTGTAACTATTCCGCAATATATCGGACTTTTTCTCAATAGCAATAAAATATGCTAATGTGACCCTAGGTAAACCTAAGCTTGATCGTGGACTGGTTACGTCAAGTGTGTTGAGGAAATCTGCAGAACAAGCCATAGCGTGAGAGATCGGTTTAAAACTTCTTACTAGTTTTATTAAGCCTTCTGGTTCTGAAGGGTATCTAGAGTATGAATATAAAATATGAATGAAAAAATGTGCAACGTGAGTGCATATAAGAAAATCCGATAACTTACAAAAGTTATAACTATAAACAAAAAGGAGGTATTTCCTTTGAACTTGATAAATGGCACTTAAATATTTACAAAAAAAGAATAAACATGGCGATTTGAACTCGTTCGGTTTGTTAAGCGAACGTTATGTGTTGCGCGCATAGCCCTAAGCTTTAAAAAATTTAGTTCACACATAAATCGCATCAAAAAGAGCTTTGTTAATAAAGCAGGTAGTGAAAGCAGAAAGTGTCTCAAGAAGAGAGAAAATATTTTTCTACAAATAAATTTTAGTTACCTATAAAAAAAAAAAAAAAAAAAAAAAACTATCCAAAAAAGTAATTAGGAATTCCTGATTTATTAAATAATTGGATAGAGTATAAATAAGTTCTTGAAGCGAACTTTCCAGCTCTAACACTTTTACGCCAGGCTTAAAGAAAAAAAAACTAATTTGCATAACGAAACGATTTGAGCGGACAACCAATTAAATAGATAGCTCTAATAGAGATATTTTTAAAAATAACAAATAATTAGCATACACCCAAAACAAATTATTAAAATAAACTGGTTCTATTTTTTACTGTACTTATTAATAAGTCTCATGCCATTGTTTTAAATGTAACATCTCATTTCAATAATTATTGATAATTATTTATCAATATTTTTTTTATTGAATTTTTACGGTTTTTAAACTATTTTTAAGGGAGAATAGAAGCTGTTGTACTGTAAAATTTGGTATTGATGGCAGGCACCATACAAACTTTAAAAATATAATTTTTCATACACTTTAGGTGGTTTATAAATCCAAAACAAATTAGCATTTTTTTTATTTTATTTTTTTTACATTTTCGACTTATAAAAATGTAATTAGGTATCAGTAATTGATAAATGGTGGAAAATAACTCTAAAATTTTGTTTGTGAAATAGTTTTTATACATTGTTTCTTTTCTGATTGCATACTTTATTACTTCAATATAATAATGCGAAACACAATCAAAGAATTTTCCAACTAAAAGTAATTCCTTTTTTATTCGGTTCATCAATCGAATAATTACCGGCGTTTTGTATTCTTTTCGGAACTCTTTTTTTTTTTCTTTACAATAATACCGTAAAAAACAATCCGGGAATTGCTATACATTTTTACGATTAAATTTACATATAAAATATTTATATCTTAATGTAATTTACAGCATTATTGTATCCAGATAAAATTTACAACATTGAGATAAAAACAAGTTATAACTAAACCATGTAAAAAGGAAAAGGAAAAAAGAAAGAATGGAAAATCCATCCGTAGAGATGCTGATTAATTTAAACATGTTTGACGTCAGTTTTTGAATAAACAACAAACAGGATGGGAGACTTGCGAGTCAATTACAACTGACGTTTCATGTAATGCGAGAGGCGGCGTCTAGGATTACGTTGATTACAACAACATTCCTAATCAACAAGGCTCATCTTGAGAAATATTCTCAAGAGGACATCTTATCCGCCTTATAGGTCAATTAACTAACGTTGAAAGGTCAATTAATTAACTGAGAAAATAATTGGGCTAGGGATCGTGACCAGGAAGCGAAGCAGACGACATGGCATCTCCATTAAAGATAAGGTTCGGATTAATAGACAGGAGGCAAGTCAAAAGCAAAAATTAATTTTTAGATTTAGATCTTTAGATTTTCCTATAAAACTGTCCAGCATTCATTATTTTTAGTTAAGCATTAAATACTGATTCAAGCATTAAATTTTAATCATTAAATGTATAGGTTTTGAGAAATGTAAGCCAGAATGACCATTAACTCGATGGAAACTATATATATATTTATAGTGTGCATGCGCGTGTGCAAGTATGAATATGTATGCATTTCATTAGTTTTATCATTACCGAAATAATTGAATCGTTTAGTGTTGAAAGAGCACACACTTTGTTTAGATATTGATATTAGGACGCCATTTGGTACTACTACCGCACTTAAATTTTATTAAACTTTTTTTTTCTTCTTATATATTTTAATTCATTATTATCATTCCCATAACTGTCTTATTGACAAGTAATTTTTTTATCGAGGAATATAATAATATGACAATTCTATAGTGGTTATTATTATTTTTATTTTGTTTATTATTATTTTTAAATATTTGAATTGAACTATACAAATATGTTTGTAGTCATGTCAATTATGAACAAGTACTTAACAGAGGTTAATTATAAATACTATTTTACCGTGGACCTGTAATTACTAAATAACCATTTCCCACAGTACTTGCAAGCGTTTCGCAACTCACATTACAAAATGTTGACTGAACAAAATACATTAGTGTAGAATGTTAGTTGTTAGAGATCTATATCCAAAGGACGTTCGTGATAAAATATTCGAGGTTGGGGCATGTATATCGTACATTCACATAATTTACTTTTGCCTAATATTTAATTAGAGTAATAAATACATTTGAACCTGTTTGTTTTTTTTTTAAAGATAATTAAAATCAATAATTATTTTAATAAATATAGACTTTATCTAACACCATCCAACTACATTAAATAAATTTAATGATTAAATAAATTTAATGATGATAGTTTTCCGGATTCGTAACTATTTCTTAATTATTGTAAATAGTGATAATAATTTATTCGACTACTTTGTCTGTTTATTTAAATAAATTTACAAATAAACATTGTTACTCTATTTTTTTAGGAAATCAATGCAGTTTCCATTTTCTGGAATTAAAAAAACATATTATCTTCCGTGATTTTGTTATATTTATTGCTTTTAATTAGAATTGTTTTTCATTAATTGTGTCGCTTATTAAGTTACAACCTTTCTTGCTTCATGCTTGTTAAAGTTTGTTGGGCATGTTATCAAGAAGTTTTTACAATACAACACCTTTTTCTACACCAGGAATGTATTGAAGACCTTTTTTTATGTCATCTATTTTTAAGACATCGGTTTCATTCATCGTGGAGATAGGTGCGAAACAATAATAAAAGTAAAACGATTATTATTATTTTGAATTATTACTATTGACGCCTTTGGTGAAAAAATATGTTAAATCAGTTAAGAATTTAATGAGTTAACACCTTCATAAATTAACCAAACTTATAAACTTAAATACTGCTCTTAGTAAAAGTTTATTGTAATCATTTAAATACCAGATGATGACATTTTTAGTTTTTAAAACTATCCGTTAGTTTTTTACAGTTTTTAAAGAAATCTGATACTACGGAAAAAAAGGGAATTTTAAAAAAAAAAATTGTTTAAGGTAGTTGTTGATCTTTTACCCTAAGATTTCAATTACTTTATTACTAACACAGCTTAGGTGCGCCTTAAAACCGAATACCACTCTAAGCCCGCAATACCATTGATCATTCTTGAACCAGCAAAGCAGATGTGTAATGCGGGTTTAATCTAAGCGCAACGCCTCAGGCATTATCATGCTCTCAAGCAACTGACGTTAGCAAAATATTTACCATAAAAATTCTATAAATTTATTACAAATTAAAATATCAAATAAATGTTATTAAAAAGTCGAATTTTATTATTTTTCGAACGAAAACATGCTATAAAGTACATATAGTATTTTCCAGGGTATTTTTTAAAATAAAAAAAACCTTCATAATTAATTTTATTACTATAACGTTCTGAATATTTTTGTATCATTGACGTCCTCCTCATGGAATTAATATATGAAACATGTTAACACATTTATTTTAATAGAAACCAATTTTAAATTAATACAGGATTACCAATGAGAAGAAAAATTTAATTTTCAACGATCACGACCAATTGTAAGCAAATAAAAAAATAACTAACACTTAAATCCATCTAATTTTTAAATATACTTTTTATGTTACTGTTCAACTAAAACAGCGAATAATACAGTAAACCCTCATTATTACGAACTCGGATATAACGAACACCTCGATATAGCGAACCAAAATACTATCCCCCTAAAATTACCATTATATTTCTGCTGAACCCCTCGTTATAGCGAAATCCCTCGGTTAGTGCGAACTACGAACTAAATTTGATGCCTGAGAATTATTATATTCTGTTATAACGAACTATTAGAATTTTTATATATTTTTTTTTTACTGTATCACGTAGAATGAGCGCGGGAAGACGAAGTAGCTCCAGTTTCTAGAATTGAGGTGTTTTTTTAAGTAGGAAAACCATCGCAAAAAAATATGGAATTACAAAATCAACATTGTCAACCATTATAAAAAACAAAAATAAAAAAGATTCAACAGCAGCCCAAGGATTAACTTCAGCATAACAAACGACTAATATTCAAATAAACGACTGTGCTCTGCGGCTCAAGAATATTTGGAAAAAATTGATAAATTGCTTTAAACAAATGAGATCTCAAATACCAATCTCAGACCCTCTTGTTAAAGCTAAGGCTAAAGAACTCTCAAGTGAACTTGGTAGGTAAATTAATGAATCTCATTGTTTAATTAATATGTAGTTTATCTAAAAATAAATTACATACATGCGTTCTAATTTAACTAGTTCTAATGAATGAATTTCCTTCTAAATATGATCAAATTAGTGCGGCCATTGGCTAAACAAAATATAAAAAAAAAAAGAATCCTCGGTTATAACGAATCTCGTTATAGCGAACTATGAATATCAAACCCCCTACCAGTTCGCTATATCGAGGTTTTACAACATAATATGTATTTTTCAAAAAATCATTCTCATTCAATCAGTTTTGCAGTTTAGGATTTTATTTAAAATATACATACACATTTTATAATAGGCTACTATACTGTGTATTTTCTTCAGAACATTTTTGAATTATTGGTTTTTTACTATGGATTAAAGTAAAATTATACTTTACTGAAAAAAATAAAACAATAATTTTTAAATAATTTCTATAACGCACTTTTATCCATACATTCCCTTTTAGAATTGAAACCTTTTTATAACATTTTTCATCTGTTTTAAATATTTTCAAATCCACTTCAACAAAATACAAACATCACAATCCAAAATTCTCAGGTGCATCACAAATGCACCTATGTTTATTTCGAATAATACACTGCACAATGACATGAACATACCGACAGTAAAATCTTTCATACACGACAAATATCAAACATTCCACTCTTCAAAACTACATCAACCTAACCCACTCATCCATTCTCTTTCCTCCTCCCTGTTTTCTGGTCAGCCTCAACGTCGACTGAAACAAAGGTGGCCAAGAGACCTCTTACTTTAGTAAATTATTAATTATAGTTTCAAGAAAGTCAGAGTCAAAAGCAGCAGTGACCAAATTTGCTCGATGCGCCACAGTGCAGGTTCAAATCTACATGGGAAACATAAATAAATAAATAAACTTTATGGATTACGCAATTATTTTACCCAATTATATAACCAAATAATTGGATCATTGGAATATCCCGTTGATTAATCATATAAAAATTGGTTTTGACGTCTTTTTCTTTATATTTCTAGTCCGTATAAATCTATTATTTGCGCGTATCAGCAAATAATTGTTTTTGATACAATGCGTTTTTTAGTTTTCATGAATTCAATGGACTTTTGTAAAATAAGTTGATTGCCAAAGTAACAGGAGGGGTGTACATTTCCGAAGCGTGAAAAGTTAAATGGTTCGCTTTGTAGTTATAAAGTTTTATCTCCTATTGTTTAAAAGAGTTTTCTGTTAAGTTTTTTTAATGTCTTCTTGTCTAGGCAAATTCGGTTATATTTAAGTGGTACATAAATAAATCAACGTTTTGCCACTCCTCTGTCGCAACTCTTCCTACTTTCCATTTTCCATGCCACTATAAGTTCCCTCTTTTGACATTAGGGTTATTTAAGAGAGCAATTAACAGTCAATGGCTAATTAAATTATACCTCTTCTAACTTGTTACAATAATTATTACACCTTAAAGCATGGAAAATCATTTTCAGAGAGAGAGAGAGAGAGAGAGAGAGAGAGATAATTAGACGCTCATACATAAAGTAAGGTAGGTCAAAGAGTGATAGTGCAATGTGAAGCAGAATCATATGATTTCGTCTGTTACATTGAAAAGCGGTTTAGACTTTTTGTTGGAACAGTTCCCTTACTGTCCTAGTACATGTTCTAGATTTTACTAAAATCTGCTATGCCCTTCTGTAATGCCCGATTTCGGACTAAATATAAGAAGCAATGGACTAGGCTTGCTTAGTCTTGCTCTTTTCATCGAAGCATATGATTACTTTTGTGTCACTAGTAGTTACTTTTTGTAACGTTGTTATTAATATTAGCTTTTATTGTTTCTTTAGCGTTGTGAATCATTATATTCTTCTGATAAAAATTATTCAAACCTCCATAATTGTAAGAATAGTAAAGGTTGAAATGGAAAGTTTTCCTTACAAAATGGATCGTAACTTACATGAAAAGCTTTTTGGTTACAATTTAAATATCTTACTTCGTCAGGTTACTGAAATGAGAAAAAATTTACTGAAGATAAGAAAAGTCAGCAAGGTGAAATTATCTTTTTTATGTACATTTTTTTTAACCTTCAGCCTGGATAACCAATCTTACATTGCTTTGGTGGAAAATATTCAACACAGGCCAAGGGAATATCTAAGGTTCAGAATAAATCTTCAAGAGGAACGAATAGATTATGTATTTGCTTTAGATTTTTCTACGTTTATCTTAAACATAAAAATGCAAGGGTGTTACATACATTGCTGTTTAACGAAATAGCGGCTATATATAACTTAAATATAATATAACTGTTAAATACATTATGGAAAAAAATGTTATAAGGGATACAAAAATATTGTGTTTTCCGTTGTTGTCTAATATTCGTGTGCAAAATAAAACTTTCTATCTGCGCAGTAAAATGAAAAAGAAAATCACACATATAAGGTAATTGAAGCGTGGAAATGCATAAGGGTATAAGTGTCTTAGGAAATTTTTACAGAAATGATGTGACTTATACCCTCTAGGGTGAGGTTCAGTGCTTACACCCATCTTGCCATCTTCAATGAAATCTTTTAAAACAACAAAACATTACTTATACCCATTTCTGAAGAATAGCTTTGGCAAATATAAAAATTCGGCAAAAAAAAACTTTGTTTTATTTTTTTGGCACTTAGACTCATATTCCACTCTCATTTCCACGCTACAACTATTAAAAGAGTTAAGTTAAATATTAAACTACAGCAAATACATGAGTGTTCCGTTATGCTTATTACCTTCATTACTTCATAACCGTTGTTATTTCATGAATTGAACCTTCCTTGAATACATTAACATTTCCTACTAGTTGTGCGTGAGATCATATGTCTTTATGGCATGATGGCATCCTTGACTCACCGAACGCTTTCAACTTTTAATTGCCGTAAGGATATGGCGAGCTCTCTTCTTGGAGATCCTGGCTCCACCCTACGTGATCTGCATAAGCATGCCTTAATGAAGAAGACGGCTCGATTATGTTCCTCACCGACGCGAAGAGAATCATCAAGAGGGTAGGAGTTATGAGGAAGTGTAGGAGTTCGAAGGAGATTAAGGATCTAGTAATTCTAGTTAGGCGGACACATTCCACACGGACATATTCCTCACGAATAAATGATGTAGCATAGAAGTCAATTACCGATCGCAGTACTTTACCAGCCGAAAATTGAAGAAATATAAAGACTGATTGCAAAAAAATGTATACTAATTTAATCGGAACTAGGAATGTATTGCCAAAATATTTGCCTATACCATACATATTGTAACGTTAAATCGTTAAATAAAAACAAAACAAAAACATATGGTTTAAAATCCCAACCCTTTTGTTGGAACAACTAGCGATTGGAGCGGACCGTCAGAGCATGTGTTTAGGACTAGATTGTTGAAGTTCAAGGCCTGGATGATTCCACAGGTGTCTCGAACCTTCTAGAAGGTCTCTTTTACGACTATATATAATCAGCGAGTGACTGGGCCAATTAGTCTTAGTGTTTGTCTTGACTTTAAAGCTCAAGCCATATGATTTGGGTGCTATAAAGTGATAAATTTTGTAACCTGTTGGAAAACTTATGTTGCTATAATTCGTTTGGCATTGATATTGTTATATTTTCGTTAATAAATATTTGTTAACCCACATAAGTGTTAAAATATCAATGAAATAGAGCAGCGTACAAAAAAGTATAAGAAGAGAAGAATCTCACGTCAACAAAACAGGTTAGTACTACTTTTAGTATGAATTGGGATAATTCATCTTGTATCAAAAATAATCTTGAATGAAATTATCTGTCGATTTGTCTAATAAAGATATATGCATCATCAGTTATCCATAAGTGATCCACAATTTAAATTTATCTATCTTTTTCATTTTTAAGGTTGACTAACTAACTCCGATGATTGTATATTTGTTTATTATTGGATTGGTCTTTACCTGATGTGCCCATTTAATCTGTAGGATCTATGGGGAATGTTTAGTCGTTTTTTCTTCTTTTTTTTTTTTTTTTAACTCTATTGCAATTAGTAGAGTCCACAAAATGAAATTAAAACAGCTTACTTCTCTAACCGAGGACTAAATCTAAGCCAAATTTCAAATTTTTATTCTCATGTTCAACAGAGATATTAAGATTTAAAATTTTGAAATTTTGTAAATTTCAAGATTTTCGAAATTTGTTAAAAAAAAAAAAAAAAAAAATGCAAGTCCGCAGCGCGAATCTTTTTTAATTTAGAGCACCAATCTTTATGTATGAAATAAAATAATAGCAAACATTTAGTCATCTTTCACTAAAGAAATATTTTGAAAACCGTTTTTATAAAATTACCACTTAAAACCTTGAACGGGTTTATGGACAGTTATACTTGGTTTTAAGTTCATTTCTTTGATAGGGCTTAGAGGCGTAAAAACCTTGGGTTATCAACGCCTATGAATTACATCTCAGTTTTAAGTTCATACAAGTGGTGATCTTTATTAAAGCTGCGATGACGCACACATAATAATTTGTAATTATATTAAGAGGGCTATGATGTATATTATGTATGGGATTTGTTAATAAGAATAATGATATTTGATTGTAATAATTATTGTAATTAGGTGCCCAAATAGATAATTGAATATGTCAGTTATATAAATATGCTAACCAAGAACATAGGACCAAACTTTGGTCTACCCTAAGCCCTCCTTATCGCCCCATTCCAAAGACAGTCTCTAAGAGAAGCTTGATCTAGATAGACGTACATAGCAGCCCTGTGAGCCCTCGCCACCCCACTCACTTTTTCAGGCCTGATTTTTATAAAAATTAGATATATTTTGTTTATATTTATATATATGTATATAGTATTGACCAATAATAAACACATATTTACTTATAAAGTCTGTTTTTTTTGCTTACGTTCCAATCTTTTGATATTATTTAGATCCACAAACCTTATTACTAACTATATTATTATAATTAAACAAGAGACATAGCAAAGCTTAGAACTTTTTAATGAGATTGCTCATTATTTAAATGTTCTAGGATAAAAAGAAGAAGAAATATTTGGTTTGACGCAGAGCTCTAGAATGGCTGAAAATAAGCGTTTCGTCAACAATAAAATGGCCAACATTGGTAAATAAAAAATAAACTAATTTCATTTTTTTAATTTTAATATATTGTACATTCTATAATAATGTTTTATAATATTGTATGGATTGACTCGTGGAGCATATATTTTAAATGTATTCTATAAATTAAAATTTTATTTTTTTTGGAGAGGAGGGCGCCATTATGGTTAAAACTAAGAAAAAAAACTTGATTGTTATTAATAAAATGTTAATGTACTTTATTCCTTTTTTTTACTCATAAATTCGACTCAGGGCCGACAGGGATAATGCTGCTACTGCGAAGTGATAAGTAGGTTCAAAAAGTTGACAGTCATTCCCTTTCCAAAATGTCAACTATGATTGGCGCCACATGTGATAGAGCAGTCAGTGCTCGGATCTGCTGACCTTGGGATCCTGCATAAATATCTCCTCTCGTATCGATTCCAAGGCTCTGAGCTCCTTCCACTTAGCTCTAACCGCGGTGGAAAGCTTTGCATACTACACCTTGGAAATTCTTGAGGAAACTACATTTTTATCGGAAACCTTACAAGATACATAAAGCCGCTACAGAACCATGATTCGCAGGTCCGCTAATTAAGATCCGTAGTAAGCTAATTAAATACATAAAGTAACAACGCAAACCTTATCGCTACCAAGGGATCTATTATTCTTCGTAAATACGAGAATGGCAAAACGTTAATTTATCTTGGCTAACATTGTAGAGCCCTAACAGGCGATGGCTATCTCGTATGAGCGGATATAAGGCTCTTAAAAGACATTTGTTGGCGGTAGAATATCCCCTAACTGATGCTATCGGCGTTGAACTCTCCCGCGATCATTAACGAACTGTCAGCCCAAGCCCGCACCTAATCCTAGACCATTACGCGAACATATCTCGTAGTTATTACCATAATAGAGAGAAAAAGTTCAAGGTGAATAGTCATTCGTCAATCTTTATTCGGTAACTGTACAGAGGATAGCTCAGAGGGGGCATGAGAAGAGTTGGAAGACGAGGCGTTCCCATGATGATGTCGTAACGCTTGTTTGTTCTAGGGTGCAATGGTTTATGAAGGTTACATCCAATATGTAAATCAATTGCCACATTCCACTTGTTTGTTCATTTTTTGACGCTTCGGAAGTAGGCCTCTTAGCACGACTCAATAACAAGTGAAATATTTTTCTTTATATGCGAGAATATTTCGGTCCCATTTTCAAGTCCATCTTACTATATTTGAAAAAAAAAAATGAATTCTAAAATTAAAAGCTAATGAAGGATCATAAGACGATAAAACAAATTCTGAAGAATAAAAAAAACAAATTCTCTAGCTATGGCTAAGAGCAAGAAAACTACAAATACGGGTTATTTATTTATTTTTTGACTCCATTGATATCTGCGCCTGTCAACAACATATCAATCATCAAGATTTGATGGTCGTTCTACTAGTCATACGATGACATGTAAGGCATGGGAAAGGATGGCCCCCAGCACCACCTCTTCCCTGGCTTGTTTAAGTAATTAAGTATTACTTAATTAATTATGTGATATAAAATGATTAAGTAATTCAGGACTGTGAAACAAGGAGATCTCTCATCCAACGCCCTTTTTAATCTCCTCCTCACATTTATGGGCACTTCATCTGTAGCCATATCTCTTGTATGGTGTTTTATATGTCCATGTAGGTTTGTTAGAAAACGGTTGTAAAGAGTCTTTAAACGTTGGTCGACTGTTTGCATAAGAAAGTCAGGATATAAAATTTGATAAGTCACGTACCAAGGTACATTCGAAAGGAATCTTAATATTTTTGACTGAAAGGTTTGAAGTTTTTGTAAATGTGTTCTTTTAGCAATGCCCTGTATATCTGTGAAAAGTATATCCATAGGTATAGGTTTAAGTAAGTGTGTGTACGTGTTTAGTTATTGTCAAAGTCTTAGTTTTTAGTATTTAGAAAATGTGGGTAAAGTAGCTTTAGTCGTTTATTAAGAGTTTTCCTTTTCATTTTAAAATGCGAGTCCTATGTCATCCTTCTATTGCGGGTTAGTCTAAGATACTGTAGGGTGTTTGTTTGAAGAATTTGGAAGTTTTCAATACAAATTGGAGGGCAAGTATTTTTTTGGAGAGTAAAAGTTGTATGTTTCGATTTATCGTTATATTTTTAAATGTATCATTAGATGTATTATCAGAAAACCCGAAATTATTTTTAACTGTCATAGTTATTGACTGGATGCCCCTACCAGCCAGCTACGTTCAATACTAGGTACTTCTTTTTTTTTTTGCAGGGGTAATGAGGTAAATCATGTTCATAATAAATAAGAAATATTTTAATTAATCTAATCTTAGTTTGTGGCTGACCACCATATTAAATTATTTTTAAATAATTTATTTTTTTTTGAAGAGAAAAGATTTGGCATCCACCTCCCGCTACTACTCGCAAAACTTGTGAGATAGGGGGAGTAGGTATCAGTGAAGAGGAAGGATTTGCTCTGCCTTGAGCCGAGCTCTGTGGTGTAGTGGTTAGCATCCTCGCATGTAACGCAGGAGACCCGGGTTCGACTCCCGGCGGAGCCAAATCTTTTCTCTTCAAAAAAAAAAATTATTTATAAATAAGAAATAGTATGTGTCTAGTTGTATCTTGAGGTTTGGGTCGCGTTATTTATGAAGACGTGCTAAATTTATTTATATGTTTCTTAATACAACTTTGAGTTTTCTTGACATTTATTAAACTGTATTTGTAATTTTATAGCTCTTAGCCAGACATATTTAAATACATAATTCAAAGAATTTAACGTGAAAGTCTCTGGATTCCTCATGTGTTTCTATTCAGTAAAATCTAATTTCAGCCGTGTATTATTAAAAAAAATGTATCTGATATTGATTTTATTTTAACTTTCTAGAAAAAGAATGTAATAATGACAATTTTTTTATAAGAATCCCTGTCTATGTGATTGATAGTGCTTTTCAATAAGTCCGCCATGAAGAAATGCATTAAAAAAAATTTTCGTGTCATTATCCCGATTCCCTAATGAAAAATATCAGGTTTGATTATTAATGATAAAGCTTGTTTATTATTATTTTTTTTTTTTTTTTTTTTGGAACCCTATTAAATATAGTGCGAGGTTGTTTCCAATCTCTTCCTACGAAATCGAGTTTGATAAAGTTAATCATAATAATGATATATTAGAGACTAGATTTTCGGTGTTCCATCATTCCCTGCTGACCTCGAAACTGACAGCACAAAATAAATAGAGCCCTAGGCGATAGGCTAGACCCACCTCCAACAGATAAGCCTTATTTCTTCCTTGGGGATTCTTTCATCTGTCTAGAAATTATAAATCGTATCTTATTTTAAATCCATGCACAAAAAATGCCTACTTGGAAATATTTTTAAACGCTCATAGTATAATAAATATCTGGTTCCTCAATATAATAAAATAAGAACACTGTTTTAGTCATTTGCTCCATTGTTCTGTAACTATATGGTATTAAAATTTTCTAAATACTTTCCACGCTCGAATGTGTAGGTGTTCATAAACTTTCAATTCATTCTTCTTTAAAATTACGTTTTCGTAAAATTACGTACGATATAAGCAATATTTAACAGTCTGAAGTATAATAGGAATAGATTTATTTTTTTTACCTTTTTATGGCTTATCTCAGTCATTAAATGTTTGTATCTCTTTATACGGTAAAAATAATCTTGTAAGACAAGAGGAAGGAATTTACCCTGTCGTTTCTAGTATACAAATGTGATCCTTGATCTGAATGCTAGTCATGTATTTTGCATGATAGGAGATTTGTATGATATTAAAGATATCCTATTTTTATGAATTTCTTTCGGGGAAATATCACTGAAATTTTGAATGTGTAGTGCTTTTTTTGTTTGTTTTTTTAACCCATAAAAAAAAATACTCAACGACTTACCTCGGTGTTTTCCGACTCCTCTTTAGTTGTATCTTCAGTTGTTGTCGTCGTTACCTTAGGACCAGAGTCGACAACTACCTTTCCGTCTTTGAGGAGGACTTCGCGCTGAACTCGCGTCGCGATCTGCCTCTTTGTTACTACTTCAGTTTTCTTTTTTCTGATCCACTCTTCTGCAAGGAAGAAAGAAAGAATTATTAGAAAAAAGTCAGGTAAGTGTAAGGAAAAATAAATAATGCTTAGTTTATTGCTGATTAATCAGACTAATCAGCCCTTATTGAAAAAATTATAATACTTCTTCTATTTTATTTTAGGGCGTGGCCAGTATGGCGCAGTTTAATGCGGCTTCAATATCAACTAAAAAATTCTGTTTGTGGGTTTATTTATCTCTATAGTGCGAGCGAAACGAGCAAATCAGAGAAGCTAGTTTGCTTACATATTGGTCACATAACCTGTCATAATGGGTCCTGCAATAATGTAGCAGAAGCTTACCAAAACATAAAATGAATAAAACTGTCAGAATATCCATATCGGAAGAAATAATCATAAAAAGTGTTAATATCAGACAACGATTTCTAATACGATTTTCTGGAACCATTGAGTTGTAATAAGTACAACACGCTTCTTATACTGACACACAAGGCAACAAAATGGAGACTACAGTCTTATTCCAAGACAAAAACTTTATACTTTACTAGTAGGTATCATAAGGAAAAGTGCTATATTAATTATTACCATGAACCTACTTTTAAAAATAAAACAACGGTTTAGAAATGGTGTTAATGGAAACCATGCCACATAAGGACTTCATTGATTATATGTGGAATAAAAAAATAAATAAATAGAAAATACAATTGAATATTTAAATACAACAGTTAATTATTTAAATACATTCCATTTTCCAAGCAAGTACAAGACATATTAATAAATAGGAGCACTTTTTGTAAATAAAAGTTATAATTTTTTTAGAATTTGTATACTATATGGTGGGAGCCTCTCACTATTATGATTCTACCCAGAGTTGGGCAAATTGTAATCTGAATAATGATTAATGAATATGAATAATTGTAATCATAAAACAAATTGATAATGAATAACCATTATTCATAATCAGTGCGGAGTATTTTTAATGATTATTGACTTTTTGTGGTATTCATTTGAAATGAATAATGAATAACTGGTATTCCTTTATTTATGATTAACGAATACTGATAAATTCAGTTAGTCATTATTCATGAATAAAATATATTCATGAGCTACGAATTATATAATATTCATCAATCATGAATACCTAATATTCATCAATCATGAATAACAAATATTCACCAATCATCAATCATGAATATGATATATTCATAATCATTATTCATTTAAATTTAAAAGATGAGGATGCATTTCTGAGTTCAATGTTGTCCTAATGAACTAGGACAAGTCCTAAGAGTGGGTGTAGTCAACTGAACAGCATTTGAAGTCATAAGTAAAGAATTAGACCCTAATTCCAATTGGTTTTAGTAAAGGTCGATTGACAAGAATATAAAGAGCAATCAAATTTTCAATTTGATTCATTCATCACTAGTAAGACTCAGAATTGTGAAATTTTTTTGTAATCATGATTAATGAATTTATATTAATCATGATTAATGAATGGTCTGTAATCATGAGCAGTGAATTCCCATTAGTCATGATTAATTAGTAATGAGTAATCATGAATAATGAATTCATGATTACTGATTAACATTTAATAATGAATAATGGTCATTCCTGATTGTTGAATACATTATATTCATGAATACTCCACGATCAGTGATTAATACAATTCATGATTAATGATTCCGCGATAAAGAATGATTTGTGAATGATGATTACAATCATTATTCACATTTCTGATTATTAGTCATAATCATGATTACATTTTTATTTAAATATGCACAACTCTGATTCTACCCAACAAGTTTCAGAAAAATATCAGTGTTACGAACATAATGTTTTTAAATTTTCATAAAACTAGTGTAAATCAGTTGCTAACCTCTTATATTTAGTTTCAGTCTGCCAAAGAGAAATTTTAAGGTACTTACGTGTCAACTATATAGCTTTGATCATTCCGATATTTGTTGTAAATAATTTTCCTTAATTAAACAAAAATGTATTCTATTATACTCTTTAAAATCGGAAACAAAATGATAATGAATTTGAATTGTTATTCATATCCGAGATAAGAATTTCCAAGATATACAAGTTAACCGCGACGAAAACTAGTATTAGATACAATAATTATTAAAATAATAGATAATCATGAAATTGGAACGTGGGTGAAAATGCTTAGAAATTATAATGTTAACCAAAAATTCGTTTTACTGTATTTAAATAAAAACAACAAAATAATAATGAATTAGATTTGATATTTCCAGTAGGGATACAAGCTATAGTAGTACAAGATTATTGGGACGAAGAATAATTATTAAAATAATATATATTTAAGAAACGGGAACAAGGCTGAACTGAACAACGCTCGCTTCCGATTCCCAACCAACTAGGTTCTAATCCTTGAAAGTTAACAGAAATTGTTATGGATTGTTAGTTTGAATCGATATGACATACATGCTTCCTATCCCTGAAGTTTAAACTTAAGTATGTAATAGTTTGGAATGAATAAGGGAGTTAGAGCTTTATAATTACCACATTATCTCTTAAGACAATCTCTTTTCTCTGATAGTTGCCTTTCTATAACTATATACAAATATTTGTTATCGATTGATTAAAAAACTTAAACCTTAAGAACTTCGTCCCAAGGGTAGGAACAATATGCATTAGTGTTATTTTTATTTCTAAGTTAAATTAAAAGAATGGTAAATTTCGAAATTATTTCCCTTCATGAAACGATTCCCCTATTTTTCAGAAACGCATCTCTGAAAAATTATGTGGTCAAAAGTGAAAAAATAAATCAGCCCTTTTTTTCTTTTTATTTATTATTACAATCCTTTAATCAAGATCAGAATTATTTGAAAATGGTTAGGAAAATATTTTTTGCATAATAATCTTCAAATAATCATTTAGTTTCATATTTGAAGTTTTCAAGTTATCAAAACACATACTTAGAAAATATTTAAAACATTTTTGGCATTTTCAAAAATAATTAAGAACCTCATATATTAATTAAAAAAGGAAATAAATATATTAACATAATATATATTAGAATATATGAATAAAACTATTTAAAAACCTAAATTCACTAAATATTTTAAGTAAACAGAACAAATAAGCAATCCAAACTCGAACTAAAAGAGGCTATGTGATAAACGTAAAAATTTAATTTATTAAGAAGGGACAAATAAATCATTGACAATATTGAAACAACAAATTAATAATTACCGAAGAAAATGTTCGGTTAATAATTTACACCGTATTATAGAACACTTTTAAATATTTGGTAATATATATTAAAAAAAAAAACACGTTTTCTGTACATGAAAACAGTAAGGTTTTTGTTCGCCATTTATATTTATTTAATATGTTCTTATTTGTTCTATAAAATTCCACGAAACATGGTAGAGGTTCAGAAGGGGCTTAAAGTTAAGGCTATACACTATAGAAAAAATAGCGTTTATTTTCCATTAGGCCAGGTATATAAGTTTTAAACAAAGAGGCAGCGTCAAAAGTGGATAGTGTTACGAAAAATAACGGCTATTCTAAATGGTCTTCAAACCCAGTCACTTCTTTAGAATCCTGGAAGTTTTCGCTTTACATCTATATATAAATATATATTTTTACTCAAAAAGAATACTACTTTTTTTGTCATTATTTTTATTTATATATTTAAGTTCATCCTATTGCAACAGGGCTTAAAACTTAAAATGTAGCCAAAAAAATTTCCATTTTAACAGTTTCGATGTATTTTTTTTTTTGAAATATTTTCAAAAATAAGAAACCGACGGACCATTTTTCCATATATATCTAGAATAAGCTTAGGTACATAAAAAATAAGAATTTAGCTTATTAAAAAAATGAGTTCAACGAGAAACTAGCATTAATTTAGGTGAAACTGAAAAATCGAAAACTTGCATCAAATAAATTAACCTATTCACTTACTTTGAATGAACTGTACCATTTTTTTTTTTAATATTTAATTATTTGCGAAATAGGTTTCATTAAAAAAAATTAATATTATATAAAACCATTAATTGAAAAATAGAACTGAAAAAAAAAAAAAAAAAAAGGGATAACAGAAAAACAACTGGATATGAGGTCATAAATTTATATATATGGCTTTTCTTTTTTTCTAGGATATGCAATTAAGGCCTTGCATATAATAAAAAACAAAAAAAATGTATGTATATATGTTATCGACTTGTTAACAAATTTGCTATCTTTACAAGAGGACCCGGTGTGGCGGAGGGTTTAAACTCCGTACTCCTATGCCGGCGCAGCGGGTTCGAGTTCGAAGTACCTTCTCTTAGTTGCTTAGGAAGGGGTGGAAACCCATAAATAGCCCAACCCTGAAGCGAGTAAAAAAATATATAAAATATTTAAATATATGTAAAATAGTGTAACGTTAAATCGTTAAATAAAATAAAAAAAACATATGATTTAAAATCCCAGACCGTTTGCTGGAACAAACTTACGGCTGGAGCAGACTGTTTGAATCTAGATTGTTCGAGCTTCATTTACCTCGTTCCACCAGCTTCCACGGAGACCTCGAAGCTTCTAGAATGTTCTTTCTACGACTACATATAGGGAGCGAGTGACTGGGCCTGTTAGTCTTAGTCATATGATTCGTGTGCTATAACGTTATCGTTTTTGTAACCTGCTCGAATATTTGAGTTTTATTAATTCGTTGGTATGATAATTGTATATTTTTGGTAAATAAATGTTTGTCAACCCACAGAAGTGTTACAATATAATAAAAAACTGGGTGAATAATGGTTCCGCTCAAAATGTGCCGAATAGAAAATGGATTCGCATCGGCCCAAATGAGAATATCCAATAGGGTGTCCATTGGATAAAAAAAATGAACAATATTTGTGAATTATTTCCCAAAATTATGGCAGATATTGCAATTGCGAAAAAATAAATTTTAAATTATACTTATCTAAAACATAACAAACCTACATATATTATACCTTAAGTTTTCTGGAAATAACGATTGCTTCTAACAGACAAGAAAGTTTTCTAATTTATATGAATCGTAAATTGTAATGCCCTTGTTTTAGATATCTCCTATCAATTATAATATTTATTATGCTATTTATTAGTAATTATGCTAATTATTATTATAATATAATTAATAATATTTTTTTAAGAAAAAGGAAAAAAGGATATGAGTCATCGTATCCTTACTGCTATCTTATCAGATAGCAATAAGGATACGAAGCTCCTACTCGAGGCTTTTGTTTCAGCGGTTTCATGGACCATAAGGAACAGGATTCAAGTAATTGTTCACCGGGATTTACATAGTTACTCATCTGTTTATCTTGGAGTCCTATTTCCTAAGCATTAATTATTTAGAAACTATTAGTATGATACATAGTTTCTGTAGATTTATCGAACCAATTGAGAACTTTAGTAGATCTAAGAACAGTTTAATGGATTAATATAAATTGTCTATTTCAGACATTTCGATGTATTATTATTCCATTCGAGCAGTAAAAGTAATTAATAAATCGTTATTGTTGCATCAATTGTTCAAAATTAAATCAAAATTAAAAGACATGGGACCGAACCTTGGAACCGAATATTATTTTAATGAACCCTAGTTTCGAAATAAATCATCTGGAGTTCTTGGTAGAGTGATATCCGGAATCAGATAAGTAGATCCACCCTACCACTTAGCCAGGTGGAAAGATAATGATGTCTTGAATGACAGTTTGTCAGTAATGGGAGGGGGTGGAATGGTATAGCTTTGATGGTACCGGCGAGTGTGTTGAAGAGTTGGTTTGGGAGAATTCTATTTGGAAGACAAGCACCTTCGCATTTTATAAGAATCCACCCTAAATAACAGCAATCATAAAAATAAATTTTTATTACACTAATTTCTAAACGGTTTTTTGTTTGCAAAAACAAATTTATATTGTTAAAAGATGGAATTAGTGTTTTCAAGTGAGCAACAGAGTTCCTTTAAGAAGTCATATTTTAGTGGGTTTTTTTTAAAGAAAAAAATGTATATAATAACACTGATTTGAATTTAAATAATTTTATTGACGTATAATTGTAGCCCAAAAATGCCAAAAAACAGTAAGGACTTAAATAACAACGGAACAAAACAGGAACAAGCAGTCAAAAGATCAGTGACTCCAAGTAACCGTATTCTTAGCTGACCAGGCTTATACAAAGCTCAAAATAAATAAATAACTAATGATAAAAACTATCCAGAAGTGATCAAATAGCACTATAACATGCGTTAAATAAAAACAACAACACCAGAAACAAGAATATTAATTAATAATATTAAAACCCTTTTTATTATATTTCTTCATTATTTAATGACTTGTTGGAAGGAATGTTTCATTGATGTTTCCCTGCATCAGTTTAATTGTCCTAAGTATACACGTATGATTATGAACAAAAAATTAAAAATCGAGGATAATTATAAATGTATTGTGAAAGAAAAAAAAAGGGAGGGGACTCCCATAGAGTCTTTTCAATTTAGGGCAGCATAAATTTAAAAACTTTATAAATCTAGAAAAATCGGTTTGATATTAATTTAAACTAAAACTTACGATAGATTTTCCGATTGAAAATTTTACGCACACAGCAGTACACAATGGTGGTGGGGAAACAAATATATCAGACAAATCATAGCTTTGTTATCATTTATATCAAATGGATATAAAACGCATTTTATGCATACCAGCTATAATTTAATTTCTTTTTTTTTCTAAAGCTAAAGGTGAACTGAATATTACTTTTTAAAAAATCTGGTGCGTGCGCGCAACACACAACTTTCACTTACCAACTTACTTAGATTAGAAATTGACTTGTTTTGCTAAATATCATTTCCCAAAGTCACACATTTTTCTACATTCATATCTTATTTTTGTTAATCGTTAAAGCCGTTTTTGAGTAAATGAAAAAACCCCGTGAAAATGATACAAAATTTATTAAGTAAAGTCCCCCCTCCGGTTGATCAATTTTGATGAAATTCTTACAGTCACATCTCGGGCATATAAATACATCAAATACCCAGTTTGATCTAAATTGTTAAAACCGTTTTTGAGTAAATAAAAAAAACACTTGAAAATGATAAAAAATTTATTAAGTAAAGTCCCCCCTCCGGTTGATCAATTGTGATGAAATGTTGGTTATCACATCTTTGGCATATAAATACATCAAATGCCAAGTTTGATCAAAATCGTTAAAACCGTTTTTGAGTAAATAAAAAAAACATGTGAAAATGATACAAAATTTATTAAGTAAAGTCCCCCCTCCGGTTGATCAATTTTGATGAAATTTTTACAGTCATATTTCAGGCATATAAATAGATCAAATACTCAGTTTAATCAAAATCGTTAGAGCCGTTTTTGAGAAAATTGAAAAAAAACATGTGAAAATGATACAAATTGGAAAAAAAGTTATGAAATAAAGTCCCCCCTCCGGTTTTCAATTTTGATGTAATGTTGGCTATCGCATCTTTGGCATATACATACATCAAATACCCAGTTTGATCAAAATCGTTAAAACCGTTTTTGAGTAAATAAAAAAAACACTGGAAAATTATACAAAATTTATTAAGTAAAGTCCTCCCTCCGGTTGATCAATTTTGATTTAATGTTGGGTATCGCATCTTTGGCATATACATACATCAAATGCCAAGTTTGATCAAAATCGTTAAAACCGTTTTTGAGTAAATAAAAAAAACATGTGAATGGTGGTGGGGAAACAAATATATCAGACAAATCATAGCTTTGTATCATTTATATCAAATGGATATAAAACGCATTTTATGCATACCAGCTATAATTTAATTTCTTTTTTTTTCTAAAGCTAAAGGTGAACTGAATATTACTTTTTAAAAAATCTGGTGCGTGCGCGCAACACACAACTTTCACTTACCAACTTACTTAGATTAGAAATTGACTTGTTTTGCTAAATATCATTTCCCAAAGTCACACATTTTTCTACATTCATATCTTATTTTTGTTAATCGTTAAAGCCGTTTTTGAGTAAATGAAAAAACCCCGTGAAAATGATACAAAATTTATTAAGTAAAGTCCCCCCTCCGGTTGATCAATTTTGATGAAATTCTTACAGTCACATCTCGGGCATATAAATACATCAAATACCCAGTTTGATCTAAATTGTTAAAACCGTTTTTGAGTAAATAAAAAAAACACTTGAAAATGATAAAAAAATTATTAAGTAAAGTCCCCCCTCCGGTTGATCAATTGTGATGAAATGTTGGTTATCACATCTTTGGCATATAAATACATCAAATGCCAAGTTTGATCAAAATCGTTAAAACCGTTTTTGAGTAAATAAAAAAAACATGTGAAAATGATACAAAATTTATTAAGTAAAGTCCCCCCTCCGGTTGATCAATTTTGATGAAATTTTTACAGTCATATTTCAGGCATATAAATAGATCAAATACTCAGTTTAATCAAAATCGTTAGAGCCGTTTTTGAGAAAATTGAAAAAAAACATGTGAAAATGATACAAATTGGAAAAAAAGTTATGAAATAAAGTCCCCCCTCCGGTTTTCAATTTTGATGTAATGTTGGCTATCGCATCTTTGGCATATACATACATCAAATACCCAGTTTGATCAAAATCGTTAAAACCGTTTTTGAGTAAATAAAAAAAACACTGGAAAATTATACAAAATTTATTAAGTAAAGTCCTCCCTCCGGTTGATCAATTTTGATTTAATGTTGGGTATCGCATCTTTGGCATATACATACATCAAATGCCAAGTTTGATCAAAATCGTTAAAACCGTTTTTGAGTAAATAAAAAAACATGTGAAAATGATACAAAATTTATTAAGTAAAGTCCCCCGTTCGGTTGATCAATTTTGATGAAATTTTTACAGTCATATTTCTAATAATAAGTTTTATTAATGCCACTTCTCACTCAGTTACACATTTTTCCACATTCATTTCTTATTTTTGTTTTCATTTGCTCTATAACAAACTCTAATTTCTTTTATTATTAAATAAAAGTTTTTACTTGAGATAATTCGGCAATGCAAGCATACTACTCCAATTCGACTGATTTTATAATTCTCTACGTACTTGTTGAATATTTCATTTATTTCCCATGAAACAAATCATTTCCATTAAATGAACAGATGGGCATTAATTATGAACAATGGTCTGTCATTAAAAGCGTCATGCATGGGCTCAACGTGTTTTATGAGTTGACTGAATATTTTTCTTTTTTTCTCCTCTATATGTTTACTTGGTTTTTATCATATCTCATATTTAGCCATTTTTTATTTTTAGGCGTAATGAGAAACAGTTTATTTCTCCGTATAAACAAAAACAAAGATACTTCATAGGAAACAAAAACAAACAAACAAAAAAGGCCCCTACCCCATTTAAGCCCCTCAGAACATTTTAATAATGATAAAGCTAACCTGATATTAAAGAACACCTAATTTTCATTAAACATGACGAATTTGATGAAAATCGTTAAAGCCGTTTCTGAGGAAATCGAAAAAAGGTAAAAATTGCAAAAATAGTTAAGAAATAAAGTGCCCCCTCCGTTTGAGCAATTTTGATTAAATGCAGGCAATCACATCTTTAACATATACATACGTCAAATACCCAGTTTGATCAAAATCGTTAAAACCGTTTTTGAGTAATTAAAAAAACACTTGAAAATGATACGAAATTTTTTATGTAAAGTCCCCCCTCCGGTTAATCAATTTTGATGATATTTTTACAGTCATATCTCGGGCATATACATACATCAAATACCAAGTTTGATCAAAATCGTTAAAACCGTTTTTGAGTAAATAAAAAAAAACACTTGAAAATGATACAAAATTTATTAAGTAAAGTCCCCCCTCCGGTTGATAAATTTTGATGAAATTTTGACAGTCATATCTCGGGCGTATAAATAGATCAAATACTCAGTTTAATCAAAATCGTTAGAGCCGTTTTTGAGAAAATCGAAAAAAACTTAAAAAGTTATTAAATAAAGTACCCACTCCCTTTGAACAATTTCGATGAAATTTTTGCTGTCACATCGCGGGCTTATACATACTTTAAATACCCAATTTCAGGTTCGCACGGTTTATAGTTTTTGAGCTAGTCTGTTCACACACACACACACACACACACACACACAGACACACACACACACACACACAGACCATTTCGCGGAACTTGGTTAATTGGACTCAGGGGACCCCAAAACGTGTATTTCCGTTGAAAACCGGAAGTCGAAATTTTTCACGATCGCAATACTTCCACTTACTATATATTTCATATAGGTAAGTGAAAGTAAAAAAAATATTTTTTACAAATAAAATTAAAAGAAGAAAAAATGAAGGAGGCTACCTACCTATTACCTCTCAGATTTTAAGAAACGTTGAAGTTGATGATAAATCAGATTCAACTGAGTCGTGATCTCAAATCAGAAGTGGCATTTAAGGCATTTTAAAATTTCGGAATATTGCATAGAACACGGAATTCTAGAAGTGGACACTTTATGAATGATAGGCAGACATACGTTGGGTATATAGGGGCAATGCACATGGGCTGCAAGCGACGACCGGATGTTTAGGATTAGTCCGATAGGCTCAGGAGCTGACGCTTGTTTCTCCTCGTATCGGGCGGCTATTTGACGCTTTTGCGGTACACAAATACGTTGTTCATATAGGGGCAGTGCATATGAGCCGCTGCATCCTTTCCTATCTTCCTCTTTAATAGAGGTTTGTTTTAAGTAACATAATTATTAATTTCATTTGTATTACTTATTTTACTTTAAATATTATTAGATAACCATTTAAAATTAATCTTTGAAATTATTAATTAGATCGATGATTATGTATCAATATCAATGAGGAATTAATAAGAGATGTAATTTGAGATTTAATATTTAATATTTTATGACTCACTTTATTTATTTAATTAATTTAGACGTGTGTAATGGTCAACTGTTTTCTGTAGGATGATTGGTAATCAGGATTTTCTGTCAATCATTCTGTATTTGGACAGCCTACGTTTCGATCCAAACATGAGGATGTTCGACAGGGCTAAAATGAAGACAAATAAAATAATATAATGACAAAACGAACAAAAAACTGGGTATCGGAGTGGTAATTTTTAAGTGACGCGTCGGCCTATCTCCTCATGTGTACTAACTCTTTTTTATGAAGGATTAAGCCTTCGTGGAAAAGCTTCTTAGCGTCAAGCGGGTCTTGCAGTTCATGTGCACCGGGCTTAAGAAGTTGCAGAGAGAAAATCGGTGGTTATGAATTAAACTATCGTTTTTTTTTTTTACATTTGAAGCTGGTTAAATACATTACATTAATCACTGTTACTAATTTAATAACAGGATAAATCACTCTTTTAAAAATAAGTAACTGGTGTTGATAAAGTAAAAAAGACCCTTTTTATTAGGAATAAGAAGATCCTCCTCCAGCAATTGGAAATAGTACTGCCCCCAAGTTAAGGTGTAAGATTTAAGAGCTGGAAGAGGGGGGGGGGGGCTACTAGAAGGCTACAATGGGAGGGAGCTATGGGGCTAGGGTTTCAATATCAAATGGCAGAAAACTCTTCTTTTTTACAAAGGTGGACCCCTCCGCCCCAATCCTCCTAGGGTTACCAAAGCTCATTATCACCGTCCCCATCTTCTTATTTTGTCCATTCCCTCTTGTCCTTCCCTTACTTCTCTTCTAGTCGATGTTTCTTTTTCTTCCCATGGTAAGCCTATGTTGGAGTTGTCTTGCATTATTAGAGGCTGTAAGACTTACCTGCCAAGTATGAGTTAAATATAATACAAAATAATGTAAGTGATACTTATTGAAACCGTCGATGTTTTGCACTCTGACACGAAGCCATTTGTGTTAATCTGAGAAATAGTCGTCAATGTACTGCTGAAAAAAAGTTATTGAATGCTATTTTGGAGTTTTACAAAACCATTAAGAGGTGAATATTTTTCGTTAAACGTCCTTTTAATAACGCCCACTTTCGCTCAAGACACCCAATAGTGTTTACAATACATAATTGAATTTACGTTCCGGGAATAGAGACCCTCCTCGGTCTATACAACTTTTAGGGCTCTAGGAAGCAACCGGCCTCTTAGAGAAGGACCTTCCTTAACCTTTTCGATCCCACATTCTTGAGAGCTTGCCCCCTAAGCCCACCAGTTGGCCACCCAATTGTGCCCTCAACAGATACTGCATTAATTTACGCTTCCCGTCGTTTCTTGCTATTGTTCCTTTGAGGTCGTTTCCTTTTGTTCATTATTTGTTAAATTTAATTTTTTTTACTTAGGTACTTTTCATTTTATTGAGTTTATATAAATATCTCTCAATCATTTTGTTGATGACAGGTAGTTGAAGATTGGCCAGCGAAACATAATATTCGAGTTTTTAGATAATATGGTGCAAGATATGTGTTGAGAACGGAGATGTTCAGAAAATCAAAAAAACATAGAATTAGTGGGGTGGGAAGTATATGTAAGAATGGGTGTGGGTAAAAAAACTTTGAAAAAATTTTCCTGATCAGAGTTCAGACTAGAGCAATCAGTGAAACTTCTAAAGAGAGGCTTTTCCACCAAATGTAGCAGTATAGAATTGGAAGGGGTGAAAAAAAAAAGTGTGTATATGTAGTGTATACCAAATGTACATATTGTAACGTGAAACACAAAACATATTGTTTAAAGTGTTCTAGACTTTATGTTGTAACAAACTGTTCTAGTACATGTTCGTGACTGTTCGAGAATAACCCACGCTTGTCTGAAACCTTCTAGACTGTTCTATTTCAAACTAAATATAAGGAACGATGTACTGATAGATTTAGTCTGGGCTCTGAAGCTAGAATCCTATTGTTATTTTTGTGTTACTGTATCGCTACAAGTTGATACTTTTAGTAACTTTGTTGATTATTTCAGTTTTTATTGTTTGCCTGACATTGAGAGTTATAATTTTTAGTTAATAAAACTTATTTAAACCCCCATTAGTGCTACAATATATGATACTAAATGAGCGCCAGTCCCAAAAAAGCTACTATCGGCGGCGGGTAGCAACGGAAAGGACAAACATCCCGATAAATAACGTTGGCGAACTACAATGTGGTTTTCAGGATTCGATAAAAACCAAGGAGAAAATAGGAAAAATGGGTATTTTTCTATTCAAACATTTAGACAGTAGATGGGGTAGGATTTCGAGCTCAGAGAAGGCATGCTGTGAGTTTTTTTTTTAATTTGCTTTTAATATTCTCAGCCTTTATTAGGTACCGATCGAGCGTGATTCTAGCTAGATCAATTCCTTGCATAACCGCTAGTCTAGAAACAGCATTTTCTTATCTCTACTGAACCCTAGACCCTTCGTGGGTTATAGCAACAAGATTTTTTTTCTTTCCCAGCGCTGTTAGAGACTCTTATAAGGATTTCGTGGAGAAGATTTTATTTCTTTTTTCAAGGGAATTCGACTGCTAATCGGTGGTAATAATCTTTTCAGTAATTTTTATTATTATATAATCGATGAGCGACCATGGAAGAACTGTATTCGTTGCCGAATGTAGAAGACCACAGGGACGAATTCAAATAAATAATAGCGAAGGTTATTAGCCTATTTTGTTTTAATTTTAATAATAAATCAAAAGAAGCGCAAAAAGATCGCAATACATTTTATTTGGAAAACGCTTCTTAGCTTCAACAAGAGGTTTAGCATGGAAAGTCCTTTCGGCTTCCTACAGGCAAAGAAGTAATTACCAAATGTATACAACAGGAACCAAGTAAATCACGTTGAAGGATTAACATATGTAATCAAATATCAGTAGATTTTAAATATACTTTTGTTTGTTGGCATTACCTGCGGCTGAATCATTCGTATGTCGTCCCCTTCAAATTTGAATTCTACAAGAACTTTTATATATTATTTTATTATTATTGTTTATTTTTTTATCCCAATCTTTAAATTTCATCGATTTTAATATTTGTGGGCATTTTTTTTTAATTTTAATGTGTTTTTAATCTTAATGGGTTATTAGTTGTAAAAAAATTATATTTTAGAAATTAAAAAAAGAAACCTAGAAAAGGAATTATGTTACGTGAGAGAGGATCTATAGCTGTATTATTAAAACGATAAATGCACCTACTCTTATGTCTATTGAAGATTGGTTTGGTACGCTGTGTGTCTAGCAGCCCTATACTACTACAACCCTATACATTAGGGCAGCACTACTTTGCTTTCCAATAAAGTATTTCTCTCCGAAAATACTCTTCAATAAGAGTCTCCAATCCTCCTTACCATGTAGAACACAGTTTCCTCCACTTTCTCCTCAACAGTAGCGGTCCCAGAACTAATGGAGAAGACCATCGGTGGCTATCCGGGCTGCAAGAATAAGCTCCCTATTGCCGAATCCACCTCGGTCCTCCAGGCGCCCCTGCACTTTCACGCCTGCCGAGAGTCGAACCCAGACCGAGCCGAAGAGCGTTCTGCTCCAGTTAGCGATTAAACATATGTATTCATGAGGCCGTCCGGGCGGAACCCTCTTCGCCATCTTCCGCTCTCTCTTCGGCGAAAGCTAATTCAGCTCCTGTCGTCCAATTAGTTCACTAAGCGCCCATTTAACTACTCTATAAATTTAGCAGAATCCGATTTACGGTTCTTTGTAAATTTTATAGTTGAGGCCCCTCCCGTCACATCGGAGCTGGCCGATCAATGATTTACGATTTTCTTTATAACTCCTTCCTTAGAAGTCGTTCAGTAAGCTTAAAGAATGATTAACATCATCATGAAAAAAAAGATACCGTTCTCTTTCATTCTAATTAAATAGAAAAAAAAGGTAAACTTTAATAATTGCTCGAAGCTATTATTATCCAAATAAAATTCTGGTGTGCGATGTATAAAAGTGTAAACGTCATTTAGAGACTATAGAAAATAGCTGTAATCACTTTTATTTACCTTTTTTTTTTTTTTTTTTTTTTTTTTTTTTTTTTTTTTTTTTTTTTTTTAAGATGACTTATCGGGAATGGGAATTCATAGGCTTGTAGTAAATAGAAATCTAATTTTCGAAAATCTGTCTCTAACGCCTATCCAGAAAACAACATAGCGGATCCAAGGGGGCTGCAGACCCCTTTGGATATTTTTTGTTATTTAAAGAAAGAATTTGAGTTTACTTTACTTAACAGAAGAAGTTGAATTTTAGCTGTGTAAAAGGAATATTAAGGAAAAAAAAAGCTGATTGGAAGATCCAAGGGACGGTAGTAAAAAGTATTTTGAGTGTTCTCGGAACATAAATACCTAATGGAAAAGTATGAATTTTTCGAGCTTAAATACATTTTATAACTTCATCAACTAAGCATTATTCGTTCTAAAATGTTCTGAGCTTTCCAACGATACATGGTCGGTTTAAAATCACAGTGAACTATTCAATTTTTTTTTTAATCTTGCTTCTTAATTATTGAATGATATAAAAGACAAAGTGAAACATATTGTACTTCATGAGCGAATGTAGTAAACAAAACCCTATTTTACTAAATTCAACTTTAACTTTTGTTTTCTTTAAATATTGTGCTAGGAGCTTAGTTCACTTTGGCACTACACTGACCAAATAATAAGTAAAAATATAAGTTTATTTCTCTACCTATGCCATCTCTCTACATCTGTCAAATTAGCTTTAATTTTAATGCCACTGTTAAGCTTATCAAGAGCTGACTACTTCCTGTCTGAATCTTGTTTGTGTATCCCTGAAGGAGGCTTGCATTGCAAGGACGAAACGTAAGCAACAAATCAAAAATTTGCAAACTATTTATCACCATATAAACATAAGAGATCTTTACCTCAATCTCAGACCGTCTTTCTCCTTCTTTTTTTTTTTTAAAGAAAAATATACAGTTGATATCTAAAACATAACGTCAATATATATTAGGAGACAAAATGTGCGGTTGCTGCATAATGCAGTGCAGGTTGGACTAGCGTCGACAACGCCGCAAGCAGCTGAGATTTATTGTGCATTCATCAAGGCTCACCCACAGTTCGCAGCACGTGACTTGGATTGCAACACAGTTACCCTGCTCTGATAGCTTTGATATCTAAATATACTCCAAGTACAATTTAGTAGTACCTACAAGACAAAGAGGTAACCAACAACATGATGTTATTCCATATTAGGAAAAACTTGTTTGTAGATGGAATATTTTAAGAAAACAACCAAGCACAGTGTAAGAATGATAAAGGTGATCCATTAGCATGCTTAGACAACAAGGAGCGGTGGTGAGAAATGGTAATCCATTAAAAATGATGAGCTAACTTCTATTTTTTTACATTGCTGAAAAACCGCCACAATGAGCGATAAATAATAGAGGGAACAATGGAAGATGGCAATCCATCTAAATATTTTTTCAATGAAACAAACCACGACAAACTGTGACGAACATTCAATAAAGACAAACTTGTAAAACATCGCCGAGCCCGGTATAATATCTACATTTGTTATTTCTTTCAGCCTCCGACCTTGAGGATGGTCCAAACGTGACGGAGCCGAGGGAACGGCTGAGACATTCAACGGTGATTGTCTCATCACGACCGGTAACACAAAGATGGCTGGCTCCGGATGGCCATTTAATAAGAACCGAAATAGTGTCCGGGCTGGGAGTCAAGGTCTAGGGTCATTGTAGTCCGGGCCTTCGCTCAAGAACGAAATTGCACTGAGGGTTCAAGATGAATTTAAGGAACAGCATGTATAACCTCTGATAAGGTGCTGACATAGGATAAACACGAATTTTTGAAATTGGTTCATATTGGCGAAGATTCATATTGATTCAGATCATTTACTTTGTAACAAAGGACTTGATGTGGCATAGTAAGTTTTTAACCGGTTCTTAACTTCGTATTTCCATTCCCACTTAGATCCTTTCCTTACACCCCCCAGATGTAAGGAAAAGAACACAAGGAATCCCACTTATCGGTATACCCCCGAAGCAATATACTATTTGTATCTGCACGTTGGTTGGAATAGATTGGTTACACCTCGGTACACCGTATGCCACGTAGGTATGGGACCGAACCAAAAAAAAAACGAAAGAAATGGTTCTAATTGCAAACTTTTAACGTTATGTTCTATGAATTTTTAGCACCAAACCTTTATGATCGTTATTTTAAACAATATGCGTTTTTTTTTTTTTAACTCACGGATATGATTTTAATTATGATCGTATTAACATCGATTTTATTTTTATCCACGGCATTCGAAATCATTATTATACGATGAAATTTAATTTTTTTTTTTTTTTTAACATATTCTGTCAAAATGGAATGGATGTAAATAGAAGGCAATAATATCAGACTTGCCCGTTATTAATGTATAATGGTAATCTGAATCTTGATGGAATAATTGGTATAATGGAAATCTGATTATTGAAAATGCTTAAAACAGTGTAGGGTGAATGGGGGTCAAATGAGGTCTAGTGGCTAGCAAAGCAGCCTAGAATACTAAAGTTAGCGTTTGCATCCCGTGATGGCACTATGATTTTTAAAGGGAGTAAAAAATCCTAGGCTATGCCGTCCCTCGGATAGGACCTAAAATGGAGGTCCCGAACCTATACGATGTTTTTTGAACTCCTACTATAACAATCTCTCCCACTGTAACATTGTCTCTGATTAGCTTTAGCGGCATAAAGTTATATAATTATGCAAATAAAAAGTTTATGGTGAAATGCAAGCCAACAGGTACCTACATGATAACAATGGTGAAACAATAAGATCCGAAAAGCGGTAATCACAACTTTAAACAAAAATCGTTTTGATAAAAAATATTTTATTTCATTTCAGAAAGTTGTGTAGCCAGACCAACATTTAGCAACAATCCATATCCTAAAAAATCCAAAGAAGATGGTATTTTTCCATTAGTAACATAAAACACTTTCTATAACATAATATATTTTCTTACGACACATATTTGCTCCTGCTACCACCACTGAAATAACTGAACAACAGTCAAGAATTATTATAGGAAAAAGATTTAATTTGAAAATTTAAACCACGTTCGCAAAAAAGAAAGGTTGATAAGTAAACAAGTCGCCAAAGAATATAAGAACAACAATCCAAGGAGGTAGGAAAAAAAAAAGAAACACGGGAAAGAAAGGAGTAGCTGAAGTTTGATAATATCTAAGCTCCGATTGGTTACTGTTGGATTAATAGCCAATGGCAAAGATTTATTTCCGACTTTTATCCTTGTGAAGGCCGTCCCTGGGCGTCCTTGTTTGTCGCTCTAACAAATATCCCCATCCCATTTATTTTCATCATAACCCCTTGTTTAAAGTTACAGTTATTCCTTTATTTATAGTCTACATACCTTTTTTTTAATATAATTTATTGTGGATCGGAGCTTATTAGCCACTTATAATATATAAATAATGATACTAATGTACTTATATAAAAGTGTCAGTAGGCTGTATAAGAGAATCCTGCTTATATATTTGCACAATAAAAAAAAATTAAATAAACAAACAGAAGTAAAACTAATTTATTTATATGTCTAACGGCGGATCAATCCCCAATTATCATTATCTTTTTTTTATCTGGTCCCTCTTAAATACCTATCCAGTCTGAACTTAGCTTGGGTTTGAAATTACCCTTTAATAATTCTAACTACTTCTAATATAGGATGTGCTTTTTCAAAACAAATATGTTATGTCATAATTTCGAAACGAAACCTTAACTAATAGCAATTACAAGTTGAAGCGTGTAGGTGGACTTCACCCTAATATTTCGGGATAAATATCAGAACTTCTGAACCAGACACATGCTATTACCGCTATTACTCTAAATGGAATGACATGTGATTCGGCAATGAGGATAATAACCCATGGAATATTTTAGTTGAGTGGCTAACAGTAGTTGCGCGAATAGTTAGGTCGAAGAGAGAACCAGTTATAGTGTGGTCGGCGACCAGTCCCCTCAAACTGGATGCTCGGCCCCCCGGCCATCTATATCGGTCCTATTATGGTGGATTTACACAGCGTCGAACCAAGTACGCGAACAGCCTGTCTCGGGCACCTTCGGTTAATACAACAATAGAAATATCGGGCACTTTCGGAGGTTCGGGTACGCGGTTTAACGCCATGTGCGGTGGTCAGGAAGGAATTTATGGTAACAGTAATTATTTTGTGGGTATCATTGAGGGAAAGAAACAAGCCCCATAGCAAGAATAATAAATTACTCATATGGCATGTAAAATAAAATAATAATAATTAATATAATAATAAAATCCTTTAAGTCATTTTGTATTACCAGAAAAAATTAATGACTTTTATTTACTCTATAATGCGATGCGCGAAATATAAAACTTTCAGTCATCAACCTGCTTAGATTGGAAATTAAGAATCTTGTATGTTTATGACTGCATGTTAATAACCAGTGGTTTTTTGCAGGTACAGTTTTACCTAACCTAACCTTAAAAAAATCTGGTGCGTGGGCGCAACACACAACTTTCACTTACCAACTTACTTAGATTAGAAATTAATGCGTTTTGTTAATTGTCACTTCTCAAATGAACAGAACAGCTTTAATTATAACGCATTGGTTTGTCATTAAAGGCGTACGGCGCATGCGTGAGCTCAGGGAGTTTAATGAGTTGACGGAATATTTTTCTTTTTTTCTCCTGTATATGTTTACTTGATTTTCTTCATATATCATATTTAGCCATTTCTTATTTTTAGGCGTGATGAGAGACAGTTAATTTCTCAATATAAACTAAAACAAAGGTACTTTATAGAAAAACAAAAAAGGCCCCTTCCCCATTTAAGCCCCCTCAGAACATTTTAATAATGATAAAGCTTACCTGATATTAAATAACAACTAATTTTCATTAAACATAACGAATTTGATAAAAATCATCAAAGCCGTTTTTGAGATAATCGATCAAAAAGGTAAAAATTGGACAAAATTTATTAAGTAAAGTCCCCCCTCCTGTTGATCAATTTTGATGAAATTTTACAGTCATATCTCGGGCATATAAATACATCAAATACCAAGTTTGATCAAAATCGTTAAAACCGTTTTTGAGTAAATAAAAAAAACACGTGAAAATGAGACAAAATTTATTAAGTAAAGTCCCCCCTCCGGTTGATCAATTTTGATGAAATTTTTACAGTCATATCTCGGGCATATTAATAGATCAAATACTCAGTTTAATGAAAATCGTTAGAGCCGTTTTTGAGAAAATCGAAAAAAACTTAAAAAGTTATTAAATAAAGTACCCCCTCCCTTTGAGCAAATTTGATGAAATTTTTGCTGTCACATCGCGGGCATATACATACTCTAAATACCCAATTTCAGGTTCGCACGGTTTATAGTTTTTGAGCTAGTCTGTTCACACACACACACACACACACACACACACACACACACACACACACACACACACACACACACACACACACACACACACACACACACACACACACACACACACACAGACCATTTCGCGGGATTTGATTATTTCGACTCAGGGGGTCCCAAAACGTGTATTTCCGTTGAAAACCGGAAGTCGAAATTTTTCACGATCGCAATACTTCCACTTACTATATATTTCATATATAGGTAAGTGAAAGTAAAAATAGTTTCGCCTGTTTTCAAAATAAGACTATATTTTCTATCAAAATGTAATAATTTAACATGTAGCTAACATAGACCTCATTCTATATTCCTTGCCTGTTAAATTTTTGTAAATGGGGCCCGGTGTGGCTGTGCGGTAAAGCGCCGTACTCCCATGCCAGAGCTGCGGGTTCGAGTCCCGCCCTGGGCGGTGCTTTTCTTTCGTAGGAGAAGTATCACCCAGTGCCATGGGTGTTTGTTATGGGCAATATAGGGCTTCAGTAGAAGCCTTAAAGTCCCAAAAAAAAAAAAAAAAAAAAATTTTGTAACGAAGTTTGAAGCCAAACGTTGTTTCGATATTTCACCACCAGTAGCGATTACGATGGACCGAATACACGATCAACTTTTTCGATTAATAATGGGATGATTATGAACCGGCTATGATAATTATTTTTCCTAAAGAATAAAAGTACAATATACAGAAAAATACTGATTGATATATACTAATAAATTTTAAATGCATATAATTCGCAATGTCCAATATAATTCACAGTTTTTATTTTTATCCGTGTTTATTTAAAAGAAAGACCTTCTACCTTCCTGTTAGAGGTTTGAAATATGATCTATAAATCATTATCCTTTTTTTTCTTCATTATTTTGCAGTCGTTATCTGAGGAAACAGGAATGCTTATTTACAAGATCTTGCGACAAGATTTAAATTCTAAATAACTCCACATTTTCGTTTCAGATGGGTTATGCAAGAAGAATAATGAACGTCTTGAAAATAAACACTTCACGTAAATAACTCAATAATAAAAGAAATTCAAGTCTGACGGATAAGGTGAGAGAGGAAATTGGTACCTGTTTAAGGAGAACTATTTATGAGAACCGTTGAAATGATTCATCGGCTATCATTACACGAGCAACAAAAAGTAAATTACCATTAGGAAAAGCAATAGGCATCAAAGAAAAAAAAATTAATGATCCGCTATGAAATATCAATGATTTCAAGATGGAGGGCGCCGTTCAGTGAAGGGCAACCTGCAAAACGTTTTTGTCTTTTACAAGAGTCTGTTATCTCTTGCAAGGCCTTCAAGATCGAACTGTAACAATTATGTCTTTAGCCTTTTTTTTTTACCAAGCTTCGATATCAGAAATAACGGTACGAACATTTTTGTATGTTGATTTACATTTTATGTCGCCAATTTGATCCCCCCCCCCCAAAAAAAAACAAAAGTTTTACGTCTTTTTACTTTAATTTACCTATATATGAAATATAAATGAAGGGAACCTATTGCTATCGAATCGACTGTCCATATTTCTCAATTCAATCACTTACTTCATCTGACAGAGTTAGCACAAAATTTTAACTGAAGACACTTAAATGCATTTACTCAGGATTTCTAAAGAGCTACTGATCTGATTTAAGGAATACCTTAAAAGGAGGAAAGAAAAGATTTGAGGAAATCAGCAGAAACGGTAACTATTCGCAGATAATGCTACCAAGCTGTAGATTAAATCAACAAAGCATCATGATCACAGGATTCGCAGAGAAATAATTTTTCCAATATTGAGAGGGGCTTTGACCATTTATTTTGAACAAAAACTTTCCGTTTTTATTAGTTTCCGGGTATGTGAGGTGAACACTTAACAGAGGCTTCCGTTATGAAGAAGTTCCGCTTGTGAGATGTGATACTGTAAGAGTAAACAATCAATCTTCTCATTAAAAAATTAAATAAAAATAAGACAAAAACCTTTTCATTTAAAAAATTAAGTAATAACAAATAGGTTCCACCTCTGGTATAGTGGCTAGCACAGCAGCTCACAATACTAAACAAGGTCGAGAGTTCGTGTCCTACCAGGTGGCTCGAGGATTTTTAAGGGGTTAAAAAATACTTGGATATGGCGTCCTCCAGATGGACGAGCAAAGCAGGTCCCAAGCCTGTACGCTATATGAGGTAGATTCTCGTTAAAGATCCCTATCCTAATTATACCTGGATAGACAAAATTTAGGACTTCACTGTGGCATCTTCCGATTAGACCTAGTAGCATCAGGGGATGTTAAATAAAGAAACCAAACAAATAATAATAAAAATATTTTTAAATGGAATATTTGTTTAATTTTTTATGAAAACATCGTCTTGTACCATGTTTTATTTTTCTTAGATTTAAAAATGAATGTCTTACATAAATTGGTTATATAGTATTTAATAAACGATATTCCAAATTCTTTGAGCAAAGTTGTGATTTTAGTGTAAATGATAATTTTAATAGTTTATAACTTAGTGGAAGACTTGATCTATATATATATTTCAGTTTTGTAAAACAGTCAAAATTCACATATTCCATTTTGATATAACTATATTTTTCAATTCATTACAACATCCAGAACGTTTCAATGCTTTAATATCTCGTCTTTAGGTATACTACAACAATTTTTTAAAATGATATTTACAATTTGATACAATTAATTTACAATGATTATAAAATCGGAACCACATATAATTTAAAAACCATATATTACATTATATGTTCATTATATACATTTTCTTTTTCTTACCTCCTTACTAATCCCAATTAACAATATTTTAGTTCAACAATACATCAATTCTTTAAAATTTCGTCAATAGATAAGAAATATTATGTGAAAAAATGTCGCAGTACACCTGAAGATGAGGCATTAAAGCCTCGAAACGTTGTGAATGTAGTAATGAATTTGAAAAATATATTTATACCAAAATGGAAGATGTGAATTTTCACTGTTTTACAAAATTGGGTAATTTTAAATTATTCTGAAATATCTGGAATTTTTTATAATTATATTTTGACATATACTTGAAAGCTTTATAATAAATATACCATAGGTTGTCAATCAAAGACCTATATGTCTGTTTTGATGCTTCTAGCAACATAATCGTTTATTCAACAGCAAAATTATAGATACTTTGAAAGATTATTTCAATTACGATACTCGAAGGAACGTGATTGTTTACACACACATGGCTAAGTACACACACGTGCAACCTGCTGAAGACCTGACACTCCCCGCATTGGACTGATGCAATAGGAAGTGCCCGCAAGGCCGCTACATTCACCGCCGATATGATGGTCTCTTAATCTCTTGCGAATATCGTTCCGCAAGAGTTTCCGTTCCTTTCCATCGACCGATCGGACCAACAGAGCAACCGGATCGTTACCTGAACCAACAGTTAAATAACTGCTGAACGAAAAATACAATTGTTATAGCTGTTGACATGGCACATGACATTGATTGCTCATAAACTACGTTTTTTTTGTAAATTTTGATTATGTTTGTCATATCCTGTTTTTTTTAATTCTCTTACATTTATATTTATTTATTCTTTGTGTATTTAATTGGCGTCACTTTATGCCTCTAAGGTTAATCGGGCGATGCTACAGTGGAAGTCCTAGATTTTTCCAATCCAGATATAATTAGGATAGGGATCTTTAACGTGTACCTGATATCCCACAGGTTGGGGATCTACATTTTAAGTCCTAACCTAGGGACGGCAAAGCCTTTTCAAAAAACTGTTACTGCCGCACTCAACTAGCGATTAATTGCAAATTTAATACTTCATAATGGGTAGAATAAACTGATTTAAATTTAAACACGTGTATAGATATACACAGCTCCTGATATTTTTTAAAATTTCTACTGAAGTATTGCGCTAATATGCTCGAAAGTGTTAAAGTAGAATAACCAGCAATGACAAACAAAATATGAAAAGGCTACATCGCACGACGGCAAAAGATGGTTACAATTCAAAATATATATTTTGAGTTATGCATGCCATCGGAATAAGAATGATAAAACCTACGATGCCAGAATATAATAACAATATTATTAATAGTTCCGCTAGCGTAAGGCGCAATTCACCATATTATTTTATGGAGGGGATGATCGTATGACCTTGGGTATGGGGATATTTTTGGGTTACCTTTGTACCAGTGGTTCAAACTGCCCCAATGGTAGACTATTTGTGATCAAAGAATATTTTCCTTAGTCCCTCTTGGTAGATAATAGTAAAATTGAGAATGTAGTTGAAAATTCACATGTGATTATCAAGAAAACCATTTTTTTTTATTGTAACCATCATCTTGCCGACCTGCACATAGGACAACCATGATTCAACCATTTAATAAAGACTGGAAGAAAACTTTAACAAATAACAAACCAAATCGTGGAGTATGTACATGTCAGTATTTTCTGAATATAAGTCCCATTTACACAAATTGTAATAGCCCTTCTTAAAAAGATACGATTAACTTCATAAAAAAAAAAATATATAATTGGCCTTTTTTTTTTTTCTTTCTGACCAAGAAACAGACTTAAACTGCTTTGACCCAATTCCAAGATTTTTTTATTTCTCCTTGACTTTTTCTCCAGTTCAATCATTGACTTCTCATTGACATTCAGAATGTTTTTAGAGACTCTTTTTTAAATATATTTTTTTCTTTCTGGATTATGTATATATATGGTTAGATAATCCAATGATTTATTTGGTTAATTTAATGAAATTCACAGTAATAATAAAATAAGTGAAGTTTATAGGGTAAGAAAGTAATAGCTGAATAATTAAAAGCAATATACCTTATACAGATGGTTTAAAAAAAAAAAAAAACGATTTACCAATATAAGCACATCAATCAAAAAAGATAATATTTTTTGAAATTTATTTTAATGTGATTCCTTCGAATTCCTTCGATATTAACTGTAATGTATGAATATTTGAAACAAACAGGAAACATTGGCTCAAAAATGGGACAAGGCGAATATGTAAATTGGCGAACTGATCTACAATGTTGAAGGCCGCCCTGAGGAGGTAAGTTCCCGTTCAAGAAAAGTCTGCACCCGATCACATTTATAGGAAACAAGATTTCATCCATTTTATAAACAAATTCATCAAGGAAATTTTAAAATTTTAATTATAAATGAATAAATATAATATCTCCTACTTCATGAGAAATCTCCTATACCTATTATATAGTATATTCGCCTATATACCTATTATTATTATTAATATGCTAATGAACATAGAGGATGAGCTATTGCCATTAAACTACAATTATAAAAACAAGAACTTTGTTGTTGTCATCTTTATTTAAATTAAGAAAACGTATAGAATAACATTGCATTTCAACGTTGCAATGCGTTGGACATTAAGGATTCAATGTTTGAATATATGGAATTTTACATTTAATTTTTTACGATAGGTTAAATGATAATCAGGATTGATAGTTTATCCTATAATGGAAGACTTTTGTAAAAAAACCCTTTCGGTCTTTTATTATTCTAAATTTATATTTCAGTGAAAAATCCAGTCTTCCTTTTTTGATAATATATATTTTTTAAATGTTATAACATCACTACGTTTCGAGGCTCATTGCCTCATCTTCAGGTGACTATATTATAATTATAAAACACATCAATTCTTTAAAATATCGTCAAATATTAAAGTCAAATTATCACACTGTACTTCTTATTTTGGCCACCTCACAGTAACAGTGAGGTGGCCAAAATAAGAAGTACAGTGTGATAATTTGACTTTAATATTTGACGATATTTTAAAGAATTGATGTGTTTTATAATTATAATATAGTCACCTGAAGATGAGGCAATGAGCCTCGAAACGTAGTGATGTTATAACATTTAAAAAATATATATTATCAAAAAAGGAAGACTGGATTTTTCACTGAAATATAAATTTAGGATAATCAGGATTTTCAGTTTGAAAAAAAAAATTTTCGAAAGCCAACGTTTCGATCCAACTTGTGGATCTTCAGGGCTAAAAGAAAACAAATATATGAGTATCTGGGCTAGAGAATGACAATAAATGATTACTTTACTGAAATAATAATAACATAAAAGATGGTAAGCATTATACATTATTTAAATAAGTGGCTGATTAGCAAGATAAAATAGAAGATAAAATAGAATCTGATATTTACCTTTTGAGTCCAGGTAGATACAAAGACTGAACTTAAAATAAGGTAAGAGGTAGTAGTAGGGGGTAGTTTGACGATTTCAAAGGTTTATGGCGGGGAATATTTGTTTAGGTTTATATTTGTTTTCTTTTAGCTCTGATGAAGATCCACAAGTTGGATCGAAACGGGTGGCGGGATGGCCGAGTGGGCAAACGCATTCAGAAAATGCGCGTTGCCTATGGCAGAGTATGATTGAGAACCGAAACATTGCAAGTTCAAAACTTGCCCCAGGAGCCAGGGGAAATTTAATAATATTCGGCATCAATCCCCCACCCTCTCCCCTGGCCCGGGAAACCCCGTATAGCCTAACATTCAAGGAAGGGGAGGACCAAAAAAAAAAAAAAAAAGTTAAATATTTTTCAAACTGAAAATCCTGATTATCATTTAACCTATCGTAAAGAATAATAGTTGACTATCTTTCACCTCTACAATTTAATTTTTCTTCTTCTACATTTCATGTAACTTCAATTTATATCCATCCTCTCCTCTGCACAAAGGTTTCCTTGAAGAATGTACGCACCCTTGTAATGGTGGAATCTGCCAGAGCTAGACTTGTCTGATAGACATGCAGGCAATTAGTCCAACCTTCTCGGAAGTAGATTTCGCTAAATGCTATTCCCGGAAAGAGCTATCGTGTCGGTCAGTTTTTTCTCAGAGGATGCATGCTAGCTGGACATCAATGTAGGTCTGCTAGTGGTGAACTTCGCGGATAAATTTACATTGTGTCGTCGGACTTCCTTACCTCTAGCCAGCAAGGTAGGTATTCGGGATTTCTAAGGAAACAATACTTTTCTTTAGATTCTTCTTACTCTCCTTGTAAGAAATAAATTAAGATGTTAGTCGTACCTTCTAGGAAAAGGTCTTCCTCCGATGCCATTCTCAGGCTGTTTAGTTGAGTATTTTTCTCAGGGTGCGCGTTCTTGCCGGGCATCAAAGTTGATCAACGAGTGGTGAATTTCGCAGATAAATTTACATTGTTCTTAGCTTTAGAAAGGTATTTGGAATTTCAAAGAAAACGATTCTTTTCTTTTAATTCTTTGAAGAAACAAAGCATGAAGCTATTCCTAGACCGTCGACTGTCTAGCAAGTATGAGGTATTTTCCCAGGGTATGAGCTCGAGACGGACGTCAGTGTTCGTCTAGGGGTGTTTAGTTTCGCAGATTTATTATTATTATTTATTATTATTATAAATATTAATCAAATATTTTAATTTTTCACATACATTATGATAACTTTCATGCATGAAATAAAGTGAGTCTGGTGTATGGATTTTTTTTTTATCAAAAAGACAAAAACTTGGTGAAATTATTTCACTAAGAATATATTTAAGATATAAATATATAGGGCCGGGATAGCCGAGCGTGTAGGAGCGCGACCCGTTGTTACACGCTCGAGCCGAACGGCGGCGGTTCGAATCCGCCCTGGGAGGGATAACTTTTATTTCGTGGAGGCCCCACGGAATAAATCTCAACCCTCCCACCATGGTTAGAATAGGTTTGGTTGCACCTGTAGAGTAACCCCCCGTATGCCACACATGGCCAGGTAGGGGTACCGAACAAAAAAAGATATAAATATAGAAAAAACGTCCGAAATGTACACCAGTTTGTAAACAAAAAATAAATTTAAGACTGAAGTTGGATTTTCTGAACATTCAAATAATGTAACACATATAAAAACAGTCAACAAGATAACATTTTATTTATTTAAATATATTTTTTAACAATTATTCGCATTAAACCTTTATGTGTTGAAGGATTTTATTATTCATCGAAAGAAGAATGATTGTAGAAATGTTCAAGGAGGGATAGAGGAAAATCATTGCATGCAGAGTAACTACATATCACCATAAACTTCTTCTTAAAACATTTCAATAAAGTTCAATTTTCAAAAAGTATCTGTGCCTCTCTACTCTGTTTGAAGAATCCGAGACTTGTAGAGAGAGAAAAATATTTTGCGGAGACAGACCTGACCTTTCTCAATGGTCCGGAGGAAACACCTGGCGGTCTTGATGAGAACGTCTTTTCTTGTGCAGTCACTCGTCTGGAAACATTTCTTATAGCAGCAGATTACGAGTCCTAAATAGGTTTTGTTTACTGTTTGCGAAATAACAAGCAATGCTTACTATTAATAATTATTTTTTAATTTTAAATACTTATAAACTTCACAATTCGACTCTTCTCGTAAAATTATATCTCAGGTGATCGAAATTCCTTCAGGCATAAAACTTTACACGCTGACTGACCACTGTGTCTCACCGAAAAAGAGTGTCATAGTCACAATATCGTAAAAAGTTTATTGCTCCCATATTCTCAGCCTTCCCTCTTTTTGCTCTAACAAATGAATCCGGCCGACCTCTTGATAGCACTAGGCCTAATCTTTTATTTTTTTATTATTTTTTTTTTCTTAACTCAAGTTTGTGCCAGCTCATCTGCTGATTGCTGGTTATTGTGATTAACACGTGTGGATATAAAAATAATTTTTCAATAAATATATAAGATTATAGGAAAAATAATGAATTTGCAAATAATATCTTGCATTATTTGTTCCGTGGTTTGCAGTGTAATTATCGCCCGCAAAATATGAATTTTTAACCAAAAATGTTTAGATAATGTGAGGTAAAAAAAAAATTGATAAACAGTTTTGGGCAGTTTTTACGTCGTTGAATCGAAGATGGTAATTCTTTTTTTTAAATTTAACATCGTACAGCCGCAAAACATTTTTTTTTTTCAACTATAATCTAATATAACTTTTTATCTGTTAACTGCATCGTCATGAGAATGGTCTCAATGGAATCAGAAAATAGAAACCACAAAAAAAAAAAAAAAAACGGTACATGCCAAAACATATTTGCTGCCAAAATAATTTTTCTTAATCAAGAAAAGGGAAGAAAATGCTATAAGAGAACCGCATGAATAGTGTATCTTATACCCAAACCATATATGGGCGTACTCTGAGGTTTTGAATCTTACCACTAATACTGGAACTGAAGTTTCAGGGTGGTACAATTTTTGTTTTCTAATCATGATTAATTTTGGTATATTTTTCTGAACTATTATATTTTAAAGTTATTGTTTCATTCCCGCTATCCTACAACTCCCCGAGCGAAGCCGGGCACCACAGTTAGTTATCTCTAAATTATTGGTTTCCTCTTTCCAGTTCATACAGACACTGTTGAGAAAGTGACTGAAAAAATTAAATCGAAGAATGGGGCTAATATTTCTTTCTTTAGAGGAATGCAAAACTTTATGGATGTATGAAAGTAATGTTATTCTACGACTTCTAGTCTCCTAAGAATAAAAAAAAAAAATTATGATAAGTACATTTGCCTGGCTAAATATTGATAAAAAAGGGTAAGAATATATGGGTTAAAAAGTGAGTTTAAATAAAATAATTCTATTTCGCTGAGTTTTTTACTGTTTTAGTAAAATTATAGGTACTTATTGTACATCAATTATTGTACTTAGCACGCCTAATTAATTAATTCTTGTGCAATATGTACTTAACTTTATAATGTCCCAACACTTTACTTGCCCAACTCGTCATTATCACAAATTACTAAATTAGCAACCGTACTTTCCTTGAAACACTTATATGAAGTTATGAAACATTTATGTGACGAATTGAAAATACTGAATGGGAGGGAATAATATTCCTATGCATTATCGTATAAAAGTGAATGCGGAATAAATTTGAATATTCTCACATAAGTTATCCAGTTACGAAAGCAAACAATAATATTCCATTTATTTATTTAATTTTCTTTTGATATATGACACTGCTTAATAGTCGCAAATTTCAATACACCAAGCGATTAGATAAAGTATTCCTATCATGGTTTCATCAATTGAATTCAGTTGTAGGGATATAACAAGTTATTTAAGTAGTTTAATACAATTATTTTTTTAAGAGTCAAATTTAACTACATCTGTCATCTCGTGAATAATTTTAGTTATGTTCAATTTAGCACAAAATGAATTAAGAGGCTAAACAGAAGCTTAGAGGCGGTTTCTTCGTAATAAATAAGTTTATAAGTCATGCGTTCACTGTAGTTATTATAATTTTTTTTTTTAAATAAGTTGTAATCGGTCGGTGAAAAATATGTGATATATATGTATATGATATTTATATATGAATGTATAGGTATATATATGTATATAATATTTTTTGTAGTCAATAATTTTTTGCTGGTATGATCTATTCAGTTGGTTTGATGACCGTGATTAGTAGCTACTATTTTGGATTGCTTCGACGAAATTTAAACGCTTGAAAATGAAAACCTGATTTCATTTCAATGCTCAAACGTTACAAGTCTTGCCCTGAAAAGTAAGAAAATTCGACTTATATATATTCTTATGTTATGTAAAAATACTCCTGTGAATGCTAATACATCCTTCGTGACTATTTCATTGAAAAGTGGTATAAATCAACCGTCATTGTGTTACGCATATACGAATGACATATATAAAGTATTTCAGTTAATCCGACAGTGATTGATGTATCTGCAATGCTCTGATCTACTATAAGAGTTTTAATCTTAGTAGGATGAAGTCTTAGAAAAATAACATTTAAAACATATGTCTTCTAAAAATTGAACTTATTGAAATTCATAACGTTATAATAAACATTAAAAAACAATATCTGGTATAAGGGAAGTAAACAAAAGCTATCGTATTGGCAATAACTATAGGCATTTTCTTTTCAGACACCTTGGAGGATTATCACGAATAGGCGAGGAAGATAGTTTGGAATTAAACGGTCTAAGGTAAATCTAAAAAAAATATATGTTTAATTGTATAATTGAAGCCGGAAAAAAATAAATTACCGTATAAGATCTTAATTTTTATTTTTTGCCTTAGGTATATGTTCCTTTCTGGTCATTCCGGCAAAAATTATGAAGTTATTTTGAGTTTTAACATGGTTGTCTCTTAGAAACATAGAAGAAAAAAGCAATAAGTTTTATAGGGAAACTAAAAAAGCGCAAGTGACGTTATTCTTAAGCGATATTGACGTCTACTGAGCACACACGATTTCTAAAACGTGACTAAACAAATATTCTCTCCACTTCACAAATATCATAATATCTTTATGATGCTGATAATGATTTATAGTGAAATGTATATTATTTTATGTTACGGTTTAAGAAGACAGCAACAGTGCCTTAAATATTTTCAATAAAACAATGGTAAGTATTGTAGCTTAAAACAAAATTAAAAACGATCAATCCAATATTCAAAAATTAATAAAAACATTAATTTTTCGCATTAGTTCTTTGGTTC